>OU026158.1:10821447-11533947 GCA_907269105.1 Volucella inanis
CGGGACAGATACTCTCCGCTCCACTTGCGCCAGAAGTAGTTTGTCATTGCTTGAATCCGCTTCCATCGCGCAAGGTTACATACCCTCTCCACGGCAGTGTCTCCTTGAGGAATTACGAGTATTCTTTCGCCGATTAAAAAATGTGATGGGGTTAATGTCTCCAAATCATCGATGTCGTCGACATTGGGCACAAGGCCTCGAATTGAGGCACGCTTCAATCTGAGTAAGCAACGTTGTTAGCTCCTCAAATGTTAACGTGTCTTACCCTAAAGCTCTTTTCAGGTGTTTTACCGATTTCACCCCTGCCTTCCATAGTCCACCGAAGTTGGGATGCTGGGGGAATGAAACTCCATTGCGTGTTTTGTTAGGTTAGTGACTCTTCGACAGTCTTCCAATCGACCTTCGCCTTTTGCAGCATTCTAAGTAATTCTGCTACAGCACCTACGAAATTAGTGCCACGATCACTATATAGTTCCGTGCACATTCCCCGGTGGGCGGTGAATCTTTTGAAAGCGGCTAAAAATCCTTGTGTCTGAAACTACTTCCAGGTGCACTGCCTTCACCGATAAACAAACAAAAATTGCAAAATATGCTTTTAACACCTTTGCTCCACGTCTTTCCCAGGTTTTGATGTTAAAAGGTCCTGCAAAATCAACACCAGATCTAGAGATCGGCCGTGCCATGCAAACCCTTGGCTCAGGTAAGTTTCCCATCAGTTGTTGCATGGTAGTTGCTTTGTGGAAACAAATCAGTCACTATTGTACTAACTTCTTCACTTTTTTCCTAAGCGCAAATATCCAAAAAGCTGTGCGAATGTACGCAATCTTTAGAGAAACACCACCATGGATGGTAATTTTGTGTGCATCTGGTGCCAAAATAGATGGATGTCTCTGTTCGTCGTCCAAGTTTGAGTTCTGCAGTCTTCCTCCAACACGTAGAATGTCGTCAGCATCTATAAAGGGATTCAAATTAAAGATACGTTTGGGATATACCTTTTTTGCAACATTAATTTCAGGGTACATTTGTTTTTGTGAGGTTTTTATCAACAATTTCATAGCCTTGTCAATTTCATTGACCTTCAATGAACCTTTATACCTTGTTTCAGGTTTTGCCCGGCAGTTAAACACAAAACCAATGCAATAGGCTAGAATGTGACGAAGCCTTATTAACGAAGATTGCTTAAGCATAAGACAAATTACCTCATTGTCTTCACCGAATTATTGCGTGACATGGAAAATGTTGGTCGTGTTCTCCTTTCGTTACTCCAAGTCAGGGTTAATCCTTTTGAGTTGGCAACGAAAGTTTTGCATCGGCTTGGCGGTGATGTAACCCAAGCGAGGGCTACCGTAGAATCTATCTACGCGTGTATCTCCAAATTCGTCAGATCCAGTGCCTTCTTGGTATAGTCAAGCAAAGTAACTAACATAACCGCTCCACAGAGCTGTCTTGATTGGTGTCACTTTCGTCTTGGCAAACATCAAGTGCTGGTGGACGTTGCCTTCCTCATCTTCGACACGCAAGTAGACGGTCGCCACATATGCTTTCTCTGAAGCATCACAAAACCCATGTAGTTGCAGCTTTGATGTGCCTCGTTTGCTCACTACATGTACCCACCGTCCTCATGTCCTATATCTGCGGAAGTTCCTGCTGAAACGTCCGCCATCGCTCTTCTAGCTCTTGTGGTATTGGTTCATCCCACGTCACTCCTTGACACCATAATTCCTGCAGCATGATTTTTGCCTTGATCATACATGGAGCAATCCAACCTAATGGGTCAAAAAGTTTTTCGATTGAAAATAGCATGCTTCTTTTTGTCACGACTTTATCTTCTGAAAAATTTTAAAAGAAAACGAATCTTCTTTTGGCAACCATACAATTCATAAAGCCTTTATTCCATCAACCTTGAAATGGGTCTCAAGGTCAAACTCGTGGTCATCATCGTATGTCTCCTTCAGAACCTTGTGACTTTTGTCTAAAACATTTTTCGCGATATTTCGTACTTTTCGAGAAATTTTGATGTTTTAAGTTTTATGACGCCCTCTGACGGGAAAAGAACGTCTTTTTTGAAAAAGTGTTTCATATAAAAGAATTGTAATTTTTCACGCAGATTACGAATCTGTCAAAAAAAATAAGGATTCCCATTAAAAAATCTAGTGACCTTCGTTTGACCTTGGAAATGGGGCTCAAGGTCAAACTCGTGGTCACCATCTTAGGTCCCCTTCAGAACCTTGTGACTTTTGTCTGAAACATTTTTTGCGATATCGCGTATTTTTCGAGTAATTTGGTTGTCTCAAGTTAAAAAACTCACCCGGTATATTAAAAAAATATATATAATATAATATAATATATATATAATATAATATAATATAATATATATATAATATAATATATATATAATATAATATATATATAATATATATATAATATAATATATATATAATATATTATATATATAATATATAATATATATATTCTCTGTGCACTTGCACGTTGCACTTGTTCTTTGCACTTGCACTTATACTGATTGAAACGATTTTTGAATCTTTCGATACCAGTTTTGTAGTACGATTTCGGTTTAGCCTCAAAATAGGCCTCTGTTTCGGCGATTACTTCTTCATCGGTCTTAAATCTCTTTCCGGCGAACATTCTTTTGAGGTCTGCGAACAGGAAATAGTCGCTGGGGGCCAAATCTGAAGAATACAGTGGGTGGGGAAGCAATTCGTAGCCGAATTCATTCAATTGTGCCTTGGTTTTCATCGACTTGTGACACAATGCATTGTCTTGACGAAACAGCACTTTGTTTTTCTTCAAATGCGGCCGTTATTCTGTGATTTCGTCCTTCAAACGCTCCAACAACGCAATGAAATAGTCGCTGTTGATAGTCTGCCCCTTTTGGAGATAGTCGGTGAAAATTATTCCATGTGTATCCCAAAATACGGGTGCCATAACCTTGCCAGCCGACTGTTGAGTTTTTGGTCGTTTTGGACGAGGTTCGTCGCCTGCTCGCCACTCAGCTGACTGCCGACTTGACTCTTGTCTGAAGTGATGGAGTCAAGTTTCATCTATTTTCACTTACCGACGCAAAAATTCGGCTTTATTGCGGTTGAACAGCTTTAAACACTCCTCTAAATCATCAACACGTTGTTGTTTTTGGTCGACTGTGAGCAAACACGGCACCCACTTGAAACAGAGCTTTCGCATGTCCAAATATTCGTGTATGATATATCCAACACGCTCTTTTGATATCTTCAGAGCTACAGCTATCTCGATCAACTTCACTTTACAGTCATTCGTAATTATTTTGTGAACTTTTTTTAATGTTTTCTTCTGAAACAGCCTCTTTTGGACGTCCACTGCGTGCATCATCTTCGGTGCTTGTATGACCACTTTTAAATTTTTCAATCCACTTGCGTATGGTTCGTTCGGCTTATCACTTATCAAGCCATTTCTTTGCATCGGCTGCATTTTTTCTTATCGAAAAGCAATGATAAATCAACACATGAAATTGTTTTGAATCCATTTTTTTCACAATAACGAAAGTTGCTGCACTCAACGCTATATCTCGAGAACTAATCGTACGACAGCTGTCAAATTTATACACGTATCTTTTGAAGGTTGGTACTAACTGAAAATGGTATGGATGTAATGCAAGTGGTGCCCTCTCTTACAGTTCGAAAGAAGCGGTTTTTAGTGAAACACGTCTTTTCGTTTTGATAGTACAGGAAAGAGTTATTTTATTCATCCGGAAATTACATATATTTTTTCATTTTTAAACTGTCATACAAAATTTTTGGATAACAATCGTAGGCTTACGTTACGTTAATCAGTTTACATTTAGGTTAAAATGTTACACTTGTTTATTTAGTTTAGTTAACATTTGGATAAAAATAAAGTTTATAAATTCTTTAAAATAAAAGAGATTGTATATCTAAACAGTGTGCATAAGATCCATTCACCTTCCCGTACAACCATTTACCATTGGTTCGCAGAGTTTCGCTGTGGTCGCAGGCACCACAACTGAACACGTTAGCCATATCCTGCACGAGATTTTGGGCATGAGGAAGCTGTCCGCGCGATGGGTGCCGCGTTTGCTCACACCGGGGAACAAGCGCAATCGTGAGACCACTTCAAAGACGTGCTTGGCCCTGTTTAATCGAAATCCGGAGGAATTTCTGCGTCGTTTCGTGATAACATGGATTCATTGGTACTCATCAGAGACCAACGAACAATCGTAACAATGGGTTTTAATTGGTGAACGTGCTCCAAAGAAGGCGAAGATCGTGCCTTCGGCCAGAAAGTTTATGGCCTTCGTTTTTTGGGACGCGCGAGGTGTGACCCAGGTTGACTATTTGGAGAAGGGAAAAACAATCACAGGAACATACTACGTCGATTTATTGGCTTATTCAACGCCGATTTGAAGAAAAAACGACCATATTTGGCGAACAAAAAAGTGCTCTTCCTCCATGATAATCGCCACAGACAAATGGTGTAAAATTTAATTCTGGTTTTAATTAAATCTTTATTTAAAATTACATTGTGTCGCTAATATAATATATATAGGTGGAAACTACTCAACGTGGGGGGCGCAAATGGAAGGAGTTTTGCACAAGTTTCGCCTTCTCAAAATTGTTCAAGGGCTGGAAGTTCGACCAGGAGAAAGTAAGATAGAGCAAGACAAATGAGATGATAAAGATCTGGATGCCCGGAGTGAACTTTTATTCGCTATGGAAGCACACGTGGTAGCTCTTGTAAAAAACTACAAGACATCAAAAGAAAGCTGGGATTTCTTGCAGTCCAGCTTTAACAGGAGAAGTGAGCGACAAAAAGCCGAGGAATTTAAAAAAATTATTAAAGATTCGAATGAACAGCACTCAGACCATGGATGAGTATTTGCGGGAGCACTGTGGTATAATTAGTCGATTGACGGAGCTAGAAGCGAAACTCGACGATGACCTCCTAGTGGTTATACTTCTAAATAGTCTCGACGAAGGTTATAAAGAGGTACAAGCAGCATTAACAGCCCAAAAGGAATTCCCATCATTGGAAACTGGCTAATGGAAAGTGAAGTTAACAAAAAGCCTCTGTTTTGCTCACTTTTTAATACAGTTTGTTCCAGATCTAAAGGAGAACCTCATTTCAATCAACAAGGCAACTACGGACGGTGTGAGTGTTTTTAAAGGCGAATCACGCTGGTATTGTGAACAAGAGTTCAATAAGGTTTAAGATCTTTATTTTGTTTACCCAATCAAGAAAGAAGAATGTATCACCAATAAGAGCACTGAGACTGCAGCATCTGTAAGGGTAGCAAACGATTTTAAAACCTGGCACAACAGAATGGGACACTTAAATGCAGCGTCACTGAAACATATACAACGTGAACAAATTGTACGAGGACTTCCTGATTTTAAAGGCTACGAATTGGACTGCGAAGCATGCATCCGAGGTAAACAGACGCGACTGTCTGTGATATGAAAAATAAAAAATCGTCAACATCCCGTTTGAAGCTTGTACATTCGGACATATGCGGAGCTATGAAAACAGAATCACTGAGTAAGTCTTTGTATTTCGTTATATTTATTAATGATTCTTCGAGGAAAATTTTTGTATATATAATTCGAAAGAAGTCCAAAATGATAGATACATTTGAATTATTTAAAAATCATTCTGAAAATCTATTAAATATAAAAATAAAAATATAAGATCTGATAATGGATCAGAATATACTAGCCGTGCTTTTAGACATTTGTGTAAATCCAATGGTATTAAACAGGAGTTTACCATATACACCACAGCAAAATGGTGTGGCTGAACGTAGCAATCGCACACTTATCGAAATGGCTAGGTGTTTAAAATTTAAGGCTGACCTTCTAGATTTTCTGTGAGCTGAACTAGTGCTCACTTCAGCACATATAAGCAATCGTTGTTAAACTTCAGCTAGCCAAAACAGAACTCCTGAAGAGCTATTGTCCATAAAGATTCCTAATGTTTCTTATTTCAAAGAAATAGGTGCACGTGCATTTGCGTTAAACACAACTGGAAATCAAAGCAAGTTCGATGCACGAAGTGAAGAGTTTGTGTTTATGATATTGAGGATGCGAAAGCGTATAGGCTGTGGAAAAGGGGTACAAGATCTGTCATTAGAAGTAATTTTTATCGAAAAAAAAACTTAAACTAAAACTGAACTGAATCACTATTATGTAGAATTTAAACTTCGGTCTGATTAACCACGGTCGGTACAAGCTGAGAAGGATGAAGCAGAATCAAATAAGGTTGGAACGTCTGACTAAGGAACGAATGAAGCAAGAGGGAACAAAGGTATTAAGGAAACAGATTTAGAAATAAAAAGTTATAGCTCCGAAGAAACTTCTGATGCGGACCATTTTGAGAAAGACTTAGATAACAACCATGTAGGCTTTATTGACAATGAAGCAAATAAATCGAAAAAATCTCAGCAAGTAGATGCTTCTACAACAACTATTTCTAATGTACTAAGTCCTAGGCTTAAACGAAACGTTCTTTTACACAACTATAAAGAGAGTTCATATCTATCTGAGGTGGATGATCCTGAATCCTTTAAGAATGTTGAAGAATGGAAAAAAGCTATGAATATTGAAATAGATTTTTTTAAACAAGAATGGAAACTTTAACTTTGTAGATCGTCCTAAAGATAAAAACGTCATTGGATGTCGATGGGTGTTCAAAACTAAACGAAAGTCAGATGAAATTGTGGAAAGAAAGAAAGCTAAGCTAGTAGCAAAGGGATATTCCCAAATGTATTATGTAGATTACTTCGAAACTTTTGCCCCAGTTGCTGAAATAAGCTCTATACGGATGCTTTATGCTATTGCTACTGAATATGAGTTGGATCTTCACCACATCGACGTTTCAACAGCCTTTTTGTATGGAGATTCGGATGAAGAAATTTTCATGAAACAGTCATTAGGTTTCATGAACGATAAATCAAAAGTATGCAAACTTCAAAAATCAATGTATGGCTTAAAACAATCGAGCCATCCATGGAACACACAGCTAGACAATAAACTTCAGGAAATCGGGCATAAGAACTCAAACTATGATAAATGCATTTATTTTAAATAACAAAGTGGAATAAAAACGTTTATTACAGCATATGTCGACGACTTAATTGTGACAACGAATACTCAATCCGATTTTCAAAATTTAAAAATACATTTAAAACAGAATTTTGAAATCAGGGACATGGGAGAAACAAAGCTTACCATAGGATTAGAGATTTTAAGAGACCGGAAGCAAGGAACGTTTTCGATTAGCCAGTCAAGCTAAGTAAGTTAACTAAGTGCAAACCGTTAACGCTACCGTTACCACCTAAAACCAAACTTGAAAAAGAGCCACAAATTGAAGGCAAAAATAAACCTGTTAACCAAGAGGCTTACCAGGAATTGATAGGAAGCCTACTTTATTTGTCAACATTCAGTCGTCCGGATATAGCATATTCTGTTCATACTTTATCTCAATTCAGCAAAGGTCCAAGAGTTCAACATTGGAACTCAGTTTCTTCTGTCCTTAGGTATTTAAAAAAATACTCTCGATACAAAAATCTTTTATTGCAGATCTGGAAAACCCATCGTTGCTTATGCTGACTTAAGTTATGCGGAAGACGTCAATGATCGAAAGTCGCAATCAGGAGTTGTTTTTGTACTGGCAGGTGCTCCGATTGACTGGGAATCCCGTAAACAACTTATCGTCACGATGTCCAGCGCCGAAGCAGAATACGTCACCTTGACAGCAGCTGCAAAACGAGCCAAATACTTTAAACTCTTGCTTACCGAACTAACCTTACATTGTGCTGCTAAACCAATCTTTTTATACACCGATAGTCAAAGTGCCAAATACATACCAAAATTTTAAAGGAAGACGCTCTCACCTAAACATCTTCACGTACTACTTCACTGCACTCGTGAAGCTATAGCTGATGGAATGTGTATCTTAAATACTTGTCGACCGGAAATATGTTAGCCGATCCATTTATCAAAAATTTGTCTATATCTAAACATGATACTCATTTTAAAAAACTTGGAGTAATATTTTCTTGAATTCATAAATAAGTTGATTACATTTATAAATTAATTTGAATTGTAAGTGTAAGGGAGGTATGTTGAATAAAAGTATGTATTGTTATGCTACGGCAACACTTACAACTATGAAAATGTATAACAGCAATATTCACCACTTGCTTTTTTAACTTGACTACACTTCCTGTACCCTTACATAATGTAATACTTTAATAAAGTGTTTTCTTGCCTATAGTCGCCTATAGTCCTTTCTTAGCATTTTCTTATCCACAGCCATCGATATTGTTCGGCGTACATATTCAACAGGCATTCCCTATCGCAATTCCATCCCTAGTGAATTGCAACTTATCTGTGCATAGAATATTTTAGATAGATGTATTCTCCTCGAAATGCCAATCCAATAACCAATTGCAAAATTCCGATGGCGTCGAGGTAGATCGGCTGGTAATAGCTCCTAAACTGGTGTTGCATGATAAGAATGCAAAACTTGCAAAATTGCTCGGCACACGTTTAGGCGTAAAGACATCGAACGTGTACTAATTGATGGCTCAGTTGTTAACACATTCAGGATTCGTTCCTCTAATACTCCAGTTTCTTGCAATCTTTTGTGAGTATTTGCAAACACCCTATAAGAATCTTTCGTTGATGCTCGCGCCGCCTCAGCACTACCATTACAAAATCCCCAAACAAACTGGATGTCTGCATATTATTCACTTGAATACGCTGCCATTTAACAAAAAAATACTTATAACACTTCAACTTCAATGTGATGCTATCGAAATTCAATTAACAACTGATAACGGTAAACGAAAAAATGGACTTATTTTAGAGTATTTTTTAAGTGAAAAAAAAAAAGTGAATAGACGTATTAAAAGTTACTTGGCTTAGTTTTTCTTTGCATAAACGAGTACTTATAGTGCTCTACGGTTTTTGTTTAAACTTAGAATCATGAAAATGTATCCTTACTTACAATAGTAAGTATTAAAGCTACATAAAGGCTCTCAGTTCAACTTGACAGCCCACTCGGTATCCACACCGCTCCACTCATTTTCCCCTCACTGACTCTTAAACAGCCTGATGAACGTCTCAACCGTCAGTTCGTCAATCCGAACTGATTTTCTTAAAACCATCGCTGAGCTGGATAAATCATGGGAAGCGCGCCTGGAAGGTATACTATACACTATACCATAACAAGAATTATAGATTGAGTGTAAGAATTAGAAACATGGACTGAGAATCTAGTGTTAAAGGAAAAGCTACATAGCATAAACAGTCACATCAAGTCATTGGCGAGAAGAAAAATCGCCGCGGCTGCTGTTCTGTTTGGTGTTCCCACAATGAACTGCGAAAAAGGACCAATACTAAAAAGCATTTCTCGGGTTTTTGGCCCGAAACAACAACAACTAATCTCCGCCGATCTCCCTTCATAATATTGGTATTGATTCCAACGCCAGCTGCTTAATGAGAATCTCACCAAGTTTAATCGTGATCTCCTTCAAAATGCTGTTCGCCTTAAGCGAAAAGCTCAAATTTTCGCAGTATACAGAAATCATGGATCAATGTTCGTAAAACTTTTACCAGAAGGCCAAAGCTTTCATATACACAGGTCCAATGACCTAAAACATATTACCAGCAACAACAACAAAACCAATAATAATAGAGAGTTTGTTAGACTTGACATCTATGCCTTGCATATTTTTTGTTGTAGATTAATTATTTCTTGTTTAATACCGTTACATTTAAATCTATAAATTCCAAACTGCTTTTTCCTTAAAACCATGTTCATTTTTTTTTTCATCGAGCGCGATCAGTCAAGTTTAAATTGTCAAAATCACACTTCTACTTAATCTATTAGATTATTCTATTTGTGTTTTTCATTTCTACCTTAATTATTATATGACATATTTGTTTTCATATGATGAACCTGGATAACGATGATATGGTAGGACAACCTACGGCGACAATTTTATGGTTCTTTCCATAATATGCCACTTAACCCATTCGAGACCGATTGCACATCGTGTGTACGATTCATTTCCGAGGCAATAAGACCAGTTGCACACCGTGTGTGCAATAATAATAATGAGCAATTATCCATTGAATAAAATAGTCGTTGGAGATCAAGATTTTTTTCTGAATTAATAGTATCTGTAAGTACCAAAGAGGAGCAAAACACGACGCTTCAAAACTAAACATAAAAATAATTATATATACAGTACACTCTATCTTAAAATAATTACTTCAAAGACGTATTACTGTGACACTGCTTACCGGAAGTAGGGGAGATTACGTATCGATGAATTTCTAAATGAATGTCGTTCACTGCCCAACAATGTTGTTTCCAAAATCTGATCTGCCATAAAAGTTTTTTATAATAATAAATTTAATCCGCCTACTTCTGGAAACTCCATCGGTTAGAAAATCATAGAAGTAGTTCTTATTGATGGCAACTTTGACCAGCGGAACTTGAATTTCATTTCCTCACATGGCGATCTTTTCTGCAGTTCCGATACTCCTGAGTCTGACATCGCAAATGACAATGAAAGGGCTCTCTGCTTCAATAGAGTTAGAAAAGTAGATGTTGTTGAAGCACTCCTCTCGGCAAAATCCAATGCTACTGGTCTCGACTGCCTAAATTCAAAATTCATAAAACTGCTTCTGCCCTATATTCTTTTTTATATTACTCATATCTTTAATAGTACAAATACATTCACTTCTTATTTCCCCTCCCATATGGAAAAAAAAGTAAAAAAAAGTGTCCAATCGCTATTCTGCCTTACTTGTCAAAGGCCCTTGAAAAGTAAGCATTACTGGGCACACCTAGTGTGAAATTTGAAATCGATATAAATCAAATTTCAATAGCCTTTACCTTTAAAAATAACATTAAAATTTCAAATACTTTTTGAGTTACAGTCTTCTAAAGTGTAGCCGCTCAACGGTCAGAAAGTTCAAACATTTTATCTTTAAATGCGTTTTTCTCGAAACTATATTTTTCAAATTTGCTTTGATTGTTTTTGGTCATATTGTATGTTTCTCTATACAATGACCCTCCAGTTTTTTAATTGTATGAAAAATGTTTTTTTGTGGGCCAAAAATCGTCAAATTTTCGAGCAAAATACGTCTTTTTTTTTTTACAAAACTCTGCTATTTCGTTAAATTTCAATATTATTCACAATCGTGGGTCATTGTATAGGCAATACCTTCTAATTTAATTATCTTTTTTATTTTTTTGATTTCGGCCTTTACGGTGAAGGCCGCAATCACTGCAGCAGTGAAGGACTCGTTGAAAATTTAATTTTTTCCTTTGAAAATTTCAGTGTATACTCATTTTTTATGTTTAAATATATCCTTCAAATTTAAAAAACATTTGATGCAGTAATTTTCTTAAAAAAAAAAAAAAAAAAAAAAAAAATCTATTTAATTTTTTTAACTTAATATTGGGTTGTATTACATGAAATTTCAGACTTTCGCTCCAGCCGGAAATAAAAAGTTCTCGAGTGAACATCTGTGCCAGAACGTTAACTTTTCTTTTTTTATAAAATAAATTGTACGTGTGCT
This sequence comes from Volucella inanis, assembly GCA_907269105.1. Lineage (NCBI taxonomy): Eukaryota > Metazoa > Arthropoda > Insecta > Diptera > Syrphidae > Volucella > Volucella inanis. The sequence continues at coordinate 10,833,057 of OU026158.1, forward strand.
TGACGTGCGAGAATTTTAGGGTTCGTTACATGTACCGTTTTTTTTCCAAGGAATTATTACCATGCTGTCGGCAGTTCAAATTCGAACTCTCTTTTTTTAAAAAATTAAAGTTCGTCATTGGCAATGAAAAAATATGATTGACGCATTTGAGGATGTAGCGGTTAACGAACGCACTATACGAAGTTGGTTTGGAAAGTTCCGTTCGATAGATTTCAGTCTCGAAAATGAACCACGTGTGAAGCCGGAAACGTTAGTTGACGACGATGTTTTAAGAGTGGGGGCGGACCCAACGAAATCGGTGCGGTAGATTGCTCAAAGTATGGGAGTATCGCCAATGACAATAAGTCGATAGGAAAGGTAAAGAAACTCGATAAAGGAGTACCCCATGGACCGAACGAATCCCAAAAACTACGGCACCTGGAAATTTGCGCATCGCTTACATCAAGAAACCAAACTGAACCGTTTTTGCACCGGATAGTCCCCTGTGATGAAAAGTCGATACTATATGATAATCGTAAAAGATCTAGGCAACCACTGCAAGCCAAAACACACCCACAAGCCCGATCTTCGCTCAAAAAAGGTTTTGGGGGCAACTTGGTGGACATCGAAATTACCAATCCACTTTTCATTTCTTTGACCAGAAGAAACGATAAACGCTATCAAATATTGTGAGGAAATCGACATATTGCATACCTAATTGGCTAAGAAGCAATCTGCGTTGGTCAATAGGTACAGTCCGATCCTTTTGCATGACAATATTTGTGAGGACAAGTAACGGTGCAAAAACTGTTGCAGTTGGGATTTAAAATTCTTGCGCATCCACCGTACTCTCCTGATATTTCCCCAACAGATCACCACCTTTTCCGCAATCTGGATTCATTTTGTCGGCAGAAGGTCTTCTGGAACGGAGTGGAGATCATAAAAGGCTTTGAAGATTTCATTGCCTCAAAAAGTCAGCACTTCTACGAAAAAGGAATAATTGGATCCTATTTCAATTGAATAAAAATTTACGGAAAAATAATATTGGCTTTGAAATTTTTACTATAAAATCGGACATTTAATGTGGTACAACCCAATACGTTCTCCGCCATTTTAAGAGTAGTCATACCCTCTTGAGTGTTATTTTTTATATAAAAAGTCACTGCTAGACTTTTCAAACGTCAACCACGCGAACTAAGCAGTAAACTTAGACTTGTTGCCTTTTTCTATTTTGTCTGTAGCTCTAATTAGGTCTTATTTAAATGGAAGCTAACAATGTGAGAATGATTCGAAAACACGTATATAGCGTTGGGCTTTAGAGATGCAGAGTTTCAATTACGAGGTTGAACACAGGAACGGAAACCGGATGACACATGTTTTGATGCTCTTCGCCGTTCGTTTAATATTTTATACGTGAACGACGAGTCTTTTGAATTTGTGCTTGCAGCTGCTAGAAACAAAATCCCAAGATTATCGTAATTAGTTCAGACTTGGAAAAGCTGAAAAGCTGGAAACCCACACTTTGAAATGGTTGATGGTCTTATCTACCGCAAATGCAAAGACAAGATTCGATTCTATGTTTCAGTCAACACGGACGAACAGATCATTCGTACTCACCACGAAGCGATGTGTCATTTAGGAGTCGAAAAATGTTTTGATTATTTATCGAGAACATACATAAGTAAGTGTTTAAAAAGCATTTTCTTTTCTCCTTAGTCGGGTAAAGTAGAGGGAGTTTTACACCCCATTCCTACAGGTAATGTTCGGTTTGATTTAATACATTTTGATCATCTTGGAATTTCCCGAAGGAAAATTAGAGAATACGCTAACTGACCTCAATGACCTGAGGGATAAGGCCAGTAAAACCATTAAAAATAATCAGGCAGACAGCAAAGTTTATTATGACAATCGTCACAAAAAGCCTAGAAAGTACCAATCAGGTGATTATGTTATAATCAAAAATGTTATTACTACGCCAGGTGTGAATAAAAAATTACTTGCTAAATATCGTGGTCCAGAGGGTCTTGAATTAACCCGTTTGCCCTATAAAGAGGTATCATCTGCTAGTAATATGAGGCCATATCAAGTATAGTTAACGCAGCTTACAGGTGACGATGATTAGGAGACCGGAAGACGTTCTGGTTATCTTGATTCATCCGCTTGTTTAAGTTGAATAATAATACTTTCCATTTACTAAAGTTAATTTTTTTTCAGAATCCTTAAAAGCCATACCTATTTTCAAACGTCTCTTACTAAAATTGTGTAACATACTTTAATATCTAGCTAATACATTTGAATTGTAATCTTCTTATGTTTCTGCTGTAATTATGTAATTGAAATATATTGTATATGAAAATAATTCTCTGTAATCGGGGCGATTATACGATCAGAATGGCCGAACTGTAGTTGAATCAATTAAAATATGAAACATATTTTTGTATGTCACCATCATGTAAAGTATAGCATTACATTCTGAAATAGTATCACGCCATCCGATTGGAGTGCAGTATGTTAAATACAGAATTGGTGATCATTATTCAAAGAAATTTCATAAAGAGTGGTGATGCTTAAACCCAATCGTTTCGATAGTGATATTGTTTTTTCACCCTACACTTTCTCTCTCTATAACTTTTTTATTTAACTTCTAATATGTTAAGGCTTACAATTAATTTTATAAGATTATTTTATCTCCCTTTGTAAGTAATATACAGGGTGACTGACTCGAACTGCAACTTTTTAAAATGCTATAATTTTTTTACAATATTTTTTGATAAGTTTTATTGTGCCAAAGCAAAAAATGTTGGAAAATACATCAATTTTTAAATTGTATCAGTAGTTTTCAATAAGTAAACCTTTGGCGCGAATAATAGCCTTGAGACAGCAGAAGGAAGCATCGCACGCTGCACGCGAATGGTTTTGCGGTATTTTGGCCCATTCCCGGCGAAGTGCTTGTTTGAGGTGGTCCAAACTTTGATCTATTTTAGTGCCAACCTTCGCCAACCAACGGATTTGAATCCAGAGAAGTTACGGAACATTGTTTTTTAACCAATCTTGATTGACGCGCGCTTTGTGAGACGGTGCCGAGTCTTGTTGAAATGTCCACGGTCTCTTACCGAAATGATTGTTTGCCCAAGGCTTCAATACTGCCTCTATATTAGTTTCACGGTATACGATTGCATTAATTTTAACGCCACGGTCCAAAAATATGAGCGGAGAGCGACCATCGGCGGTTATTGCGGCCCAAACCATCACCATCGGTGCTGCCTGCCTTTTGGTGGCCGTCCGAAGGTGTAAATTTTCGTAGGATCTCTCTGGCAAGTAAACTCGGTCATTTTGTTTATTGACATATTGCTCGATAACAAATGGCGACTCATCGGAAAAAACAAAATCCGGCAACTCACCACTTTCGTGCAAGCGTAGCAACTCCTTCGCTCTTTCGACTCTAGCTTTTTTCTGTTGCGGTGTAAGATCGTGTGCTTTTTGGAACTTCAATGGCTTGAGCCCAAGCTTATTTTTCAGTATGTGTTGCATCCGTCCCAACGATATATTGAGCTCACGAGCCATTTTTCTTCCACTTCGACGCGGATTCCGCTCAATTCGAGCCTTCAATTTCCGAACCATTCTACCGATGTTGCTGTTTCTTTATGACCACTTTCATGGCGTTTTGCAACGCTGCCAGTATCACGGTAATGAGCTATGGTTCGAGACAAATGATTTATTCACGTTGAGGTGCTAGAGGGCACAAACGATAGCCAGAGTGTGGTTTTCCAGGCAAATATAAAGCAATCATACTATCACGTTTGAATTCCATCGCGGATAAAAATTTTTCAACACAACAGACGCAAATCGTTTAAAAGGCTTGTAAATAATAAAATTATCTGTCATGTGTCAAAATTTGAGCTCACAGTTATGAACGGTTTGGAAATTATAGCACTCTGAAGTTGGTTGCAGTTCGAGTCAGTCAGGGTGTATATATTAGGTAAATTGGTTAGTACTACTTCTCTAAAGGAACTTTGCAACTAAAAAAACAGTGGGTCAACCTAACACTTTATTTGGACAAAACCAAAGCCCTGCGGAAAGAGTGCAACCCCTTAAGCCCCTTAAGTTCCGTAAGCCGGCCTTTGAAGAACTTTGTCGGAGAGTTGCTAACAATTGTTTGCTACGCAAATTTTAATTCACTTTTTTGAAAGATTTTTATTTCTTGACATTTATTTGTTAAATTGTAATTGCTAACATTTAAACAGATTTTAAAAAATAGAAAATATACTATTGAGTGGAAATACAGTCAAACCTCCGTAAGTATCTATTAGGTATATGAATACCTAATTTGAATTGAATTACTTATTCAAACGTAATGAATGAATTCAATAATTTAAATATTGACCTTCGTTAGCTATGACTTTTCCCCATCTTTATTGCAACTGGAGTAATCAGAAGGGGCCTAGTCTGGTAAAAACTGCGGGTGGGGCAGAACTTCCCAATTAATATTTGCCAAATAGTTTTTTACTTGGTTTGCAACATGTGGAAGAGCATTGTCATGATGGGAAATGACTGTGTGTACCTTTGGCCATACGAGTATACTTGCAATTTTTGCTTCAATACTCAATTCAATTTTATCAGTTGTTGACGGTAGCGGTCCTCAGTAATCGTTTCACCAGGTTTTAGTAGTTCATGGTACACCATTCCATTTGGTCCCACCAAATACACAGCATAACATTCTTTTCGTGGATATTGGGTGCGAGATTGATGGTTTTTACTGGGTCTACCCATGATATTTTGTGCTTGGTGTTTGGAAATATTTAAATCAATTTATATTGTTTATACTTTTCGATTTCAATTCTTACTTCAAGTTTAATTTGTGCTTTCAATAATTTGTAAATTCGACTAAACTCAACAATAATTTGGATTTTAACTCTTTTATATTAATGTATCATATTCAAACTTAATTTCGCTCTCATACCCATTAAGTGCTGTATAACACCTAACGTATAAAACTTAAGTCAATTGTTGCTTTGTAATGTAACATTCTTTCACTTGTGATTAAACCATTAAGGAGGTACATACCATCAAAACCGTTTCGAGTCTTTTATTTGTAATAAACTTAATTTGTACTTAATAAAGCGATTCTAACGGGTTATAACTAAAAATCTGCACAAACTTTATTTCATCGTAACTCAAAACAAAATAAAACAAAAATAAACTACTTCATTTAGTATAACTACATTATTTTAAAAAGGAAAAAATCAATAAATTTTAATATAAGGGCCAATATCGGCAACCCGTCGTAATTTTGTCACGATATTCGAACAAGCACGTTGTACACCATTAGTATCAACTTCCTTAGGGCACTTTCGGATGCGACGCGTCAACTGCTTCACATTTTGAGCATTCCAACCATCCTTATACACTAAAGCTTTGACTTCTCCAAAAAAGTCCTCAATCGGTCGGCATTATGGTAGGTTTGTTGGATTCTTCTCTTTAGGTACAAACTCGATGTTTTTGCTTACCAAGAACTCCACTGTCATCTTAACATAATGAGAAGAAGCTTTCTCCGGCCAAAATACGTAGTCATCATTTTTATGATTCTTATTTATAAAAGGAACCAAAATGTTCAATATGTTCAATTTTAATTTATTGCCAGTATAAAGAATGGCTCAGAAATACCCTAAGCAGAAAGTGCTACATACGTAGAGCATAACTTTGGGTTATGGCATTTGTGGGCCGCTGAGTGAAAAGTAAATCTCGTCATCCAAAATGAATGATTTTCCACGAAAATCGTTGCACATCCACCGACATTGCGATTTCACTTGCTTTACCTGCTCTTTCTTTAATGTTAAGTCGGTTTAAAGTTTTAAGAATATATGGCTGTGAACAATTGAATTAAGTCTTCCTTTCTATCTTTAGAGTACTTAAAATTGCGTAAATTGTTCTTCGGAGCACGCCATAAAATGCACACAAGTAAACTTTTCCCTTTGCCTTCATGTTTTTTATAAAAATTTGCAATACGCTCGCTCGCGGAGGTGTTGCTGCTTTGATACCATTCTACGCATTGATCGAACTTGCAAGTTATTGCAAGTTAGATGTTAAAAAATGATGCAATCAATGATACGTAATAACTACCAACAATTTAAAGCTAAAATAATAAAACAACGGGCCATTGAAATTAGTGCAGATTTTTAATTATAACCCGTTTCAACATATTTGGTCCAAATCGACCCGGATTGGGCTTTCGGCAATTCGAACTTTCGTTTAATATCACCATCATCAACAATCTAGAGAGAGCGTCATCAAATTTTTTATCAAAAGTCATCGATTGAAGTACTTTATGCAATCTTGGAGGATTATCGGGACATCCGTTAATTAATTATTTCATTGTCGGACGATCGCGCATGTATGTATAACCTTTGCATGACCTATCAATTGAATTTAAATTATTGTATTTGCATGCATATCAATTGAATTTTAATTAAAGTGGAGTGAATTTAGGATTTTGAATTTACAATTTATTACTACAAAATATTACATTATTTAAAAATGAACATGATTAAAAATCTGTCAGTTATTCGATATTTTACCGAAAAACTCTGTGAGGTTGTAAAATTAGAAGCTCTTCAAGTTCGTATCGAGAAAGGTGATGAATTACTCCAAAAATTTAATGCTACTCAAGCACAAATTTATGAATTATCTGAGGCAAAGGATTACGGTTACCCTGAAAAGGAGTTCGAGCAGTTCGAATCAAAATATTTTATAGTTAAATCGGTTCTACTCTCTGAAATTCGGGAAAGAACAAAGTCTGATCTTAATGCTCATTCAGCTTACAAATCTTCGCATTTCGAACCTGTTTCGTAAAACATCAATAGTTCCCTAAACTCTACATTGAACCATTTGAAGGTAATTACAAGGATTGGCCTGTGTTTCGGGATATGTTTGAGAGTTCTGTTCACCAAAAACAAAACTTATCAAACACTAAAAAATTCCACTTTCTTCGTTCGTCCTTCCGTGGCGAAGCTTACTTATCCAGTGTCCGATGGTGCATACGAACAGGCATTTGATAGATTGGTAAAAAGTTATGATAGACCGCGCTACATCAACAATAGTTTATTAGAAACATTTAGTCAACTACCGTCAATTCAAATCTCTAATGTAAAGGTCCTGCGAAAATTATCAGATGGTGCAGATGACGTGGTTCGGGATCTAGAGTCACTTAAGCCATTCGAAAGAGATCCTTGGATGATTTCCATTCTTTTATCTAAAGTAGATTAAGATACTCGGCAAGCCTAGCCATCAGATAGTGTAGATAGGAACCAAGAATTAAGGACTTTTAACGTTTTTAGAACTTCGGTGTGAAGCACACGAATCTTGTAAATTACACGTTCGTGATCCTTATAAAGCAAGACCTTAATCGTCAGTACGAAGTATGCAAGCGACGACAAACATCGTGTGCCCAAAGTGCAATGCATTGGATAAACTTGCACAATATATGGATTTTGCTGCTATGGATATAGCGGCAAGCAGAGATTTTATAAAAAAAATCAAAAGCTTTGTTTTAATTGTCTACGAGCTGGTCATGCTTCAGCTCGTTGTCCGTCTAAATTCAGATGCAAAAGTTGCAATTCACGTCACCATAGTTTGATACATCTTGGTAGTACTACTACAAGAAGTACCAAGGCTACAGAAGCTAGCTCATCAACAAATTCGTTCACACAAAATTCATTTTCTCCTGCTACTTGTGCTTCTTCCTTAAACACATTCGTCTCTTATCGTTCAACAAATATAAAACATATGTTGCCTCAAACATTGCTTCCTAAAGTGTTAGATGCTAGCCGAAACTATCAGCTAATCCGCGTACTTGTCGACTCAAAATCACAAGTCTTCTTCGTCACTTTATCTTGTCTCCAAAAACTTGGGCTCAAACGAAACACGCGCATACCGATAGCAGGTATCGGTGCAAAGTCTGCTGTCACATCAAATGGTGTAGTATATCAGTTCTAGCTTCAATTCGGCCAACATTTCTGTCGACACCTATATTTTAACAAATGTTACATCGTCGTTACCAACTATTTCATTTGATGTAAATAATTGGGTCTAATTCAATCGACGTCCTACGTAGTACAGATAAGGTCTGGGAGATGTTTTAAGGCAAAGCTATTCGCAGATCAAATGGACTTCCAATCGCACAAGAACTGTTTTCAGTGGGGTCCTTGCTGGGAAAACCACTTCGGGCATCGAAGTGGTCTAATCATACAATCCTTGACCTCGATTCTTATTTAAAAGCGTTTTGGACGATTCAAAATCTATTCTTTCGCAAGAAGATATCGAAATCGAGCAGCACTGCCGTGAAACACATCAGAGGAATAAAAACGGGGAGTACATCTCGATGGTGCAGTCTCTCGTTTAAAAACTATGGAAAAACGATTTGCGGCAAATAAAAACCTCGTCCAATCTTATTCACATTTTCTTGATGAATTGTGGCCTTAGGACATATGATAAAGATTCTATCATCAGAAATATCTAAATCGAACACATTTTATTTGCCACACCATGCAGTGGTTAAGCCGGACAGCGTGTCGACAAAGCTTCGTGTAGTGTTCGACGGTTCGTTCAAAGACAAAAACGGAATATCGCTAAATGACCCACTCATGATCGGTCCTCCTATTCAGCGTAACCTTTTCTCTGTGTCTCCGTTTTCGGAGCCATAAATATGTTTTTATCGCTGATATAGTTAAGATGTTTCATCAAATTTTGGTAGATAGAAAAGACACAGATTATCAGCGCATCTTTTTTTTTTTTTTTTTTTGTGAATCACCCACTGACATTCTAGAACACCATGTGAGTCTTATCTATCAGTTCGCCTTTTAGAGAAAATAGAGTTTGATTATCGCGACGAGTATCCTGAAGCGTGCGAGATACTTTTTAATGACTTTTACGTCGATGACGTGGTCTCAGGTGGAGACTCTCGCTGATGTCATTTTCAAAAAACAGTGCTTAATCGAACTTCTCTCCAAAGCTGGTTTGGAATTAAGTAAGTGGTAAATCAATTGTAAACAACTCCTTCCTAATGCTTAGGTGGGACAAAGTCATAGTATAGTATTTCGTTAGATAGTAACTCTGATTCGTGGGTGAATATACTCGGTTTGCTTTGGAATTCAGAAGTAGAGTGTTTTTCGTTCCTCTTAAACATAACTTCAACTAAAATTCTAACCAAACGTCAAATCCTTAAAGAAATTACTCGAATCTTTGATCCCCTCGGTTTCCTCGCACCGTCTATAATACAAATAAAAGTTCAAGAACTGTGGCAACAACATCCTCAACTGGGATGACCCTCTTCCAAAGTCTATCGCTATACAGTGGGTCAAATATAGGAAAGAGCTACCAGTCCTTACAAAAATTAGTATTCCTCGGTCTATTGGAGTAATGGATACCACATTTGAGTTGCACGGATTTTCGGATGTTTCTATCTTCGCCTACGCTGCAGTCATCTACTCACGGTTTATACTTCCCAATGGAGACAGTAAAACAACCATAGTTGCAGCCAAAACTGGAGTTGCACCAATTAAGCAACTAACCATACCGCGACTAGAGCTGTGTGGTGCTCTTTTGTTGGCACGGTTGATCGACGCTGTGCAAAATTCCCTAAATATAAAATGCTCAAATAACTTCGCTCGGTGTAATTCACAGGTTGTTATATCTTGGCGCCGGTGGTACTTTCGTGGTATCACGTAAGGTTAGAACAAAGCCCAGCCTACTGCGCATCTCGAGGCGTTTCGCCGTCTCTATTAATAAAGCATTCACTATAGTGGAAAGGTCCTAGTTGGTTAACAAAGCCAACGATACCTGGCCGATGATAACTTATTTTCAGGAACACCCTACTTGCAAGTAAGAAGAGAAAAATAATCGCCAAACATGTATAGTCGTTACCAATTTTGATCATCCATTCGAAACTCTAGCATCACGAGTATCGTCGTTTACAAGACCCATTCGTATAGTTGCCTTCATACTAAAGTTTATTTCGAAATGCAGAAAATTATCTGAAAGGAAAACCCCTTCATGCGCAAAGCGTGAAATCATCAAGTGGATCCAAGATACAGTCGACTCTCGTTAATTCGAAACTCAAAGAACTTTTAAAATATTACGAATTATCGAAAGTTTGAAATATCAAATGGTTCGAAAGTTTCGAGAGAAAAAAATATGAAAGTTCGAATTATTGAGTAATAATCAATTACTATTTATTAATTGCTAATTTTTTAACAAAATCAAAGGGTTTACATACACACACACATGTATTATGTATTTATTGTATATACATATGTATCTACATTATGTGAGTTAATTTATTAGTCTTTCGGAAGAAATCTTTAATGTTAGTTTGCTTCAAAGCACATTGCTGAGACTTATCAATAACTTTTTTTTATAAGAAATAGTGCTTGAAAAGCTGTTTCATCAGTGTTGCTCTGTAGACAGAAGCTTTGTAATGTGTCGAATGAGGCTCTTGCTTCCTTTATTGACACCTCTGCCAATGACACTGATGTATCTTCCTCATCTTCATAGTTGCTTATTTCATTTGTATTGTCCGTTCATATTTAGGCAGACATGCCAAATTTCAGTGCGATACTGTCTTTAGTTTTGTTTTGACAGCTGATTGTTGTTGACGTGTTTGGCATCATGTTGAGTATGGACAAAAACGATTTTCGTTTTCTCATAAAACATTATTTTTTGAGAGGCAAAACGGCGAAGAAAAGAAAAGAAAAGTTGGATAAATATTATGGGGCTAATAGCAGTCAGAGTAGCAGCTCCACTACCGATCAAGTCCGCAGCGGCAGACCCTCCGATGCGGTTACAGAGGACAATGTCAAAAAAATACATGAAATAGTGTTGGCTGACCGGAAAGCGAAGGTGCGCGAGCTAGCAGATGTCACAAAGATAAGTACTGAGCACACACGCCATATTTTGAGCATTATTCTGCATATGAAAAAGTTATCCTGCCGCTGGGTGCCGCCCATACTCACTCTTGACCAAGAACACGAACGCGAGAGCACTTCGAAAGAGTGTTTGGACTTGCTGATGCGGAATCGGGCGGACTTTTGGCGTCGATTGGTAACTGTTGAACACCAGAGAACAGAATGAGTGCCCGGCAATTAACTGAAGCCGGCACGAGTGCTCCGAAGCGGCCGAGGGAGGCTCGGTGGGTCGGAAAGGTTATGGCGTCGGTTTTCTGGTATTGTCATGGCATTCTCTTCGAGGACTACCTCGAAAAAAGAAAAACCATCAACAGCTAGTACTACTGTGCTTTATTGGAGCGATTGAAGGCCGAAATCGCTGCAAAACGGCCTCACATGAAGCGAAAAAAAAATTTTGTTTTTGCAAGACAATGCACCGGCGCACAAGAGCATCGCAACCATGGCTAAAATCAATGACTTACGGCTCCAATTGCTGTCGCATCCACCGTATTCGCCCGATTTGGCTCCCTCGGACTATTATCTCTTTCCAAACCTCAAAAGATGGCTCATCAATAAAAAATTCAGCACACGCGTGGAAATCATCGACGCCATGGAGGAGTATTTTGCAGACCTTTTGGAAAATTACTTTTCGGACGGTTGGAAAATCGCTAGAATAAGTGTATCAAACTTAAAGGGTACTATATTAAATAAAATAAAAAAACATTTAAACATTTTTTTTTTTTCTTTCCCAAGGAGGTTACTTTTCACTCTATTCATTCTGATAACTTTGAATTATCGAGTGTTTTGCGCCTATGAGTTCGAATTAACGCGTCGTTTTTTTACGTAGCAATGATTTTTTTTGTTCGAATTACCAAGTGCTTAAAAATGTAGATTCTTTTTGAAATATAAAGAGGGAACTCGTGATAATTTCGAATTATGGAGAGGTTCGAATTATCGCTGGTTTGAATTAAAGAGAGGCGACTGTATTTACTTTGGAAAATACGTTGCTTATTGCAAAAGGAATGGAAACTTCGGTAAGAAATATACTAAATCTTAATCCTTTTTTAGGTGATGAGCAGATACTTCCAGTGGGAAGAAGGCTTCACAAGGCAAACATCACGTACAACGTAAAGCACCCAATAATTATCCCAAAAGGTCAAGCTGTGACAACCCCTAAAACAACGTCATCAACGCTTACTACATCCAGGAGTATCTACACTATTTGCAGTAATTTGCCAAGAATATTGGATTTTCGGATGTCAAAATCTTCTACGCAAAATTACACATAGCCGTGTCAAATGTTTTTGGCAAAGAAAATCCACAATAACGCAAATTATGGGAAATCTTCCCGCGCAGCGTATGCCGGACCTATTATACTTAAAATTAAAATCGAATACAAGGTTCACACTTCGAAGGGCTATAAATCCCTATTTGTATGTCTCGTGACTTAGGCCATGCATTTGGAATTGGTGAGGGACCTCACCACAGACGCATTTTTAGCTGCATTTCGTCGATTCACTGCTTGTGATCGGCCGGCGGAATGTTTGGAAATATTTAAATCAATTTATATTGTATATATTTTTCCGTTGGAATTCTTGCTTCAAGTTTAATTTTTAATTTCAATACATTGGAAATTCGACTACACAACAATAATTTGGTATTAACTCTCTTATAATAATGTATCATATTCAAACTAAATTGCGCTCTAATACCCGTTTAATGATGTATAACACTTAACGTATAACACTGAAGTCAATTGTTGCTTTGAAATGTAACATTCTTTCACTTGTGATTAAACCATTAAAGAGGTGCATACCATCAAAACCGTTTCGAGTCTTTTATTTATAATAAACATAATTCTACAACACCTGAGATTGTCGAAATAGATACACTTTTCATCGCCAGTATAATAATTCTATGCAAAAAACCCCTTTTGTTCCGCCGGTCAGGCTAAATTTATGAAATGGTTTTTCGCTTTTCAATGTCTCTTTCTTTCAATTGATGGGGAACTCATTTTGCTTCTTTTTGGATCTTTCCCAGGGTTTTTGAGGGCCAGCTGTTCTTGTGTTTGGGTCGAGTTTTCTTCTAATCTAATAATGCTTGCAATTCTGCATCTTTGAATTCTTTTTTTGGTCTTCCACGTAGCCCCAAAGAAAATAATCGAGTGGTGTCAAATCGCATGATAGGCGGCCAATTGATGAACGCTCGCCGTAAGATGACCCAGCCACCAAATTTCTCCTTCAAAACTGGGAGCGTTTTGTCGCTTGTAAGGCATGTAGTACTGTTGGAACCACAGCTCGGATATATTGATGTTGTCGCGCTTACCGCAAAAAGTCGGTTAACATCGCACTATACCTGAAACCTTGACGATAACGGTGTCTCCTTCCTAATTTCGAAATAAATAAGGTCCGATGATGTCGACATGCCATAAATCGCACCAAACAGTTCATATTTGTCGATGCATTGATGCTTAGTCGAACACTTGTGGATTGTGTTCGCTCCAATAAAGGCAATTTTGATTGCCTTAAAAAAAGCAAAATAAAAGATAATATGGAATGCTATACAAGAGTCCGTTGAAGTATGCGTGTAAGTAAGTTGCAAATACTAAAATTTTAAATTTGAATAAAAAAAAATTTGATTATAGGCGAAATCTAAAAAGACTTAAAAAATTACAAAAGTTGTGATTGTGAAAAACCGGATGAAAATTAGAAAACCCATTAGAAAAGGTGTGAATTTAAATTCTTTTCGTTCAAAACCTGTAAAATATGAAGAGTATTTGATTTCATTTAACAAAAATGGATACAATTAATGAGGGACAAAAATATACTGGTATATATATATATACTGGCCCCATGGTTAAAGAAAAGGAGCTATTTTTTACAAAAACAAAAGAATACTATAAGCGGAACTGGAAAGATGTCGTTTTTTGTTATTGTTGCGAAAAGTGTGAAACTGAGGGGTTTTAAAAAATAAAATCTATTCCTGTTGAATACTCCAGTAACGAAATCTCCTGGATGACTATTTGTGAGGAGTTCATATCAAAACTCGACCAAAAATTCACGAAACAAGATCAGAAAATTGTCTTATTTCTTGATAATTGCCTTCCACGTCAAAAAAAAAAAAAAAATTACGAACATCAATAGAAAGCTTCTATTTCTCCCGCCAAATATGTCGTCAAAACTTTAACCCATGGATCAGAAGGTGATTCAAAATTATTAGTTATATAACCGTCGTCGTTACTGGCACATTATAGAAAGTTGTTTCTTTACTTGAAGTAATATGGTTCTTCCTAAATCTTGGACACTCAATATGCAGGACACAACCAGGAATTGTTGTTGCATGCTGGCTCAGTGGCAACTCATAATGGGAAGATGAAGATAACATTCCTTTGGCGCAACTCATAATGGGAAGATGAAGATTACATTCCTTTGGCGCAACTTCTAACATCGCCAACTGATACTAGGTGACAAGGTGATATGAATTTGCCTTATAACACTTATGTTCAGCTCAATGGTATAGAGAATCTTAATATGGAAGAATTCATGATGCCAAGGATGAAGTAGACAACATACATATATGAGGAGGATGATGACGATGAAGGCCCAATAACACCTCTTCCTTCAAATGATGAGCGGCATGTAATAATATAAAATGTTTTCTGAATACGAGTGAGTAGACTTAGGGGAACTGCATGGCGATTGATCGGGAAAGTGCTGAGTGTCCTATAACTTGAATTGGTTTTACCTCAGTGATGGTCCCCGGTAACTGCATGAGAAAACCCTTACTCATGGAGGCTAAAATGGCAACGGCATGCCTAGCTAGATCAACTCATATACAAGAATTTCGAAATGATCGAAGATCATTTTGAAAAACCGTGAATTTCAAACAACAATAACTGAGTTTTGGCCCCACCCATAATTTGAACAATTTTCAACCAATTCACTTCAAATTATAACTAGATCTTTAAAAATATATTATCGGAATAAGTACGTAAGATTTTTTTAAATGCCGCAATTCATTTCTTATTAACAAGTTTTTCCGCGAAATTCGTAAGTTTGACTTTAGAAGTGCGCCATTCACATAAAAAAAAAAAAAACTAATTAAGGTCAATTTTTAAATAAATTATGTTTTACATTCAATCATATGTACAATAAATTTCTACTTTTGGTAACTCGATTTATTTTATATTTTTCCTGAAAAACCTATTTGTATCGCTAGAAAGGCCTAATCCTTAAGAGTAGTGGTGGAATGGGGAAATAGAAGTTTTTCAAAGAGGTGAGTGGGGAATCTATTATTTACAAGACGGTGCATAAAATGACAGCACCTTACCTTTAAGAATCCCTGAAACGTACAGCCCAAATTTAGTATGTGATAGTGTGAGCTGTAGTCGTATCGACGTAAAACATACACGTATCTTATGGCATCGTTGAATGTAACAAGTAACTTGTATTCGGATTGAGTCAAGTTTGCAGTATACAAGAGTAGAGTAGTCAAATATAGGCAGCGTAAGAGTTTTTATAATTATTAGCTTTGTTTCTACCGGAGTAAAACTGGAAGACAACCACAGCTTTGGTAAGCCGGTATAAATTTACCCAACAATATAATTGGAGTGGTCTGCTACAGAAAATTAACGGTTTATATTAAAACTAAGGTTTGTAATTTTCTCAACAGATGGAATTTACTTGCTCTTTAAAAGCACAGATTGAAAGTCATTCGTAACACTATATGCTCTCAAAGTTAAAGGTACTTGAGATTTCTCTAAGTTCAGGTATAGACAGTTGTAGATCCTCAACTAATTCTATTGGTCGTGACAAGTATACTTTGGCATCGTCAGCATTAGGTAAATGGAAAGATTTCAGGATATATTTTGGGTAGGTCATTTATATACAGTTTGTCAAGAAAATCTTTACACAAGGCACAAAAAACAACAATTTATACTTTCTCGCCATAATCTAAGGCACTTCTAGAAACTTTATTTCACTTTTTTTTTTTTATGTTGATACCCCATATTATAGAAAATATATAACATAAAAAAAAGTTGCATCACTTAACCACAACAACAAAAAATAAACAAAAAGTAAAAAAGAAGAAAAATTTAACTGTCAAGAAAGTCTTTACACATTTTATTCCGTTTCCATTTTGCAGTTCACGGATAGTTTCATAATGGTTCCGTTAAAGCAGTTTTTTTTTTCTGTTTTGTAGCAGATGTAGGAAATTGAAAGCGAAAATGTTCATTGCTATTTCTGCTGTTGAAAGTGTTAGAACAATTTTTTGCGATTCCTTTAAATATGCCTGCCAAGAGAATTTCTTTTGACGTAAAGCAGTAGGTTTATTATAACCATTACAATGGTAAACGCGTCTCAGAAATAACTAAGATGTTTGGTGTATCTAGGAAAACCATTTACAACATAATTAACCAAGCAGAACGTGAAAATCGTTTTGAGAATATTGCACCAAAAGGTAGGTCAATGAAGTTATCGGGCAAAAATAAGCGCTCTTTACTAAGGAAAGTGCACGAAAATCCTCAAACATCCATTCGAGTTTTGTTCAGAGAAATAAGCCACGAATGTATGTGTTCGAGATTCCCACGAAACGGCAAGGCAGGTGCTGAGTACACACCAAGATTTGCACGCAAAAAATCACTACTTTTAACTCAAAATATACTAAATCGCTTATCATTCGCTACAAAGTTCAACACTGAACCAGGCGAGTATTGGGATGATGTTATATTTTGTGATCAAAGAAAAATAATTCTGTACTACAACGAAGGACTTAATAGTGTGGCGTAAACCTCTAACAGCCTTGCACAACAAAAACATCATTCTAACGGTCAAATTTGGAAAGTTATCTGTTATGGCATGGGGGTGCATATCCAGCAGGTGCGTCGGAGACATAGTCTTCATTGACGCGAAGACATATCTGCGGATTTTGCAGACTGGTTTGCTTGCTAGTGCCAACAATTTTGGATTTAATGGCGGTGATGATAGAAGAAAATCACAATTTAAGTTCTATCAAGATAGCGGGCCCAGACACAAAAAACTTACAGAGAGGACATGGATGGTCTATAATTGCATCAAAAAGTTAGATACACCAGCTCATAGCCCAGATCATAGCCCCATAGAAAATTTTTGGGTTCATTTACAGAAAAAAGTGGGAAAAACTAACCTCAAAAACCGAAACCAACTGATGCACTACATCAGGAACAGAATGAGCTAACAATTCAAATAATTAAGATGTTAAAAATTTAATTGGACCAATGGCAAAACGACTAAAGGCTGTTATTGATGCTAAAGATGATCACACCAAATATTAATATATAAGTTTTTCAAAATTCGTATAGTTTGGAATAATTAAGTATCTAATTATCATTATTTCTTTTTTACTTTTTGTTAATTTTGTTGTTGTTAGGCGAATGAATAGTAGCAAAATAAAAAAAATAAAAAATTGAAATTAACTTTCTAGAAGTGTCTTAAATTATAGCGAATAAATGGAAATTGCTGTTTTCTTTTATCTTGTGTAAACACTTTACTGACAAACTGCATGTAAGGGATGTTTCATCGTGAAGTTTGATTTTCAATAGGCTTTTTTTGACAGATTACGTGTGACTCCTATCAAACTGCTTTGTCTTTTTTGTTCAGTATCGTTTGGCAAGTCATCATAAAAAGACTCACACCACAACAGCGTGTCCAAATTGTTCAGCTGTGTTACGAAAATGAGCGTTCTGTGAGAAAAGTTTTTCGTGCGGTTCGAAGAACTTACGGTGCGCATAATCGACCTACTGAAACCACCATTGCCAATACCATTCGCAAATGGTATTTGCGTTTACATTAGTGGATGATACTTGACCGGTTAGACCACATCCAGCACGTAGTGAAGAGACTATAGCAGCTGTAGCTGAGAGTGTACGCGAAGACCATGACAAATCGATTCGTCGTCGTTCTCAGTAGCTTGGCTTGGCGTATTTAACGTGAGGATCATGGCCTAACAGCGTACAAAGTTCAACTTGTGCAAGAATTAAGGCCAGGCAATTTAAATTTGCATCATATTTTCAGTGAATGGGCTCTGGTAAAACTCAATGAAATCCCGGTGTTTTATTGTGAAATTTTGTTCAGTGATGAAGCCCATTTCTGGCTCAATGGATACGTTAATAAACAAAATTGCCGTATTTGGGCTGATGAGCAACCCGAAGAGTACCAAGAGCTACCATTGCATCCATTAAAAACGGTATGGTGTGGTTTATGGGCTGGTGGATTCATTGGTTTATATTTCTTCAAAAATTAGGCAAATCAGAATGTTACCGTCAATGGTAACCGTTATCGCGGTATGTTAACGGACTATGTGCTTCTTGAAATTCAAACTAGCCGGATAGATCGTGCGATATCACACCTTTGAACTATTTTGTCTGGGGATATGTAAAGTCTCAGGTTATCCGCGAGATACCCGTCGCTATGCTCGAACAAGTCGCCCAAAATTGGACCTTCCGAATGGACCACCTCGGACGTAGTCGTGGCCAACATTTACATATTATTTTCAAAAAGTAAATGACATGAATTGTTCTTTTAACCGATAATAGAAATTTTAAGCTCAGTTTCAAATTTATGTGTTTTATTTTACGTTATAAATCAAACCTCACGATGAATCACCCTATATAAGCAAAATAATAGGTTCGACTGTATACTCAAAGTATACATTGAAAATATATTAATTTTGATGATCCTTCTGCAAATTTAAATTGTTAATAGCTCCGATAATAATAGTTTCATCACAAAACAACTTTTATTTTGTGTTTAAACCATCTTTTGGTTTGGTTGTTGATTTTCGTAAGATTTCACACGACCACTACTTATTAACCTATGGACAAAACAAACTATTGTCTTTATCTACATACTACTTGATCACAACCTTGTTTACAATAATCTTTAAAATATTCTGAATCAAAGAGGCATGTTTTAGAATGTTTGTATTTTCTAATAATTCCCTGTTTAAGACTTGAGTTTCCTTTTCACATTAGATTTCATACATATTTTTGCATTAAAAATTATCAACTACTAACTATTATTAAAAATAATAACTGAGCAAAAAAAAAAAAAAAAATTCTGACTGTACCATATACTATTATAAACGAAAACAAAAATAATAAAAATAAAAATCGGCAAAAAAAATTACATGACTATGCATAAAAACTGAAGCCAATACTTACTTTACAATTTATTAGGAAAAAGAATGAGCACCCGCTACTTTAACACTAACTAGAACAAGAATAACCAAATGAAAAAATAGAGTACTTTTTTTTACTAACAAAAGATATATCAGATATACTTTATTTTAACAAAACAGGGGAACAGAATGGCGTTAAGTAAATTTGCAACAAGAAACGTGCTGACAAACGCTGTGAAGTTGTATTCAATTGGGAAATTAATTAGGGTGTTTTCCATTGGGAATATAATAGCTTCGGATTCCAATTGCACTCTAAAAATTGTGATTTTACTGTCAACATTTTTACATGCATTGATGGGAATGTTAAATTTTTATTTCGCCATATCTTTATTTGGCAAAATGGTATAATCCGACAAGATATTTATTATTTCTATGATATTACCATCTTCTTTTACTTCTTATGTTTGCTTGCGAATGAATTGGAACTTTCAAAATAATTTAGCCAAACATATTCGATTACTAAAAAACAATACTATTTGATGTTTATATTATATATATGCGATACTGAATTCAGATGCTAAATCCAGAAGGACAATATTACTTCTGAGAAGGCTAAAAATAGGGTCAACGGAACATTTTCAAAAAGTTTTCTTCACTCCGGAGTGAAAAAATATCAGTCAACCAATAATAACTGACACCACATTTACATGAAAGAGGTGGGACGAATGCAATTGGACATTAGAAAATTTTAAATAACTTGTACTGTTTTTAATATACAATATATATGAATATCTTGTTGGGGTTGATATGATTTATGAATGTATTCAGAAGCCTAACAAACTATTTCATATCGTAACTAGTATGCAGCTGATGAGAAACAATATTCTTCCGTAATCTCCAAAACAACAGAGGAAAGTTTGCGAAATGTGAGCGGAAAATTAATTACCGGAGAGTTCAATCAGCTACTAGAACCGCAAGTCACAATGTCACAGGTGTAAGTCTTATTGCGTTTTTGATTGGTTGCTCTCCGGGAGTTAGGCAATTTGAACTTGGATTTTGATGCCAAACACAATCGATTTTAACAAATAATACTATGTAACGTTTATATCAATTTATATGTGTTAATACATACTGACCTAAAATTTAGGAAAGAAGTTTTGTGTCTGAAATGAAAACCAGAAGCAAAACTTCTGAAGCAGATAAAATAATGTCAATGCAACAGTGAGAAAAGAGCGCTGCTCTTCGTCAGTGGAAAACGCCATAAAATGAACTAAAGATGGTTATTCCTGAGCGGGGAAAGTGAGAAGGCGCTCATTATTGTGAGTATCGATAGTCGATTGATAACCGAAAATTATCGACAGTTGATTGTCAATTGTGAACTTTGGTACTGTATATTGTGATTGTGATCGACAATTGTCGATTTGACAGTCGTTCGTAGTCGATTAGAAATTTGCGGTCGTTTGTTTCAAAAAAATTAAAAGGGATTTTTCATCTTAAAATGGAAGTTTTTTAATAAAAATATATTAAAAGATAGTACAGACGAAAAATAAAATAATGCAATTTTTTGGCAAAACAAGTAAAAAATAAAAAACAAATGGAGCCTTAAATGGCGTATATGGAAGCAAATCCCGATATCGCTAAAAATGTTTTCATCAAAACAAAGGCAAAAAAGTTCTGGGGAAAATTGTCGATAGGCTTAAATAGTCATGGACCTCCCATATGAAGTTGGGAAAAGTGGATAAAAGTAAGAAAAAAACCTGTATAATATATGTATGTACGCGCTAATTTAGGTTTGGACTGATATCAAATTTAAAATAAAGAAGAAAGCAAAGAACAAGTTGGTGATCAAATCAACGGGTGGTGGACCAAACAAATTTCACTCGTTTGGCCAAATAGAGGAAAGTGTAGCTCTTTCAGAAATGAATTTGGCCAAGAACAGAGTTAGTTGTTTCCAGAGGTTGTGCATACATATTATTTTTCTTAAGATTTCTTATTGTAAATTATTTTTAGAGACGGGGCCCATCTGGGAATAAATATTGCAAAGAAAAAAAGTATGTCATTTCCAGAGGGTAATAACAACAACGAGATGGATATTACCATTGAAATGTCACCGGCACCTCCACCACTACCACCAACGTAGAGTAAAATAGTTCAGGAGGATAGGCTTAGTTTGTTGAGAAAGCAGACCCAAGACCAGGAAAACTTTCACGGTAAGGTAATAGACATTTTGCTGGAAATTAAAGAAAGCTGCGAGAATGTAGAACCAAAAAAAAGTGCTACAAGTATACATAGGGTTTGATTTTCAATAGGCTTTTTTTGACACATCAAACTCCTTTATCATTTTTGTTCAGTATCGTTTGCCAAATTATCATGGAAAGACTCACACCACAATAGCGTCTCCAAATTGTTCAGCTGTATTACGAAATTCAGCGTTCTGTGAGAAATGTTTTTCGTGTGATTCGAGGTGCGCATAATCGACCTACTGAAACCACTATTGCCAATACCATTCGCAAATTTGAGTCCCAGTTTACAATAGTGGATGATACTCGACCTGTTAGATCGCATCCAACACGTAGTGAAGAGACTATAGCAACTGTAGCTGAAAGTGTACGCGAAGACCGCGACGAAACGATTCGTCGTCGTTATCAGCAGCTTGGCTTGGCGTATTCGACAACTTGGTGTATTTTACGTAAGAATCTCGGCCCAAAAGCATACAAGACATACAGCACTACGAGACATACAGCGCGTGAACCAATGGACTTGTTGAGAGATTATTTTGGTGAGCACTTAATTGTACGTTTTGCTACGGTAAATTGGCTGCCTAGATCGTGTGATGTCACACCTTTGAATTATTTCCTCTGGGGATATGTAAAGGAATAGGCCAGATATAGGCCACGATCGACGCTTTGGAAGCCAACATTATTCGTGTTATCCGCGAGATACCAGTCGCAATGCTCGAACAAGTCGCTCAAAATTGGACTTTTTGAATGGACCACCTCAGACGTAGTCCTGGCCAACATTTACATGATATCATTTTTGAAGAGTAAATGCCATGAATCGTTCTTTAAGTTCACTTTTAAAGTTATGTATATTATTTTACGTTATAAATCAAACCTGACGATAAATCACCTTATATAAAAATTCTCAAAGGGAATTATTAGCTTTAAAAAAAGTAAAATTAAAAGTGTATAAAGACCATGTCAAGTGTAGCCAACGTGATAGAGCAATAAAACTTAAATTAAAGATTTAACCCAACCCACACTTGTTTGGTAGGAACCATGGGCTAACCAAACGGCTGCAAAATTTATAATATCTGAAATAGAAGTATTTCTCACTCTCGCTTTAAACTTAGGTTGTAAGTATTTCTGTCAGTAGATCTTTATGTGCATCTTTGGATAAACGGAAGTGTTTCAAAAAACTGTAAAGTCAATTTAAAAGAACATAAGCATAAGCCAGTTCTTTGTAAGCAATACTTACATATATTGTTCCATTTCCAAAGGATTAGAAGTATCTCTGATATTTCTTTTTCTGGCCCATTCTAAGATTTGATTCTGATTAGTTTCACAATAATTGCGTTTTTTGTCGATTGTGTTACACAATACCAAATACAAAATCATTTGACAATAAGGGCCTAAATTCCATTTTTAGGATTTACGTTCATGTACTTACCGCAGTTTGCACCTCTTCCCGACCAGGCAGAAATTAACATGGCGCCAAAAGGGTGATGCTAATTAACAGAAAAAAAGCGGTCAAAAAATGATGATGCTTAATAACTTAAAAGACATAAAACTTCAGTGCTCGTCTGTAATTCGGCTCGTCTGACCAGCCTGTCAGATCCCTGATGAACACAGATCTGGCTTGCCTCCACTGACGTCTCAGAATGTTGTGATCACGGATAAAGATTAAGTTCTCTTCGACTTCTGACATCACTCGACCCGAACAGCAAAGATGGAAGGTACTCAAGTACCCACCGCTTCCAAAACATGGATCGGAGGTAAGTAAAATAAGAAAAAAGAATTAAATAAAACAATGGTGTGAGATATAAAATTGATTCTGGCTTATTATTTTGAGGTTTCTTTCATGCAATTATGTGTGAAATAACACATCATTCAAATTGCCGCCTTGACTTAGCTGGCAGTGCTTTATTGACTCGGACCAATATGTGCGGCGTTATTCTGGCCATAGCTCGTCGAATGTGGACCTCGAGCTCGTCCAAAGTAGTTGCCTTCTTAACGTAGACTAATTCACTGACGTAGCCCCAGAAAAAATAATCGTGTAGTATCAAATCGCATGACCCAGTTACCAAGTATATCGTTCACAACTGCGAGCGTTGCGTCGCTTGTATGGCATGCAGCGCGGTATTGTTGGAACCACAGCTTAGTATC
The DNA here is from genome assembly GCA_907269105.1 of Volucella inanis. Lineage (NCBI taxonomy): Eukaryota > Metazoa > Arthropoda > Insecta > Diptera > Syrphidae > Volucella > Volucella inanis. The sequence goes on from OU026158.1 coordinate 10,856,515, forward strand.
AATGTTATCATCGCTCTATACCTAAGACGGTATAGAGTACTTTTGTAGATACATTAATGCTTGGCCGAACACTTGTGGATTGTGTTCTTTCCTATAACGGCAATTTTGCTTGCTGACATAAGATGATTTTTTGACCAAAACCTGGATCCCCGGCCAACATTTCCAGCGCCCAATTAGCAAGTTCACGGCATTGTCTATGGTTGGCATATATGATGCCAAAGCATGTGTTAACGTTTATCAATAAAATTAGCCCGTTGTTTGTATCTCAAAAACATATTGTACGTATTATGTGCAGAAAAAAATCGTTTCCACGTGTAAAAGAGAATTTTTTGCTAAAAAAAAGACGAGTAAAACCTTAAAAATCCCAGATTGACGTCTGCCCAGGTGTGTTCACAAATCAAGCATGCCGAAAATCGGCCGTACCAACGTGACAATCTTTCTTTTTCATTTTCTCTTTTTAAATTACGGAAGACGTTTCCGTCACATCTTAATGGTAGGCTTACACTTGATTTTACGAATTTTACGTTTAATTTTTAGATTTGCATTACAACTCGGCTTACCAAATATTAAACCACGATTATGAAAAAATTAAAAGTCAAATACATAGATATAAAAATATAACATTATTTAGTAGAATTTACAGTAATAGTACTATTATGATATTTAAGGCTGGTTTAGTTTTATCTCCTCAATTTTCTTATTCGCGCGGCTTCTATACCATTGTTGTATGGAAGCTGTGTCAGCTGACAATTTTTGGTGTCCCTTACTCAGACATATTTTAAAAAGTACTTCTCAATATGCTCTTTCAAGTTAACTTGTTTGGAGACTCTTTCGTCGAACTGTGGATAGTGTTGTTAATAGCATATTTTACTTACTGAAAACTTGGTAGACCAATTCGCATGGTTTATTGGTTCGTTTATATTACTCAGCATTGCGTTAAATATCCTATTTACCTGCTCAACTTGTCCGTTTGCTTGTGTAGCTTTAATATGTTCCACATTATTCCCAAGTAGGTGCCTTGCAAAATCTAGTGAGGTGAAATAATTACCGCGGTCAGTGACCATAAGCCTTGCACGACTATAATAGTTAAAATACTTATCTAGTAAAGCACACACCTCCCTAGTACTGGTTGGGTTTACCGAATATAATTGGACGAACTTTATGAATCAGTGTATGTCTTCGCTTAGAAGACAGGGTGGGAAATGGCCTGAAATGGTTCAACATGAATCATGTCGAAAGGAAGAAGCTGTTTAGAAATACTATACATATTCCGGTCAGTTAGTAGGGCGGGTGCAGAGTATTTAATAGATTTGATGCAGTTTTTCGTAAATCTCATATTTCATATTTGGAAACCAGTAGGTCTTTCGAATCTGATTATAGGTTTTATCAGCCCTTAAACGGTCAATCTGTGGTCCAACATTCTTATAAGATTCTTGACCTTACGAAAAACCAATCCATTTTGCAAGATACAGTTTTCAAGCGCTTGCACATCAAGTTTCTCTCTAAGTCTGACATGAAGGCATAACACTGATGTTGGAGTGGTTGCTGGCTGGGCCGAATGTAACGAACTAGCAACTAGCACATTGAGGATGCACTGGCTCCAGTTTAACAACCACTTCTGGGAAAAATATCGAAACCTAATACACTCGAGTTTCAAACACCCGCCCGTGCCTGGAGAAAAGCAATTAAAAGGGTATTCATATCCCCTTGGTGCACGCGCGGAATTAAAAAAAAAAGATCAGTAGTGTACTCATAATTTTGGTCGGACGGGTACGTGTCAAACACTCTGTCTGGGCTTTAGGCGCAAAAAAAAAATCTTTGTTTTTTCTCTATGGAGAGAAAATTATATATTATATATATATATATATATATATAATATATATTTATATATATAATATATATTTATATATATATTATATATATTTATATATATATATAATATTTATTTATATATATATAATTTATATTTATATATTTATATTAAATTTATAAATTGAAAATTGCTAATAAAAAAACGTTTAAAGAAATTTGGTTCTACAGCATTAAATAATTGTGTGGACGACCCAATTTGCTGCAGTGGGTATGAGCAGCGATTAGCTAACAAAAACGCAACTGGTTGAGTGGCAACGCAACGAAGTCGATGTTCCCCTTTCCGCTTCTGTAGGACGGCAACGAGCACTTTCTGCCCAGGAGCCCAGCTAAGCAGTGGACACCAGGAAAAGAGTATTGCCTGCACCAATAGCCACAGAGACATCCACCGGTTTCACCACTTCTGCCGTTATAACGGAACCTACTATGAATGCTGAAGCACATGCCGGCTCTGCAACTTCCGCAGCCTTGGAGACACCATTTACATCTTCCTCTGCTGTGTACACTTCAGCTGCCCTGGGCACACCGAGAGCATTCACTTCTGAAACATACACTTTCGATACTACTGGAACACGTGCCGCTTCCGGACCTCGTGCTTCTTCTGCTACCTTTGCCACCCTAGACACATCAGGGATATCCACTTCAGCAACATGCACTTCTGAAGCTTTCATCCGTGCTCCTGCCAAAGTACGTAGCCATTCTCAAATAACGGACTCCGATATAGGAGAGGAAGAAGAATTGATTTTACCGACGTCGAAAATGGCGTAGCTTCATTTTCTGGCGACGATGCCGACGGCATTAAGAAGTGGATAGCGGACTTTGAAGACGTGACGCAATCCCTGGGGTGTGACGATCGGTCCAAGTACATCTGTGCGCGCAGACACATGCAAGGCACTGCCAGGCTACTGGTGAGGACTGTCCGAGTGAATACGTGGGGCGCATTAAAACACCTTCTGTGCGCTGATCTCGACAAGCGCCCCACAAAACTAGAGGTATACAAGCAACTTAATCTCTGAACGTGGCATCGGGGAGAAACCCTCTTGTAATACATGCTCTATATGCAAGAGATTGCTTCACTCGCCGAAGTGGATGAGACAGACCTCGTGGTGTTCATAATAGATGGACTTTCAGACACCTCAGCAAAAGTATCCATCCTGTATTCGGCGAAAACTCTAGTGGATCTTAAGGGATGGTTACCTCGGTTTGACAAGAAGTGTTTCTCAACTACGTCGCGGCCCACCACCAAAGCCGGAACCCAACGACCACCTTCAGTCCCCATAAGAAAACCATCTTCAGACACCACTGCTTCGGAAACCCGACCTAGATGTTTCAATTGTTCGGCATTTGAGCACATCGCAGCCAGTTGCCCTAAAGAAAGGAAACCCCCTTGATCATGCTTCCGTTGCGCAGACCCTGGACATGCGTACAATCAGTGCCCCAATACACCAAGGAGACAAATTGGAGCCGTCAAAGAAACCTCACCCTTTATATTAAATTAGCTAAACAAAAGCATAAAGTATCTCTAATGATTATTCTAGATGGTTTTATACCGGCGCCTTTGCCTCTGGGTCGTGACGTCCTGCAAACTTTAAATATTATATTAACAGTAAAAACTAAAGTCTCTTTTGTTCAGCAATAATGCATACTATCCCATATTAATAAAGAACCTAGCAAAAAGAAATTATTATTGAAACATTCAAACACTTTCTCTCTTCCTTATTGTAAAACAACAGGGTCTTCCGAAAATAGCGTAGTAATGAATTCCGATAAAAGCCTCAGCGAAAATTGTAAGCCGTGTAGTGATGATGTTGCTCCTTGATAGAGAGAAATTTTAGAGAGTTAGATATTTCCGCCATAAAGCTCGAACATTGACTTAAGGATACGATGGGCCCTGAGCTAGACTTAATAACTAAAGATAGAAAGCTTGAGATAGGTAACACTAACTACATACATTTTGATCGGTCCGAAATGTGGCCAGTAGAGTTTAAGATGCAGATACGGCTAACGACGGATACCACTTTTTTGTCCTCCGCGACGGCTTTCATACGCCGAGTAATGTGAGAATGATAGTATTGTAAAGGACCTTTTGGATCACGGAATCATTAAGAATAGCGATTCTCCTTATGCATCAGCAATTGTTTTGACAAAGAAAAAAAACTGGAGAGATACGAATGTGCGTAGATTAAATGGCCTTGAATAAGCCCACAGTTCGCAACAACTATCTGCTCCCACTAATAGATTGCTTAGAATATCTAGGTGGGAAGAACGTATTCACTTTACTCGACCTTAAGAGTGGTTTCCATCATGTTATGTTTGCACCGGGTTCAATTCACCTGACTTCCTTCGTTACACCAAGTGTTTAGTATGAATTCTTAAGGATGCCTTTCGGACTGAAGTCTTCCAGCGTTTTATGTCCCGTGTCCTCCATGAGTTTATGGATTCTAAACGGATCGTTGTATAATATATGATATAGATATAGATGTAGATGTAGATGATATAGTTATTGCCAGCGATAACTTGGTTGATCATCTTCAGTTGCTTACCAACGTCCTGCAGTGCCTTTCTAGAAAAGGTATGAAAGTGAAATTAACAATTCTCATTCACCGCCTTTTGTGTCTTAAAATTTCTCAACTGACCTACCCTAATTAAATCATCTTCATCATGTCTGAATTATGTGAAAGTGCGAATTGCTCCCTAACATGTGACCTAAATGCTGTTATGGTGATCTGAAATGGTCGTTGTAACAAGTCGTTCCATGCTCTTTGCATTGGCTTGAGTAAGAGATCCATCGCATAGTCTCAGTGATTCGGTCAATAACTTTGCGGCAGAAAACAACATTGGCTTGAAATCAATACGAAACCAATTTACCAAATATGATGACACTCTGAAATCAGTTGAAGATTTGTCAATTTCACTTGAGCAATCTGTAATCTATAACAAGAGTCAATTTAGAAACTTATCCATTCAGTTGTCTAAAAATATTGATTAAACAAAACGAAATGACAAACATGACTTTAATGAAGATTCAAAAAAAATTCTATCCCATAGTGTTAAATCAATAATAAAATCTTACATCTCCACAGTAACAAACTCTTTAAGTTCTCTACGGTCTTCCCTTGATTTTCATCTCCAAAGTACATCTAGAAGCAGCGTTCCCTCTCCGCCAAATATTGATCAGTTGCTCATAAACATCATGTGCAAAATGAGCGAATTAAGCAACGAGATAACTGAATCACGCGCGCTGTTAATCTCGAAATTGCTGATCACATCCGGATAACTTCCAGTAAAATCGAAGATATTCCGGTGCAATCCCAGCCCCCACCGACTGCATCATACAATACCTCGATTCTTACTGAGATGCTTGAATCTGCAGTAATGGAACCACCAGTAACTCCTGGATCATCTTTTCCTCCACCACAACCCTCTTTGGTAAACAACGCTACTCCTGAACCTACAATCTCAAGATTAGGAATCTTATGGACACTTTCAGAGTGGAACACGAGAATAAAAAACTTGAACAATTTCAACAAAGCTGAGTTAGATGCCTTTTTAATAAGAGGTACATTCCTCGATCGAAACAGGCTAACTAGTCTCTTCAAATCTAAATTTAAAATACATGTCAGCAACTGCCGTAAGATCTCCACCAACACCTTCAAGGTAAGCATCCCATTAAAATATGAATGGATGTTTATCTATCCTGCCTCCGACGTCATTAATCTGGGTGGATGAACTTTGGAAAGAATAAAAGCGAATACAGGAATTAACAAACATCGCAAGTATACTACCTTTAAGTCGACTAACTCAAAATCCACTTAATCTAGAAAACAGAACAATGTTAATTTTAAGTGTAACCCTATACCGAAGCCTAACTCTTAAAAAAAAAACCCAAAGCCTAAAAAACAAGCTCCTGATGCAAACTGGAGTTTTAAAGTTGGAACATTCCCTGTCTTCACTCCTACTTCAATTCATACTGCCAATCGCGTGTTTACAAAACGTTCTTCCACCGCGTCCAACGCAATTCCTAAGTGCGTATCTTTCAATGTTGATCCTCCTCCCAGTCATATACAAAACCCAACATCTCCTCAAAAAACGGCATACCCAAACTTTATTCGCTCCCATACTTTAAATCCCTCCCCGTGTTCTAAGCTAGACTCCCACCCTAATGCCACACCACCTTCTTTTTTAGGCCCCATACTTCCTCCAAAGGCAAAGTTAACCAAGCACCTTATCGATTCTGGGGAAGATGGCTGATATGTTCTCTTTTGTTTAGGAGACCGCAGATTATATGAAAATGTTCGCTTATATCTCGCCTACCTACATGATAAGCCTGAATGTCTGTATCGACGGTATAACGAAAACCAATGCAATTGTTTCCATTCTGCAAGAAGGCCTCTCCACTCTCGGCTACTTTTTATACGTTTTCATGACCAATTAGATATGGGTCCTGATGACGTGTCTAATGATCTTTCTTCTTTTGCGTCTCATGTTAGTTCCAAACGCATACTACACCTCTAGAGAATACGGTCTAGTTTCAAAAACTACTATCGCTCCTAACCCACCACTCAATTTTTTGCCAAATCCTCCCAAATATCTGTCGCTGTATTATCAAAACGTAAGAGGATTACGAACAAAGATTTCTGCTATATATCTTAATTCGCAGATTCTGCCCTACGACATCTTTGCCCTCACAGAAACCAATCTCACCCCTGATATTAAAAATAATGAATTATTTTCCCATGACTTCGATTTACACCGTGACGATGGTCTAGATAAGGAGGAGAAATTATATGGCCGCGGTGTAGTTCTAGCTATACACTCTCGAGTCTAGACCCTTTAAAAAAATCGTCCTCTGCATTCTTTGAATTCGTTTGTGCTAGAATTCATATTTGAAAACGCAACCTACATATATATTTTTTGCTGCTATATTCGCTTCTCTCAACCAATTCAAGGTTACCAGCTAGCTGTTGATGCAATTGACCAGTCCTACTATGCTGCAACAAATCCTACCTCTGATAAAGATAATATTTTCATTGACTGCCTAACTGACTCTGGTTTATATCAATTAAGTGATGTCACCAATAACATCGGCAGACAACTCGACCTAGTCTTCGCCACTGATACAGATAACTGCGTCGTTTTAGGAAGTAATCATCTGTTTTCTAAGTTGGATAGTTACCACCCTCCCCTTTCTCTTATGCTTTCATATAACAATGGTTTTAATTCCGTTTCCTATGAAGATTTTTACAATTTTAATTTTCATAGAGCTAACCACACCAAACTGAACAATCTCCACAGTATGGTCAATTTTAACTTTCTCTACGTAAACTCTAACCTTAGGGTTAACGATGCTTTTACATCCTTTTGAACCGAAATTTTAAAATGTCTCTCCTGTACCTTTTTTACCCAAAAGCAATCCCTCATCGTCACCACCCTGGTATAATAAAGAGCTGCGATCTCTTCACAACAAGGTAAATAAGCACTGGTATACTTATTTTAAATCGCGTTCCGACTCCGATTTCGTCTGCCCAAATAAATTTCTCTGTACTTTGTCAAACTCTATATGACAACTATTTAAACCAAATGGACCGCACACTCATTTCCGATCCCAAGCGATTCTTTCAGTTCATCAAAACTAAAAGTAAATCAGATAACTATCCATCATCTCTGAATTTTCTAGATAAGTCCTCTGGCGATCCCCAATTTAAGGCAAATCTCTTCACAATTTTTTTTTTTGCCAAGCGTTCGCCATCCATTCCCAAGAGCCAGACCACTCTTACTTTTCCTACCTAAACAGCTGTCCACAAACAACTTTACAAATGACTTTACTATTTTCTATTTAGGTCCATGGTTTCTGACCCAATTAAAGCCTCCTCTGGTGTCCCGCAATGCAGCCAACTTTTTCCCTTATTGTTTATTCTGACCATTAATGATGTTGCTTGTGTCATTAAAAAATTCATACATATCTGTTTACGCAGATGATATGAAAATATTTAGATATATATCATCTTCCTCAAACAGCCTATTACTAAAGCAAGATCTAGACAGATTTTGTACTTGGTGTCAGAAGAATTTTCTTGAGCTTAACATTAATGTGTCAGGCTATAACTTATACCCGTAAACGCCCCCTACTTTACCTCGTTCCTATATAATCTTTAATCTGACAGTTATCTTAGTGAATGAGTTGCGTGATTTAGGTGTTATCTGTGACAAGGTACTCAATTTCCGTTCTCACATTGATAGTATATTTAAAAAGATCATCTTTGCCCTTGGCTTCATCAAGCGCAGGTCTAAGGAGTTGTCCAATCCTTATGTTACCACATCTCTTTACATAACCTTTGTTAGGCCTCTTTTTGAATATGCTAGCCAAGTTTGTTCACCCTACTACAGAACTCACATCCTCCGGATAGGAGCTGTTCAACGCAGGTTTTTACGGTTTGCTTTACGTGGTTTCCTCTGGGATAATAACCAAAATTTACCACCTTACTCTGACCGGCTGAAACTTATTAATTTACAACCCCTTTCTATACGCCAAAAAGTTGCCAACATTCTCTTTATTCATCAAATTTTAGTTGGTAATATCGATTGCCCCTCCTTACTTCAACTTATTTCTTTTAACACCAATGCACGCAATCTTAGGTCTATGCCCCTTTACCGGCTCAATCTTCACAGAACGAATTACGGAAACCTTGAGGCAATGTCTAGGATGCTTCGTGAAGTTAACGATATTCTGCCTCTCTTCGAGTTTCATCTCAGCAAACTCTCTCTCAAGAATATTCTTATTTCCACCTATGCCTCACGAAACTTTCTTTAACCGCTCCCACACTTTAGTTTTTAACTATGTATGCTAGCAATAAGCTTAATAATAATAATAATAAATATAAGAGCCATTTGACAGTTCCAGTACCGAAAAGTGTCAAGGAAGTGCATTCCTTCCTGGGTCTTAGCTCTTATTTCCGCCGCTTTGTGAGTTCCTTCTCTAAGATAGCTAGATCACTATATGATCTTCTGAAGATAGATAAACCGTTCATCCGAGCGTGAGAGCGCCTTCCGGCAGCTGCAAGACAGTCTCACTTCCGCCCCATTGTTAGCCATTTCTGATACAACTCGTGAAACTCAATTGCATTGTGCTGCACGCTCACTAGGTTATGGTGCCGTACTCCTTCAGCGACAATACGGTGGGAAGTTTTATCCAGTGGCCTATTTCTCTTAGAGTACGACTAGCCAGGAATCTAAGTATCATAGCTTCGAGCTTAAGGCACTCGCCATTATTTCAGCATTGCGACGATTCAGGGTTTACCTAGAAGGGATTCCGTTTACTATCGTGACTGATTGCAGCTCATTGATGCTGACCCTCAGTAAAAGAATGTAAGCCCCCATATAGCTCGATGGGCATTAGAGCTCGAAATTACAACCACAAAGTGAATCATCGCAGTGGAGTAAACATGGCGCATACAAGTGCTGTGTAATTTCTGTAATAGATACGGAGGATATAGACTTTCAGCTACGTGCTGCGCAAAACCGTGAACCAGATAGTGTGGCCTTTAGGGAAAGGCTGTACTCGAGGAATTCAACCCAACACGCATTGCAAGACGGAATCGTTTTTAAGAAAAATCAGGCTGGTAGATTACTTTTATATGTTCCTATCGAAATGGAAACTAACCTTATCTTACATATTCACGAGAAAATTGGACATTTAGATTTCACAAAGTGTTACAACTAAATGTGAATGCATTCGAAGAATGCAGGCAAAAATAGAAAAATTCGTTTAAAATTGTATCACCTTGATCACTTCAGACCACTTTCGGCCATTAACTTCAAACGGAAACACATGCTTCTAGTTTTTGATGCGTTCACTAAATACGTGAAGCTAAATCCAGTTATATTCACTAGTACGAAGGAGGTTTGCGCTTCACTTGACTTTGACTACTACAGTCGACCAATTCGGATAATAACCGACCGGGGTACTTGCTTTACTTCATTTAAATTCAGTTCATTCTTACAAGATTTGAATATCTCGCATATCAAAGTCGCAGTAAACTCACCCCAGGACAACGGGAAGGCAGAGAGAATCAGTAGAATTTTGACACCCATGCTAGGTAAACTAAGCGATTCAATGCAGCATGCTGACTGGGTGCAGACTCTATCGCAGGTAGAATACGCCCTAAATAACCCAATGCACTGGTCAATACAGACCACCATAAATTCACTTTTGTTCGAGGTGAATCAAAGAGGTTGTGTAGTGGGCAAACTCACGGAATACAATGAGGGGAAAAGATCAAATGTTCCAAGACGTGATTTGGCCTCTGCTAGAGAAAAGGCGAGTTTAGAGGTTAAGGAATACATTAGCAAGTATCATGAGGGGCGTCATCATCAGGCACGCACTTACAATAAAGGAGACGTCGTAAAAAAAAAATGTTGAAACGACAGCGGGAGTGAACAAAAAACTTATTCCCAAGTTTAAGGGACCATATGTTGTCCACAAGGTATAACCTCACGACCGATATGCGGTACGCGATATTGAAAGTTGTCCTATTATGCAACTACGATGGTGTGGTAGAAGCAAGAAATATGTGGTTATGGAAGGAACGGGTGTGAGTCACTGTTGTTATTTCGGGTAACACTCAGCACGAGAGAGAAGAAAGATATTAGAGTAGGGTAATTGATCGTGGTCGATCAAATTGTTAGGTCGGCCGAGATGTAGTACCGTCTAAAAGGATGGAAATTTTGTAGTAGAGTGACAAGGATCAGATCAGCAGTGTACTCATAAGTTCGTTTTCTACATATATTAAATTTGTTAATTGAAAATTGCTAATAAAAACACGTTTAAAAAAATCTGGTTTTACTAACTGAACATTTATTTGTAGCTCAACAAGTTTGGCTTAAATGGATACCAAACATTCCTAAAAAAACTATGTCCCAAAATTAACGGTAACGTCACAGATTATCTAGAAGTACATAGACGAATATTTTTTTTATTATCGTTTCAAAACTTAATATTGCATTGAATCATACTGTTATATCAATTATATCTTCTGCCCTCACACCACAAGAATCACAAGAACCCTCGAATCCCTTTCGCTTAAGTAACAGATAATAACCTTGCCGAAACCGTTATTATTTTACAGTAGTCATCCTAAGTATAGTAAACAGAGATAAAATAACCTTTGGATTTCTTATAAAGCAAACACCATTGTGTATACTTGAGCCGATTTTGATTGTAGTCGAATTTTTGATAGTTTACTTACCCCTTTAAATTGGCAACGTTTCAACATTAGTTAAAGATTTCACCCGTTTCTTACTTTACACTTTATCTCCCTCTTACATAAAACTAGTTTTACACCGGTGTAATAAGTCCAGTGTGCGCTGGCCCAATGCGTAAAGGGCATAGGGAATACTTTGTTGGTTTTTGTACTTCCGATATAATGACGTCACTTGGAACTATTGAACTTTTAATTAGGTTAATCGCGCTATTGGTATCAAAAAGTGAGAAGCAATTCATGTATTCAGTACTTCCAACTTGGTTAATTGGGAAAGCAACACTTACCGGTTGTAAAGCGCTGAGGGCGCCTACTAGCTCTTTTCCGCTGTCTGGATTATCCTCCAGGACCACCATGCTAACATGACAAAAAAGGAATAATAAGTCTTAACAATTCATTAATAATATAAACAAGAAATTAAGGTACATTTAATATTAATCCTTGAAATTGAAGCAGATTTTATAATTCATTTAAAAGATACTTAAACTAAGCGCGCTTGTAGTTGAAATTAGTGCAAATTATGGTTTTTGAAATAGATTTAAACAACTAAATTTTTAACTATTCTGTGTTAAGTACGCACAGCTTGACAATTGGCCATGTCATTATATCATTTTGCGTTCGAACATCGGCGACGCGAACTTGACACGTTCCCGGTGTATATTTTTATGACAGACACGATCTTATTTAAATTTTGTTGTGGATGTTTACATTTGCGACGTTTATCGAGCTCTAAGAGCTCTAAGCTCCCATCCGGACAGATAGCTTAAAGATGAGTCATCACTGATATCGGGTTTAAGAGGAGCTAATAGAGGTCCGCCGTGAAGAAAGTAACCAGGGGTAAGAGGAAGAAGATTTTCTGAGTTATTTGAAAGGGTGAAATTGGGCGTGAATTGAGACACGTTTTGACCTTGGATAGCAGGGTAGAAAACTCTTCGAGCGTAAGTTTCTAGTCAGTGGCAACCTTTCTGTAATAGGTTTTGAAACTCTTGACAACGGCCATATGAGGTGCACCGGGGGGAATGAATTTCCATTCCAAATTGCCATCGCTATAAAGTCCCGAGACAGTCGAAAAAAGGCAACGCTTAAAATCCTTAAAGTCTTATGCGATCAACTTACTTGCCCCTACGAGGTTGGTTACGTTTTCTGATAAGATAGTTTTTGACATGACTCGACATGCCATGAAGCGGCTTAAAGTTGCTAAAAATGACTGGCTAGTTACATCACTAGTAACTTCCAAGTGGATTGCTCTTGTCGCAAAACAAATAAGGAGGCACACATATCACTTAGAAAGGCGGCACTTTCTTGCCGAGAAACTTTTGATTGTTAAGGGACCTGCGAAATCTAGCCCAGTCGTAGTAAAAGATATTGAAAGTGAAGTCCGTTCTATTGGTAACGCCGCAATGATTTGCATTTGGACGTTCTTTCTATTAATGTTACAAGCCTTGAAAAGTCGAATCAGTTTCTTTGCCAATCTTTTCAATCTAGGAATCCCATACTCGCACCTCGTCAAACGTATTAAAAGTGAATTTTCACTGTGTAAGGATATTTTGTGAATAAACTGAACTATTAGTGCATGGTATGGCAAGATTACAGGATATCGTTAGTTATATGAAAGACTGGAATGCGCCAGTCTGCCATTAACACGAAGAACTTTGTCAGAATCTAAGATAGGATTAAGGTTAAGTAAACTACAAGTACTTGGTATAGCTTTACCTTTCGACAAACACGGTTGAGTGAAGGAGTTCTTCTTGGCTTAATTCGTGAGTTTCATAACTATACTTAGATCTAAGTTTAGGGTGAGTTCTATAAAAGAATAGAAAAGCAAAAGATATGACACGCAATGCTCTTGAAAAAGAGCATTTGATGACATTTTCAATATTCGGAACAATTGTTGTTGTATGATTCGCCTTAATAGGTCTCCTTTCCAGATCATGCTCATTAGGTCATGTAAAAAGTAATCTCGGACAGAATGTCTCAGCTTAAAGAAGCCAATTTGGACCATTCCATCACAAGTTATTCTCTTAAAATTGCATCGGAGTCAAGCCTCTGGTAGCTAGATCGGCTAGGTTGTCAGCAGAACCACTTAGCGTTAGATGTGTTCTTTTATTAACGTAACCACTTAAAACCTTCCCAAAACGTAGAACACAACCTCATATGTACATATAACCACATAGGTCCAAGATGTTTTGCTTGTCGGCAAGACCTTGCCAGATATATCAAAAGAATTTAAGTCCTTCAAAATGAACATATTAATTTAAAAAAAAAAAAAAAAAAAAAACAATTTAAAATTGATGAGTCACTTGATGAGTTTTCGGATTCAGCGGAGGAATCGAGATGACAACTATCATCTTTACTTTCAGATATAATAGGTCATATAAAAAGTCTCCGCGATTTTAGATACATTTTTGAAAAAAAATTTTTTTTGGTGAAGTGTCATACGGTTCACGTTTAGTGCTTCCGCTATCTTCAGACAGCTACCTTCCGGGTCTTACTCCATCAGTTGCAAAATTTCATCGACTTTTTCAAAGACAGTCCGATCAGTGCAAGGTGCATCGTTTACATCGAAGTTTACGGAATAGAACTCTTAACACGTTCAACGAATTATACAACTGTCTTCACAAAAAATGTAGCCTGACATGGCACTTATCACACACGTGTTCGTTTGACACAATCAGTCTAGTGTTTCCAGATGAATGGACACCAACACCATCTAGTGACAAAAAACCGCGGAGACTTTTTATATAACAAAATATTGTCGAAATTCAGGCTCAGTTGTAAATACGCATTTTGAATTTCGTCGTGAGGTCGGCCGTCATCATGGCTTAAGTGTGCAGCAATTCGTCGCTCTTTTGAAAGCTTTGAGCGTGAATACACTCTTTGGGATCTTAAGCCACCAACCGGATAGCGCTTGGTGCGAAATGAAGAAATTATAGCTGCCGTTGCGACTAGTATCGAAGACCCAGAAATCGATTTGGCGTTGATCAGCCGAATTGGGCATCACCAGTCAAGTCGGTTTACTTTGAGGTTTGAGTTGGGCCTACACCCGTATAAGATTATGTTGGCGCAAGCCAGACGACCATATACAATGCTGGAAGTGCTCTAATTAGGAGCTTGGAAATGTTGGTCTGAGATCCGGATTTTGGCCAAAAAGTGGCTGTTATTGGAGCGAACACAATGCACAAGGAAGGAGACACCGTTGCGGTCAATGGTCTCAGGTATAGAGCGATGTTAACCAACTTTGGTCAGAGCTCTGGTTCTAAAAAGACGGCGCTACATGCAATATAAGCGATACAACGTTCGAAGTTGTGAAGGATAAATTTAGCAACTGGGTATCTTACGACGAGGATTCATTAATTGGCCGCCGCATTCATGCTATTTGACACCACTTGATTATTTTCTCTGGGGTTACGGTAAGTCCTTAGTCTACGCTGACAAGTCAACTACCTTAGACGAGCTCGAGGCCAACATTTGACACGTTCTTTGAGACGGCTTCTTGAATGATGTGATAGACCAAACAAAATAAACTATTATACTGTAAATGTTATTCCCCACTATCACAAGATTATTTTATATTAATTGATTCAAATTTGTTTCAATGGTGCATTCGCTTCTAGTCTCGCCTTTAGCATGGCTAAAGAGTGTTTCCCATAATTAATTTGTATTATATTATATTAATTAATATTATATACTGTACTGAATTGTAATGGTAATAGTAATAAATGAAAACAAAAAAAAAAAATAAAAAATTAAGATGACTTTACGCATGACCTGGCGTAGGCGAGGCCTCCGATAATTGCGTCGAACTTCAAAAATTGCAACTTCTGTATTCTGATGCATCATCTTGTCGTGGCAATGGGCGCCCACGAATGTTGTAAGACGATGAGCAGACGGCAGGATGATAAGTGTTCTGGTATCATAGGTCAAACCAGAGGCAGCGTGAATTTGATCACATACGCGGAGAACGTCTTCTTCATTAAGATACGGCATAAGCTTGAAGAGTTCGTTTCTATCTGGAACTGGTAAAAAAAACTGAATAAGGCTTTTTTCAACGCAAAGAACTTCAAGTTCAGCTTTGCGGCAAATCTGCTTTTCCGCGACCTGCAGCTCATTAGCTCTTAAAGAATCTTCTTGATTGCGGTTAAAAAAACGCAGCACCTAGGCCTTTATTCTGGTTAGGAAAAACGATTCCAATCGATCATGATGCTACTTACCATTACAAGAGGGCTTAAACGATCTAAAAAATATAGACGTTAACAGTCTCCTACGCTTCATCATAAGCTCAAATTGGTTCCAATTATGGTCTATGTAAGTCCACATCGTCCTAATTAACTGCCCTCCAATATGCCACGGCAGCGAAGACATCCTCGCTAGAGATCCTTAGGGATACCACCGTTGAAGTAAAAACGAGTAACTGCCATTTCGATCGTGTTGGGTAACTGCAGGCGCCATTTACTCCAAAGGTGCAAATTCATATAAAAAGCTTTCGCGGTTTCTATTTTCAAAAAAAAAATTCCTTTATTCAAAATCAATTCCAATCAAGTACTTATTGGCCATTATTATCTATGACCTTTTGCCATTTTCTGGGTAGCTTCAAAGTTCCATCGATGTACAACTTCTTTGGTTTATCAGCGAAAAACTTGGCCAATTGATTTTCAGCGGTTCTTAGGTAGGCAAATGTTTTACCACCAAAAGAGATTTGCAAAGATCGAAAAAAATGATAATCAGAGGGTGCAAGGTCCGGGCTATACGGTAGATGCATCAAAACTTCCCAACCAAGCTTCGTCATTTTGTTCCGGGCAATCAAAAATCTGTGTGGCCTAGTATTGTCATGTTCTGTTGGCCAATTCTGGTCGAGTTGTGCACAGTAGAGGATCGAATTGACCGTTTCGCCACGTTCAAGCAGCTCATAATAAGCAATTCCCTTCCAATCCCACCAAAAACTAAACATAACCTTGTTTGCCGTCAATCCAGGCTTTGAAGTCGTTTGTGGTCGGTCACCGGCCTTTGACCATGATCGCTTACGTTGGATATTCTCGTATATAATCTATTTTTCGTCGCCCGTAATAATTCGCTTCAAAAATGGTTCCATTTCGTCACATTTCAGCAGCGTTTCACTGATGGTATTAGGTCAATTAAATTTCTTTGCGTTAATTCATGTGGCACCCAAACATCAAACTTCTTTGAGTATCCAGCTTGTTTTAGATGATTTAAAACTATCAAACGGTTGATGTTTAGTGCCTCTGCTATCTCCAGACAGCTTCCGTGCCTGTCTTACTCCAACAGTTGCAAAAATTCATCGACTTTTTAGGTGACAGGCGATGTGCATCTTTTATATCGAAATTTCCGGAACGGAATTGAACAAACCACTCCTGGGTACGGTATTCACTCACAGCATTCTCACCGTAAGCTGCAAAATTTTTTCGGCATGTTTTTATAGTAAAAATGCATCACATAGCGTATTTCTTTAGATATTTAACTAATATTTAAATCAGTGTAACTTTTAACATGAGCAACGAATTACACAGCTGTCTCCACAAAAAATGTAGCCTAACATGTCGCCTTTCAAACGCTTGTTAATTTAACACAATCAGAGTAGTGTTTTAAGATAAATGGACACCAACAACATTTAGTGACAAAAAACCGCGGAGACTTTTTATATGACGTATGACATATTTTGAGGAAACTCTTCATCCCAAAAAATGTCCCGTCGCCAAACCTCACGCATTACCACCTTTCCGGCAACCACGAAGAGGCCCAGGAATCCTAGTAGATCTAACACCGACATGACAAAGCTGAGCAGCTCTCGTTTCGTTGGGCGTTTGTTTCCATCCATGACGTCCTTGCTCACTCGATGAAACTGCAGCTTGTACTGAAATTTGTCGTTTTGCGGGTGCCAGAACATACCCCGAATCGTTTCGGATTGCAGAAAAGTCTCTTTGTTGGCTGATGCGGAGTACTCTAAGGCATTAACGATGGCTTTCGAGCTGGAGCTGTAGTTTCGGAATTCAAAACTAGCTGCTTTGTGAATATCTTTTACTCAAGTCGACATTAAAATTGGATCTGTAACTTTGTCAACAAGTCATCAAAATAATGAAATTTGGTGATAGTTCTGACGGCACGGGAGCCAAAGATGCTGCTGTGCTGTGCTCCAGGGCGCTCTGAAGTTCGACGTGTTGAATAATACAAGGGGAGCAGGCAGCTCCTAATGTTATCATACATACATACATACTGCTCAGCTGATTTGATGTTATCTAAATCACGCCACAAAAACCGTTGGGCGCATCTATCTTCAGAACGAACTCGTATCTGGTGGAACATCTCCTTGATATCCCCACACACGACGACGGCTCCTTCCCGGAAGTTGAAGAATACAGATGGCAATGGCTCTTTAGGGGAAGGCGTTGAGTGACACTCCATTTACCTCTGCGGCAGTGTCAAAACTAGGCGAAGTTTCTAAAGCCTATTGGGGTTGACTACCCTGAAATGAGGCAAATACCATGTCCTTGGTCCAATGACGGCAGCTTCTGTTGCGTCTTTGCAGCTTACGGGCAAAGCATTTGTCCACATAACCGATAGATCTATAGCCGGCAACGAAGTCTAAGTTATTCTTCGTCTTACGTTCTATACCCACCAAGTGCTTCTATCCCAAAGAAAAACCGAGTGGCAAGCCAATATCGTCGGCTGTTCACAACAAGTGACTATGGTCAAGAGCGTGTCTAGCATAAGTGTCGTGATCTGCGCATTTTTTCTTCTCCTAAACGTAGTTATTTCACAAATACCACAAAATGAAGAGTTTAGTTTGCGAAAAAAAAAAAAAAATAGAACACAGCAACCTGATAGAATGACAATTAAAGATAGCTGTCTGTAACATCTGCAATGGTGTCAAAACACCCAGAAGACCAAATCTCGGCCATCCTACGTTAAAATCGACGCAGTTTGCTAGCAGCATATAAAATATAAAATATAAAATATAAAATACAATGTCTTATTTGTAAATAACCTTAATTGCTAATCGGTTCTTCCTCTAATTCGATAAGTGTTTTTTCAGAACTTTCCTCTTCAACTAGTTACGCGAATCCTGATGTCCATTTTCTCAATTTATTTGCTTCAAGTACCCCGTTATACGGGATTTGTGTGATCTGACATCCATCCACATCGCGCACTACATATCTATCATTAGGCAAAACTTTTTCAATTACATAGGGGCCCCGATACTTGAGCTAAATTTTTTTGTTTTGACCAGGAGTAATACTAGGCTGTCTAATCGCTACATGGTCCCCATTTTCATAAGTTTTCGCAGGGCTATTGTTCCTCAAAAATCGATTTTCATTTGCTTCTTGAGACTTTTTAATATTTTCAGATGCTCTTTTTTCATCAAGGGTAAATCTCTCTCAATTATGCCTCGTTGAGGGGTACCGAAAAAAAGTACAGCTGGAGTTTCTTTGGTAGTCGTATGTACCGTGTTAATTAGAATATGTTTCATGTTTCGAAGTGTATATGACTAATCAACATGACCGAATTGTTCACAAGATTTTGCTATCAACGCAATTAACACGCTCCACTTATCCATTAGCCTATGGAGAAGCAATTGCATTCATGACATGCTCAATATTCTTCTCGGCCAAAAATTCTTGGCACCCTTGTGAAGTAAAAGCAGTACCCCTCTCACTTATAATGCGTCGCGGTCTGCTGTAATTGTCAAAGTAGTGTATTGGTGTATTGGTAGTTGACACCGGTTAAAGTTTGGTGAACTTGGTAAAACTATTTTTTACAACCAAAATATGTTTTTTCTGTGATGTGGTACACTATTTCATCTTTCACTTCATAATCAGTACTATCAGTTTTTCAAGTTGGGACCGAAGTTTACATATTTCAGGGCCGCGACTCTGTGCAATTTGTAACTGAAAATCAATATCAAAGTCACTGACAGCAGCTATATTCTCTAAACGACTAAGGGCATCCGCCAATCCCATAGCCTTTTCAGGTCGGTGAATTATCGTGTAGTTAAAATTCTCAAGAAATAAGGCCCAAAGAGCAATTTTCGAGTTTCCACTAGGCTTAGCCAAGACGTCGCAATCAGTGATTAATTTATAGGGTCTACAGTCCAAATAAGTGGCAAAACGTTTTAGAGTGTATACAACCGCAAGAGTTTTCAGTTCATAACTATAAAAATTCCTCTCCGACGTAGAAGTGGATTTTGAAAAACACGCTATATTGTGAAATTTGGAATCATCTTGTTTTTGCATTAGTGCATCACCAAATCCGTGCGAACTGACATCACATTGCACCTCAGTTTCCCGTCTGTGGTCAAGGATACATAAAATGGGTGGCTCAGTAAGTTTTTGTTGTAGGGTGAGAAAGGCTTGCATATATTCATCAGTAAATATAAAAGGAGTGTCTTTTTGCAGCAGCCGAAATGATGGAAAAGCGATTTTTGAGAAATTGGGTACAAATTTACGGAAGACCGAGAAAAGTCCATGACATGAGTGAAGTTGTTTATTATTCTTTGGCACCGTCTAATTTCTAATTGTCTCGATGTAACAATAACTAGGGCGTATATCAGCTACACTTGCACGATGGCCCAAATATTCTAGTTCACTTTGGGCAAAAGTGCACTTTTTAAGATTAAGTTCCAACCCATATGACCAAAATATCGTCCATATGCACAGTAAGCAACCCCTGATTAATCAAGTCACGGAAAATGTTGTTAATAAATCTTTGGAATACAGCAGGAGCATTTTTCAGACCAAAGGGTATGCGTATGTACAGGTGTAACGAAGGCAGTATATTTAATAAAGTCCCCGTGCATTTTAATTTGATGGAACCCATTCTCCAGATTCAGTAACGTAAAAAAAACTTTCCCAAGTACCACACGTTCATGGTACGATAGACTTCGGGGTCTGCCTCGTGAATTCAAGCTTAACACAATGGTCATCAGGTGTGCGAGGTTTCAGTATCGTATTATGATAGGCATCGGAGTTGAATGAACGAAGAGATGAGTATTAGTCTGAGGGTAGTGACTTATTTATGTTAAAAAGTTCTTCGATGTGGTCAAAATATTTGCTTATTAATTTATCAGAAGCAAAAGTATCAGAAGAAATCAGATCAACATTACTATTTGTTTTAATTGACTCATATAATTTGCGGTTAAAGTTATCAGAAGATCTATACCAAGCGAAGCAAATGTTTCTTTCAATTTATGATTAACATCAGTACAACCATTCATTTTAAAAAGTTTATTTTTCGCATAAGTTAATTTTGTGCTAACCAACTTAATACTGTTTTTTTTTTTTTTAAAAAAAATCACTTTCAATAATCAAAGGCGTATGTATAGAATCATCAGGTTTGCCCGAATGCTATCAGTGGCGTGTTTCCTTAGCCTTTGTATTTCGTTTTGATCAGAGGTTGCACTTTGAACTTCGGGATGTATGACACTTGTATGAAACAAAAACAGAAAAAACACTTTCAAAATTGGCACACTTCAGATCGGAATATCCCAAAGCAATACTTCCCATACGAATATGTTCGATGCTTTCTACAATGATAACTTCCTCATTTTGAACAAGACCAACACCTCGGTTGGCAATGGGTGGGACTAATTGAGCAGTAGGGCGATTGAGCAATTTTTATAAACGTGATCCAATAAACCGCAACGGAAGCAGGAACCATCTGTTCGTTTGGGCCTCGGGCATGTACTTTGGTAGTGCCCAAAATGGAAGCAGTTGAAACAGCGGACCGAAGAATCAGCATTCGATGAAGCAGCAGTTGACAATATAGTGAGTTGTTTAACCGTGGTGACCGAAGAAGTAGGATTGTCCAAAACTATTGTTCTTTGACGATTGGAAACAACAGTGACAACACGAGGACGTAGGCGTTCATAACGAGTGACCAAAGTCACAATAATTATAATTCACGTTCACGCTTCATTTGTTCAATTTGCTGTTCAACCATAAAATTTGACATCGGAACACTTGATGTGGCGGTGTCACTGGAATTATTTTTGTTTGTGGGCATTGGAGCTTGGTGGGGTGGTCACAGGTGCACTGGGGGTGGTTACAGAAGTTGTAGTTTGAGTACTTGTGGTGGCGTTCATCGGTGTATGTTTGGCGGCGCCGGACACAAGATTCAATCACTTTTATCAGATTTTTCAGGAACATTTTGTCGATATAATGAACAAATTTCGGTTAAATTAGCATCCGACGGTACTGTTACGTTGTTGGCTTCCAATATGATAATCATGTCAGAACGCGTTGGTTTCAGTTTTTTTTTTTGTAAGAACTTTAAAAAAAAAACGCACGAATTAAAAAAAATATTCGTATATCCTGTTCGCAGAATTATAGTCTTCAGTCTTTACTAAAATTAAAAAAATTATGACGGCAGATTATTATTATTTTTCCGAATTAAATTTTATTCACTTTTGATAATATGGAGATCTGAACAAAAAGAGTGGAACTTATTTTGACATTTCATCAAAGTGATAGAATGACAATTACAGATAGCTCTCTGTAACATCTTCAATCGTGCCAAAGCACCCAGAAGGCTACAAAAGTAAAAACTGTAAAATTAGAATTTGATTAAATATTTGATTCGTGTAAAATACATTGATAAGTTATTAAAAAATAAACGAAAAAACTCGAATATTTTATTACACCAAAAGAAAGAGAAACCATATTGGAGACCCAGACGTTGAAACATTCAACTACCGCTAGCTTATAATGGTACCACATTATACTGACGCCAAGCAATCACCCCATAACGGTATCAAAATATCAAACGGCAATTCCATCACGCCACCATGACACAGAACCACACCACCCTTACATGGTGGCCCCAAGTTTTCCACAGGTGTTTAAAACCACAAAAACAAAATTTGGAGTGATAATTTTAACCACTGCCAGTATATCACGCAGGTAGCCAACAGTTTTCATAAGGCGCACTACTGCCAATATCTCAGAACGCTTCCACCCAAAAAAACAACATATGAAGCACCATTACGACAAATCAGTCTCGGAGTATTGCAGTACCACGGAAAACAGCACTTCTAACTTTACCAGCAATATCAAGTACAGCAAGTATACTATTTACGTATTTGTATATATATGAAATTAAATTATTTATATAAAATGAAATTTCCATTTACAATTAACTTACATCAATTCAAACTTTTATTATTATATATACGAGATATATTATTTAATTTTATTCAGTTTTTATTATTCAAATTTAAGAAAAAAAAAAAAAAAAAAAAAAACATACATAACTTAAATACATATTACAATTCCATACGTATATATATTAAATATTAAGCAGAAAGTTCATAAGGGCACATTGTAACCCCCATAAAATTTGTAAACCAACCTTTAAATTGAAAACTACCGGCAAATAATTTTTTTAATCAGTCGACAAAATGGACTGTGTTGTACACGCAGTCCCGATTAAGCTCCCTGAATTCTGAAACAAAATTCCAGCAATTTGGTTTCACCAAATTGAATCTCAATTTACCATTCATGAGCGAGAGTAAATCGAGAATCGAGGCCCTGTTGTCGGTTGAAGAAATGGGCGATAAAAAACCATCTGAGCTTTCGCGGGGCAATCAATGATTGTCACTGAAAACTTGGTTCTAGAACTCTCCTCCTCAAACGTGTTCAGGTATCAATTAAGTCAGGCTCAAAGACAAAAATAGAAGATCTACTTGAAAAAGCTGACGACGTTTTCGAAGCTTACCAACAACAACAGAACATTTCTTCTTACTCAATTTCATCTCATTCCGCCAAATCTATTTACGAAGTCACCTGCATGAACCAAACCTTAAATGCTGAAATGCATGAAATTCCATGCTGTCCAATCCTACATTTGACAACCACCCGCGTGATAAAGACCAAGTTCTAACCTACAGCGCACCCGTAAATCCTCACGCTCAGGCAGCAGTAGTCAGAAAACAAATAAAATGTGCAAATACGGCGACAAGGCTCGAAATTGTTCCAAATGCTGCAGCTTTATGAGGCAATACCCAAATTAAAAACTACCGTCATTATTGCGGCTTGCGACAGTATAACCCAAAAACATACTGCCGTCTCTTTGTCAAAGATTAAATTTCAAATATCACATTTTTGATCGATTCTGGCTCGGATGTGTCCGCATTCCTTCGTCAAAACCAGAGCAGATTTTGTCTGCAGTATCTGAAACTAAATACCTCGGACAACTTTAGGCTTTCGTTGACTTTTCAACCACACATTTATAATTCCAACGGTAACAAAACTTAAAATTCGTGCAGATTTTTTACGAAAAACTGGTCTAGTAGTTATAGATGTTAAAAATTCAAGATTGATCGATCCACTCACAAACACAAATATTAATGGTATTCCCTGCCGAGGAAATGTCACACCACGTTTTTTCGCTGTTGAACAGAGGTTCAACAAAATCTTGAAAAAAATTCTGAAACTGTTGGAAACTCCTGCTTTTGACTTCCCTGTAAAGTACGGAGTCACGCACCACAGCCTCAGATAAGGACCGTTACATCATTCAGAACCAAGACGTTTAAACAACGCTAAACCAAAAATAGCGAGAGAAAAATTTGACTACATGGTGCAAACGGGAATTTTCAGACCATCTTCGTCACCTTGCGCATCACCTTTGCACATGGCACCTAAATGGGAAGCAAACGATTGGAGACCATGCGGGGACTATAGACTGCTAAACGCAATCACTATCCCTGACAGGTACCCACTACCTTATCTCCACGACGTGAGTACTATGCTTGATGGATGCACTATTTTCTCAAAAATCAATGTCGTTCGCGCATACAATTTTATTCCTATGAAGCAGGTTACAACACGCAGTTACACCACACTTTGGCCTCTTTCAATTTACGTATATGCCATTCGGCCGTTGAAACGCGGCCCAAACGTTCCAGCGCTTCATGCACCAAGTCACTAGAGGCCTCGTCTTTACATTCGTCTATGTAGACGATATCCTAGTCGCTTGTAAATCGGATAAGGAACACGAAAACCATCTTGATATAGTCTCCGTCTTCCGCTCTCCGAATATGGCCTACGCAAAAAAATGCGTATTCGGTGCATCCAGACTACAGTTGTTGAGATTTGAAATTTCGAAAAAGGGAATCCAACCATCACAAGAACGAGTGAAGGCAATACGTAACCTTCCCGAGCCAAAATCTATTAAAAAAGTGCAATGCTTTTAGGTACGCTAAATTATTATCATCGCTGATGCATACAACCCGAAGTTGGAGCTATCATACAGCAATTAAGGGGGAATCAATGGGAGCCAATAGCCTTCTTCAGCAAAAAGCTTTCGCCTACACAATTCAGATATTCAGCATTCGATAAAGAACTTCTGACAATCTACCTGGCTATTCAACACTTTTAGAACTTTGTCGAAGGTCAGGATTTTGGCGACTTCATAGACCACATACCTCTAACCACCAGAACCAATCGCAGTCCCAGACAAGAGCGACAGCTCGATTTTATATCCCAATTCACAAATGATATAAAATGTCGTAGCCGATACCCTCTCATGATCAAATACAGACTCGATCGAGCTGTTCCTACCTGGTATCGAAGATCTTGTCCAGACACAAGCCGGCGACAAAGAACTGATAGCACTCAGATGTAATACGCTCGCAAACTCCAAAATCAAGTTAGAAACTATTAAAATACCCACTTTGGACCTACCCTTATGATGTGATATCTCCACCAACAACAACCGGCCATTTATTCCCGGAAACAAACGAAAATCGCCGTTTTATTCAATACATTCTTCTGATCATCCAGGTACTCCTGACACGCGCAAGAAAATAAAAAGGGATTACCTTTTGGCCCAAAATGGACAGCGACATTAATATGGTACATGGGCGAGGGATTGTACTCCATGTCAAAAAGAAAAAGTTATTAAGCATATTAAATCGCCATGCGATAATATAAAAATACCTGCAGGATAATTTCAGCACATACACATGGATATTGACGGTCCCATTCCTCCATCAAACGCCTATAAGTATATCCTAACAATTGTAGTCAGATTCTCCAGATGGTAAGAGGCATATCCCATTCGAAACATATGTGCAGATACGAATGCGAGTTCCTATGTTCTTGAACACGTTTCAAGTTTTCGAGTTCCCAACACTATCACCACGGAACAAGGTTCGCAGTTCGTATCAATCTATTTAGGGAACCAAGCAAATCCCTTGGGATGTCGTGAATTCGCACTACCGCCTACCACCCACAGGCCAATGGCATGGCAGAGAGGTTTCACTGCCAACTTAAAACATACATATATGACGTGAAGGCATAAGAATGATGTTGTAATGGTTGCTGGCTGGGCTAAATGTAACGAACTAACAACTAGCACTTACTAGGCCCACTGATTGAGGATGCACTCCAGTTTGACAACCACCTCTGGAAAAATATCGAAACCTTACACCTGAGTTTTAAAACTACTACACCACCCGCCCTGGTGAAAAGCCATAAAAGGGTATTCATATCCCCTTGCTGCACGTGCGGAATTTAAAAAAAAAAAGAAAACAAAAATACCCATTCACATCCCCAACAATTTATACATCTGCGGTTACGTCTTGATAAGGACTGATAGTATAAAACAAAGTCTAGAGTCACTTTATGAAGGTCATTACAAAGTTATTAGGCGCCTTAGAAAACAATTTTCAATTGACAAATTAGGACGACCAACAAAGATTTCCATTGACAGAAATAGAGGGAAAACGACTCGGTAGAGAGAAACACAAAAATCTCCATTAGATGGCAGTAATAAAAATAAAAACCATTTTAAGGGTTGGTGGAAGTGGAATACAAAAAGAACTTAAGAAAAATAGGCAGAACATTTGAGACGATCAACGAGCGTGCTGGTGCGCTAGTCTTTTAATTGATGTGAACACAAAAATAAAAATTATAAAATTTGAAATTGATTAAACTTTTAATTTGTTTAAAATACAAAGATAAGTTATAAAATAACAAATGAAAAAAAAACACAATTTCACCGCCAATAATGCACCAAATTTCACAACAGCAACCACAAATACAGCAACAGCTGATCACCGAGAAGCAGAAAAATCTTGCAACACATTGAGGCACCATCAACTTAGGACTATGAAATTAACAACCACGACAAGAACTTCAAAACGAAAAATAACCAGCAACTGAGGTCCAGCAATAGCACTAGTAGAGCTGTACTGTAACTTTGCAGCTTCTTTACAAAATTCTCTGTATAAAGGAAATCAACAACGATTTCGTAGACATAAGTCAGCCAGATTAAAGGTTAACAAACTCTAAAGCAAGATAAACTGGAGGGAACGAAAGCTGACCTAGAACATTATTGAAATTGTTAGTGTTCCTCATGTGAATAATGACAATGCCGAGATATATGTTTAGAAAAGACAGACTAAATTATTCGTTATTTATTCCTAACAGCAATAACAAGTTCTTCATCAATGAATGCTTCACAAAATACACCCGTGATTTGTTTATGGCAGCGAAAAAAATAAAAAAATATTTAAATATTTGGGGTTCTCAGTGTGTGAAGCCGAAAATGGTGGGGTTGTGGTTGAAAGATCATTCCATGATTTAAATTCCATATCAAACTAATATGCTTGATAAGTTTGAATAATCAGAAGAATAAAGCGATGTCAGTCTTACATACAGTTCCAAAACAAATTTCATTAAATAATTTATTGCTTTTTGAAAATTGGGAAAACAATGCTTCTAAAGCTTATGATATATTTTTTATAATCTTAGAAAAAAACATAAGTGCTTCAACTCTTTTTTTTAATAAAATTAAACATTAAAATAAACTACCAAAAATCCAACAGATATCCACAAAATTTACAATTAAAAAATCATTATAAACATTAGTTCACAACGATAAACAGGGAAATACATATTTGCCGCCATAATTACTTCTTTAATCTTTTGAGGAAATCTTAACTTAAAAGATGAGTGGAAAGTGATAAAGAGCTTACTTAATTAAGACCAACATATATCCTTTGCTGTTAATAGTGAAGATGGTTTCATTACTTATCTAATAGAAGTTGCGAATGAAGTTAATATTCACTTTGTTACAATTGGACCAAACCGCCCTCCAGCTAGCTTCTTTTTTCTCCAAATAGCTTCTTTTTGTACCAATTAGCCTCTATAAGATATTGAAAGGTATTAATTTCTTACATCATTCAAATTTATGTGGAAATGATGCCAGTTCTAATCTTTTGCTGAAAATCATTGCTCTCTACATTAATGGAATTTTAGCACAACTTTTTAATTTCAGTTTTTTGACCGGTGTTTTCGCCGAATGCGCTACTAAGATTCCACTTTTTAAGAAAGGTAATAAAAAAAAATAGCTACCATTAAAATAACTTTCGAAAGTAGTTACCAAAAGAGTTCTGCACTATCTTGGGAAAAAAAATCTTAGTTCAATGCAACTTTGTTTTAGAATAGGCTAATCTACTGAAGATGCTATTTTGGACTTCTGCCCCTTTATACAGGAAGGATTGGATGACAAAAGATCCTGTGCTGGTCTTTTTATTGATATAACCAAAGCGTTTGATATGGCTGACCACAGAATTCTTTTACAGAAACTATATAATGTAGGCTTCCGAGGAGTTGTGAATAACTGGTTTGCTTATTATCTTAAATATAGGATACGATAATAATCGGAATGAAACTAGGTCTCCCAAAGACCCTTTATTAAGGATTTGTTCTTAGGGCTATCCTACTTTTTGTATATATTAAGTCAATGCTTGCATTATATTTTAAGGGAAAAGCTGAGGGCCTTGCTGATGATCCGGAAATTGGATATTCTTCAGCCAACCTTATTAACTTAGTAGCTGATATTAATTATGATACACATATTCTAAGATATTGGTTCGCTGAACACAGGCAAGCACTTAGCAACAAAACAAAGCTGATGATTTTCAGTTTAAATTCACTAGAATATTCTGATATTGATTTCATATTTCAGACTGCCGCAGGTATCCATTGCCTGTGTGCTCTGCTAATTGCTGTGAAACCATCTTTAACAGCAAATCCGATTGTTTTGACACTTATTTAAAAGTTGAAACTGTTGACCAATTCAAATATCTTGGAGTAATAATTAAACGCAAAATAAATTGATCCAATACATTTCGATTTTGAAACAATAATTTCTCTCCACTATTCAATGTTTTTATCGTCCCAAGAAGTTTTGCTCTAGCAATATATTAAAAACAATTTATTTTGCTATTTTTCACTCAAACTAAAGTATGGAATAAGATGTTGGGGAAGTGCTTACACTAATAAACTGTAGTAGTTGATCTTCCTTCAAAAGTGCGCCATAAGGAAAATTTAAAGGTGCAGCCGCAGAGCCCATTCTTCAGAACTTTTTAAACTACTAAAAATTCTTCCAGTGAGACATCTTTTTTCTTATAGGTTACCAACAATTTCTTATATAAAATGTAGCTACATGCAGAGTCCAATTTTTGACGGACATAATTAACGTAGGAATATACTTTCTATCATTACCATCCCTACATTTCGCACCACTTACTTCAGAAATTCTTACCAACGTTCTTCCTGTAAGTTGATTAAAAACCTCTCTGCTATACGGTCCTTTCATATTTTTAAAAAGGGTAAGGCTTCGGCTTCTTGATTTCGATCATGATGAAAATGGAATTTTGGCTCGCTATATTGCTTAACACATAAAATGTTAATTTTTTTCTTCAATGTTTCAGAATTTGTCTTTCCATTTTGATTTCTTAGTTTTTTTAAAAAGGTTATTATTTGTAAGTATTCTGTTACGACAATCTACACGCGCACAAAAAAAAAAAAAAAAAAAAAAAAAAAAAAAAAAAAAAAAAAAACTACAAAATACAAAATGCCACATGAGACAATTTAAATAATTTTTGACGATAACATTTCCGTGAGGTGCAACAGAAAATTAATCATTAGCATTATTATTTTTGTTCGATAAATGTATAGTAAACAAAAAGCAATTCTAACTAGACATCCACCGCGATTAAACACAAAACTTAAACTTACTCTTTATATTTCATATCTTAAATACTTTATAAAATAGTTATTTTAACAAGTAAAACTTGTGTTATGTTTTATTCCGCCACTATGTACCTAGGAAGTAGCTTTGAGAAACATATCTTTTGCAATGTCCATGTGCTACTTTTATCTGTAGGAAATTCAAGTCCTTAGACACCAGTTTCGCGAAGGCGATGGACGGTCGAGAACTTCTGAAACA
This sequence comes from Volucella inanis, assembly GCA_907269105.1. Taxonomy (NCBI): domain Eukaryota; kingdom Metazoa; phylum Arthropoda; class Insecta; order Diptera; family Syrphidae; genus Volucella; species Volucella inanis. The sequence goes on from OU026158.1 coordinate 10,885,890, forward strand.
GGCATACCAATCATACAGCTTTTTTTACTTTAAAATTGGTCAAACGATAGCGTCACAGAAATAGGTATTTTAAAATTAAAATTATTGACCGTAGAAATTTTTTTTTGAAATTTAGAAATTCATATAAGTTGGTTACCATTTGCCGTGTAATTTACTTCTTTTTCTCCATTCAGAGCTAAATATGCCCAGTCACATCCATATTTTAAAAAAAAGAATAGGTTAGTTCTCTGTTGTACCAAATAGATTTATGAAGCACAAACTATTTTTACTTTGCGTATTATTTTGTTTGTTGCTTTTGCTATTATTTTAAAACCAGAGCAGATTTTGTCTGCAGTATCTGAAACTAAATACCTCGGACAACTTTAGGCTTTCGTTGACTTTTCAACCACACATTTATAATTCCAACGGTAACAAAACTTAAAATTCGTGCAGATTTTTTACGAAAAACTGGTCTAGTAGTTATAGATGTTAAAAATTCAAGATTGATCGATCCACTCACAAACACAAATATTAATGGTATTCCCTGCCGAGGAAATGTCACACCACGTTTTTTCGCTGTTGAACAGAGGTTCAACAAAATCTTGAAAAAAATTCTGAAACTGTTGGAAACTCCTGCTTTTGACTTCCCTGTAAAGTACGGAGTCACGCACCACAGCCTCAGATAAGGACCGTTACATCATTCAGAACCAAGACGTTTAAACAACGCTAAACCAAAAATAGCGAGAGAAAAATTTGACTACATGGTGCAAACGGGAATTTTCAGACCATCTTCGTCACCTTGCGCATCACCTTTGCACATGGCACCTAAATGGGAAGCAAACGATTGGAGACCATGCGGGGACTATAGACTGCTAAACGCAATCACTATCCCTGACAGGTACCCACTACCTTATCTCCACGACGTGAGTACTATGCTTGATGGATGCACTATTTTCTCAAAAATCAATGTCGTTCGCGCATACAATTTTATTCCTATGAAGCAGGTTACAACACGCAGTTACACCACACTTTGGCCTCTTTCAATTTACGTATATGCCATTCGGCCGTTGAAACGCGGCCCAAACGTTCCAGCGCTTCATGCACCAAGTCACTAGAGGCCTCGTCTTTACATTCGTCTATGTAGACGATATCCTAGTCGCTTGTAAATCGGATAAGGAACACGAAAACCATCTTGATATAGTCTCCGTCTTCCGCTCTCCGAATATGGCCTACGCAAAAAAATGCGTATTCGGTGCATCCAGACTACAGTTGTTGAGATTTGAAATTTCGAAAAAGGGAATCCAACCATCACAAGAACGAGTGAAGGCAATACGTAACCTTCCCGAGCCAAAATCTATTAAAAAAGTGCAATGCTTTTAGGTACGCTAAATTATTATCATCGCTGATGCATACAACCCGAAGTTGGAGCTATCATACAGCAATTAAGGGGGAATCAATGGGAGCCAATAGCCTTCTTCAGCAAAAAGCTTTCGCCTACACAATTCAGATATTCAGCATTCGATAAAGAACTTCTGACAATCTACCTGGCTATTCAACACTTTTAGAACTTTGTCGAAGGTCAGGATTTTGGCGACTTCATAGACCACATACCTCTAACCACCAGAACCAATCGCAGTCCCAGACAAGAGCGACAGCTCGATTTTATATCCCAATTCACAAATGATATAAAATGTCGTAGCCGATACCCTCTCATGATCAAATACAGACTCGATCGAGCTGTTCCTACCTGGTATCGAAGATCTTGTCCAGACACAAGCCGGCGACAAAGAACTGATAGCACTCAGATGTAATACGCTCGCAAACTCCAAAATCAAGTTAGAAACTATTAAAATACCCACTTTGGACCTACCCTTATGATGTGATATCTCCACCAACAACAACCGGCCATTTATTCCCGGAAACAAACGAAAATCGCCGTTTTATTCAATACATTCTTCTGATCATCCAGGTACTCCTGACACGCGCAAGAAAATAAAAAGGGATTACCTTTTGGCCCAAAATGGACAGCGACATTAATATGGTACATGGGCGAGGGATTGTACTCCATGTCAAAAAGAAAAAGTTATTAAGCATATTAAATCGCCATGCGATAATATAAAAATACCTGCAGGATAATTTCAGCACATACACATGGATATTGACGGTCCCATTCCTCCATCAAACGCCTATAAGTATATCCTAACAATTGTAGTCAGATTCTCCAGATGGTAAGAGGCATATCCCATTCGAAACATATGTGCAGATACGAATGCGAGTTCCTATGTTCTTGAACACGTTTCAAGTTTTCGAGTTCCCAACACTATCACCACGGAACAAGGTTCGCAGTTCGTATCAATCTATTTAGGGAACCAAGCAAATCCCTTGGGATGTCGTGAATTCGCACTACCGCCTACCACCCACAGGCCAATGGCATGGCAGAGAGGTTTCACTGCCAACTTAAAACATACATATATGACGTGAAGGCATAAGAATGATGTTGTAATGGTTGCTGGCTGGGCTAAATGTAACGAACTAACAACTAGCACTTACTAGGCCCACTGATTGAGGATGCACTCCAGTTTGACAACCACCTCTGGAAAAATATCGAAACCTTACACCTGAGTTTTAAAACTACTACACCACCCGCCCTGGTGAAAAGCCATAAAAGGGTATTCATATCCCCTTGCTGCACGTGCGGAATTTAAAAAAAAAAAGAAAACAAAAATACCCATTCACATCCCCAACAATTTATACATCTGCGGTTACGTCTTGATAAGGACTGATAGTATAAAACAAAGTCTAGAGTCACTTTATGAAGGTCATTACAAAGTTATTAGGCGCCTTAGAAAACAATTTTCAATTGACAAATTAGGACGACCAACAAAGATTTCCATTGACAGAAATAGAGGGAAAACGACTCGGTAGAGAGAAACACAAAAATCTCCATTAGATGGCAGTAATAAAAATAAAAACCATTTTAAGGGTTGGTGGAAGTGGAATACAAAAAGAACTTAAGAAAAATAGGCAGAACATTTGAGACGATCAACGAGCGTGCTGGTGCGCTAGTCTTTTAATTGATGTGAACACAAAAATAAAAATTATAAAATTTGAAATTGATTAAACTTTTAATTTGTTTAAAATACAAAGATAAGTTATAAAATAACAAATGAAAAAAAAACACAATTTCACCGCCAATAATGCACCAAATTTCACAACAGCAACCACAAATACAGCAACAGCTGATCACCGAGAAGCAGAAAAATCTTGCAACACATTGAGGCACCATCAACTTAGGACTATGAAATTAACAACCACGACAAGAACTTCAAAACGAAAAATAACCAGCAACTGAGGTCCAGCAATAGCACTAGTAGAGCTGTACTGTAACTTTGCAGCTTCTTTACAAAATTCTCTGTATAAAGGAAATCAACAACGATTTCGTAGACATAAGTCAGCCAGATTAAAGGTTAACAAACTCTAAAGCAAGATAAACTGGAGGGAACGAAAGCTGACCTAGAACATTATTGAAATTGTTAGTGTTCCTCATGTGAATAATGACAATGCCGAGATATATGTTTAGAAAAGACAGACTAAATTATTCGTTATTTATTCCTAACAGCAATAACAAGTTCTTCATCAATGAATGCTTCACAAAATACACCCGTGATTTGTTTATGGCAGCGAAAAAAATAAAAAAATATTTAAATATTTGGGGTTCTCAGTGTGTGAAGCCGAAAATGGTGGGGTTGTGGTTGAAAGATCATTCCATGATTTAAATTCCATATCAAACTAATATGCTTGATAAGTTTGAATAATCAGAAGAATAAAGCGATGTCAGTCTTACATACAGTTCCAAAACAAATTTCATTAAATAATTTATTGCTTTTTGAAAATTGGGAAAACAATGCTTCTAAAGCTTATGATATATTTTTTATAATCTTAGAAAAAAACATAAGTGCTTCAACTCTTTTTTTTAATAAAATTAAACATTAAAATAAACTACCAAAAATCCAACAGATATCCACAAAATTTACAATTAAAAAATCATTATAAACATTAGTTCACAACGATAAACAGGGAAATACATATTTGCCGCCATAATTACTTCTTTAATCTTTTGAGGAAATCTTAACTTAAAAGATGAGTGGAAAGTGATAAAGAGCTTACTTAATTAAGACCAACATATATCCTTTGCTGTTAATAGTGAAGATGGTTTCATTACTTATCTAATAGAAGTTGCGAATGAAGTTAATATTCACTTTGTTACAATTGGACCAAACCGCCCTCCAGCTAGCTTCTTTTTTCTCCAAATAGCTTCTTTTTGTACCAATTAGCCTCTATAAGATATTGAAAGGTATTAATTTCTTACATCATTCAAATTTATGTGGAAATGATGCCAGTTCTAATCTTTTGCTGAAAATCATTGCTCTCTACATTAATGGAATTTTAGCACAACTTTTTAATTTCAGTTTTTTGACCGGTGTTTTCGCCGAATGCGCTACTAAGATTCCACTTTTTAAGAAAGGTAATAAAAAAAAATAGCTACCATTAAAATAACTTTCGAAAGTAGTTACCAAAAGAGTTCTGCACTATCTTGGGAAAAAAAATCTTAGTTCAATGCAACTTTGTTTTAGAATAGGCTAATCTACTGAAGATGCTATTTTGGACTTCTGCCCCTTTATACAGGAAGGATTGGATGACAAAAGATCCTGTGCTGGTCTTTTTATTGATATAACCAAAGCGTTTGATATGGCTGACCACAGAATTCTTTTACAGAAACTATATAATGTAGGCTTCCGAGGAGTTGTGAATAACTGGTTTGCTTATTATCTTAAATATAGGATACGATAATAATCGGAATGAAACTAGGTCTCCCAAAGACCCTTTATTAAGGATTTGTTCTTAGGGCTATCCTACTTTTTGTATATATTAAGTCAATGCTTGCATTATATTTTAAGGGAAAAGCTGAGGGCCTTGCTGATGATCCGGAAATTGGATATTCTTCAGCCAACCTTATTAACTTAGTAGCTGATATTAATTATGATACACATATTCTAAGATATTGGTTCGCTGAACACAGGCAAGCACTTAGCAACAAAACAAAGCTGATGATTTTCAGTTTAAATTCACTAGAATATTCTGATATTGATTTCATATTTCAGACTGCCGCAGGTATCCATTGCCTGTGTGCTCTGCTAATTGCTGTGAAACCATCTTTAACAGCAAATCCGATTGTTTTGACACTTATTTAAAAGTTGAAACTGTTGACCAATTCAAATATCTTGGAGTAATAATTAAACGCAAAATAAATTGATCCAATACATTTCGATTTTGAAACAATAATTTCTCTCCACTATTCAATGTTTTTATCGTCCCAAGAAGTTTTGCTCTAGCAATATATTAAAAACAATTTATTTTGCTATTTTTCACTCAAACTAAAGTATGGAATAAGATGTTGGGGAAGTGCTTACACTAATAAACTGTAGTAGTTGATCTTCCTTCAAAAGTGCGCCATAAGGAAAATTTAAAGGTGCAGCCGCAGAGCCCATTCTTCAGAACTTTTTAAACTACTAAAAATTCTTCCAGTGAGACATCTTTTTTCTTATAGGTTACCAACAATTTCTTATATAAAATGTAGCTACATGCAGAGTCCAATTTTTGACGGACATAATTAACGTAGGAATATACTTTCTATCATTACCATCCCTACATTTCGCACCACTTACTTCAGAAATTCTTACAACGTTCTTCCTGTAAGTTGATTAAAAACCTCTCTGCTATACGGTCCTTTCATATTTTTAAAAAGGGTAAGGCTTCGGCTTCTTGATTTCGATCATGATGAAAATGGAATTTTGGCTCGCTATATTGCTTAACACATAAAATGTTAATTTTTTTCTTCAATGTTTCAGAATTTGTCTTTCCATTTTGATTTCTTAGTTTTTTTAAAAAGGTTATTATTTGTAAGTATTCTGTTACGACAATCTACACGCGCACAAAAAAAAAAAAAAAAAAAAAAAAAAAAAAAAAAAAAAAAAAAAAAAAAAAACTACAAAATACAAAATGCCACATGAGACAATTTAAATAATTTTTGACGATAACATTTCCGTGAGGTGCAACAGAAAATTAATCATTAGCATTATTATTTTTGTTCGATAAATGTATAGTAAACAAAAAGCAATTCTAACTAGACATCCACCGCGATTAAACACAAAACTTAAACTTACTCTTTATATTTCATATCTTAAATACTTTATAAAATAGTTATTTTAACAAGTAAAACTTGTGTTATGTTTTATTCCGCCACTATGTACCTAGGAAGTAGCTTTGAGAAACATATCTTTTGCAATGTCCATGTGCTACTTTTATCTGTAGGAAATTCAAGTCCTTAGACACCAGTTTCGCGAAGGCGATGGACGGTCGAGAACTTCTGAAACAGGCATACCAATCATACAGCTTTTTTTACTTTAAAATTGGTCAAACGATAGCGTCACAGAAATAGGTATTTTAAAATTAAAATTATTGACCGTAGAAATTTTTTTTTGAAATTTAGAAATTCATATAAGTTGGTTACCATTTGCCGTGTAATTTACTTCTTTTTCTCCATTCAGAGCTAAATATGCCCAGTCACATCCATATTTTAAAAAAAAGAATAGGTTAGTTCTCTGTTGTACCAAATAGATTTATGAAGCACAAACTATTTTTACTTTGCGTATTATTTTGTTTGTTGCTTTTGCTATTATTTTAAATTCATATTATATTATTATATTTTCACAAACCAAAACAGCTAAGATAATAAGTAATTCTTATCTATTAATTCCTACGAAAAATTAATACAGCAATTGAATTTTCATAAAAAAACATATATGTACTTTAAATCTAATCTAATAATCCAATTTATTAATGATTTGTAATTTACATTTTTTCGGAGCATGCTCTCCTGGCAAAAGCGTTAATGGTGAAACAAAAAATTTACCCACACCGTGGTGAAATCAACAAATGTCAATATTTTATTGAAGAAGGATCAAATATGTAAGTAAAAAACATTTCTATTGTTTTAATTTAATAAAACTAATTCGTTTTTGTTTTACAGAAGGATAAAAATGGACAAAACAAGAAAATGTCTACTTAAGTGTAAAATTTAAAATCATTTGTACGGCCCAAGATGCGAGAAAGCCAGGTAAGTTTGTATTATGCTTGGGATTTTTTTTTTTTGCATGCCATTGTATTACGGGGGTGGATTAAAAAGTTAAATAATAAAATATGCACTTATTAATTATTTCCTCTCATTGATAGAAGCTAGATGATCAACACGCTTCTATCGTCTTATTTTTTTGGTTTATTTATTTTGGCGGGATCCTGTGCTGGGATTCAATTTTAAATTTTGTAAGACATTAAAAGAAAATGTACTATACAGACAATTTTTTTGTTGTTTGTAAGATATTTAATTGTTTTTTTAAATCTGCTAGATTGTGGCTTAAGTTTTAAATAATTAACTACGGTATTCAAAACTCATTCATTCACCCTTACTCTAAGCAGCATAGTTTTGTTCCAAAAAGTTTTTTCTCTTAAAATAGGGGTGTTTGAATATAAACTTTCCACACTGTATACTAAATGACATAAATATAAGGTGTCCGTCTTAATGGAAAAAACGCAGTGTTTATTTGATCACTTGTTATGTTTTCATTTAAATAAAGAGTGTAGGTTCAATTACATTAATGCTTATTGACCTAACTTTTAGTTCAGGAATTGTTCTTGGGTTGTCCATGTCTACACTCTGTATTTAAGTAAAAACTTAACAACTTTTCAAATAAACACTGTATTTTTTTTTTTTTCAAAATATGTTGGGACATCCGTTTTTGTACTTATTTATAGAAACAAACATAAGCAGTTTGAAATAGAATTAAGATAAATCTACGTGTGTAAATGTAATGAGTATAGTTGGCCGTAAGAAATTTAAAATAAGTAATCACATGTAATAATATTAAGAAAATGAATGAGAGCGAGATAACTTTTGTATACTATTTCTTCATTAACTAATAAAAAAAAATTTAAGTTTATATCGTTTGTTCTTCGTTTTGTTTGCATGTATGGATATTTTTTTCAATTTGGGAACACAATTTCGAATTGTTTTCCTTAATTTTGATCCAATAATCATTTTGTCCAATAGAGAAATGTGGAGGAAAATATTGGGCTTAGATAAACTTAGATAAGTCAGATAAAAAAATATGTTTGCCGGGAAAAAAAAAAGTGTTTAGATCGTTCGGCGTTACCTATTGGTCAGGTTAGCGAGGTAGGAATTTCGGAGGTATTAATATCTCCGTAAATTTGAAAGTTGAACTGGACTGTTCGGAGAACGAAGAAGTAACTTCGGAGGCGTCCGCTCCGATTGAAGACGAATTGTGGTACGATGTTGATGAACCGCTTTTGGGAAGTGAATTCTAATGCACGAACAAGTAAGCGTTTATCAATATGCACACCATGCAAAATCAATTAAAAACTGCGTTTGCGTGTTGCTAAAGAACAATTAGCAAGAATGGAAACATCAATTGAGTCTTTTAGGAAAGTTATTAAGGCAAAAGGCGAAAGAATCTTGTTCCTTGAAAGGCAATTATATTTTAAGAAAAAACAGGTAACTTGTTATAAAAAAAAACTGCAGAGGAGAACTTTTGCCATAACTTACCCGTCGAACTGCAAATTGTTGTGCAAAACGTACAATTAAATTTGGAAAGCTAAGAGTTGTAAGTATACAAATGATTTGAAAATTTTGGCATTTTCGATTCATTTCACTTCTCCAGTTAGCTACGGGTTGCTGCAGCCATTTTTAACCTACCTTCGGTTGTCACTCTGCGGTCCTTTATTTCATCGTGGCCAAAGACACCGGGTAACATTGAGCTCAATGTCAAAAGCTAAGAACTCAAGATGAGTCAGTTGCTCCTTTTCAGCTAACGAAATCTCCTTAAAAGCGCATTTGGATTACTTCAGAAAAAGCGATGTAATTGGTTTGGAAGACTTCGGTGACAGCGAGTATCGCTCAAAATGGCCCGCGCACAATGTTTCGGTGCTGATTGTTCAAGGCATTGCGAAGAGATGGAAACATCCCATCGCCTATTATTTTGTTAACCATTTATGTTAAAAAAAATCATTTTTAAAGCCATTTTTGCATTTCAAGGGAGCGACTTAATTTCAATGCAATTTGTGTGTGATTAGGGCTCAAATTTCATAGGCTTAGCACGATTACTAGACGTAGATTTAGCTAAACCCTACTTCACAGTAAAGCGTAAAAGGATTTTTTTCTCTGATCCTCCTCATTTACTGAAAACTGCCCGAAATTGTTAAAAAATTACATTGCTTTTAATAATTCAGGCATTCGGCGCGCAACCTGGAACGATATGTTTAGGTTTTACGAAATCGGTTCCAAATTAAAACTTAGGTTAGCTCCAAAATTAACAGAGGCGTGTGTACGACCAAACAACTTTCAGAGGATGAAAGTTAAATATGCCTCTCAAGCCTTGAGCAATACAGTTGCAGCGGGATTTCTAACTTACTGCAGCCCTGGTCAAGAACCCACAACTGTCAGCAGCACGGCCGATTTTTTAATATTTTTTAATAATTTATTTGTTATATTGGGTCTATAACTTAATTGTAATATTCCATTGGAACATTGGAAAGCTACTGTCAGTGTACGTCATTTCAGTATATGTCATTCATTTGAAGCATATTCTAAAAGCGGTTTTTTTCACTCAAATATGTCCAACTTTGTGGCTGAAAAAGTGTTTTTGCGGGGTGTTCTTCTTCATTACTTTAATATGAAGAAAACTGCTGCCGAAAGTCATCGTATTTTGGTGGAAGTTTATGGTGAACATGCGCTAGCTGAGCGAACGTGTCAAAAGTGGTTTGCACGATTTAAAAGTTGTGATTTTGGCTTGGAAGACGATGAACGTCCTGGGCAGCCAAAAAAGTTTGAAGATGAATAACTGGAAGCATTACTATATGAAGATTGTTCCCAAACACAAGAAGACCTCGCAGAACCTTTGGGTGTCACTCAAGTAGCCATTTCAAAACGTTTAAAAGCAGCTGGATATATTCAAAAGCAAGGAAATTGTGTTCCACATGAACTCCTGCCGAGAAACGTCGAAAGGCGGTTTTGCATGTCCGAAATGCTGCTTGAACGCCACAAAAGGAAGTCATTTTTGCATCGGATTGTTACTGGTGATGAAAAATGGATCCATTACGATAACCCCCAGTTCAAAAAATCATATGTGAAACCCGGCCAACCAGCCAAATCAACGGCAAAGCCGAATATCCATGGAGCGAATGTAATGCTCTGTATTTGGTGGGATCAGAAGGGTGTGCTGTATTATGAGCTGCTAAAATTGGGTGAAACCATCAATGGACAACGCTTCCGAACACAATCAATCCGTTTGAAGAGAGCAGTAGCCGAAAAACGCCCGGAATATGCGACCAGACCCGAGGCAATAATTTTCCATCATGACAACGCTCGGCCCCACGTTGCTATTCCGGTTAAGAACTATTTGGAAAACAGTGGATGGGAAGTCTTACCCTACCCGCCTTATAGCCCAGACTTTGCCCCTTCTGACTACCATTTGTTCCGGTCGATGCAGAACGCCTTCACTGCAATACGGTACACATCAGAGCAGAATATCAAAAATTTGCTTGATTCATTCTTGGCTGCCAAGCCGGCGCAGTTCTTTTGGGATGGGATCCACAAATTGCCAGAAAGATGGGAAAAACTCATAGCTTCCGATGGGCAATACTTTGAATAATACTATTATACGTTTTTCTTAAATAAACGTTCAAATTTTGAAAAAAAAAACCGCACGAATTAAAATATGTACCCAATATTTAATTCATCTCGGCTCAAAGACGCAAACCAATTCAAGCAAGCATATAGTGGAAATGAGATTCAAAGACAATTTTTGTTAAACGCCCAACAACTTCTTCAATTCATGAAAATTCTCCTTCCTAAAGGCAAAGACGTAACCAAACAGTTCTATTTCATAAAGAGCTGGTTGCTTAACATTTCTTCTTTAACGTATTTGTGGCGAAATATAAGATCTTTCGATTTTTTTGTTTATGTATACATGACATCTTTACCAGTATATCGTAGAGAATTTTTTTAGTGAAGTGAGAAGTCATGGAGGTAAGAGTACGCGCGTAAATCCCACACATTTTTAGACAATTTTTTAAATATTATGGGGCCTTCAGTATTTGAAGATTGTTAAAACGGGAAATTGTGAATTGGTAAATTACATCGCACTCAAACAAATTTATGATCACCATTTGGTTAAAAATACGTCCTGGGTACAAAAGCAGTTGGACATGGCACCAAAAAAAAAAGAAAAAAACCCTAATTGCAGCGGAAATTTCTGCAAAAATTAAGTCTGCTCCCACTTACGTTTGCTGCGAAAATTTGCAGAAGAATTTCATTTTGTATTATTTTCTCAGAGTAAGGTTCTATTTTGTTTTAAAATTTTGGAATAGAGATATTTGCGATCCCTCTTTCAGGAACAAGTTTCTTTCAGTGAGCCATCCTTTAAAAAAAAAACTGCTACTCATTTTTGTGGAACTATTTTTTATTCTTCATTTAGAATGCAGAATGGGTGCAATAGGCCTACAGGGGATTCCGAACACCCATGAAAAAAAAAAAAATCGGTTAACACACCACTATGCATACCTGTGGAATTGCATAATCCATTGGGATTGGAAGGGAATTGTGTATTATTAGCTGCTACAACGTGGCGAAACGGTCAATTCGATACTCTACTGTGCACAACTTGACCGTTTGAGTGAAGCTATCAAGAAAGAGCGACCAGAATTGGCCAACAGAAAGAGAGTTGTCTTCCATCATGACAATGCTAAGCCACACTCATCTTTGATGACCCGGAACAAATTCACGGAAAGTTGTTTTGAAGTTTTGATGCATTTACCAAATTGCCCGGACCTCTGATTACCATTTGTTTTAGTCTTTGCAAAACTCTCTTATTGGTAAAAAATTGGCCGACCGTAGAGCCGCTGAAAATCACTTGGCAAAGTTTATCGCTGATAAGCCGCAGAAGTTTTACACCGATGGAATTATAAAGCTACCCGGAAAATGGCAAAAGGTATATAATAATGATAGATAGATAATAGATAGATAATAATGGCATTATGTACTTGATTGAAATTGATTTTGCATAAAGAAATTTTTTTTTTCAAAAATGTAAACCGCGGAGACTTTTTATATGACATAATATCAAAATCGGGATTCACCTCGTCATTTTAATATGGGAGACGTCACTCCTATAACTTCTTGACATTGTTGAAAATTCACACGTATTCAGGGCAAGGTCACATGATAAGAAGCTCAGGGGAAAACCGGTTTTGATTTTCCATCATCTGGAAAGTTTGCAGTTTAATTTAGTTTATCTATGATTTTGGGTACAAAAAAAGTGCAAAGCATTTTGGTTCCGAGTCTCAATTGAATGGTTCGTGTATCGGTTGGTTAGGGGCAGTTAGTGGAAAGCTGTTTGTGGAACGACGGAAATCTGGAAAATTTTTCGGTATCGTTAACGATGTTTGTACGTTAACTTCTAAGTTTTAATTATTGTGTGTTAACACCCCTTAAATAAGAAAGTGAATTAATTTTCGCAATGGTAAGTTAATTTTAAGAAAAAAAGAAGATGAGGACAAAAGAAAACTTTGCATTTGTTTTTTTTTTTTTGTAGCTAGTACTAGTTTTAGGTGACTTACATATTCCTCATCGTTGCAGTAGTCTTCCCACAAAATTTAAAAAGCTCCTTGTTCCGGGAAGAATTCATCATATTTTGTGTACGGGTAATCTGTGCACTAAAGAATCATTTGATTATTTAAAGACTTTAGCAAATGATGTGCACATTGTACGAGGAGATTTTGACGAGGTACGTACATACATATAATATATTTTCCTTTATGTAGTTATTAGTTTTACAATGGTTATTTTCAAAGAATCTTAATTATCCGGAACAAAAAATAGTTACCGTTGGACAGTTTCGGATTGGATTGTCACATGGTCATCAGGTAGAAATTGGAAAATACCTAATTGTTATTTAATCAAATTCATCATTCTGTTTTTATTGACTAGGTAGTTCCACGAGGAGATCCTGAATCGTTGGCGCTAATACAGCGTCAATTGGATGTGGATATTCTGATATCGGGCCACACGCATAAGTTCGAGGCATATGAACATGGTAATAAATTTTACATCAATCCAGGTTCTGCCACCGGTGCATTTAATCCATTGGATACGTAAGTATATGTATATCAGTGTACAATAGGAACTCACTAGAGAGAAATTTGCATTTAGATAGCTTATAAAATTTAATGGTTGCTTTGTTTTGGTAAGCAAAAAGATAGATAAATAGATATATTTTTGTTTGGCTATACTGCCATTTCTTAACGTTTTTACATATAATTTTTTTTACAAATTTAAAAATATTAAGATTAGGATTTTTGGATGTCAACTGGTTAAGTCTTTGATGGATGAAGGTAGGCTATTGAACGATTGAAGGCCCACATACATTAAGTTGGCCTGTGCTTCCTCGTTCGCAGAATATTAAAATTTTCCTTGTGGCATGGATTGTATTCGACGATTCTTCTTTCAGGGTAATTTATCGTGAGGTTCGATTTATAATGTAAAATAAAACACATAATTTTGAAAGCGAACTTAACATTTTTATTATCGGTTAAAAGAACAATTCATGGCATTTACTTTTACATGATATTATGTAAATGTTGTCACGACTACGTCTGAGGTGGTACATTCGGAAGGTCCAATTTTGCGCGACTCGTTCGAGCACAGCGACTGGTATCTCGCGGATAACAATAGTAATGTTAGCTTTCAAAGCGTCAATCGCAGCTGGCTTATTCCTGAAGACCCAGAGATAATAGTCCAAAGGTGTGATATCGCACGATCTATGCGGCTAATTTACCGTAGTAAAACGTGAAATTAAGTGGTCACCAAAATGATTTCTCAACAAGTCCAATGTTTCACGCGTTGTATGGCTCGTAGCGCCGTTTTGTTGAAACTAGAGCTCACCGAGACCATGTACTTGAATTTCAGGAAGCATATAGTCCGTTAACATTTCGCGATAACGGTTACCGTTGACGGTAACATTCTGATTTGCCAAATTTTTGAAGAAATATGGATCAATGATTCCACCAGCCCATAAACCACACCATACTGTTCTTTTTAATGGATGTAATGTTAGCTCTTCGGATTGCTCATCAGCTCAAATACGGCAATTTTATTTATTAACGTATCCATTGAGCCAGAAATGCGCTTCATCAATGAACAAAATTTCACGATAAAACACCGGATTTTCATTGAGTTTTTCCAGAGCTCATTCACTGAAAATATGACACAAATTCAAGTCGCCTGGCTTCAATTCTTGGATAAGTTGAATTTTGTACGCTTTTAGACAGATCCTCACGTAAAATACGTAAAGTTGTCGAATACGCCAAGCCAAACTGCACAGAACGACGATGAATTGATTCGCCACGGTCTTCGCGTACACTCTCAGCTACAGCTGCTATAGTCTGTTAACTACGTGCTGGATGTAAACTAAGCGGTCGAGTATCATATACTTATGTAAACTGGGACTCAAATTTGCCAATGATATTGGCAATAGTGTTTTCTGTAGTATACGCACCGTGAGTTCTTCGAATCTCACGAAAAACATTTTTCACAGAAAGCTGATTTCGTAATACAGCTGAACAATTTGGAGACTCTGTTGTGGTGTGAGTCTTTCTGCGATGACTTGCCAAACGATACTGAACAAAAATGTCAAAGCAGTTTGATAGGAGTCACGTGTGATCTGTCAAAAAAAGTCTATTGAAAATCAAACCTCACGATGAATCACCGTATATACACAAATTACTGTCATCATGAAAAGTCGCTGGTTAATATTTAGCCAATTTAGCCTTTTTAACGTGTTTGCAGTTGAAGTGTGTCACATTTTAATAGAGTTCGCATTGTTTTATTTTGTAGTTTTCTGTGTAAGGTTACACAAATGTACGAGTAGAAATTTGGCATAGTATTCAAAATGAGGTTTGACATTCACGTTATATGGTATACTTTTATTGCACTTGATGTCAGATGTTTACAGAGTTTTCTGAGCCAGTTTTTTTTTTATTTTTTATTTTTATACTTACGTGTATAGTCGATATATTCATTGAAATTTAATTTGTTACTGAGTTTTACTTCTGGGTTTTTTTTTTGAAATTGATAATTTAATAGCATGCATCTAGTTTTGTCTATGTATTAAATTGTTCCTGCTAAGCCATTGTTGCACTAAGATTTTCGTCTATTTTGTTTGCATTTATTTGGGTATTTTCTCCGAACATGTACAGTAGCGCATCATCCGCAAAAAGCACCGTTTTGCTGTGCTAGATCACCTTTTCCATGTTATTTATGAGACGTAAGAAAAAGGAGTACTCCGAGAGTCGTACCTTGAGGTACTCTCACGTTTTGTATTCCTCCACAAACAAAAGATTTAAACCATTTAAGCTCAACAACTTTCACTGCATATTTAATTAGCTTCGCCATAAGGATTGTAAGGTTTACCATTTCAGGAGCACGTTTAGGGTCAAGTGATACAGCCAATATAGAATGTTCTTTGTTTATTATGGTTTCTAGTCATTCACAATATAATTAAAACATGTTTCACAAGAATGGTATATTTTGATTATCGATGTGTTCTTGAAGTTACGACATCATGACTTTTTTGATTATTTTTTCAAATAGTGGTAATATATTTATTGGTCGAAATTCACTACATTTAGTCGCGTTTGGGTCTTTTTATTGTTGACATAATTATAGTTTCTTTTCAAGAACTTAGGAAGATATTAGTTTGGATGGAGCTATCATTTACACGAAGAAGTTCGGGATTAGTAACATTAAAGCTGTTTTTTATCATGTTATAAAAGTTGAAGTAATTTTTACTTTAACCTAGTTATTGCACTTATACCCCCATATACTACTTCCACAAACTTAAAACTTTTATTACATAAATACAGTATCTAGGTAGAAAATATCACGGTATTGCTTAGGTCATTAATGCTATCAACAAAGTATTTATTAAGTTTATTATTGCACTATCAGTGTTTAGACCTTGGTTTTATTAATAAGTATTTTTCTTGTAAGCCTCACTATAATTTTCCCATATACCGATGGCTTTTGTCCATCTCATGGGTTTCCGCACTCTGTTCTGCTAAATAATCAATTTTATCAACCAAAGTTTCTGTTCCCACCGAATGCAAAATCAAAAACAGGACAACCCAGGAAGTCGACTCCTACGTAGGTGAATGGTCTTGAAGGTTGTACTCGCTCTGGCGGTAGATTTCTCATAAATTGCTCAATACTTCTTGCATACAACGTATGCAGTTGTGTACGATTTTTTAGCGAGTTGTTCTCCTCTCACTATCCAATAGTCTTGTCTTGCGAAAGCTGGTAATGCTTGTGGCGCTGCGTGGAGGTTTGTATGGTGCAGATGTGTCATCAATAATTTCGTAAATACATGTGAGGTGATAAGATAATCTGGTGTTTTGCATCGTATGGCAAGTAAGAAGCCTCCAATCGACCACTTACATGTACAACACTATTGTGGATAAATTTAAACAATGGACAATCGGCTTTTCTCAGGTACTTGTCTAAATTTTTTGAGTGCTTTAATTTCGTCTGAGAATGTGGTTTCTTAGATGTATTTAGCTATGATTATATTGGCTGTCTTTAATTCTAGTGCGGAGATAACCATCCCCTTTATCCGATAGGCCTTCGCCATTTTTAGATTTCTAATGAAACGTACGATGTATGCTGTTATTCGCCTTAGAGTGGCGAACGAGCTTCGATGATTAGTCTTTCAAAGAAGTGGGTCTTGCTTGTGGCTACTTAGACTGTTTTTATCGCTTTTACTTTTGTGAAGAAATTCGATTTACGTTAGTGATGATTGGCCACTGGCCATGTTGATTGGAATGTAGGTTCCTGGAACCATGAAAGGGTCTTGAGAAATTGGTTGGGAAATACTTCCCGAGACAATAAATCAGCTGGACTTATTTCTGCATTGATGTACTTCCATTGCCCCTTCTTGGTTTCTTCGCTTATGAAAGAGATACGGTTGGCGTCAAAGGCTTGTAATGATGATTGGGTGTTTATCCAAGCTAAGACGATTTGAGAGTCAGTCTAGAACATTGTTTTGTTTATTTCGAGTGGTAGACTCGTTTTGCAGCAAAAGTTGTTTTATTGGCGCAACTCTACATTTTCAACAGACCAGTTGCACTTTAATTTCTCCATTCCGGTTTTATGATCTTATGTATATAAGCGTTCTATACGCCTGTTGTAAGGTATCCGAAAAATAATGAAGCTGGATATCAGTTGCGGATGGCAGTAATACATGCCTATGTATTTTTAGGTGTTGAAGTCCTGTCCTGAAGTGCAGCCATTTGGTGTGTATTTCCATTGGAACTGCAGCATCCCAATCCAGTTTAGATCGCCACAATTCTTGTAAAAAGATACTTGCCAGAATGATTACCGGACTCACAACTCCTAAGGGGTCGAAGATGTGAGCGATATCCGCAAGAATTGTCCGTTAAGTGAACTTTATGGCACCTCTCCATATAGTTTTGATAATAAATTGGTCCGATGTTGGAAGGCAGATTATTCCAAGAGTCTTAATTGACTCGTCGTTTTGATCGGATAGTATGGTTTTCACTTCACAGTTTTCTTTAGCTATTACATTTAGTAGTGCTGGTGTGTTTGTGCAACGGGAATTGCCCATTTTTGAGCAAATTAATTAACTCTGTCTTCGTTTTGCAATGACGGGCCAGCGTGTCATCGTTTAGTGATATATTCGTATATGCTCTTGAAGATCCATCGAAAACCACCCGTAGTTTGGTTGAACTGCTCTCCGGTCGGTAGACACATTGGTGTGGCAGAAAATAATGCGGTCCGCTGATTGATTCTGCTCTGCTGTTTATTTTTTGTATTATCTTAAATACAAGTGTAATTCCTCAAATCTGGAAAACAGCCTCAATATTCTCTATCCCTAAACCCGGTAAAGACAAACAAACGTCAAAGGGCTATCGTCCGATTTCAATCTTACCATGCCTTGCAAAAGTTCTTGAAAACATAGTTGCCAAACGAATATTCTGGTATGCTGAAACTAATAATCTTCTTAGTCTAAACCAAAGACATTTTGGAATGGGAAATCACTTCAGGTTCCAAGTTTTCATTATCAAAATGCAAAGTGCTGCACGTAATCCGTAAGCATCTATATATGTACACTCCTTAACTTAAGTATAAATAATGTACAAATAGAAAATATTAACATTTTAAAAATCTTAGGACTAATAGCAGATACAATTTGCGGGACCATTGTTTAGATCTTATAAAGTCTCTGGCTGCAAGGGTAAACACTTATTCTATACTAAATCACTTATTCTAAGCAAAATAGATTACGGCATTTTCAATTCAGTTCAATTCTCCTAAAACAACACTCGGAATCATAAAACCGATTTATCATCAAGCAGTAAGATGTAGTGTTGGCGCCTTTCATTCCAATCCTACCAAAAATATCCTGGCAGAGGCTGGTCTACCAACTATTGAGGAACGGAGAGATAAATAAAATGTACAAACTCTACGCCAAACTGATTTTCTCTTATAATTCGCCAATCGACAAGGAAGTAAACTTTACAATGAATCATAAAAGGAGATACAAGTCCCATCAGTCCTCTTGATAACTCTACAATCTGGCAATGACAAATTTCTGAATCAAGAGCTATTTAAAATAAAACAATCCAACTTTCTTTGAACCCTCTTGGCTAATAGATTTAACCTCTTTTATAATGGACTTTGCATCATATGGAAAACCTAATACAAGTGATTTTTTACATATATCGAAAGCTATGTCAAACAATCTCATCTGATTTCAAGACCTATAATTGGAATTTTATGTTTACGGAAGGATGAAAGACCTGTGATAACACATATTTTGCTATCGTTAATGATGATGGTAGTACAATGGACTTGGGATACTCCCACAAATAACATCCATTTTCACCGCCGAAGCTTTCGCCATTTTTTTTGCGATACAAGAGGCTACAAAAATTGGCACAAAGCAAATCATCTGCACAGACAGCCTATCTACTATTAAAGCCATTGCAAATACTAATTACGACACTAATGTGTCTTCATAAAGCTGATGTGGATTCCAGATGTGGGTATAGCAGGAAATGAGCGGGTGGATGAAACTGCCAACCTCGCATTAAAATCACAACTGTACCTTTACAACTTCTACACCAAAAATGACCTTGTTTATTATCGTATGGACAAAGTAGCAAGTTTCGAACAAAATGATTGGCTCCTGTATCAGTACCACTACGCTAAAGTTCACCCAACAAAGACTCCACCCATCTACCCTACAAATATATCAAAAATTAAAATCACCAATTTCATCGGACTTGGCCACACCTCTACCACCCATCTCTACATCCTTAAAAAAGAATCCCCCCCAACTTGTCCTACCTGCCACTTTCAACACCTGCTCTACAACTGCGACAAAACTAAACCACCCATCATCAAATTACTAATAGAAAACGATATCATCGAAACATTAAAATATATGAAAAAAATTTAACATACAGAAAATCAATGCAATACTTTTTGAAACAGATCCTAATATATAAATCACTTTAGCTTTCTACATATATTATAATTTTTAAACTAGTTTAAATATCATTGAGCGTAATGCCATTGCAGCTTGTAGCTCCTCTCTCACAGTATTGACTTGTATATTATTACTTGTTTAATAAAGATATAAAAATAGTCATAATAAAAATAATAACGTTCTAATGCAAAAATGTAGTCATTGTAAAGACCAATTTTATTTGTATTATGTTGGAGGTGAGCTTTCAGAATGTTGATGTATTGTTTGTGATTCATTATACCATCAATAAAGAGCAAACTACCAACGCCTTTACCACTTATACAATCCCATACTAAGACGAATCCACCCCCATGGTTGAATATTGGTTTAAGGTTTTTTTTCATCTAGTTCGGTATTTTTGTTTTCTCCATACCACGCAGCTGCTATCTGATCCACAAATATATTTACTCTCATCGGTAAATATAAACTTGTGCCAAAACTCTTTCAATTCATTCTTATGTTTTTTTGCGAATGAAAGTTTCTGTTTGTTGATACTGCTAATGTATAGCTTTTTCCTAGCCACTCTTCCGTGATAACCAGCATCATATAGGACATTTCTTACAGTGTTAACACTTAATTGGAGATCAAATTCATTTTGTATTTCTTTGTGAATTTGCGTACCACTTTTTTTTTGGGTATTGCTTCACTTTTGTAATTACCGGACGCTTTTCTCTTTCGGTTAAAATGCATAGTCGGCCCGATCGCGGAGCGTTGAATATATAATTTTTACCAGAATACATATCGATTATGCTTTTTACAGTGGAATATGGCCGAACAATGCTTTTGGCAATAGACCTAATCGATGCATAAGAGTTATGCAGATATAAAATAATTTTCCGCTCATCCATTGATGTTTCCTTTTCTATTCGACCTATTTTGAGAAAAAATCATCAGTCATCAAAAAAACTTTAGAATGAACTGTTCTGTTGTTACTTTCTGAATAACAAAGTATTTATTTTGTATATTTTTTCTATTAAGAGTTCCTTAGAGATAAATTAGTGTCATTGATTGAGCGAGTACTTTTTGGACATATAAATATGCGAAGTTCAAGAATACTTTCTTAATTTATTTTGTTAAATTATGTGACATTCCAGTTGTTTTTTGATTTTTTTTTATTACCCCCGCGCGCTCACCAAGGGGAAATGAATACCCTTTTACTGGCTTTTCTATAGGGCGCGGGCGGGTGGTGTATTAGTTTGAGACTCAGGTGTATTAGGTTTCGATATTTTTCCCAGAGGTGGTTGTCAAACCGGAGGCAGTGCATCTTCAACCAGTGGGGTCTTAGTACGTGCTAGTTGTTAGTTCGTTACATTTAGCCTAGCTAGCAACCACTCCAACGTCAGTGTTATGCCTTCATGTCAGAGTTGAAGCCGACGGGATATAACAACATACAAATTCTATGAAAAGACTGCCTCGCACGGGATTTGAACCCGCGACCCTCTGCTTGAGGAGGTCACTACACCACGTCAACCCCTAATGCTTTTATGTGCAATAAATTTATATACGCTTCATTCTCGTAGTCCTACTAGTTTTCGTTCTACATCTGTCACCTATGAACTTATAGTTTTTGTAGTCACTGTATACCTTTCTAAACAGAAATCGTATTTTGTGGATTTGGTATTCGTATCTATCTAGATGTCTGTTTTCTTATCTAATGAGGTCGGCGAGACCTCATAGACCTCATAATAAAAATATCGCACAACACGGATTCCATTTTAATGTTATCCTTTTATAGTTTATTTTATCCAACTCAGTGAAGAAGAGCATACAGTTGCTGGTCTAAGGACTCTTATTCAAAATAGACCAAACCCTAATACTTTCATCTTTATGCTTGACGATTTGCTGCTGTACGGGCACTGGGACGCTGCACGTTGCTGTCTTATGATAAATGAGTGGTTGGTTTTGGAGATTGTCCATATATGAAGATGCTGTGATCTATTTTATTGAAATAATTAATGTTAATGTTAGTATTAACGTGTACGCTCCTCTTTTACAAAATAAGTATTTATGCTACTAGAGCTTTCTTAAGATCTGAAGAATATATATATATATAATAAATATATTATTTGTTTATATTTATATTATCATAAAAGTCCTAGTTTACCTAAGGTCTTGTACATTTCCTATTTTTACATTATTAATCTTAATGTCACTTCATAGAGACAACCAACAGCGCAACCAAACAAAATGTCGTACTACAAATTGTACGACTCATAAATGACTCAAAATAATCCTCGCATATTTAGGAATAAAGTATGTACTCTTGGTCTAGGCCCGGTTATTTTTCTCCTTCGTTTATTAGATGTTTAGTCCTCGTAGCAATATCTCTTCCCAGTAGATATATTAGGGCATCATCTGCAAACAGAAAGTTTTTACAAAACCTAAGAACTCGCCATATATCGTATATATACAGAAGAAATAAGAGAGGTCCATAGATTCTTGATGTACTCCGAAAAATGTTTTTATGTCCGAAGGTTTGCCATTTTCAGATGTAAAATTGAGTTCTCTGGCTAAGATAAAATAGGAACCACTGCAGTTAAATGTCAGAAATACCTTAATCGATAATATCCTTTTATCGATTTGTTTATTTATTTATTTATTTTGTATTTATTTATTTATTTATTTATTTACTTATTTATTTACTTCTTTATTTTTTTATACATATTATCCATATGCTCTAATTTGCAGATATGTTAATTTATAGGTATTTCTTTTTCATTTACTCTGTGACACACTAAGTCCTAATCTTATATCAACAACTTAAGTTGCAATCTCTTTTCTTTTTTTTTATATGAAGGTTTTTATTAATTGTTTTCCTTCAAATCAACAAACTTTTGCTTTCACCTATCGCAAATTTATCATAAATTACCTATTTTCCAGTAGTAAGATGGAAAATATACAAACTGTACATATATATATACAAAATGTAAACCAAAAATGTTCTTTACCAATTCAATAAATATCTATTTATCTATCCCTCTGTCTATAGTCTCAGCAATTTCACAAGAAATGTTATTCTCGTCTATATACTGTTGTAGTTGTATTTTGACTATCTTCGCTATAATCTTTTCATAAACCAGCAACGCGTTTATTGGTCGATTGTCTTCATATCGTCTAACCAACGATTACTTCCATGAACTTGGAACACATCCTGATTATAATGACTAATCAATTATTTCAACAAAGATTTTTTCTACTACTCCAGAAACTATATTTTTCTCTCACGTATCTGTATCAGTTGTAGGGTTTGCTAAATTTGCGTATCTTGTACCCATTTTACTGAGGCGAAGATTTTGAAATTGATGAAAAAATTAGGCCACCTCCTGACAATGCCTGGCTTATGTAATTCTTTGTTGTGTCTTCTTCTCCGAATTCCTTTTTCTAAACGGGACAGGACATCGTTCGAATAATTTTTTCCCGAAACAGGCATTTTTATCTTTTTTTGATTAAGTCCCTACGCCATAAATAATAAAGAATCTTGTGTGGTGGTTCTTTCGTTGTTCGCAAAAGGAACGTATTTTTCATCTACTTTCCTAGTCTAAAGAAAGAGCGATTACGTAAAATGTGAGCCATGTTTTTTTTTTTTTTTTTTTTGTGACGTGTTGTGCAAGCCGTGACAAATTTTCACATTTTTCTTTTAAAGTTAACTCTATTTTTGCTATTCTTTCGAAGTTTGACAATTGTCTTATATAATTTGGCCATAAGCAAACATCCATATCCTTATTGGTAAGTCGTTGTACATGACCCCTGTTAATGCCTTTAAAGTCTATTTATCTAAGAACTCGAGACACTTTTTCGGCTGGAATCGGATGAGAATTATTTCATAATCCGCGAAAATGTAAATACCAAACATAGAAATTGAGGAAATAATACACCTATTCTTAATAAAAATAATACATTTTCTATTCAATTGGTGGGGCCAGCACGGTGTTATGTACCGACGGATAGCCCGTTTTTTGTTTGACACACGGATACAACAACGGCATCTTCACAAGTGATCTTGTACGCTCACTTCATTATGCCGTAGCGTACGCAGACGGCTTGACCGTGTAGAAATCAAGTCCCTAGATCGAGATCTTCAATGTCCTTTTTTTTATAATCCCGCGCGCGAGAGAAGGGGATATGAATACCCTTTTACTGGCTTTTTTCCAGGGCGCGGGCGGGTGGTGTGGTAGCTTGAAAATAAGGTGTATTAGGTTTCGATATTTTTCCCAGAGGTGGTTGTCAAACTTGACGGGACGAGCAAGCGCATCCTCAACCAGTGGGTCACAGTACGTGCTAGTTGTTAGTTCGCTGCATTTAGCCCAGCCAGCAACCACTCCAACATCAGTGTTATGCCTTCATGTCAGAGTTGACGCCGACGGGATTCTCATATAACTACATACAAATTCCACTAAAAGAATTTTTCAGAGAATTGCCTCGCACGGGATTCGAACCCGCGATCCTCTACTTGAGGAGTGTATGCATATACCACTACACCACGGCCACCCCGCCCTTGCAAGATGACTTTGATAATATTGTGATGACTGATAGTTAAAGATCAACTTTCAGAAAATGGAAACCACACTTTTTAAAACACATTTTTTTGCGGCTTCAAGGGATACTGATAGAATTGGCGAGAGATTTTGATCGTGGGACAACAACGTGGCAGCCACTTGCTTGTCGAAATGTACGAGTAGTTAGTTAGAAACCTTCGTTGATCGATGATTTTTCTGCTGCACCAATCGATAAATTATTTGTTTTTAAATTTATGTATATGTGTATACCTTCAAAAGCTGGTTGTTGTGTCATGTACGAGTGTAATATGACGTTTTATTGTTGTCAAGCTATAAAGAAAATGATCTTATTTCTTGAAGTAATCTATACCCCTATTATGGTTAGCGAATCAAAAGTTCGACTCAAGTCGAACTGTCAGGCGAATTACTTCTGTCGTAGTATTGCTGTTAGCGAACGTTTTCATTCCAGTAAACAATTAGCGCTGTCAGAGGGAAAAAATATTATTTGACATCTGTGAAGTGTCAAAAGTGATTTTTTGGGTAAATTGTGAGTTATTTAAAATTGTTTTCGCCCGCGATAAAAAAAAAAAAAAAATGATTAGTTCCACGGAGCTTTTCTTCACAGATGACTCCGAAAAAGAGAATTGTGAAAATGATCAGACTGTGCAGAGGAATTCGCGACGGCTCAAATCTAAAATTACCTTAAAACTACCGGATAATGTATAAGTCCAGAGTTATGACAGAAGATCTACTATACTTTATAGTTTTATCACGTACTTTCGGTTAAATAAAGCAGCGTTTGTTTATAAATGAAATAAAGGACACTTTTCGTTACAAACGTTGTTCGGGAATTTCGCCTTTAATTAAGTTAGCGTGTGTGCTACGATTTTGCACTAGTGGTAGCTATCAGACTAGCGTTGGTAATGACTTAGATCTAGGAGTATCGCAGCCCACGGTTTCTTTTATTTTAACGGAAGTACTTGATGTATTGGAAACATAAATTTGATGCGTTGACGGGACTCACGTTGGAATTGTGGCTCCTGTACCTTTGCGAGATCAATATTTAAACAGAAAAAGATTTTACGGTTTAAATGCAATGATTATGTGTTTCTTTTAGAGCACTTAATTTAAATTTGTATTAAATTTCAATGTTATAGACTTGTGACCACAACAAGCAAATCGTTTAAGTTGAAGCAAGGTATCCAGGCTCAACACATGACTCTTTTGTCTGGAACTACATTCATCTAAAAGTAATTCTGGAAAGATAGTATCAAAACGGCGAACGTTCATTATTATCTTGGTACGTAAACATTTGTCTATTGATATTTCAAATCTTTGTATTCTAGATGATTCCGGTTATCCTCTTTTGCCGTATTTACTTACGCCTTTTAGAAATGCGGACTCTGAATCCAGAAAAGCGATCTTCAACAAACCATGCAAAAGGCAAAAATATTGTAGAGAGGACAATTGGTGTAGTAGTAGATTCAGATGCCTTCTGAATGAACGGAAGTTACATTATTCCCCAGAAAAAGGTACAAAAATAGTAAATGTATGTTGTGCGTTACATAATATCTGGATCCCGAAAAATTTAAGAAGAAGGTGTCTTGCCAACTGAATCGCTACAGTCTAATTTACCGATTAGCTGCTTGCAAGGCGAGCTTAGACGAAATGAAATTCTAGCTTCTCTATAGGGTAACTTAAAATTTAGGAATAATTTAAAAAACAAATAAACTATATTTCATTTCAGTCTAGTACGTAAAATTGAAGGAACAACAGAAATCACAATTCATTTTTTGTTTAACTAATTGAAAGAGGAAAATAATTAAAAAAAAAAACTTAAAAATTAAACTTCAGTCGGAAATTTTGTGTTTTAGGGCTTTTACCTCCAATTTACGCAGTTGTATCTCTATGTTTTCTTTGTGTCGGCGGTTCTTATCTACGTTTTCTTTGCCCTTATTCTCCTCTTTGGCTTTTAAAAACAAAAGTTTTTCCTTTTCTACTTCATAGGACTTTCTTGTGTACCTTGTTATGTCAAACAAAGCCGTTTCGATCGACTTGGCAGTAGTGACGAGATCCGTTTGTGTTAAAGCTCGCTTTTCGAAGATTTGTAGTTTTGCGTCCTCCCTTGCTTCATTACTTTTTCTTGCTCGACTTGTACCAAGTAAAGGAGTCACATGAACAGACGTATTCTGTTGCTCTTCATCAACTTCAATATGCTCTGTTGTAAGGGATATGTCTTCGATTGCTCCGAAAGATCTGCCAGGTGGATCGATGGTGTGTTGAAGACTGAGTAGTCTGTCTACAACTTTTTCCAAAGGGGACAAAAGGATAATTGGAGAAGGCCCACCTCCGGTAGCAGTCTCTTTTTTTTTGTTGGAAGCAATTATTTGTAGCTTGTAGTTCAACCAAACCTTAAGAATTTTCAAATTTTTAACAAACCTTTTATTACCTTGTGCCATTCCTTTCCTTTACGTGTGGGAGGACCTAACGAATTTATTTAAATTGTAAATAACTCCGAGTACTTTTTATGGCATTTTTTAGATGAGCCAAATTGTCCCAAACCCCTTGCTATGTCTGGGTTCGCTTCCATCCACTCCACCAGCATTTCAAATTATATATATTTTGTATATTTGTAAAGTTTGTATTTTGTTTACCTTTTTCTTATTCCACTCATGTATATGGCTACCGTTGTCACACAGAAATTTCATTCGAGTGAATTTGACAGAAAAAATTATGTTTTGGTCGAACATTCGCTAACCGTAGTAGAGTGAAGTCATAATTCGTTCATTTTGAAGTTTTAGGCGAATGAAATTTTTGTGATTCGCTAACCGTATACGAAACAATTTTATTCGCCTCCTTTTTCGTTCAATTCGCTAACCATAATAGAGGTGCTAAGTTTTTATTTTACTTTTGTTCAAATAATTAATTTTTGAAAAATAAATTTATAAGCTTAAATGTTGAGCCATGGCCCAAACTATTTTAACAAAAATTATCTGATTTAAGCGCAAGAACTCTTTTCTTAGGTTTTTTACCTACATATAATACATGGGCTGAAAATGCCGTTTCTAAGAGATGAATTAAATCCATTTTCAGTTATTACCAACCTTCAAAAGATACGTGTATAATAATTTGACAGCTGTCGGACGATTAGTTCCCGAGATACAACGTTGTGAGTGAAGCAACTTTTGTTATTGTAAAAAAAAAATGGATTCAAAGCAATATCGTGTGTTGATTTATCATTGCTTTTTGATGGGAAAAAATGCAGCCGATGCAAAGAAATGGCTTGATAAGTGTTACCTGGACTCTGCACCAGCGAACGAACGAACCATTCACAAGTGGATTGAAAAATTTAAAAGTTTTCATACTAGCACCGAAGATGATGCACGCAGTGGACGTCCAAAAGAGGCTGTTTCAGATGAAAACATAAAAAAAGTCCACAAGATGATTGCGAATGAACGTAAAGTGAAGTTGATCGAGATAGCTGAGGCTGTGAAGATATCAAAAGAGCGTGTTGAATATATTATACACGAATATTTGGACATGCGAAAGCTCTGTTCAAAGTGGGTGCCGCGTTTGCTTACAGTCGACCAAAAACAACAACGTGTTGATGATTCAGAGGAGTGTTTAAAGCTGTTCAACCGCAATAAAGCCGAATTTTTGCGTCGATATGTGACAATGGATGAAACTTGGCTCCATCACTTCACACCAGAGTCAAGTCGGCAGTCAGCTATGTGGAGAGCAGGCGATGAACCTCGTCCAAAACGGCTGGCAAGGTTATGGCATCCGTATTTTGGGATATACATGGAATAATTTTCATCGACTATCTCCAAAAGGGGCAGACTATCAACAGCGACTATTAAATTGCATTGTTGGAGCGTTTTAAGGACGAAATCACAGAAAAACGGCCGCCTTTGAAGAAAAAGAAAGTACTGTTTCATTAACAAAATGCAACTTGTCACAAGTCGATGAAGACGATGGCATAATTGAATGAATTCGGCTACGAATTGCTTCCCCACCCACCGTATTCTCTAGATTTGGCCCCCAGCGACTATTTCCTGTTCGCAGACCTCAAAAGAATGCTCACCGGAAAGAGATTTAAGACCGATCAAGAAGTAATCCCTGAAACTGAGTGCTATTTTTAAGCTAAACCGAAATCGTACTACAAAACTGTTATCGAAAGATTGAAAAATCGTTTCAATCAGTGTATCGCCCTCGATGGCAACTATATTGATAAATAAAGTTGAATTTTGAAAAAAAAATTGTGTTTTACTATTAAACGGCACTGACTTTTCAGCCCATGTGTTAAATACACATAAATATGCAAAATACCGTATAACAAGCAAGGAGTTATCTTACATATTATATAAAAGGAATGAACACCACTTTAAATTGGTGTTACAAATAAGGCAGTGGAAAAAATAAATAAGACTTGTTCCTGGGATATTTGTCAAAAAAAGCTTATTTCCTTGCTCCATATAATACCATTTTTTTTTTTTTTTTAAATAATTACTACTAATATTTCCTTTTTATTTTCCTTAGATCAACTATACCATCATTTCTTTTAATGGATATACAGAGTACAACTGTTGTAACTTATGTTTACCAACTAATTGGGGACGAAGTTAAGGTGGAGCGAATAGAATATAAAAAAAATTAGAGCATCAATTATTATTGGTTGGATTCCAAAGCTAATTGTGAAACTGTATACATGGCATACATACACCTTAATTATAATTTACACATGTGCATACAATATATATGAATGTACACATTTTTAATGTTTTTGAAGATAATATTCAAACCTATGTGTATCTGAATAGTAATTAGTACCATACATAAAATGGTCTTAGAAACATAAATATTTCAAATAAATAACGACATTTGAAATTTGGAAAATCTTTTATTAAAAAAATAAGTGTTTCAATAAACCTAAGTAATCACAGTATTGAATTTGATGTTGCGTACATGCCCCATGTTGTAATATAGGTGCCTTGAAGGATTATACAGGGTGTTCCAGAAAGTGTGTAGAAGTAGTATAAATGCCTTATTATGAGCCTACTTATACAGTGGGTGCTGGAGTAGCGACCCGACTGCAATCGTCGGATTCGAGGTTCCAGTCCTCATGTCGTTAAATCGTAAATTTTTTTTTTTGGGCAATATTACCCACTTTTTTGAGCTTCGGATATTATATATGTTGGCTTTACTTTGTGTATAAGGGTAGCGACTCGGCTGCCAATCGCCGGATCCAAGGTTCAAATTCCCGCGTAAGATCGCTTAGTTTTCTAGTTTTTTTTTTTTTTTTTTTTTTTTTTTTTTTTTTTTTTTTTTTTTTTTTTTTTTTTTTGTTTTTTTTTTTGTTTTTTTTTCCTCACCTGGGAATCCACATAGTAGAACCAAAATCGTACCATATCAGATGATATCGAACATACGTTTTGGGTTAGTGGTCATGCAAGTCTAGAAGTGGTAGTTTGACTGTCCAGTTCGAGTGGAAAGGTAAAAAAATAGGATTTTTGTGGCTGGGTGAGGCGAATTTTTTGGGGTTTCGATGGTGAATATCGAAAAGGAGAAGGCAGCCGAGTGTAGATCGTGAATTAGCTTGGAGGTCGATTTCAAATTTATCGAAATTGAAGTTACAGATTATTGTTGGAAAAGAGTTTTTAGAAACAAAAGGAACCGCGAATGTAAATAGTGTCAGGCAACAACTGAAAAGACAAAAACACGTGATAAATTAGTTTGGTAGCACGGAGGATAAGTGAAACGCAGTAGATTAATAACTATTAATCGCTCAAGATCCATAAAAAAGTGGTTAAGATTCTGTCAGTAGTGTCAAAAAAAAAAATAAATAAATCGAACTTTAATATTTGCCGAGTGCCTAAACGCCTTCGTAAAATTAACGTTGACTTTAAAGATACTTGGTAATTAATTTCGCCGTAGACGCGTGTGCCAAAAAGAGCCAAGGAAGGTGCTGGAGAAGTGCTGAATGAGACCAATCGGAAAGATACCTAAGTTAAATTTTTATTTAATGATAAGTACTATATATATGTATATAATCGTATATTCGGTCGTTGACTAAAGGGTGGTTTATTTCTATTTTGTGGAAGCAACGAGTGGCGCGGAAAACTAGGACACGGGTTCGAATACAGGTATTTTTTTTGCCTTTTTTTTTTGTTTTATTTTTTTTTTTCTTCATTATTATTTTTTTTTCATTATTATTTTGGATTATTATACGTTTAAGGAGTAGAATTGTTTAGTGGAGACCTATTTGTAAGTTAGTGTTTAAGTTTGTTAATTTTGTCTGAATTTTAAAAAGAATTAAAGCGTTGTGGCAAATAGTCATATTACTCTTGGTTTGCAAACGGTTTGTTGGCACGGGGAAAAAGAAAAAGCGAATCCCATATTCTGTTGCGGTTTTGGATATTGGTAGTGATTAGAACAAACGAGATAAACCGAGTGAATTTAAAGTCAAAATATTTAATTATAATTACAGTTTGCTATTTTTCTACAAGCAAATTAATTTTATATAATGATTTATGCCTTTGATTGTACATACGTAACATAACACATGCGCTGAAAAGTCAGTGCCGTTTTATAGTAAAACACAAAATTTTTGCCTTCGAGGGCAATACACTGATTGAAACGATTTTTCAATCATTCGATACCAGTTTTGTAGTACGATTTCGGTTAAGCCTCAAAATAGGCCTCTGTTTCGGTGATTACTTCTTCATCGGTCTTAAATATCTTTCCGACGAGCATTCTTTTGAGGTCTGCGAACAGGAAATAGTCGCTGGGGGCCAAATCTGGAGAATACGGTGGGTGGGGAAGCAATTCGTAGCCGAATTCATTCAATTTTGCCATCGTTTTTATCGACTTGTGACACAGTGCATTGTCTTGATGAAACAGCACTTTCTTTTTCTTCAAATGCGGCCGTTTTTCTGCCATTTCGTCCTTCAAAAGCTCCAACAATGCAATGTAATAGTCGCTGTAGATAGTCTGCCCTTTTGGACATAGTCGATGAAAATTATTCCATGTGTATCCCAAAATACGGATGCCATAACCTTGCCAGCCGACTATTGAGCTTTTGGTCGTTTTGGACGAGGTTCGTCGCCTGCTCGCCACTCAGCTGACTGCCGACTTGACTCTGGTGTGAAGTGATGGAGTCAAGTTTCATCCGTTGTCACATACCGACGCAAAAATTCGGCTTTATTGCGGTTGAACAGCTTTAAACACTCCTCTGAATCATCAACACGTTGTTGTTTTTGGTCGACTGTGAGCAAACACGGCACCCCCTTTGAACAGAGCATGCCCAAATATTCGTGTATGATATATCCAACACGCTCTTTTGATATTTTCAGAGCCTCAGCTATCTCGATCAACTTCACTTTACGGTCATTCGTAATCATTGTGTGGACTTTTTTGATGTTTTCATCTAAAACAGCCTCTTTTGGACGTCCACTGCGTGCAATGGACTTCGGTGCTTGTATGACCACTTTTAAATTTTCTAATTCACTTGCGAATGGTTCGTTTGGCTGGTGCAGAGTCCGGGTAACACTTATCAAGCCATTTCCTTGCATCGGCTGCATTTTTTCCCATCAAAAAGCAATGATAAATTAACACACGAAATTGCTTTGAATCCATTTTTTTTTTTCACAATAATAAAAAATGGTGTTATATGGAGCAAGGAAATAAGCTTTTTTGACAAATATCCCAGAAACAAGTCTTATTTATTTTTTTCACTGCCTTATTTGTAACACCAATTTAAAGTGGTGTTCATTCCTTTTTTATAATTTTTAAGATAACTCCTTGCTTGTTATACGGTATTTTGCATATTCATGTGTATTTAACACATGAGCTGAAAAGTCAGTGCCGTTTAATAGTAAAACACAATTTTTTTTTCAAAATTCAACTTTATTTATCAATATAGTTGCCATCGAGGGCGATACACTGATTGAAACGATTTTTCAATCTTTCGATAACAGTTTTGTAGTACGATTTCGGTTTAGCCTCAAAATAGCACTCTTTCCGGTGAGCATTCTTTTGAGGTCTGCGAACAGGAAATAGTCGCTGGGGGCCAAATCTAGAGAATACGGTGGGTGGGGAAGCAATTCGTAGCCGAATTCATTCAATTCTGCCATCGTCTTCATCGACTTGTGACAAGTTGCATTTTGTTAATGAAACAGTACTTTCTTTTTCTTCAAAGGCGGCCGTTTTTCTGTGATTTCGTCCTTAAAACGCTCCAACAGTGCAATTTAATAGTCGCTGTTGATAGTCTGCCCCTTTTGGAGATAGTCGATGAAAATTATTCCATGTATATCCCAAAATACGGATGCCATAACCTTGCCAGCCGTTTTGGACGAGGTTCATCGCCTGCTCTCCACATAGCTGATTGCCGACTTGACTCTGGTGTGAAGTGATGGAGCCAAGTTTCATCCATTGTCACATATCGACGCAAAAATTCGGCTTTATTGCGGTTGAACAGCTTTAAACACTTCTCTGAATCATCAACACGTTGTTGTTTTTGGTCGACTGTAAGCAAACGCGGCACCCACTTTGAACAACACGCTCTTTTGATATCTTCAGAGCCTCAGCTATCTCGATCAACTTCACTTTACGTTCATTCGTAATCATCTTGTGGACTTTTTTTATGTTTTCATCTGAAACAGCCTCTTTTGGACGTCCACTGCGTGCATCATCTTCGGTGCTTGTATGAAAACTTTTAAATTTTTCAATCCACTTGTGAATGGTTCGTTCGTTCGCTGGTGCAGAGTCCAGGTAACACTTATTAAGCCATTTCTTTGCATCGGCTGCATTTTTTCCCATCAAAAAGCAATGATAAATCAACACACGAAATTGCTTTGAATCCAATTTTTTTCACAATAACAACAGTTGCTTTACTCAACGTTATATCTCGAAAACTAATCGTCCTACAGCTGTCAAAATGTAGGACAAAATGTCAAACGTATCTTTTGAAGGTTTGTAATAACTGAAAATGGATTTAATTCAAGTGGTGCCCTCTCTTAGAAACGGCACGGAGTTTTCAGTCCATGTGTTACATTCCGATGTTTGAACTATGAAAGAGTCAAATACAAAATTGATTAATTACCATAACGAATGATCGCACAAAGCGTAGTACTAATTAGAGACGAATATTGGAGTGTTATGTAAGATCGCAATGCAAAAGAGGAATATAAGAATAAAGAAATGATATGCGCTTGTCGATATGCGACCAAATCAATACATGATACATCAGTTAATACAAACATATTGAATTAATAAAAATATATTATATATATAATATAATAAAAATATATCAGATAAATTACACAAATCGGAATCGGATAATTTATTTATGTTTGTCGAATGTGAACACTTAGTAATTCCAGAACAAGTAATGAAGCGGAGGAGTAATCGCGGGGCGCCTATATTAAACATCTTTACCCACGACCATTCTTCGGATTTGCCGGGGCACTCCTCCGTGGAATGTTTCTAAACCATTAGAAGTAAATTTCGTCGGGTGTCGAGGAAAAAAAAAAAATTATTCGAAATTGGAGAATTTGTCTTAACCATTTTTTTTTTTTTGTTTTATTGTTGTACGTTAATCTATAGCGATTTGCTTTTGCCTTCCTTCCGAGTGTCTTTTTACTTTTATTTCTTTCCGCACGAAATATAATACCTATTATTCCTTTCGGTTGAAAACCTTTATTTCTAAGCAAAATTGTAAACCAAGTAAAAACAGGTTTAACCTTTTTCTGAATGGAGGTCAATTAGTTAGGGGCCTGGTGGAAGGAGATATAGAAGATGCTGCGTACAGTACTTAGGAGAGACTCGAGTTTTATGTTGCCAGAATATTCGTTCTCTTTTGTTGAGGACAGAGTAGCAATAGAGATGGAGTTAAGAGAGATTTTTAAATTAATAAACATAGGTTGTAGCGTTGATCTCTAATTTAGACCTTAAAGCTAAATTTGAAGGATTAGCAAGGAAAAACGGGCAGACTCAAGCTGAGAAAGTATCGAATTTTCCTCCAGAAATTACAGGTGGTAATACTCAGGGTGCTACTGCTGTCAACCAACGTAAGTTCCCCACCTTTGTTCGTGTCAGAAAAGAGGGTCCCCATTATGAAATGTGTGAAATTTAGTGGACACCACATAGACCACCACAGCAGTCTATTAGCTGTTTTCTTGAAAAGATAGAGGAGTTAAGGGAAGATCGGGTTATACTTAAGTGAGTTGTTCCTGGCGGTTTACGATCTATTCGAGGGAAAAGGCGCAATATGGTACCGAACAATGAAACCCTCCATCAGCAGCTGGCCTGAGCTGGTCCAAAAACTAAGAGCAGATTTCTTACCGGCGGGGTATGACGATCGACCTTGGGACTAGATCCGGTTTAGGACGCAGGGGCGTTCAGAGAATATAGGGGTATATGTTAGTGAAATGATGGATCTTTTTTCAAAATTAAGTGAGCCCTATTCAGATGAGGTAAAACTTAAATGGATACGAACAAACATGACTTATTTATCAGACGCAAATGGCTCTAGTCGAAACCTCTTCGTTGGATCGGTTTGCCGAAGTAGGTCACCAGCTTGAAACTACGCAGTACTTAGTTGAGAGTTTTGCTCTAATAACTTTCTGTAAGATACTGATTTGGCGTATGTGGACGTGGGGGAGGGTAGGCAAAAAAAAGCGGTATGTTTCACCAATAGCCCCGCAAGCAGTCTTCTTACCTACTTTCGTTGCAGACAGCCCAGTTATATCGCAGTTCCATGCCCGCAGCCTATACGCTGCTACGGGTGCACCAGGATTGGTACTAAACGTAGCTGGTGCCCGCGTTGTGCATCCCAGGTCGATGTGTAGGGAAATAGCCCATCGGCTTCAGGTCAGGCGGGAAATTGAGTCGGACTTAAGAAACCGAAATATATAGGGGAGGCGTACTTTGGGGGTCGAGAGAATGTAACATTGCCCTAGATTTTATTTTGGAAAGCAATTGGTCCGATAATCGTCTTTATTTGAACATCGGACAATTATTGGTGGGAAAGGTTGGAACACATTGAAATATTTAAACTGCAATTTAAAACGGTTACCGTGGCGATTGGTGATAGGGTTCAAGTAGTTGGTGCACTCAAGGTTCCTATCAAGGTGGAGAATACAGTGAAGGTTATGTAGGTACTTCTCATTTCATAGCTCCCACATAGTCGCATTTTGGGAGCTGATTTTCAATAGTACTGGATCTGAAAAATCGGGTCTGAAATTTTGATAAAGAAGTATTAGAAATTAATGAAGGATTTGTGTTATTAAGTGAGCAGATGTCGACCTTAAGAACTCGTCGAACTGCCTTTGCTGTGCTACTCTGGTAAGGCACTTCATAAAACTAACGCACCACCTATCAAACAGCGCTACTATCCTGTCTCTCCTATAGTTAAAGAACAGATTAACAAGGAAGTGGATGAGATGCTCAAAGCAGGGTTTATTGAGTTGTCTCCATATTTGCTCATTAACAAGAAGGATGTTAAATACCGGTTTTGCGTAGATTTCAGAAAACTGAACCAGGTAACTGAGCGGGATGAGTAGTAAATACATCATGTCTCAATTACCTTTGACAAACTAAGAAATTAAAATAGGTTAATCCTATTTGCACACTTTTAACCTTATTTTGCTTATTATAATTATTTTAATTTCTGTTCTTGGAAAAGGGAAAGTTAGATCAGATACCGGAAAACTGACAAGCAAAAAAAAAAAAACCAAAGATGGCTTCCACCTCCCTCAAGTTAGGTTGGCTCTGGTTTCTCTAAAACATTCAGATCCGAAAATATGGTACAACAATAGACAAGAATTTTAAATTCTACTATTACATCTCGTCCATTCTGATAATACTAATGATCGACCCGATCATTTCAATTTTACAAATACAAATACGAAATCAATCATTTACATGTATGTATATACATATGTATGATTAACATTTATCTTATAGACACACTGAATTTTCAGCAGAAAACTGCCTCAACTACACTAGTCAATGACGAGCGTTGCCCTAAGCGGCTGCTACTCTATTAATCTGCTCTCCATAACCGGATAGTCTTAGTTTCTATGACGCTATTATAAGGCAATTGCGTTATCTGCAATCTTCTTTCACGAATGACATATTTTTCATAGGGCAAAACCTTGTGGACAACGTATGGCCCCTTATATCTAAGAACTAGTACCAATAGCGGTATCAATATTTTTATGACGACAAAGTCGCTCTCTTCATAAGTGTGCGCTGGGTAATGATGTGCCTCAAATTGGTTAAGATTGTACTGTTGACTCCTTTCTATCGACCTGGAAGCATTCTCGGTCTCATTATTCACTGCCTTCTTTTCGAGAAACTCCGTGAGATTATTGATAACAGAACCCCTCTGATCTATTCCAAATAGTAGCTTGCTAAGAGTTTCACCTGTTGACCAATGGATTGTATTGTACAAAGCAAACTTTACTTGAGAGAGTATCTGAATCCAATCGGAATGCTGCAGCGGCTCGCTAAGTTTTCCCAACAAAGGGTCGGTTGACCCTTTCAACCTGCCCATTGGTTTGACATTAGTAATATTAGTGTCCAAGAGGAACGAGCTGAACTCTAGCGAAGTAAAATATGTACTTCTATCAGTGATGACTCTGGACGGCCTACTATAATACTCAAAATATTTATTTAGCGAAGCACAAACTCATTTACTACTAGTTGATACTACTAGACACAATTTTACATACTCAGTGAAAGTGTCAACAACTAGAAGGATGTGCTTTCGATGTGACTGAATAGCTAGAAGCGGTCTGAAGTGATCCAAATGAATCGTATGAAATGGAATTGGCTCCTTTGGGATATTGAATAAATTACGTTGACTAGACTATACTGGGTAGGAGTATATTATACACCGAATACAGTTTTTTATAAACTTATCTATTTTTGATTGCATACCAGGAGACCAGAAGTGCATGTGCACTTGCTCATAACACTTAGTTACACTCAAATGGCCAATTTTCTCATGGACATGTCTAATGATGTTCGCCAGGAACATACAAGCATAAATTGCAATTCCGAAGTTTCTTGAACAAAATACCATCTCGAATCTCATACGTGTTTGAATTTTCGGCATACAATCTATCTTTAAGGGTTGAAATAGTTGGATAACAACTTTGCAAAGCTCTTAACTGAAAATCTATGTCTTCGGAATTGACTACGGAAATAACATGACATGCATGAGTCATATTTGTAATTTCCAAGCTCCAACACCCACCGAGCAATCCGAGGGTTAATATTCTTCTTATTAAGCGTAAGCGTAAGTGAACTTCTCTGTAGCTCCGAAGTGCAAGGGTTTCAAGCTCAAAGCTATGATATCTGGATTCTTAAGGCGTTGTGCTCTTTGAAAAGTAGCAGATCGGATGGAGTTTTTTGTCGTCCTGCTAAAGGAAAACGGCGCCATAGCCGAGTGAACTGGCATCACAATGCAATTCAGTTTTGCGCTTAGGATCGTAAATTGCTAGTACCGGTGGGATGGTTAAGCACATTTGCAATTGTCGGAAAGCAGCCTCGCATTCGGCGGATAATACAAAAGTCGTATCTCTTTCTATCAGATTGTATAGCGGTCTAGCTATACGGGAAGTGATTTGACAATCCGTGGAAACTAGGAGCTCAGACCAACAAAAGAATGCAACTCATTGCTGTTCTTAGGGATAGGATATTGTGGTATGGCCTTAATGTGTGAATCACTGGGCTGAATGCCATGCTGAGTTACAGTATACCCTAAATAATCTATTTTAGAGTATGCAAAATGACACTTTGGCAACTCGAATCTCCATTTCATAGTCTAAAGATATGGACTTTGACCGGTCAACTTTCACATATGCCTCACCAATTATCTACTGTAGCCTACCAATTATCGCTTGATTTAATTTGGGATCTATGTCATGGCATTATCCGGATTCAAATCAATTGCAAAAATTTTATCATCATTGTCAGTAACTGGCAGGAAATCATAATGACTGTTGCCAGTCAAGCATAATTTATGCGCAGTAGTTTTAGCTACATCACACCGATCACAGACATCACAATCTGAGGAACAGAAATATCTTCACTTCAGTTTTTTTCTTTACCAAGCACCTTTTCATAAACTTCGTTCAAAA
The DNA here is from genome assembly GCA_907269105.1 of Volucella inanis. Lineage (NCBI taxonomy): Eukaryota > Metazoa > Arthropoda > Insecta > Diptera > Syrphidae > Volucella > Volucella inanis. Next base: position 10,924,248 of record OU026158.1, read on the forward strand.
CGCTACCACAAGGTTTATATCCACTACGACTACAAAAATCTTCATAACTAGCAACAGCTGCCTTATCTTTGATACAAGTAGGAAAATAAGTGCACAAATAAGAACGATTTTTCAAATTTACATTGTTATATAAAATTGCTCTGAAGGTGATAAAGAGCATCAAAACCGATAAGTAAGGGCATAGGGGTGACTTTATCCGGAATAATCAGAAAATAAATTCTTTTCACTTGGGAAGCAAGTTTAAGATAATAATATACTATACCATATGTGTACAGTTTAAAATCGCCAAAGACTTTATATTTTGAGTAAACAAGGTTTCCACCTTCAATATCTTCGAGTGTCCAGAAGAAAATAAGATGTTAAAAAATTTGTGCACTTAGATTCGTTTAATATAAAGGCAACGCTTACCATATGCTTACATTTAAGTTCTGAGCAAAGTTATTCATGTCGTCAATGTGACCATCTTGAACTCGATCTTCTCGTACAACTCCTACCTGTCTGGATTCCGGCGCCTTCGGGCAATTCCTGTATGCATAATCTGGGTCTGAGCAACGGAAACAGGAACCCGTCGGTCGTTACATCTTTGAGCAGTTTGCTGGTATATGTCCGAAAGTTGAGCAGTTGTAACACCTTTTGGTACTGAAATTGCGTTCCTGCTTACTGAAGTAATACTTTTGGCCGTAAGAGTTGGTTTAGTTAGCCTTCCTTTCTCGTAGCGCGGCATAAGTTCTTTCAACCCCTGAACCGATTTAGCTGGGTATAGAATGGTAACATTTGAAGGTATGTCACCAAGACCGTATATGATAAATTCCACCAGATCCATTTCATCTACGTCAGCGTAGGCGGCCATCTCCTGCATCGAGAGGATGTAATGCAGAAAGGACTCGTCACTACGATGCGATCGTTTGTTCCGCTGCCGGTAAATGTCATGTTTGCTTACTCGTCCGTCAAATTCCTTCAGCAATATCTTTTTGAGATAAATCCAATTATCGACACGGACAGTCCTCAACAACATTTTAGCGGTTCCTCGAAGAAGTTGACGGGCTGCAAGATACTTAAGCCGCTCATCACATCTTAGCGATTGCACCACTTCCTCGAAATCCACTATTCACTTTTGGATGCCCTATGAGTCTGTTGTAACATATCCGGAAAGAGTTGAGTATTTTTTTAACATCTCTGACACTAATTGTCATTTGGGCCTTTGGATTTTTTTTTCTTCTTCTATCTGTCACTTACACTTTTTTTCTGCTCTTCTCGGATTGAATCGCTACCAAGTGTTACTAATTTGTTTGTTATCTTATTACTATTGTAATAAATTTAAATTGAATACAAATATGGTAAAAGTTAATTTGATAATTGTATCCATTTCGGACTTTGTTTATACAAAATCTCCTAAAATTTTTGTTTCTTGGCCGGATGGAAGCAGATTAAATTCGTTTAAGCACGCGTCTCTTCGGCAAAACGTCTCCTGCTCAATTTGTGTATCGGTTAATATTTTACGTACTCTTGGAGAAAATAAAATCAACAAATCTTAAATTGAAACCAGACTGAAAATTCATGTCAACTGGGAAAAGTACCAGACCGGGCATGATCGCTTCACAAACGCTCGTATGACGGATGGTATCAGAGAACTTACATTACCTTACTGATAGAATGTACTTCAAATGTGAAGAGGTGTATGCAGATTCCCGGGCAGACATGATGGATATGATGGAAAAATTAGTTCCTTATCAACCAATTGTAGATGTGAAAAGCCTACATTCTTCCTTACATTATATTACCTACTTTTAGAGGAGAATACCATCACTGGCGCAGTTTTCACGACCTTTTTACTTCAATAATAAGTAACAATGCGCAACTGAGAAACGTAGACAAATTACACTACTTCAAAACATGTTTAAGAGATGAAGCTGCTCTTGTTATTGCAAGTATATCGATCTCCAGTGAAAAATTTACACGTGCTTGGGATGCTCTCGTGGCCAGCTATGAAAAAAAGCGATTACTGGTCTCCTAGCGTTAACGAAAGAGTCTCTGGGCGCGTTGAACTTACTTAGTGCTCTAACACAACACTGGGACTACATGATAGTTTACATCATCGTTCGTCGCCTGGATTCAGCATCGCACGAAGCATGGGAAGTTCATCGTAGTGCGTCGACGAACCCTGCTTCATTTAAAAATTTTGAATCATTCCTCAGTGGCAGAATATGTGCACTCGAAATTCTGGAAACGCGAAATCCCATTTCCGATCCGAAAGTCGTTCGCCAAAGAACTTTTCTTCGAAAATACACGTTGCTTCCATGGAGAACTCATCGAGAACATTACAATCTACTTATACTCAACGTACTGCGTCTACCCAGACGTGTGTTATGGGTAACAAAGCACATTAAATATCTGCTTGCCCTGTTTATGCAAATTTGAGGCCGAATGAGGGTCATGAATTTCTCGTAGAAAAGGGTCCTTGTTTTAATTGTATTGGCCCTCATCGAATAGCAGTTTGCTGTTCAACAACGAGGTGCCTATTGTGTGACAAACATCATCATACTTCAATTCATCGTTCGGTATCAAATTCACATCCGTTACAGTCCACTGCATCAACATTAACAAAATCAAATCAGGAAAATATCAACCAATCATCCGCAGATCCTCAAAATATTTCAAACGCCGAGATTCCACCGGTTTTATCTCACCAAGCAATACAAGTTTTTTTTTTTTTTATAATTCCGCGTGCGCACCAAGGGGATATAAATACCCTTTTACTGGCTTTTCAACGGGGCGCGGGCAGGTGGTGTAGAGGTAGTTGTCAAACTGGAGTCAGTGCAACCTCAACCAGTGGGTCTTAGTACGTTCTAGTTGTTAATTCGTTACATTTAGCCCAGCCAGTAACCACTCCATCATCAGTGTTATGCCTTCATGTCAGAGTTGACGCCGACGGAATTTACATATAACTACATACAAATTCCATGAAAAGAGAATTGCCTCGCATGGGATTCGGTATATGCTTGAGGAGTCTATGCATGTACCATTACACCACGGCCACCCCAACAAGTTATAGCTCAACGTGTTCGTACTCTACTGACAACCGCTTTTGTACGAATATGCACTACAGAAGGAACAGAATTGCAATTTCGTGCCCTTATCGATCCGGGCTCTAAATTCATAATCTTTAGTGAGTTTTCCACACAACAACTACATCTCAGACGCCAACGTACATGCATTCCACTTTACGAAGTTGAGGCTCAATTATCAGGAACGACAAAAGATATTGTAAAATTTACTCTAATGCCTCATTTTATTTCAGAACCCGATTGGGATGTAGCAGCCTATATATTACCAAGGCCCACAGCAGATCTGCCCTCATTTGAACCAGACAATGGGCATTGGTTTCATCTGCATGGATTCACATTAGCCGACCAATGGTATCTCTATCTAGGACAGATAGATCTTGTAATAGGACCTCCAGGAACAACATTTGCTAGATTGGATAATTTCTGGTCCGACTACAAGTCTTTCATCAGCTCTTCCTGATGCTACTCCAATGCAGATCCACTAGTGTTCGATAGACAACGATCTACTAGAAGCTATTCAACGATTTTGGTTTCAAGAAGAAGTACAAGTATCACCATCGTTGCTCTCCAAGGAAGAAGTGTGTGAAAATCACTTTGTCCCTACATATTCAAGAAACGTATCAGGAAGACGTATTGTCCGTCTTCCTTTTAAGATTTTCTTTAATAATCAAGGCACCCGAATGTTTGTTACCTGAATTTGACGATAGGAAAAGTTGTTTGAAATCCCAGAACCACGATTCGGGTATTATTTGCCACATCACGGAGTACTCAAGGATTCCATTACTTCCACAAAGCTGAGAGTTGTTTTAACGGCTCATCTCCTGCATCCAATGGAAAATCTGTCAACGATCTCCTTCAGGTTTGTAAGAAATTACAAAATAATATTTCAGATGTTATAACATAAATAAATAAAAAAATAAATAAATAAGTGGCTCGACATCCCGGTGTGGGCCTAGGCCTAGCTTTTCGCAGTCATTTGTGTTTCTCACTTTGTGAATTTTTTACACTCCTGAGCAGGGGGCCTACTGTTTATTGCCTGTTCCGAACGGCTCTCCTGAGAAGCTTTCTCATAGGCAGAATTTGACTTTCGGAGGTTTGCCATTGCTCGCCGAAAGCGTGATGACGATTTTGAAAATTTTGTTTTTGTGCTCCTAACGGGGTTCGAACCCAGGTAGGTGGCGTGACGGCCAGTGACACAATCCTCACGCTATCGTCACCATCTGTTGATGTTATAACATGGTGGAGCCAATTTCCGTATGTCTTTTCCGCGGCTTTGGAAAAAATGTTTAGACAAATCCTGATCCATTAAGACGATTGGAATTTTCAACGTATTCTTTGGTCAACAAGTATGAATTCAGTCCGCAAATAACAATTGACAACCGTGACATATTGACTTGGCCCAGCTCCATTCCCTGCTAATAGAGTCATCCAACAGCTAGTTATTGACGAAGGCCATCGATTTCCATTGGCTGCAGAAATACTAAAACGTGGTACCTACGTGGATAATTGTTTTGGTGAAGCAGATTCTCTAATTGAAGCTAAGCAGTTGGCTCATCAACTCAATAATCTCTGCATGGCGGGCGGCTTCAAGCTTCTTAAATGGACCTCTAATGATTCAGACTTCTCAGCAGATCACCTTGCAACCTCTGTTGACAAATATATCGATGGAAATTTTCTCTTCAAAGCATTAAAAATTGCTTGGCAACGGCATTTTGATGGATTTGTTTTTTCGATACCTTGGGAAAAGGATAATACCACTCCAACCAAAAGGAAAATACTCTCTCGGATTGCACAACTATTTGATTCCCTCGGACAGATTCCTTTGTGACGCACACGTGGATTAAATCTCATCCTTGCTGGAAGGACTACGTACAAAATCATGTTATCTCTATACAAGATACTCTTCCTAGGGCTAAATGGCATCAGATGTGAGGAAAGGAAAATCCTGCTAATTGTGCGTCTCTACGAGTGTCACCTCGTAAACTCAGCAAAAGTACTCTTTGGTGGAAGGGATCAGGTTGGCTCTCCCAGCACTCAACTTTATGGCCATCTACAGTATCTCGATGAGAACACAACGTAGATCTAGAGAAAAGTTCTCAAGTTTCTACTATCTATAATATTGAGGACCCAAAGCTGTGGGATATAATTGACCGTTACTCTACTTTGAATCGAATCATCAGAGTTACAGCAGCATGCCAACGAGTAATTAAAATATTTCGAAAAAAATTCCCAGTGTGAATATCCAACCCTTAAGAACAGAAGAACTCGTTGCTATTGGATAAGAGAAGTTCAGAAAACTTATTTCTCATCAGAGATATCCAAGCTAACTTGGGGTGATGAAATAGCCAATAAGAATCCATTAATAAAATTAATACCTTTCCCAGATTCGCTAGGCTTACTTCGTGTTGGTGGACGGTTGCGCAATTCTCCTTTGGATCTAGATACTAAACATCCTCTTATATTGCCTAGTAACTCTGTACGAACGAAGCTCATCAAACATCACGCTAATGCAAAGACTCTTCACGGTGAGACGCAAGTTACTTTGGCATTTCTGCGTAAAACTTATTGGATAGTTGGCAGCAGAACGCCATTTGGAACCTTTATTTTACGTTGCATTATCTATGCTCGGCATCGTGGTATCACCGCAAAACAGCTAATGGGACAGCTACCCTCCACGAGGATTAATCCTGCAAGACCATTTCTCAATTCAAGCGTCGATTACGCTGGACCTCTCATAGGCCTTGGAGGGGGCGTTCAGAGAAGACGTATAAAGGGTATATTGTTCTTTTCATCTGTTTCACAACAACAGCAGTGCCTTTAGAATTTGCGACAGACTACTTAACCGAAGAATTTCTCGCGGCGTTTAAACGTTTTACTGGTCGTCGTGGGACTTGCTCAACTCTCCACTTCGACTTATCGGAGCAAACACCTAATTGCGAAGAACTTTTTAATCCGCTTCTTAACAACTAGGCAACCTCTCCTCACCACCTCACCTCTCGCAACCTCACTCACTCTCCTCACCTCAGACGACTGATAGATGGATTTTGAACTCGATGGTCCTCTGAATATATTAAATGTTTTCAATCCATCTCAGAATGGAAACAGGTAACTGATCCTATAAAAACGGACTCATTAGTTCTCATCGTAGATGAAAGGTATCCTCCTGCTAAGTAGCTTCTTGGACGCATTGTGGAGATTCATCCTGGATGCGATGGACTAACTCATGTGGTTACGGTCAAGACAAATAATTCCATACTCAAGAGACTTGTTAAACTGTGTCCACCGCCTATTAGATCCCCAACGTAATTTTGTACTTTGCTTTATTATAGTCATATAATCAAATTTATAAGTAACTGAACTAATGTTAATACTCTGCTTTGTTTTAAATTCATAATTAAGTTTTCAAGTAATCTTAAACCAATGCAATATTGTTCCAAATAATTGTTAGTCAAAACTGATATTTTCGTTACATCTTCAAGGTAACATGAAGGGCGGAATGTTGTAACCTATGTATTCGGAAAAAGTTGTTTTTTTTTTTTAACATCTCTGACACTAATTGTCATTTTTGCGCCTTTGGCTTTGTTCTCTTTTTCTATTTGCCACACACTTTTTTCTGCTCTTTTGAATTGAATCGCTACAAAGTGTTACTAATAATTTTTTTGTTATCATATCATTATTGTACAATAATAAATTTAAATTGAATACAAATAAAAGTTAATTTGATAATTGCATCCATTTCGGACTTCGTTTTTAAAAAATCTCCCAACAGAGTCATCCCCTGTGAACGATGTTACTGCGTTTTATAAGTCGGAGAAATCAACTTTTCTTCCTGGTACCTTAGTGATCTCCACTGCAGAAAGTTCTTTCCGGAGGTTGGCGATATGCTTGCGCCTTTATAGACGGTTTAGCTCCAACTTCTCCTCGGCATCATTGTTTGTTGCTATGTCTCCGTCTGGGAAATATACAGACGATATCGGCGTTTCAGCAGTCCCGGGGCTCACCATCACTGGCTTTCCAGAAGTGCCGGGAACACTTGTATCGGAAGGGGCGGCAGGAACCTCAGTTGCCACAGAGTCTCAGTGTTTCTTACGGAAGTTTTTGTACTAGCAACAGAAGTTTCAGGACACGGGCTACAAGACACGGGTGTGCGCTCTATCTCCTCTTTGTAAATTACTCGCAGTTGCGCCACCGTCGTTGATTGTGGGACATCAATGTGCGCCGCTTGAAGTGCTAACAAAAGTTGTATTTCAGTAAGTCTACTCATGTCGGTTGAATCTGATTTTTCTGTTTTCCAATAATCCGCTTATACTTTTTTTGATTAAACCACTACCTTTATGATTTCTTAGATTATTTTAACACTTTTAGCCTTAATCTATTTATTATAATTTATTTTAATTTCTGTTCTTGGACTCACGCCTGCTCTACGTCTAAGAAGAAAAAAAAAAAAAAAAAAAGGAATGACAGATCGAAAACTGGAAGAAAAAAAAAACCCAAAAATGTCTTCCACTTAAGTTCGACAGATTTAAGTTCGCTCTGGTTTCTCTAGTACAGCCAGATCTAAAAATATGGTACAACAATGGGCAAGATTTTTAAATTCTACTACAAAATGCCAAATTTTTATCATCGGTGGATATAAAGTCCGCTTACTGGCTGATACCAATGGCAGAAACGTCAAAGGAATACACTGCATTCACAATTCCCGGAAAAGTGACTATCAATTTCGTAGCATGCTTTTTCGGCTCAATAACGCGCCAGCGACGTGGCAGCTATTTATCGATACAGTCATTTGAGCCGATCTAGAGCCGAATGTTTTTGTGTATCTGGATGATGCTGTCATTGTATCTGAAACATTTGAACAACATTTAAATGTTTTAGGGGTAGTGTTGCAGCGAATTAAAGATGCCGGTCTAGGCTTGAGCCGTGAAAAATGCAAGTTTTGTAAGCCAGAACTAAGGTACCTAGGTTACGTGGTTAACGAGAAAGCTTTATTAGTTGACCCAGGGAAAGTTAGGTGTATGGTCGAGTATCCGTGATCGAAGACGGTAACAGGAGTCCGTCCTTGGCATGGTTTCGGGGTACAAGCGTTTTATTCCATTTTTTTAAGAATTGAACTCTCTAAAAACAGATTTGCTCAAGAACCAGCGACGATTTAATTGGAACGAAAACAGTGAGAAAGCTTTTTGTACGTTAAAAAAAATTTGATCCCCGCCCCTGTACTTAAGTGCCCCGACTTTAGTGTACCCTTCAAGGTATATACGGATTCTTCAGGATGTGGAATAGGCGCAGTCCTTACTCAGGACCAACCGGGTGAAGGAGAAAAAGTAATAAGCTCTATTAGTAGGACTCTGACACGAACAGAGAGAAATTACCCCGCAACAGAGCGGGAGTGCCTAGCAATTCTATGGGCTGTTGAATAGCTTCGTTTTTATCTCGAATGCAGTAGATTTACGGTGGTAACCGACCACCATTCGTTGCTGTGGTTGAACAATTTGGAAGACCCTCAGGGTAGGCGAGCACGATGGGCTGTCGAATTACAACAGTATAATTTCAATATTATCCACTGGAAGGATAAGGACCACTTACTCCCTGATGCGTTGTCTAGGGTGAACGAAGAGCTGGCATCGGTTCTCGTAGTCACAGCAGATGCCTGGTATCTTAGGATGTTACATCTCGTTCAACGAGATGGTGAAAGGTTTTCTGACTGGAGAGTAATTGAAGGCATCCTATTTAGGCGTGTATGAGGTATCCAAAGTTGATGAATGAGGGGGAAAGTGAAAGCGAGTGGGTCCAAGGTAGAATAGACCAGAAGTGCTAAGAAAATGTCACGATGATATATTGAGTGGTAGATAAGGTGGGTAAATTATGTTACTGGCCGAAGCTAAAGACTAGTATAGCACGATACGTCCGTGCATGAAAAATTTGTCAAACAGTGAAACCGGACTTATGGAAGCCAGCGGGCTTAATGGTCTCTCGATGCTACGTTAGTAGAGCTTGGGAAGTGCTATGCATTGATTTTATAGGACCACTTCCAAAGTCGACTAAGGGATACTGCTACATTTTGATAATGATAATCACCGAAAATAGGATGAACTGCTACGCAAGTTGACATGTTTAATTCAAACTTGAGTACACGAAGTCCTCAGAATGTCCCCATATTTCATGTTGTTTGGGAAAGAGATGTCACTCAAGATTGATGGATCGGAGCTTCCTGCTAATGGCTTTATTGTAGATGGTTAATTTGAAGTTCAGACATGTTCGAAAGCTTTAGGCGAGGTAGTGGAAGATTTAAAGGATAGGTTGCGCGTAGCATGAGAAAAGTCTGCAAAACAGTACAATCTAAATCAAAAGATTTAGTCTTGAGGGGAAATTTTGTCTTGTCAGATTCTGCTAAGTATTTTACAGCAAGGCTTGCTCCCAAATACGTCGGGCAATTTGAGAGTCTCTCGTTGGACTTACGAACTAGGCGACAGTAGTGGGAAGAAAGCAGGCGTTTGGCATTCCAAAGATATCAAGTTCTTTAAGGAGTATTTGCTTTAGTAGTTTATTCGGTGGTTATATGACGAAAATCTTTCTAATGAAAGGGAGTAAATATTATGAGCCATTTTAATGAAAGGTTTTCGGGTCATAAAAGTTAATATCACCTACTTTCTTATTGACTCCCGGATACCATCATTGTCGGATCTGTTGTGGGTGCAGGAGTAGCGACTTGACTGCCAATTGCCAAATTCGAGGTTCCAGTCCCCGTGTCGTTAGATCATAAATTTTTGGTTTTTTATGAGCTTCGGATACCATATTTATCAGGATACAAGGGTAGCGATCTGGCTGCCAATCGCCAGATCCAAGATTCAAATCCCCGCGTGAGATCGTTTAGTTTACTAGTTTTTTTTTTGTTTTTCCTCCTAATCCTCTTTTTTTTTTTATAATACTGCGCGCGCACCAAGGGGATATGAATACCCTTTTACTGGTTTTTACTCCAGGGCGCGGGCGGGTGGTGTAGTAGTTTGAAACTCAGGTGTATTAGGTTTCGATATTTTTCCCCGAGGTGGTTGTCAAACTGGACGGGACGAGCAAGTGCATCCTCAACCATCCTTAACTCAAGCAATAACACAAACATAGCAGTTTCTTTGACTACTGCTGCAGTATAATCGAACTTCGGATCATGAATATACCTGACCCAGATTGTATTTTAAATACAAAATAAACAATCATCCTAAACGGAAACCACTTAATGCAAACATTTGTATTGCCGACGTATCATCAAACGAATACAAAATAAACAATCATCCTAAACGGAAACCACTTAATACAAACATTAGTATCATTAAACGGAGACCATAATAATGTAAACAAAAGAAGTCGTATCATCAAATCAATTTAGTCTCAATACTATCAGGTAAGTCTATAGTGTAAATCGTAAAGTATAAATTAAATAAAACAGATAAAACTTAACCCTGTGTTTTTAATTAAGATAATACATATCAAGCATAACTCGCGTGGCGCGGAAAACTTGGACTCAAGCTCAAATACGGTTTTTTTCTGTTTCAGAGAGGCTTCTTTTTTTTTTTTTACTTTTCTTTCCAATTTTTCTCGGACTTTCTAAGCTGCCTCAAAAATCCTCAAAATTTAAACTTTTTTTTTTCCACAATCGTGGGTCATTGTATAGGTAATACCTTCTAGTTTAATAATCGTTTTTGTTTTTTTGATTTCAGCCAGGGTTGAGGCTGCAATGTATAAATATGTCCTCCAAATTCTAAAACATTTTTTTTTTTTTTAAATCCCAAAATTACCTTTTTTTGATGGTCACTTTTGGTGTACAACTTTTAAGTTGTAAAAAAAAAATGCAAAGCAGGAGGAAGATTTTATATGGGTTATTTATTACTACATATTTTACCATTTACTCACTGTCTGTGCAAAACAATAACATAGGACATTCTAAAATACCGCGTGCGAGTGCACAAACAACAACCGAAAAAGAAATATATATCAGTAGAAAAAATATTCGTGTAAAAAAAAAAAAAAATAATGACAATATCGTAACAATCGATGGATAGCGGGTTGAGAGAGTGAATTTGGTTATTGTACAGTTTCTTATTGTTGTAAGGGCATAACACCTACAACAATTTGATTCGGTAAATCAACGTTTGAATTTTCACTCCCCAGCCTTGCTGCGTCGGTTTTTGTGTTTTTTTGTTTGTGTTTTTTTGTTTTGTGTGTTTGTTTGACTAGCGAATTCAGAATAGACAAAGGAAATATACGCTAGCTAAAAAGTAATTACTTTTCTCCATATGTCCACTTCTGTAATTATAGACCAGCTGTTTTGGCACTTAGTGAAACACAAGTAAAACCCCGCCCGCACCTCTCATATCACTCTGATCTTGAAGCTACCTGGTTACGAACTATGGCCATTATTCTTCCCTAACCTCGGTCTTGCCATTTACGTGCTCAATGATGTAGCTTACCAAACTCTACCACAATGTAAAACCTGTTCCATTCCGGAATTCAACTTCATGTGGTTAAATTACCATCTCCGTAAAAAAAATATTTGTGTTTCATTTACAGAAGCGCCAAACTGGACAGCAATTCTATTCAATGAATTAGAAACAAACTTTCGGAAAATTCAATTCAAAATGTTTTGGACGGTTTCATGTCTGATATTCACAACATAAATAGTAGTGTGCCCCAGGACCCCGTTCTGTCTCCGACACTTTTTATAATTTTTAATTATCTCTTGTCTGCCACTTTTAATCCAACATATTTCTTTGCTGACGACAGTACTCAATCTTTGTTACCGGACTTACGTCCCTGTTCTTCGGCTGTAGAATGGCAACGACAACGAAACAAAGTAGAGGAGGAGAAAAACAGACAAAGAACTGGAAAAACGCAACCACACCAACAACGGTGTCATCAGCGACAGCAGCAGTATCACAAGCAACAGCAGCAGTACCACTACCAGCAGCAGTGTCAGAGACATCAAAGAAAAGGGAAGAAAGAAAGCAAAGTTATGTGCTTTGCATGCGGTAAGACTTACCACTTTTTTTTTAGAGATAAGTTCAAAAACGTAGTATGCAGGAAATGTAATGTAAAAGGGTATGTAGAAAAGATTTGTAAGAAACAGAAAATAGTCAAGCGGCGTTAAATCGCACGAACGAGGCGGCCAATCGACTAGCCCATGTCTTGAGATAACACGCTCACCATACTTACTCTTCAATAAATCGATTGTAGCGTGTGCTGTGTGGCTTGTGGCACCATCCTGTTGAAACCACATGTCGCCCAAGTCCATATCTTCCAATTCGGGTCAAAAATAATCAGTGATCATGGTGCGATAACGCTGACCATTTACAGTAACTTGACGATTGTATCGTCGACGAAAAATGTGGCCCAATAACGCCGCCGACAAGCAAACCGCATCAAACAGTTATTTTTTGTGGATGAAGTGGTGATTCATGAAACACATGTGGGTTTTCACCCGACCAAAAACGCATATTTTGCTTATTGACGAACCCATTGATCCAAAAATGAGCTTCGTCACTGAAGATGATTTTACGATGAAATTCATCATCTTGGCGCATCTTATCCAGAACCCAATCGGAGAACGTACGTCACTTCAAATGATCCATTGGCTTCAATTCTTGAGTCAGCTTGATCTTGTATGGGTGAAAACCAAGATCCTTACGCAAAATACGCCATAATGTGGTCTGAGCGATGCCCAATTCTTGAGAACGCCGTGGAATTGACTGATTTAAATCGTTTGCTACGGACGTCTGAACGGCAGCGATATTTTCGACACTTCGACCAACCCGTTGTTTCACTGACACGGCAACATCACACAACGAATATGTGGACTCAAATTTTTGCACTAAACTTGTTATTGCCTGTCTACTAGTGCAAGAATTACGACCGAAATTTTGAGTTAACGCTCTTAAAGTTGCAGTCACCGACTCCGAATATCCGTAGAAAATTTTTATAATTTGCAGACGTTGCTCGTTAGTGTACTTTACCATGATGAAAATAAGTTTGAGTTTACTGAATAAATTGACAGTGACACTTTGATAATTAGTGAAAGAGTGCGTTCACAAATTAAATTCAAAGCTGTCAAGTCTCTATTTGAAAACCCTGTATTAATAATTTTGAAAATAAAATTGATACGGAAAAATTGTTAAATAATGGTAAAAGAGGGTAAAAAGTAAATCCGATTATCGCTAAAATTAAATTAAATAATATTCCACTATAAGTTGAATTGGACTCTGAGACAGAGAACGAGAAATTGAAAAAACACACAAGGGTACAGTAAATTTGTTAGATGATATAGTGGTCAATGGAACTAATCTAAAAGAACATATCGCAAATTTGATGGAAGTTTCATTTGTTCTGTCGAAAGCGGGCTTAAAAGTTAATAAAGAAAAATGCGTTTTCTTTAAGCCTTATATCAAATATTTAGACCATGTTGTAAGCATGGAGGGCCTACAAAAAGATCCAAGGCTAAGCAATGTGACCCAACTACGCTGTGATACAAAAGGAAACATTGGAAATTTATTGGGGCGTGCGTAAGTTGCATGAGTATCTAACAAAAATTCTTAAATGCACAACATGACCGCAGAAAAACATGGATTTTGGAAAAAAAAACCTTCTATTGATGAAGTTATACGAACGAACTTTTCAATAAATGTCAATGAATGTGAATGCGATATTGTGGAAGAATTTGCGGATCAATTTGCAAATCAAGTACCAAACATTATGCATATGTGCAATATTAAAAGACAATTTTTAAGCCATTAGAACTTGCAAAAACAAGAGAGTATATACGCCGAAGAAGCTAGCGAGGAAGATATATTTAAAATCCTAAGCAAAATAAACATCAATAAAGGACCTGGAGCTATAATATATAATAATTCGATAATATTCGACCATTTGATCTCAAATTGAACGCTGAAATTCTTACGCCTGTGTTTTAAGCCATAATTAATCGCAGCGTGATTCAAGGTTGTGTGTCATAACTCATGAAAAAATCTATTATTCGTCCTATTTATAAAGGTGGCATCAAGAGCAAAGCCGAAAATTACAGACCAAACGCAATCATGGCAGTGGTAGAAAAGTGTTTGGAAGAAAAAGTCGTCAAACGACTTAATAAATTTGTTAGCAAACACCAAATTTTACACCCAAATCAATACGGATTCCAAAAAAGTTTTAGGAGAGTTCACAAATACAGTTAATGTAGGCCTTAAGCGGAACCATCATATTCTTGTGTTATTCATCGAATGCCGTAAAGCCTTCGACACTCTCAACTGGAAAAAATTTTAGAAACAATAACACCAAAAAATACGCCAAAGGTAGCCGAAGAAGTGCCGGAAGAAGATCTGGTTTTAAAAGCGATTCTTCTGTCGCTACACGGAAAAATCGATCATATTCAGAAGCAATTAAATGAACAAGCGGCTTGAATTGACGTCATCTATTCGTTAACCGTTAACTCACTAATCAGGAGAAGTGCCAACCCACAAAAAAATCAACGAAAATCAACGCCCTTGAACAACAATTATTAAAAAACAATATTGAAAAAAAAAAAATATTCCAGAGAAATCAACAACTGTCTCATTTGTCAGTCAAACATGTAAACCCAACATAATTAAAAATGGTAAAGCCAAACGCAACATACCTATAATATAAATGATTAAAAACACTAGCAATGACCTGGCTGCAACAACAAACAAAAGAAGCGATTATGTTTATGAAAGAAATCATCTTACTCAAACAAATAAGCATCTTCTTTGGTTAGCCGAATACAATTAGAAATTCGTTTGGGAGAGCTACGGCAAAATACATGAGAAAAGACATGAGAACGGTAAAACTATATAAATTGGTAGATGCAACTATATAGGTAAAATTCTGCAACTAGTTCCCTGCTGTATGTTTGAAAAGAAGAATAAATAGCCAAACATATCATGATGAAAAACTAATATAGTGAAGCTGAGGTCAACTTATGGGTAATATATACATGGAGTTACTGGCATCGAAAGTGAGTTTTTAAAAAAGTATGAATTTTTGTGGCATTTTTTTAAACATAAAATCTATTCTGTAAACTTGGGATAGTTAAATAGTTGAAATTGGAAATGTGTTAATTTATGTCGACATCTTATTATTAAATGAAATTAACATACCTAAAAGTAAAAATAAAATATATCACTTAGATGGGTTCAATTAAGAATTTGTTAATCGGAAAGGAACGAAAGGCGAGGGTGTTGCAATATTTATAAAAAATAATATAACATATGAAATTATACCTACGAATTGATCTCGCCGACCATTATGCCATACTTTATGCTACAAAACGTCTACAAAACGATCTATTGATCGAAGAAATCGATGCTGTACATATTAATCAACAAAAAGTTAACGAACCTATAAAACAAACAAATGATTCAAGAAAACACCATTGAAACTATATATGACAGCTTCTTATTGAAAATAAACAACATATTATATTCCGTATATGTATCAAGTAAATAAGGGGTGATTTATCGTGGGGCTTTTCACGCGTGACTCCTATCAACTTGCTTTGTCAGTTTTGTTCAGTATCGTTTGGCGTCTCCAAATTCTTTAGCTGTATAACGAAAATCAGCGTTCTGTGAGAAATGTTTTTCGTGCGATTCGAGGAATTCACGGTGCGCATAATCGACCTACTGGAACTACTTTTGCGAATACCATCGCAAATTTGAGTCCCAGATTAAATAAGTGGATGATACTCGACCGGTTAGATCACATCCAGCACGTAGTGAGTAGACTATAGCAGCTGAAGCTGAGTGTGTACGCGAAGATCGTGACGAATCGATTCCTCGTCGTTCTCAGCAGCTTGGCTTGGCGTATTCGACAACTTGGCATATTTTACGTGAGGATTTCGGCCTAAAAGCGTACAAAATTCAACTTGTGCAAGAATTGAAGCCAGGCGACTTGAATTTGCGTCATATTTTCAGTGAATGGGCTCTGGAAAACTCAACTGCAATCCGGTGCTTTATCGTGAAATTTTGGTCAGTGATGAAGCCTATTCTGGCTCAATGGCAATAGACAAAATTGCCGTATTTGGGCTGATGAGCAACCCGAATAGTACCAAGAGCTACCATTACATCAATTAAAAACAACAAAATGTGTGGTTTATGGGCTGCTGGAATCATTGGTCCATATTTCTTCGAAAATGAGGAAAATCAGAATGTTTTCGTCAATAGTAACCGTTAACGCGACATGATCTTTGTGAGCTCTGGTTTCAACAAGACGGCGGTACAAGCCATACAGAGCGTGAAACAATGGACTTGTTGGGAAATCATTTTGGTGAGCACTTAATTTCACGTTTTGCTACGGTAAATTGGCCGCATAGATCGTGCGATATCGCACCTTTGGACTATTTTCTCCGGGGATATGTAAAGTCTTAGGTCATTAGGAATAAGTCAGCTACGATGGCCGCTTTGGAAGCCAACTTTACTCGTGTTATCCGCAAGATACCAGTCGCTATGCTCAAACCTTCCGAATTAACCACCTCAGACGTAGTCATGGCCAAAATTTACATGATATCATTTTCAAAAAGTAAATGCCAATCGGCTAATGATAACAACGAAGTCGAAAATATTCGTATAGACAGTAATGTTGATTATGATGTTTCGGCAACTGTTTGATGTTTGAGAGCAATTGTCCTGGAGACAGTGATACGAGTAGCGATAGAGAGGAATTAATTTAGAGTTCTTTAAGGCCTATAAATAAAATTAAAAATCCGGAAAGGCTGAATTTGTAATGATATTTATTATAAGAGAAAAAATTTTTGAAATATTATTTTGTGAATCTTTTACAAAAAAAACTAATAATAATAAGAATGAAAACATACATTTAACAATTTGAAACTGGTAATGATTTGAATTTGGATTTTAGTAAAGATGTAAATTTGTTAATTTATTCTTAATAATATAAAATATTTTGAGTTAATATTTACCTAAATATAACAATTGTCTAACGATGAGGGCGTTATGTTGTTATGTTATGGTATGTTTTGTTATGCTATGTTATGTTACGTTACTAATATAGGTATAGGAGATGAAAAAATAATTCAAGAAGCCAAAATTATGAGCGTGAATATAAAAACTTCCGAAAAATTGTAAACAAAAATATACAAATCATAAAAGCTAACTGTTACAAACAAAAATTCTTAAGTGCACAACATGACCACAGAAAAACATGGATTTTGGGAAAAAACCTTCTATTGATGAAGTTATACGACCGAACTTTTCAATAAATGTAAATGAATGTGAATGCGATATTGTGGAAGAATTTGCGGATCAATTTGCAAACCAAGTACCAAACATTATGCATATGTGCAATAGTAAAACACAAATTTTAAGCCATGAGAACTTACAAAAACAAGAGAGTATATACGTTAAAGAAGCTAGCGAGGAAAATATATTTAAAATCCTAAGCAAAATAAACATCAATAAAGGACCTGCAGCAGGTAATATTCGACCAGTTGATCTCAAATTGAACGCTGAAATTCCTACGCCTGTATTTCAAGCCATATTTAATCGCAGCGTGATTCAAGGTTGTGTGCCAAAACTCATGAAAACATCTATTATTTGTCCTATTTATAAAAGTGGCTTCAAAAGCAAAGCCGAAAATTATAGACCAAACGCAATCATGGCAGTCGTAGAAAAGTGTTTGGAAGAATAGTCGTCAAAAGCCCTAATACATTTGTTAGCAAACACCAAATTTTACACCCAAATCAATACGGATTCGAAAAAAATATTGGGTATATATTTTAATTCCGGTTTTTTTTTTTTTTCAAAATTTGAACGTTTATTTAAGAAAAACATGTACAATAGTTTTATTCAAAGTATTGCCCATCTGAAGCTATGACTTTTTATCATCTTTCTGGCAATTTGTGGAACCCATCCCAAAAGAACTGCGCCGGCTTGGCAGCCAAGAATGAATCAAGCCAATTTTTGATATTCTGTTCTGATGTGAACCGTATTTCAGTGAGGGCGTTCTGCATCGACCGGAACAAATGGTAGTCAGAAGGGGAAAGGTCTGTGCTATAAGGCGGGTGGGGTAAGAGTTCCCATCCACTGCTTTCCAAATAGTTCTTAACCGGAATAGCAACGTGGGGCCGAGCGTTGTCATGATGGAAAATTATTGCCTCGTATCTGGTCGCATATTTCGGGCGTTTTCGGCTACTGCTCCCTTCAAATGGATTAATTGTGTTCGGTAGCTTTGTCCATTGATGGTTTCACTCGGTTTTAGCATCTCATAATACAGCACACCCATCTGATCCCACCAAATACAGAGCATAACCTTCGCGCCATAGATATTCGGCTTTGCCGTTGATTTGGCTGGTTGGCCGGGTTTCATACATGTTTTTTTGCGCTTGGGGTGTCGTAATGGATCCATTTTTCATCACCAGTAACAATCCGATGCAAAAATGACTTCCTTTTGTGGCGTTCAAGCAGCATTTCGGACATGCAAAACCGCCTTTCGACGTTTCTCGGCAGGAGTTCATGTGGAACACAATTTCCTTGCTTTTGAATATATCCAGCTGCTTTTAAACGTTTTGAAATGGCTACTTGAGTGACACCCAAAGATTCTGCGAGGTCTTCTTGTGTTTGGGAACAATCCTCATATAGTAATGCTTCCAGTTATTCATCTTCAAACTTTTTTGGCTGCCCAGGACGTTCATCGTCTTCCAAGCCAAAATCACCACTTTTAAATCATGCAAACCACTTTTGTCACGTTCGCTCAGCTGGCGCATGTTCACCATAAACTTCCACCAAAATACGATGACTTTCGGCAGGAGTTTTCTTCATATTAAAGTAATGAAGAAAAACTCCCCGCAAAAACACTTTTTCAGGCACAAAGTTCGACATATTTGAGTGAAAAAAAAAATTATTGTTGTTTACCCTTCAAATGAATGACATATACTGATATGACGCACAATGACAGTAGCTTTCCAACGCATGTTCAAATGGAATAATACAAGTTACGCCATCTCTTAGCAAACAAAGTTATAGACTAAATAAATATACAGAACAAGTTCTAGGAGAGTCCACAAATACAGTTAATGCAGGCCTTAACCATCACATTCTTGTGCTATTCATCGACTTCCGTAAAGCCTTCGACACTCTTAAGTGGGAAAAATTTTTAGAAACCTTAAATAGAATTGGCGTAAGAGGATACTTATCAAACTGGCTCAAAAACTACTTAACTGATAGGAAATTTAATGTAATGGTATTAACAACTTTGAGTTAGGAAAAATGTAGTAAATATGGTGTTCTACAAGGTTCCAACTGGGCCCCATTTTGTTCATTTTATATACTAATGAACTTTTAAGCTTAATTAAATACAATACAGCCTACGCATATGCAGACGATATAACCATCATAATAAAACATAAACAACTATACTCAGCGATAGAAATACTTCAAGAGCAATTTGTTGATGTATCTAAGTGGTGTCATGATCATGGACTAATGCTAAATCAATGCTAAAAAAACTAAAGTTATGTATGTACGCCACCCATTTAAGCAAGAAGATATATTCAATATATGTCACCGAAACGACCAGTCTTCATTATCAATCAACATCAAGTCAATCGAAGTTGTCAAAAAAATAGAGTATCTCGGAGTCACCATAGAAGAACATTTTCTTTGGCGTAAACATATAAACACTTTACGTCTTCAACTGAAAAGCACCCTGTTTGCCTTGGTTTACCTAAAAAGATTTTCAAACTTCGAAATTCTTAAACAAGTATACTACTTGTCAGCAGAATCAAGAATTCAATATGGGATCCTGGCATGGGCTAACGCCTCAAAAACACATCTAGACAAGATACTGAACCCACAACATCGTCTAATTAAACTGGTTAAGCGTAATATTGTCGACTTTAAAGTTCTAGATACAAACGCAATTTATCGCATGACTACATTACAACATTATATGGATTATCAAAGGTTTCTAAAGCTTATAAGACAATCAAAACACTAGAAGAAGATCACTTGAGATGTTCGAAATTCCGACAGCGTTTAACGTATACGGGAACAGAGAACTTAAATTTATTATCCTGACGATATTAAACCAAATACTACAAAATTTAAAAAATATTCGGAATTTCAAAAAAAAAAAATAAATAAATAAATAAAGAAAGAAATTAAAGAATATCTGCTAGAATTGTTATTTTTGAGATAGTAAAAATAATAATTAACTTCCCCTATAATTATGCACTAAGTTTTAAACTAAAGTTTTTTATAGAGTAAACTAAATATGTCAAACATTGTGAATACATAAATATTATTGTAACAGAACTTTTTTTATCACTTGTAAACTTAAATAATACTACTGTTTGTAACCGCTTGCAGATCACCACTTTGCTTTGTGGGTAAACTATTGTAAATTGAAAGTATTGTAAAAATAAAGAAACTTTTGATTTGAAAAACAAAAAAAACAAAATCTGTTGTCAAGTGAATGCCCAGATGTGCTTTTGGTAAGCGAAACTTAGCTTAAATAGAACCACAAAATTAGCTACATTAAATATGATATATATATAAGGGACCCCACACTTCTCACGAGGGGCTGTAGTTGGTATCTTAGTACGCAAAACATGTATCTTAGGGTCATATTCAGCGGGGATTAAACAGGGTTTCGGGTGTTGAAAACGTGCAGAGTATGCATTCCTCTATATAGTCAGAGGTGAGTGTATGTAGTGTCGCTTTATGCACCTGAATCATCTAATCCCATTCAATTTATAACTGAGCTTGAAATACTTTTTCGTTACCTTCAGCGTCAATTGTAAAGACATGCGGCATGGGGAAATAATCCGCCAAGCACTAGGGGCAACCAGTTTTATTACTGGTGGGGTCAACATATGATTGAGTACAGATTTGAAGTGACGCGGCGAATATCCCATCCTTCCCATCAGCCGGATCTTTCCTGGACTCCACGGAACTGTTTGCGAGCGTTTGAGTTCGATAATAGTCACTACGGACTTGCCGCCACAATAGGGATCCCAAACGAGCAAACGCAGCAGGAGCAGTATGATCAAGTGAACTCATACGACGATCGTAAAGTACGGTGATCGTGCTTCTCCAGAAACTTAAAGCGTAGTTTAGGTTTGAGTGGAATTGATCCTCCGGCTTTAATCTTGAGAATCCCGAAGAATCTTGTTCTGAGTTCGAGGATCATGTTGAGGCACCCGATCCATCAGACAGTGATTTTAGTCATGTTGAAAATTTCTTTGTGTCTACAGAAATGATGGTGTCAAAAAATGGTCAAATAAATTTCTCAACAAAACATAATGAAAACTGTGCCGGAAGAGCTTCAAGAAAAAATATTGTAAAATTGGTACTAGGATTGACACGTTATTCTTGCTCTATAATTACAGAAGTCGAACTTTACAGTTCGAATTATTTATACGAACATTATCGTATAGTCTGCGGTCTCGTAGCCTAGAGAGAACATACTGGCCATCTTCCCCTTAATCGATAAGGTGCTTGGTTAACTTTGCCTTTGGAGGAAGTATGGGGTCTAAAAAAGAAGGTGATGTGGTATAAGGGTGGGACTCTAGCTTAGAAGATGGGGAGGGATTTAAAATATGGAAGCGAATAAAGTTAGGGTATGTCGTTTTTGTTTGAGTGGGATGAGGAGATGTTGGGTTTTTTAAATGACTGAGAAGAGGATCAAGATTAAAAGATACAAGTTTGGGAATTGGGTTGGACGGTGTGGAAGAACGTTTTGTGTATACGCGATTAGCAGTATGAAGTGAAGAAGGAGTGAAGAAAGGGAATATTCCAACTGTAAAACTCCAGTTTGGATCAGGAGCTTGTTTGTTAGGCTTTGTATTTTTTTTGTGAGAGTTGAGCTTCGGTAAAGGGTTAGATTGCTGTTTTCTAGGTTTAGTGGGATTTGAATTACTGGACTTAAAGGTAGTATCCTTACGATGTTTGTTGTTTCCTCTATTTGGTTTTAATCTTTCCATGGTTATTCCACCCAGATTGATGACGTCGAAAGCAGGGTTGATGAACTTCCATTCATATTTTAATGGGATGCTTACCTTGAGGGTGTTGGTGGAGATCTTACGGCAGTTGATGACATCAATTTTAAATTAAGATTTGAAGAGACTAGTTAGCCTGGCTTGATCTAGATGTGTACCTCTTATTAAAAATGCAACCGATTCGGCTTTTTGGAATTGTTCAACTTTTTGATTCTCTTGTTCCACTCCGAAAGTGTCCATAAGGTGCCTAATCGTGAGATTGTGGGTTCAGGATTTGATGTATTTGGATCAATTTCAGGAGCGGGTTGAGGTGGAGGAGATGATGACCCAGGAGTTATTGATGGTTCCATTATTACAGATTAAAGCATCTCAGTCAGAATCGAGGTGTTGTATGATCCAGTCTGTAAAGCCTGGGATTGCACCGGTATATCGTCGATTTTACTGCAAGCTATCCGGATGTGATCAGAAATTTCGTTTAAAAGCGCGCGTGATTCGGTTGCTTAAATCACTCATTGGGCACATGATGCTTATGAGCAACTAATCATTATTTGGCGGAAAGGGAACGCTGCTTCGGGACGTACTTAGGAGATGAAAATCGAGGAAAGACCGTAGAGAACTTAAAGAGTCTGTTTTTGTGGGGATGTAAGATTTAATTATGGATTTAACACTATGGGATATACAATTTTTTAAATCTTCACTAATTTCGTGTTTATCGTTTCGTTTAATTAAATCACTACTTTGAGCCAACTGCATAGATTTCTAAATTGACTCTTATTATAGCTTGCAGATTGTTTGAGGGAAACTGATAAGTCTTCAACTGTTTTTAAAATGTCATCATATTTGGTGAATTGATTTTGAATCGATTTTAATGCATGGTTGTCTTCCGCCGCAAAATTGTTGACTGAATCACTGAGACACTTAATAGCAAGCAAGATGTGGGACGGAGTGATGTCATTGCACTCATCGTAATAGAACAAAAAATTGTTTTTAAAGTCCCTTAAATACGTGATGGATCTCTTACTCAAGCCAATGCATAAGGCGTGGAACGATTTGCGACAAAGACCACTGCAGATTACCATAACAGCATTTGGATCATTTGTTAAGGAGCAATTTGCACTTCCACATAATTCAGACATGATGACTATGAAGTATGGGTAGGTTAGTTGAAAATTTACGCAAAAGGCGGTGAATGAGAATTGGGTTAACTTTAATATCATTAGGCACTTTTACTCAATAAACAAATCGAGTCAGCAAAATAGTTGAAAATGTACACAAAGGGCGGTGAATGAGAATTGGGTTATTAGACACTTCTACTCAATAAACATCAAAGGTAATTACCGAGAAATAGCTTGTGCAAATTATTTCAAGTTAGGCAGGAACAAATTAAATGAAAATAAATAAGCGGAGCGAAATTTAAGCACGTCTGAACTTAATGAATAGCAATCACGTACAGTCATTACAGTTGCGATGGGGTGTTGTCATTTGCGACTAAAACCAAAGTTTCGAGTTTAACCTTTTTTGGACACTGAGTTCCACTTGGCTGTTTTCTGCAGGTCTAGAAGTTATTCTTTGGTTCATCGGGCACAAAAATTCTACTTTATTGTCGAAATTCGTCGCCACTGTTTAAATCCGAGTAATCCTTCGTGACCTCTCAGTGGTTCTGCCATAGCATTTAGGGGGGCCCCAATAAGAAAGTGCCCTTGGGTCAAAACTGCTTCGTCACTGGCATCGTTGGACATCGCACACAGAGGTCGAGAGTTGAGAACTACAGTTGACAGCTCTTTAAATGTCAATATGCTTGGCCAACAGTTTTCAGTAAAATGACTATTTGCAGATTTTACAGCAGCCTCTCACAGCCTGGTGCTCTAGGAGATATATGATGGAATTCTATCTGCTCCGCAGCGCACCTGGTCGCAATTACCTTCTTACTTTGTTATTCCAGAGATTGTTCGAAACTCATGTAATTCATTTCAAGCTCGCACAAAATTTGTACCATTGTCGCAAAAGAGATCACGACATAAGCCCCGCCGTGCAACAAATCGCCCTAGAGTTGCGATGAATCCTTACCTCAATGGACCCGAAACAACCTCGAAATGACTGCAACACAGACAAATACTGCAACATATGCCTTTTATTAACGCTTTCTGCGTCGATTTAAAGTTAAATGGAATGGCCCGCAAAAGTCCACACCAGTCTTCAGAAACTGTCGATTCGGCCGCACTTTGTTTCCGGGTAAGTTCACCATAACTTGTGTGAATGATTTAGGCCGGTACTTAACGCAATGAACACATTTATCTCGTACCCTTTTTGCCATTCTTCGCACGTCAATAACCCAAAAGCGCTGTCATACAATTGCGATTAATGCAGGAGGTCCTGCGTGGAAGTTTTTTCTGTGTAAATTGAAAGGTAAATTAAATACAAAGGGGTGGAGTGTTAGCATTCTGCAAACGCCCACAAATTTTGAGGACTTTTTAAGAAGAATCGTCTAGGAAGGGGTTCAAGTTTTTGACGACACTCTTTGGGCTAATCAAATTAATTTTTTCTATCTTTTTAACTTCATCTTTGAAGTGTTCTGGTTGAATGTGCCATACAATTGGCAGAAGGTCATCGTTTATATTTTCTGCAGTAAGTGTTGGAATGTTTTCTTTTGCCTTTCTGGTGGAAAAAACATCAAATGGCTGCCTTGTTTCATCTTCCTTTGGCTTTTGTTTTCTCAAAACCCATATAAACTTAGAAACGTATTTAAATATCCGACAAGTCCTTTGAACGTCACCGTAATGTTGGTAAAAACCCGAAAAGCCTGATGCTATATTTAACGCCACTAGTACTGTCTCGCTCTTGCGCCGTCTAGCGGTTTCCTTACCGATCAATGAACAATCTTTTTTGCAAGGCAACTATGACTTACTAAGTGCAGAAAGTTTGGCCCTGTGAACCAAATAATTTCCTTCAGTTCTTTTGCATATGCTCCCCTTGATATAATATCCGCCGGGATATTATACTTTTCAGAATCTGTCCAAAAGTAGATTTGCTCGGTGCAAATGTGTGAAAAGTTTGGTAGAATCATTCGCAATAACGTCCCCAACATTTCGGCTGCGCACAACTCTAATCTGGGTAAACTTTGTGTTTTAATTGGTACAACCCTCGATTTCGCCGCTAATAAGTTGCATGTTACCTCAATCTTCACGTTCCTTATATATATATGCAACATCCATAGCCTTTAAGTGATGCTTCCGCAAATCCATGAATTTTAAATGTGTGATAATTCGCGATTAACATATAGATTGGGCCTTTGATTCTATCTAACTCCTTTAAACGACTACGGAATTTTTGCCATTCGTCATTTATCCGCACCTGTATGGTGCTTGTCCTTTGTACCCAAAAATTCTGTGAGATAATTTTTTCTTTAAAAACCACCGAATTTATAAAACCTAACTGGTCAAAGAGTGTTGAAAACTCTGACAAAACCAAGTATTCTAATGACATCAGAACCGTTGATATGTGACGACCTTCTCCGAGGTAGGATTACCATTTCCGTAATGTAAAATCAGCATTTTCTAGAACCCTTCTGAGTTCCTCGTGAATTGTCTCAATTTCTTCTGGAGTGTCTCTACCGCTTATTAGATCGTCCATATAGAAATCTTCCCGTAAAACCTTTGCTCCTTTGGAATACTTTTTAATACTCAGATCTGACAACATTTTCAGGCATCGGATGGCTAGGTATGGGGCAGGTTTGGTACCGTAGGTTAGCGTGTTTTACTTAATTCTTCCGATGAACTTGCCCTCCATAGGACACATTGATAATTATACATTGATATATATGCTGTTAACCTGATTATTTCAATATGACCTTAGCCTTCATACTCCTTCATAAAGTCGCAATATTCTTCTTTGACCTCTGAGTTCTTTGACTGTATCCTCTCCAAGGCGTAAAAACGTTTTTTGGCAATCTCAAATGAATTTCCTAAATTCGTTGCCATATTACGCATGACTGTTCTTACAAAGTGATCCTCACATCTGGTATCTTCTAAGCTCAAGAAACTTTTTTTGTCATCCACGGTTTATAACATCCAGAAACGCTCTACGAGTTCATTCAAATCGAGATTATGACTAATATGACTAACATTTGGGCTACCAACTACACAAAGTTTTGAATTTGGTATTTTTGAGCTTTCATATCTACCTGACACTATACAGCCGGTAAGAGTTTTTTGTAAAGTGGGCCGTCCTTCCATTTTTATTTGTCAAACTGATAACAAATCAAAAAAGCACTCTACTCCTATCAGCATATCAATCTTCGAAGTCTGATTGAATTTCGGATCGGCTAACACGAGATTTTTCGGAATGTCCCAACTTTCTACGCTAAAGGATTTATTTGGTTGACGATCTGTTATATTTTTCATGATCAGCAGCCCTAGTTCAATTTCAAAGCCTGACGTTCTCGACCTGCAAATAGCTTGTGTTCTACTCCATACCTTTGTTACATCTTTACCAATACCAAGGACTTCGAGATTTTCCTCCACTTTATGTAGCTTCAACCTTTGAGCCATTTCCTTTGTGATGATATTTAGATGTGAAGCCGAATCAAGGAGAGCTCACACTGAATGATATACACTGTCCCGTACTTCTATAAGCGCCGTATCCAAAATCACCTGATTACCTGTTCGTCCAAAACTGGTTGAAATCGCTGGGGGTTCGTGTTGTTGTTGTTCGTGGCTGCGATTGCTGTGAACCTATGCATGAGTCGATGGCGTGGAAGCGAATATATATTCCATTTAGATTATGAGCATAGACGAACTGAATGCCCCTTTTCCAAGCAGTTTATACAGAGCATCAATCTTTTTGTCTCATAATACCTTTTTGCAACTGACAACATTGATAACTATTTGTTCTGTGATCCTCCGCGTTACAAAATGTGTACTGAATACTGTGAGCTGACAAAATTGTTTGACGACCACTTTTATCTAAATTACAATAACGGAAACAATTATCCTTCTGATAAGTAGAGGTAGTAGCTCTCTCTGTAGTGTGCATCTTCGTTTCATTTACTTCTAAGTTTTTACACCTGCAATCTAGAATTGTGAAAAAATCATCCCACGATGGTAACTTACTATAATTTATCGCATCTTGCCACTTTAATTGGGTCTCTGCATCAACTCTATCTAATGTCAACGATACTAAAAAGGCGTGTGTAATATCTTGATAGGTTCCAATTGATAGCATAGCAGTTAAGTGAGTATTAAAACTATCATCTAAATTTCTTAATGACAAGGACGTTAGTTTTGACTTTGTTCTTGGAACATAAGGCATTTATTATCAAAGCGCTTAGCCAATCATATCATATCAAATTCTTTCACGGAGTTTAATGCTGCACCTGAAAGGCACCTCTTTAAATAATTGAACCTTTGCAAATTATCCAGCGTTTCATCTTTGTCCACTAGCTTTTAAAATAAACCAACTGTGATAGAGTTATCCTTATTCGCCTTAGAGAGCTCTAGTATCTTTGATTTTGAAGCAATGTGCAACTCTTTCACTTCCGCTCTAAAATTATCGTTGGATTCTTTATCCTCCTCAATGTTAAAGCGCTCAATGGATGTTTGGAAATTCAAAGCTGCTTAGAATATGAATCAAATATCACTAATCGACATTCTAGTTCAGCCAAAGATAAGCAATCTCTTTTCGAGTCAATAAGATTTTTTATGCGAGTTAGATTTCTTTTTGTATTCGCTCTCGCAGTTTGACATCTGTCAATGTCTTCTGTTTATTTTTCGACGCTTGTTAAGCTTCATCAGAGTAGGGTTCAGCGACGTCACCGTCAACATTAGGTGTTTTTGTTTTATGGCTAGTCATACAGATAACCGCAAACAACAATGTATTTGAAAAGTTCTATTCAATTGATCGAAAATATCAATTGATTATTTGTGGGCTTTATTTCTTAAGCCCGAAGAGTGTATATAAAAAATAAGGTATTAGGAAGTGAAAAAGAGACAGCGAAATTCTTTATAGTGGAAAAAAGACTACTTCAGCAACAAGTTCCCCAACCAACTATAAGTTAACACGACATCAGTGATTTACCCAAACACCTAAGAATTGTGCAAGACAACACTTCCACGAGCATTCACGTGATTTACTTGTCATTTCAGCGCACAAGTCGGCACATGATACCTTCCCATATTTCCCATGCACATCATTTACCACAGTGGATTCCACCACCTGAAACCTACTCTGTGTTCCCACACCGAAATCTGGTGATCCCACTCATTCCCTCACGATTGCGATGGTCCACATTACAATAAGTTAGGTGATAAGTTAAATTGTAAGTTTCTAAGTAGTCTTTGTTAAGTCACATCTGAATAAAGAGGGTAATCTTCCAAAAAATTATTTTTTTTTAAAAACCTTTTTATTTAAATGCTTTCACTGGCGCTCGAGCAGAGACCAAGGAGTACAAGTCGCTAAAGTGAACGAGTTTATTTTCGCTTGGCGTAATTGAATCGCGAGCCGTTAAAAGTCCTTAAGTAGCACAGACGCGCTCAGTAAAAAGGTAAAAGTAAAATCTCGAACCGGCAAAAGTCCTCAAGTAGCACAGATGTGTTTCGCATATAAAAATTCTCATGTGGTCCCCCCAAAAACCCGTGTGTGAGGTAAACGTGTAGTGGAAAAAGAAACAACACAAAGACCCCCCAGTAGCCGTATGCAGACAATCCCTCGCCCTACGGAAGAAAAGGAGACGGACGAATCGTCAGCCGCACCACCATTAAAAGTGAAAAACTAATGAATCTCTTCCAGCGGATAGTTTTAAGTTTAGTTTTAAGATTTAAAAGAAAAAGAATATACTAAAGTGCAAAATAAATTAACTTTATTAAATTGAATAATAACTTCCAAATAAGAAAATCATATTTGAATATTTTCTATAAAAAAAAGATATTTAAAAAAAAAGTGAAAAGAAATTTAAATTTTAATTTTTCAGTGCCCATATATTAAAAACTATATTTAAGATTGTATAACTACATTAAACAAAAAATATCCATAACAAAATTTTCTTTATCAAAAAATTGTTTTATAGTGAGTTAACACGTCTTCAATTTTTACATTTCAAAATTTTATTATTCTTTGACTTGCTTTGATAATTCGAGAAAATTAAATTAGGTTAACATGCCTAAAACAAGGTCTGCAACTGCCAATAAACCTAATCCTACCATTCAAAGTTCACAAGCCGAAACTGTTCTTCCTTCTTGGCTCAAAGAATGAGCCAAGCCACAATAGCTACTTTCAATCTACTTCTTCCAGAGCCGAACGGCAAAATCAAGAACCTGGTACAACTCAAGAATTTGAAGCACTCATCACAAGTATTGTAAATCGCGTCTTGGAAAAAAAAACCCCAATATAATTCAAAGAACTTTAAACCCGAATGCAGATCAGTTCGCTGGTGAAGATCAGATCATCCATCAGGAACGCAGGAAAAACCTATACGATTTAGACAAGATACGGAAAGTAGTCAGGTGCCTGAGAGAATTCTCTGGCAATCGCAGTGAATTCATTTCATAGAAACGAAGCGTGGATAGAATTTTCGCAACTTATGAGCCCTTTAGGGGTATACCAAAATACTTCGGCATCTTCAGCGTCGTACGCAACAAAATTGTTGGCGAAGCTGATGTAGCTTTAGAGTCATACAACACTCCATTGAATTGGGGTTGTATCTCTAGATGTCTTTCATCTTAGGTACTCTTGAGTACCAACTCATGTCAATCGTTCAAGGTAATAACTCAATAGAGGCATTTTAGCAAACCGTATATGGCTACTTGTCACTTATCCTTAATAAGATTGGTTGTCTTGACACTGGCAATGAGGCCATGGGACTTTTCAAGCAAACATATCGAGACAAAGCCCTCGATACATTTATAAGAGGCTTGAAGGGCGACCTTCCCAAGCTTCTTGCTATACTCGAACCCTCAGACCTACCCCAAACCTTACATTTGTGTCTAAAACTTGAAAAGCACAGTTTCAGAACTCACCACCCAAACCAAAATGCGAACAAAAAATCCTTTAATCCCAAACCCTGTCTCGCCTAGACCTCACGCAATTAACTTCCCATCAAGGCAGATCGGGAAAATTTCATATTCACAGCAAACCCCTAGCCCGCAGAGAGCGATACCACGCGCTTAAAACAGTCTATCCCCAAGTAAAAACTCAATATCAAAATAATAATCAACAAACTTTCACGCCACAATGCAATCCTCGAGCTACTAATATTTCAGCAACTCAAATGCAACCCAAGCTAGAGCCTATAGATAAAGGTCGCAGCGTACAAGTAAAGAACCAACACCAGAGAGGTTTAACCCAGTTAAAGCAATCACAACATTCACATAGACCAGTCTCTCACAACAATAAAGAACTCGAACTCCCAGAATACAATGAGGCATTCGAGTCAGAAAATAACAATTGCGAGGAAGCCCTTGACAATTACGAACAGATAGAACACCCTGAGCCCTCAACGTCAACGAAACACTTGATTTTACTGACTTAAATTTTTTAGACTAAATAATTATTCGTTGCCTTTTATAAGCAGAACGAAGAATGGAAATTTCATTAAGAGTCTTATAGATACAGGTTGCACGAAAAACTAGATCCTACCTTCCCTTATAAGTAACCCATCTCCGAGTAAAGAATATTTATACGCTAACTCCATCGGAAGCAGTGTCAAGATAACTCACTATGTGGAAACCAACCTATTTGGATTAAAAAATTTTAAAATTAAGTTTTTCCTTCTACCAACACTTAGGTCTTTCAATGCTATATTGGGCAACGATACTCTTAAGGAACTATCTGCAATAATCCACAAGGAGCACGATTACATGGAACTTAAGAATGGCCTTAAAATAAAAATCAGACAACTACCTTCACAATCCGTAAACATACTAAACAGACCATATGACATCTGATCAAAAATCCGTCTTATATGAACTCATAAGCAACGTACCCATATCTTTTCTCAGAACCCAACGGAAAGTTTATATATATGACTAACGTCTAGGGAGAAATACGAACCTCCTGCTAAACTCATGTATTCTCTAGAAACTACCCATATCCGATGTCTTTGAAAGATGAAGTCGAGAGACAAATCAATCAACTTTTGGATGACGGTATTATAAGGAAATCAAAGTCCCCTTATAATACATATACCTGTATGTATCGTGCAAAAAAAAACCTGACGTATCCGGAGTAAAAAAATACAGGTTAGTTATAGATTACAGAAAGCTTATAAAAACTTTAAATGATCATGTCAAAAATTCCAGCATTGCAGTGGTTCAAAGGAAATCTAATATGAGACTTAAGCCTCGGATAAACCATACAATCCTTAAAAAAAATGAAACTTAAAAACAAACTCCGTAGAAAGTGTTACAAACGTCCACTCAATTCAATCCTTAAAAAAATATAACTCAAAAACAAACTCTTTAGAAAGTGTTACAAACATCCACTCAATTCTAGCCTTAAATGTCGTTTTAAAAAAATTAGCAAGAAAGTCAACAGGGAAATTCGATTGTGCCGCGATGGTTATTTTCACTCTAAAATTAAAATCCTAGAAAAGAATGGAAAGTGATAAATGACTTTATTGGTGGCAACTTTAAAAATAGGCTCAGCCCAGTCGTTTTGAAAAATGAAGGTGCTGAAATTACTATCCGTCTACAATAGCCAATACATTCATTGACTTTTTTTTCAACAACAGGGCAAAAGTCATTTGATAGTGATTGTCCTTCATATTGCCAACATTGTATTGGAACAGTGGAAAGAGTGTCCTGCAGGAATAGTTTCTTTTTTGAACAAATAACTGGGTTCGAACTATTAAGGATGAGAAAATCTCTTAAAAATCTCTTTTGTCAAAAAAGGTGACAAAATGGATAAAAATAATTATAGACCGATTTTCTTGTTACCTTTAATCTCTAAAATATTTGAGAAGGCTGTTAAAAAGAGAATGTGCGTTTATTTGAATAGTTTAAACTTAAACTTAAACCAGATGATCTTCTGGCTTTTTGCTCCCTTATAAACAAAGGTCTTGATGACAAAAAATATTGCGCCGGTCTTTTCGTGGATATATAGTAACTAAGGCGTTCGACATGGTCAATCACAACATCCTTTTGGACAAGCTTTATGGTGCTGGCTTTCGGGGCTTTATGTATAATTGGTTTGTTTCTTATCTTAAAGACAGGACACTAAAAGTTAGAGTGAAGGACTATCTTAGCGACCCAAGAGTAATTTCATTGGGTGTACCGCAAGGGTCTGTCGTTGGCACCATCTTGTTTTTGATCTACCTGCTTTTGCAGATGATCTTGGCATTGCCTATGGTTCAAATTACAACCCTTTGGATATAAACCACGTATAGATTTGCTATAAATCTGGTTTGCGAAGCATAGATTTATTGTCAGTTACAAAACCAAAATCATGTATTTTAGCCTTAGCATGCAAGAGTCTCCTGACTTCGAAATATATTTCCATGCACTTGGCTGCTGTCGGCAAAACATGATAAATTGTACTTGTACTGCTGAAGGTAAAGTTATGTATAATGACAGCGTAACATGCAATGTAAACTATTTTAAAGTTGAAGTCGTAAAACAGTTTAGGTACCTAGGTGTTGTTATAGATGAAAATCTGAGTTGGGGTGAAAACATCGCGTTCTTAAAAAACTGTCTGCGTTTGGCTATTCGTAGTCTTTATCGACTCAGAAAGTGTTGTATGAATCATACTTTGAAAACAGTGTAATACGCAATTTTTTATTGGAAGTTACGATATGGTATAAACTGTTGGGGGAGTACATACATCACCAATCTCCAACCACTTGTTGTGTTGCAAAAGTAGGTCGTCCGAATGCTCACCGCTTATCCCATTCTATGGTGCTATTTAGGTCCTTAAAAATTTTGCCTGTTAGGCATTTATACTATTTTAAAGTTTCAAAGATCTCTTTTTTATAAGGGGTTGATATATGCAAAGCCCAATCTCTAACACTTACAATTTAAGAAGTATTCCCCGTTCTGTTGTCGAAATACCTCCTTTTCGTACCACCTATTTTAGAAACTTTTTTTGTGTAGTATCTCGCAAATTGTTCAATAGACTCCCAGTAGACATACAACGCAGTAGAACATTAAAAGCGTTTCAAAAAAATTAAGAATATGGCTCCTTGATTTTAATCATACTGATATTGAAGTTTTGCTGCTCTACATTGTTTGACTTTTAGTTTTTTGTAACAGCTCTAAAGCTTCCTGTTAATTTATATATTTTTAAGTATTTAATTGAATTATTGATCACCCCACAATAAATAAATAATTTATTTTCAAAGTGGCATTTATATCTATTTATATTGTTTAATATTTAATGCCACTAACTATTCTATTGTGTAGAGCAATTGTGTAATATCATAGTAAGCTGGAAATTTTCTACAAAATTAAAATAAAGAGAGGGAAAAAAAGCTGAACGTCGTAACTATAGCACATCGTTACCCGATTCCCGAAATTAATGGAGTTCTTTTTCAACTCGGCCAGAACAAGTGGTTTACTGTCCTCGACCTTAAGAGTGATATCGAATTTCTATTAACCATGGAAAATACGAATTCACTCGTCTCCCCTTTGGACGCCTTCCATATTCCAGCGCGCAATGGAAGACACCCTTCGCGAACATATCGGCAAAACCTGTTTTATTTACATCGGCGACATTGTTATATTCGGTAAAGATGAGCAAACACATCTCGAGAACATCAAAAAAATTTTCCAAACATTAGAGAAAGCTAATGTTAAAATCCAATTCGATAAGTGCGAGCTTTTTTTAAGAACGAAGTCGAATTCCTCGGCTTCATAATATCAGAAAAGGGAATTAAAACAAACCCAGCCAAAGTAAAAGCTATTTCAGATTTTCCTTGCCCCAAAACCTAACGAGACCTTTGATCTTTCCTTGGCCTTTCCGGCTACTATAGACGGTTCATAAAAGATTATGCCAAGGTGGCTAAGCCACTTACTCCCCTCCTTAGAGGAGAAGGGGACTGTATGTCTAAACATGCCTTAAATAAAATCATCATTAAACTCGACGCTAAAGCAATGGAATCATTCGAGAAATTAAGAACCACATTGGTGTCAGAAGATACACTTTTAAAATATACCGATTTTACAAAAGAATTTCAGCTTACTACTGATGCCTCAAACTTCCTTGAACAGAACCAAAAACCAATCACGCTTATTTCTAGAACCCTCAGCAAGACCGAGGAAAACTATTCGACCAACGGCCAAGGAGATGTTGGCCATAGTCTAGGCCCCAGGGTCCCTGAAGAATTACCTATACCGTTCATCTAAGGTGAAAATAATAACAGATCACTAACCTTTGACATTCGCTCTAAGTAACAAGAATAATAACAGCAAAATGAAGCGCTGGAAAGTCTTCCTTGAAGAGTATAATTACGAATTATTATACAAACCCGGAAACCATACATACAAACCCATCGTTGCAGAAGTCCTTTCTCGTACTCCAAATTCATTCGAAGTCAATGCACTAACATTTACACAGCATAGCACAGAAAGTTTCGCACAAGAACTCATTCCCTGCATAGAAGCCCCAATAAATTTCAGGACACAAATAATTCTTTCCATAGGTCAAAAAAATAACTGTCAATTGGAAAACTCCTTTCCAAATTACCTAACGCATACATTCATTCAACCGACATATAGGAAAGAAAATATTATATGCATGACTACCGAACAGATCATGGGACAGATTCAAGAAATATACACTTTATACTTTAAAAAATATAAAATCAGATTTACACAAACCAAGGTCGAAGATCTAAAAAAGGGAGAAGACCAGGAGGAGCAAATGTTAAAAACACACAACAGTGCTCATCGCAATGCCCGTGAAAAGAAAACTCAGTTACTCCAAAATTTCTACTTTCCTTAAGAAAAGCTCTCGTAAAATAATGTGTAGTATGTAAATGGAATATATACGATAGCTACCCTAATAAGCCATTATTACAGGAGACCGCTATTCCTCAATACCCCAGACAAATCATCCACCTGAACATTTACATAACAGAAGGCCATTTACTATAGTACTAACGGCAATAGACAATATCTCTAAATAGGCCCAAGCTAAAATTCTTCAATCTAGGGCAACAGCAGACTTAAGGCAGCCTCTGAGAGAATTACTATTTTCCCTCGGACCCCCAGAAATGATGGTAATAGATAACGTAAAAACTTTGAATTCTAAATGCCAAAAATTCTTGATTCAAGATCAGTTAGGTATAAAAGTTTACAAAGCCCTTCCTTATATTAAAGGTTATATCAGCGATATTTGGACGCTTGTCATTAAGTGGATGCAAATCCCAGATATGTTCTCCTTTAAAACTGCGCAGCTCAATTAAAACTAAGTCCAAAATGATCCACCTTATCTCAATAGCAAAGCTTTATGACAAAATTGGTTCAATCTCACCCTGCACTATCAAGGCAAATAATAGATTCAAGTTGTCTTAAAACAGACCGCATTCACAGAAGCTTCCAAGAACTGCTAGAGCGTGGTGGTGGATTCCACCACCTGCAACCCACTCTGTGTTCCCACACCGAAATCTGCCGATCCCACACATTCCCTCACGATTGCGATGCTCCACATTAGAATAAGTTAGGTGATAAGTTAAATTGCTAGTTTCTAAGTAGCCAGTCTTTGTTAAGTCACATCCGAATAAAAAAGGTAATCCTCCAAAAAATATATAATTTTTAAAACTTTTTTAATTAAATGTTTAACTTTTCTGTGGAATTACGACCGAAAATTGGAGTTGACGCTCTTAAAGTTGCAGTCACCGACTCCGAATATCTGTAGAAAATTTTTATAATTTGCAGACGTTGCTCGTTAGTGTACTTTATCATGATGAAAATGTTGAGTTCACTGAATAAATTGACAATGACAGTTTGATGATTAGTGAAAGAGTGCGTTCATAAATTAAATTCAAAGTTGTCTAGTCCCTATTGGAACACTCTATATAAGGGGATTGAAATATCTAGCAACAACTTTCTCCTGCTTTACACCTTTCTGAACTAAGTTTCTAACAATTCGTTCGACAACAATTTACGATAAGCAACAGTTATCGATCTTCAACTCTTGGCGACTTAAATTTTACGATCTACAACTTTACGATTTTGTTCACAACAACGAATTTATGTACATTTACTTTGCAACAAGTTCAGTATAATGATTTATATGGACCATTGTATGCACATACATATGTACATGAGCAAGTAAAGATTTAGCAACAAAGACTTATTTAATTTCAACAAAGCTCAGTCTTGCACCCAGTATCAATGAAGTCCACAACTTCCACTTTCCATATTAATCAGCCTGAAAGCTTCTTTGACGTGCTGTAATTCTGCGTTTAAAATCCGTACATCCCACGCTGAGCGAAAATATGTAAAGTTAAGTTTTTCTCTTAAGATGTTTTTGATGCGGTAATGGTCCGCATCTGAAATCAGCGAAAAAAGGAGAGGATTACTAGGTGGAGTGAAAAGTAACCTCCTTGACCGCCAGTATGCGCTGCTACTGCAAAAAAGGTTATGGTGCCTTGAAGTTCGTTCATATTTAGGCAGACATGCTAAAATTTTATTTTTGTTTTAACAGCTGATTGTTGTTGACGTGTTTGGCATCATGTTGAGTATGGACAAAAACGATTTCCGTTCTCTCATAAAACATTAGTTTTTGAGAGGCAAAAGGGCGAAGGAGACAAAAGAAAAGTTGGATAAATATTATGGGGCTAATGTTCCGTCAGACTACACCGTCAAATATCGGTTTCGAGATTTTCGTGGTGGCCGCAACTTCACTACTGATCAAGTCCGTAGCGGCAGACCCTCCGATGTGGTTACAGAGGACAGAGCAATGAAAATCAGGAATTATCATATGAAAAATGCAAAGTGACCTTCGTTTGACCTTGAAAATGGGTCTAAAGGTCAAACTTTTCGAGTAATTTTGATGTCTTAAGTTTTATGGCGCTTTTTGATGGGAAAATAACGCACTTTTGAAAAAAGTGTTTCATGTAAAAGAATTGTAATTTTTCACGCAGATTACGAATCTGTCAAAAAAATATTGGTTCCCATTAAAAAATCAAAAGTGACCTTCGTTTGACCTTGGATATGGGGCTCAAGGTCAAACTCGTGGTCACCATCTTATGTTCCCTTCAGAACCTTGTAACTTTTATCTGAAACATTTTTCGCGATATCGCGTATTTTTCGAGTAATTTGGATATCTCAAGTTAAAACACTCGGTAAAGGGTGATTTATCGTAAGGTTTGATTTTCAATAAACTTTTTTTGACAGATCACGCATGACTTCTATCAAACTGCTTTGTCATTTTTGTTTAGTATCGTTTGGCAAGTCATCGTGAAAAGGCTCACACTACAACAGCGTCTCCAAATTTTCCAGCTGTATTACGAAAGTCAGCGTTCTGTGAGAAATGTTTTTCGTGGTATTCGAGAAATTTACGGTGCGCATAATCGACCTACTGAAACCACTATTGCCAATACCATTCGCAAATTTGAGTCCCAGTTTATATTAGTGGTTAGGTTAGATCACATTCAGCACGTAGTGAAGAGACTATAGCAGCTATAGCTGAGAGTGTACGCGAAGACCGTGACGAATCGAATTGAAGCCAGGCGACTTGAATTTTCGTCATATTTTCAGTGAATGGGCCCTGGGAAAACTCAATGAAAATTTGATGTTTTGTCATGCCAATTTCTGACTCAATGGATACGTTAATAAACAAAATTGCCGTATTTGGGCTGATGAGTAACCCGAAGAGTACCAAGAGCTTTCATTACACCCAATAAAAACAACGGTATGGTGTAGGTTATGAGCTGGTGGAATCATTGGTCGATATTTTTTCAAAAATGAGGCAAATCAGAAAGTTACCGTCAAAGCGACTATGTACTTCCTGAAATTCAAGCACATGGTCTCGGTGAGCTCTGGCTTCAACAATACGGCACTATAAGCCATATATATGGACTTGTTGAGAAATCATTTTGGTGAGCACTTAATTTCACGTTTTGCTACGATAAATTGGCCGCCTAGATCGTGCGATATCACACCTTTGGACTGTTTTCTCTGGGGATATGTAAAGTCTCAGGTCTTCGGGTATAAGCCAGCTACCATTGATGATTTGGAAGCAAACATTACTCGTGTTATCCGCGAGATACCAGTCGCTATGCTCACACAATTTGCCCAAAATTTGACCTTCCGAGTGGACCACCTCAGACGTAGCCGTGGCCATTATTTTCAAAGAGTAAATGCCATGAATCGTTCTTTTAACGGATGACCAAAATTTGAGTTTACTTACAAATTTATGTGTTTCGTTTTACATTATAAATCAAACTTCACGATGAATCACCCTATATTTTATACGAGTATACATAATATATATTCTTTAAATCGTTTAAGTCATTGTAGAAGAAAGCTACTAAGTGGAGTTTTATTCTCTGGGGGAAACCTGGACATGTACAGTGAAGGTTTCCTGCTCCTCCATGCAGCTTCTACACAAATCATTTGTAAAGGCGTCAAGCCTTCCTGCATGCTTGCAGATAAGGCAGTGTATAGTGATGACATATATGATGGCGCTGAGATGTTTTATATTAACAAGGATTAGACTCTAAGAGCGATTTAGATCCAGTTTAAACCAGATCTGTTTAGTCGCTAGATATGTTCACCACCGGTCCACCTAAGGTTGGTTCTTTTATTAGCATTCAGCTTTAATAATGATTTGCACGTAGCGATTGGTATACCTATTCCGGTAGAATAGGTAGATTGGTTCTGCCACCAACTCCGCTATCGGTTTTAGATTAATCTATGTAGAAGTGGATTGATTTGTCCTCCATGAAAGCATCTACTTCCCAGAATGATCTAGAGGGGAAGCTCACATGAAAGTCTTTGTCAAACCAAAGTTTAGGCATGGTGTAATTGATGTTCTCTGTGAGAACATAACATATTAAGAATATTAGCGTGGCCAAATAAATTATTTGTTCACTGTAAAGTCGCTTTAAAGCGAAAAGCTGCAGTCGCAGCTACTTGTTTGCTAAAGACGTCGAGGGGTGTCAAGCGAAATAGAATGTCTAAACCCGCGGAGGGAGTAGAACGTAGAGCTCCGCTTATGCATAGACATGATTTTCTTGCGGCTCTGCTTAGTTCGTTGCAGTTGACTGCATTGTTTTAGGCCGTCCAACGGACAAAAATACCGTAGGTGAGTATCGGTCTTAGGACAGAGATGTGTAGCTAGTGGGTTATTCCAGGTTGATGGTCCCATTTGTCCCCAATGACTTTTGTACAAGAGAATAAAGCTACTGTCGCTTTCTTGACTCCCTCTTGAATGTTAAGTTTCCAGTTTAGTTTCCTGTCAGAAATGAGACCTAGGTATTATTCTGTATTGGAAAATACCATTTTATACTCCCGTTTATTGAGGGAGGGGCTATAATTGGAATTTTATGTTTCATGGAAATGAGGACAAGATCAGTTTTATGGGGGTTTACTCCCAATCCACAGCGATCCGCCCGACGGGTTTATCTGTTTAGGTTTAGCTGAAGGAGTTCTTTGCCGGTTTTTAGATGCTTACCCGAAACGGCTATAGTAACGTCATTCGCATAGGCAATCAATTTGCTTCCTCCCGATTCCAGGTATGTCAGGAGTTCGTTAACCACTACGTTTCAGAGAAGGGGAGAAGGAACATCACCTTTCGGCGTACCTCTGCTGACACGTCTTTTAGCAGAAGTGCCACCCAGTTTGGAGCTGATTGTCCTCCTATTTAGCGTATGACTGAACAATTCCCCAAGTGTGTTATCTACCTGCAGATGTGACAGCGCAGTTTTAAATGCGGATGTGTCGACGTTGTTAAAGGTGCCCTCTATGTCCAGGAAAGCAACCATTGTGTACTCTCTTTATTGTAGGGATCGTTCGAAGTGGCAGCGTGTGCAGAGCCGTTTCCACCGAGTTTTCTGTGCAGTAGGCTTGTTGAGCCCTAGATAAAGGTCTTGGATAAATTAGCTTAAATATGGATACCAATCAGTCGTTATAGAGTTTTCAGAAGGAAAGATGATAAACTTAACACCATTTAACTCCATGACAGTGGAATGTGGATCAGTTCTACATAGCTCCTCATAATATTCTCTAGCGTGTGTAGGATAATACCTGAGGACCTTTGTAGCTCGGCACGTTTTATACCATCCGGACCAGCAGATTTGAATGGTTTGAAGCTCTTGTTTCTTGTAATCAGACAATGAATTTGGCCACTGTTGCAGTAGTATTGTTTGGATTACTTCTGGTCGCGAATAAGGAGCTACCAGGAAAGTGGGTGTCCAGTACCAGGTTGAGTGATTCATCAGTTGAGGTTGTCCAGGAGCCATCGGTTTTTTTTTTTTAAAACTAAGTATCATAGGATTTGTAGAGAGGATTTTTCTGAGTCGCGATGTCAGAGAGGTTTCTGCGATTTTGTCACATAATGATCTAAAGGACTGTTGCTTTGCTTTCGTCTGTTCCATTTTATATATTTTGAGGGATTCTTTGTATGAGTCCCAATCAGTCGCTTTTCATGTGCGTTTTGCTAGGTTGAAAAGTTTTCTGCAGGTGTTTCTTAGCGGTCCTAGTGCTGATGTCCACCAGTGAGGCTTTTTTTTGCCTTTAGGTAGATTAAGAAGGCAGGAAGAAGCAGGGTGAATTCTCGCGGGAGAATTGAGAGTTCAGAGGATAGTGTTTTTAACAGTATTCCTCTGTATTTTGACCAGCAATTTTCCGATAGTTCCGGAATGTTGGTTGGCTAGGGGGAGCATGACTCAAGCTGAATTAGGTGAATCCGTAGTCTGAAAATGAGTGTTCAGACAATACCATCCAGTTCATTATCATTTGAGTGATGGTGTAGGAGACAAGAGTGATATCTAGCACAGTTTCTTGTTATAAAAGTGGGCTCATTGCCAATGTTTCGAACAATGAGGTTAGTACTTATAATATAATAAAAAAGTGATTCACTTCAATTGTTGATGTCGGTACTGCCCCATACCATGTGATGAGCGTTAGCGTCGCACCCGATGATGACGCTAGCTTTTTTTTTGCCTTCCAGCTTCCAGTACCACCTTTTCTAAGTTATCACTAGACAGAGGGCCCACATGATCGTGGCTAAGATAGGCCGATTTCAGCTAGTAGGAGCATTTGTCAGTCTCTAGCCTAGCAACAGTTAAGTCGCTGAGGTTAGGAAGTAAAAATGCATTGTGGCAACTTTTCACTAATATACTAGTTATAATCTTACCTATGTCTCTTGTATGGAGTGGAGCGTATACAGGTGTCTCAAGCCCACAAACCACGCCTTCTGCGATCCATGTTTCCTGGATTAGGATAATGTCTTCTGCGTTTTTGGAAAGACGCAGAATAAGTGAGGCCGAATACTTTTTTGAGTGGTGGAGATTATTCTAGAGAATTTACCTCAGTAGCCTCTACCACGTTGCTGTTCGAATCCTCCGATTCTAAACATGAGCCCAAGAGCTCATCTTTTTCTTCTGATCGTGAAGGATCTCTTTTACTTCGTCATCGGTTTCCATTTCCGACAGAGTGTCCGAAGAGGAGACCGATAAGCAAGGTTGCTTATCAACAAGCATATTCTCCCTCTTGTGTAGCAGATATATCAGCCGACTCACCGATAAGCAAGATACGCTGCCAAGAAATTCGCAGCTACATTGAATAGATGCTCCTTCCCTGACGAAATATGTTCCTTTGGAAGCCTGATTGACTGCTTCCGTTGCCAAAGCGAAGTCAAGTGCTTCAACATTTCAACACTGCTTTTGTCACCTCACCAATTATTTCCTGGACTTCGGTGGGGTATGACACATTAACCGGTCTACTCACGTCTGTTTGGTGCTGTTGCAATGTTTCTCCTCGTTGCTGCATTCGGTATATGCAATTGGAACTTGTAAAGTTCCTGCACGTGGTTAACCCCAAACCGTTTCTCAATATCCTGTACTTAGACTATAAGTTGTATATGCTTTCTTTGCCAATTGTTTGCATTAGTGCAGCGCCGTGGAAGGCTATTATCAAGGCAAAGCACTTCTACTTATTATCGCTGTTATTCTTATTCTTATAAGTAGACCATGAGATTTGGCCATCGCATGAGACAGGCTTTACTTCTTTTCCTCTTGGACTGCTTAAAGTAAATTCTCGTAGCTTATTTTTTCGCACTGTGTCGAGCTTTTTTGCCAGTTGCTCAACTTTTTTTGTCCATTTCTTCAAATTTTTTATCAACATTCTTCTCTATTCTATCAGATTTCTCATCAATTTCTTCAAATTTAGCTGTAGAATGTTCTTTTACTCTTCCATGTTTTGTTCGAGACTATTCTTTTGCATATTTTTGTATACTTTTCTTTCGTTCGTTAAGGTTTTGTTTGAGGCTACTTCTTTGTTCGTCTAGATTTTTCTTTTTTTCGTCGAAACTCTTCTTCTGTTCGTCGAAACTGTTCTTCTGTTCGTCATTATTTCTTGTTAGAGACTACTGTTTGTTCGCACATTTTTGACAACAGGAGCTCCATCATCGCTACTACATCGTTGCAGTTGATGATTTGTTCTTCTTTGTCAACGTCAAACGAGTATGTATCTGGATCGTCTTCCTCCTTGTTCACAGCGTCCTGAAGTTGGAGAATGTAGTCTCTT
Source organism: Volucella inanis (assembly GCA_907269105.1). NCBI lineage: Eukaryota > Metazoa > Arthropoda > Insecta > Diptera > Syrphidae > Volucella > Volucella inanis. The sequence continues at coordinate 10,967,000 of OU026158.1, forward strand.
TTTTCTCCACTGGATGAGGTCTCTTTTCTTTTACTTGAACTTGAGTTCGAAAGATTTACCACAATATCAAAAACACAGTTTATTCTTCTTTTTTTTTACGCACAAAAAGTCTTTTCCCATTTCTGACGCCAATCTAAAATCTTTGTTTGTGTTTGAATGATAAAACTTATTTCTTTGAGTACAATCGCTTTGTACAATTTACAATTCAATCTCTTTTCTCAACCACTTTTACTTTACTTTAAATTATCTTTTACTTACACCGCTTTTTCACTGCTGGTAATTCAGCTTTCGAATTCCACTTTAGAACTGAAATCTCATCTGTTCAATTCTAGTATATATACTTCCTGCCATTCTTCGAAAACTTTCGATACTAGCCAGTTGTCCATAACATTTTCAATTTTTTCAGAATATTCGCTTCTAGTTGTCAAAATGATTTCATTATTTCCTCATTGGATGAGTCTTCTGCTCTTCATGTATATATAGGTCAAGAAATCACAAAAATAGTATTGAGGGTGCTTGCACGTGGAAAGCTCAACGCTTAGCAGTACTAAGTATTCAAACTATTTCAGAGGTGCTAGTGATGCAAATGCTTTTGTTAAACAGCTAGGCTTAAGAGGTAATAGAAACTTTATAGACCGATTGAGGCATGCTCTTTTATACGCACATAGCACAGCAGTCTGAAAAATGGGCTACACCTAGGTAGAATACTAACTCCACCGCTTTTTCTTTATGCGCAAATTATATATTAGTACTGCTATGAAGGAAATTTCCGTACGCTGATGGCATTGCAATAGCTACTTATCATCAGTGGCTAGCATACCTGGAAACATGATCAAACACCTTTCTTCATCCACATGTACGTTTATTAAAAATTCAAAACTGAGCAAGTATATGATGTAATGTATAGAGGACCCAACATGCATATCTAGAAAACCGTGTGAGTTAGACTCAACCCATCGCTGATAACCCACAGTAGATTTCCCGCGTAAATCTTTCATTAAGAAACAGCCCCATCAGCCCCATACCCCACGACTTAAAGATCCTTCACCCTACTGTTGCCTAAAAGACATATATTGTTGTTTTAAAGATCCTCGTTCAATATATATATGTGAACGATAACATTGCTGGGGGGTGCTTAAACATTGAACTAAGACAGTACTAGTATCAGATAGTATTATAATCAACTAGTATAAAAAAATAACGTTAAAAATAGTTGTGGAAAAGGTCTTTAAGCAAATATTTTATCTGGATGAATGAAGTTTTTTATACAACATTAACATTAACCAATGAAGGACACCCTACATCGACAATACTGATAAACCTAAATTCATTATAAAAGAAAAATAGTTAGATAAGACCTACTTGATAAAATGGGATTTCCAGAAGGTTATGACCACTTTGGTTGAAAGCCTACTGGGGGTTAAATGAATTCCTACACGCCAAGATTTGATCCTTCACACCTTCCTTCCAAAAAACAGTCAAACTTTCGTATATTCAGGTATAGGGTTTTCTAGTAACGACTTGAGAACTTTTTTTTTTTTTAAATAAAAGTCAAACCATTTGCGATATTTCAAAAACTTTATTATTGGCTTGAAGTACAATCAAAACATTTACGAATGGTACTCGACTTCGTTCATATGGCCACCGCGGGAACGTTTGCAGCGGTCTATTCGTTGGACCCAATTTTCAACGACTCGGCCACACATTTCTGCCGAAACGGCCGCTATTTCGCGTTCAATGTTGGCTCTGAGCTCTTCCAACGTCGTGGGCGTGTTGACATAAGCCAATGTCTTAACGTAGCCCCACAAAAAATAGTCATAGTCTCAAGCCCATGTCTTGAGATAACACGCTCAACATATTTACTCTTCAATAAATAGATTGTTATTTTTTTGTGGATGAAGTGGAGATTCATGAAGCACATGTGGGATTTCACCCGACCAATAACGCATATTTTGCTTATTGATAAACCCATTGAGCCAAAAATGAACTTTGTCACTGAAGATGATTTTGCTTTAGTGTACTTTACCATGATGAAAATGTTGAGTTTACTGAGTAATACTGACAGTGACAGTTTGATGATTATATATAATATTATATGAAATAGTTGTCAAGTCCTTATTGGAAAGCCCTATACATATTTATGTGCGTGCAAATACCAATTTTAATTAAAATAACTACATACATACATGTGACAAAGTCTATTCCTTTTTTTAACTTATACAGAATTTTTGAAATTGTATTTCTTTTGACTGGTTATGTTTGATAGATTTGCAGACACAATGCTGCTGTATATACGCATGGATTTTCACTTGTATCTACATTTACTGTGGATTTTTCTAATTAATTGCATATACATATATACCTACGAGCAAGTAAAAATTTATTACCAAATCAAAATTGTTGTAAATAAATATGATGTATGTAATTATTACGTATATACAAACCTATTTATAAATACCCAAGTATTTAGATATACAATCAATCGTTCGAAAACCGCAAAACCGGTTACCGAAAGATTGACAACAACAATGCTTTATCACATTCCACTTTTTAGGTATGGATGCATGTACAATGCATGCATAAGTATGTATATCTAGAAGTATTTTGTTAGCAAAGAATAAAAAATGCAAATTAGAACTAATTTTGTAATTAAATAATAGAATTATATAAAATTGATTTAAAAAATCGGAAGAAGAAAACTAACATTTCTCTGAAACAAGCAACGACTGTTTCAATATGAAACGTAGTATGTATGTATATACGTGCACAGCGCTTCGTTGGAACCACGTTGTAGCAGATATGCCGTGTGCATACATATATACGCATATACACTCCACCATTGCGATATCAAAATACGTTATTTCCACAATTCCACAGGGGAAAACTTTTAGTTATCTGCTATCTTGCTCAGAAATTGCTTGCCGTTGCATGTTCTCTAATACATTATTTTGCGGCTATGATATTATATTTCGTCTATCGATGTTCGTGATGAAGTTAAGTAGAGAATCCACTGTAGGAATGTATGTTACTGATTCTCTTTTCCTTAACCAAAAACACCTGTCAGAAACTAAATTCAGTGTTTAGGTTAATTCGTTTGGGTGCGGACACGGTTTTACTGTACGTGCAAAGAAAATTGGTAACTTCAAGCTCTGCTTAAAATACCGCGATTTCTTTAAGCTTCCGCTTTTAAATGTGCAAATAACAATTTCTTTAATTTCTTTACAAACGAGAAAAAATAGAAAAAGGTCAGGCACCGATATAAGTACGTTATTTTGATCCTAATTTTATCATTTCGTTTTTTTTCCAAAATAAGTCACACAATTGCTAACTTAAAAAGAAAAAAACACAAAAGGTATGCAGTAGTTTACCTATAATGTTACCACGTTAATTAGCTTAATTTTATATGAATCAATGCGCCTATTTATATTAAGACACATATTCTATCGTATTTAAAAATAAATGTTTTACCAATTATTGTGCAATTTTTAATCGCGCCTTAGCTATGTAGTATTTTATAATGTATATGAACAGAAGAAAAGCCAATTCGGAGACTGTTCAAGTGCTCCTCATTGGAATATTTGTTTATTTTTTTTCTAAGATCTGATCATGCGAATCATAGACAAAAATGTATAAATGTGCACAAGTCATTCAACCTATACATATTGAATTAAAGTTTCTTTCGGTTTAAGTCACGAGTTAGTAAATTATTTTGACTGATGTGTTATTTTCAAAAAACAACTGCAACTGTCTAAACTTTACTGGTGTCAAACATTAGATATAATATTAGCCTTGCGTTGATTCATCATTCAAATTGAGATACCAGCTTAAAAGCACGCATTTTGTTTAAACATCCACATTTTGTTATATCAAAAATTTTATAATTGTTTTTAATACATGCGTTTACGTATTTATATATTAAATTAATATCGTATATATCAAGATTTAAACGTAATGACAATTTATAAGTGAAAGTGATAACTTAGTTAATTTTTTTAAAACTACTTATATGGTAGCTTACATACATATGATGGTTTAAAACTATCATAGCTGATGGATATTAATATTACATGGTGATAGGCGATATTATAGCAGTAATATGTAAGGCTTTTTTAAGGATTAAAAACAATTTTTAAAATTATTTTAGAGCAGAATTCTCCAAATTTTATAATGACTTCATTTTTCAGAAATTTCCACTTCAGTTTATTTCTTATAACTATTGTTTTTTTGTAAAATATTTTATGAACCTGTATAAACTTTCAACGTTCATAGTTCAATTTAGGTATAAAGTGAATAATTTTTTTCAATAGTATATGATAATTTCTTTAATATAAAGTTTGTGTATAGCACTAAGTCGAGAATTTTCAACAAATCACATTTATTTGCGTAGTACAATAATCTATATTATATACATATGTATATGCATATGTATAAAAATTTATTTTAAATTCAAATATTTAGATAACCAACTGAAATAAGTTATTAAAACAATCAGTGGTATATATTAGAATACCAGTAATTCATATTTAGTGAAACATGAAGTTATAGAACAAGGAAGTCAAAAGCTTAATTCATTTGTGATTTTGTTTTTCAACAAACTACCCGTTAGTGCACAATTACGCCATACCGTTTCGATATTTATTTATGTATGTCCGTATCTATTATATTTACATATTAAACTGCTTTTAATTGATGACATAAAGGTAGTCTCGATTCTTTATTTTAAAAGGCTTTTATTATAAATACCTATATAAAAAAATCAGAATCTATTACAACCATAACACGTTGGCATGCATTCCAGATTTATAGTGCATAAATCACTTTTTTGATTTTTGTTGAGTTACAAAAAAATTAAATTAACTACTCCCTACAATGTGGTGATAGATTTTATGTTTAAATTATTATTATGATATCTTATTATTGCATACAGTTACGAACAAAAATAAAAATACTTTATTTGCAATCTGGTTTAATAGATACATATATATATATATGTATGACATTTGCATAAATGTATATATGCATATATGTACATATGCATGTGTGCAGATATGTATGCATAAGGTGAAAATAGCAGTGCAAACACAAGTTTGGAAGATACGAGTATAAAAATGTAAACTTTTTTATTAATGGATTATTTGGGATATGAAATGCACATACAATTTTTTAAACGTATTTGCTTTATACAGTTGGCTAAATTAGCAGATATAAGTACCATTCTACAGGCCACTTCATATTGAATAATCTTGTTATTGAGGCTGAAAGTTCGCTGATGTTTTTGAATTTGAGTAATATAATTATTTTTCTTTTGGTCCGGTTTTTCAACTTCGGATGAACTTTGAGCTCCTATTGCCTTTTGGGATTAATTTTTTTACGACCTTCTTTAACGTAGCATTGCCAACTGATTGGGTCACCTTGAAGGTGTAGTAGTTGATAATGACAACTAATACAATAACAAATTAACACCCACAGCAGGGGGTGGCTGTTGTGTAGTGGTATATGCATAGACTCCTCAAGCAGAGGGTCGCGGGTTCGAATCCCGTGCTAGGCAATTCTCTGAAAAAGTCTTTTCATAGAATTTGTATGTAGTTATATGAAAATCCCGTCTGCGTCAACTCTGACATGAAGGCATAACATTGATGGCTGGGCTTAATGTAACGAACTAACAACTAGCACGTACTTAAGACCCACTGGTTGAGGATGCACTGGCTCGTCCCGTCCAGTTTGACAACCACCTCTGGGAAAAATATCGAAACCTAATACACCTGAGTTTCAAACTACTAAACCACCCGCCTGAACCCTAGAGAAAAGCCAAAAAGGGTATTCATATCCTTTTATTGCGCGCGCGGGATTATATAAAAAAAAAAATAAATAAAAACGTGATTATGCAGTGCTAAATGATTGTCGATCATAATCTTCATTGATGATATTATTCGTTCTGTTAAACCACAGTAAGTGTTTGTTATACGCCGATGACATGAAAATTTTCAAAGGTATCAAAGATTTTAATGACTGCTTATTATTATAGTCTAATGTAGGTAAATAACATTTTCGAGTGGTGTTTAAATAACGGCCAACATTTACATTTAAGGAAGTGTCATTTAATATCATTAACGAAATCTGTATCTTCTTTCCAATTTAGTTATTCTATTGGATCTTCAGTCCTTTTAAAGATACTGTCAAAGATTTGGGAATCATGCACAGGTCATATTTTTCATTTCATACACATATTTCCCATATTTTATCTAAAGCCATCCTAGCCGTAGGTTTCATAAAGCGTAACACTAAATGATTTACTAATCCATTCGCCTTGTTATCGTTTTACATTTCCTTGGTTGGCCCTTCCTTGAATATGCTGTTGTTGTCTGGAACCCAGTTTTCACAACTTTTTCTGAACGTATCGAAAAAGTACAAGTACAAGTACACTAAATTCATTTCCTTTAAAATGCTTTAGAAATTTCACCCGATCCATATGACAAGGTGTCAACTGCTTGGCATAAAATCTTTAACAACAAGACGCAATATCCATGATATAATGTACGTCAATGATATACTTTTCTAGCAAATAAGTATATCCCCGCAATGGGTGCTGAGTTTGCTCATACCGGAGAACAATTGCAATCGCGAGATCGTTTTAAAGGCATTCTTGTCCCTGTTTAACCGAAATCCGGAGGAGTTTCATCGTCGTTTCGCCGTCGTCGATGAAACGTACATTCATTGGTACATACTAAAGAACAAAAAACAATCGAAGCAATGGATTTTTCTCGGTGAACGTGAACAGAGGAGTATTTTTCAGGCCAACAAAAGTCGTACTATACGGAGGGGTTGAAAAAAGGTACAGCACTGCTGGGAAAAATGTATCGAGTTGAAATTGGATTTTATTGAAAAATAAACTGCCCAAACCTAAAACAGTTGGGTTGTCATTTCTAATCCGAGTATTCATCAAACAACCTTCTTATACCACATTTGATTTGGATTTGCAAAAGGCCTTGGATGCTCTAAATACATTATCATATTTATTTTTACCTGCTTCTGTTAAGTCCAGTGAATTGAAAACTTCGATAGCTTCAGACCCCAACGCATTTAGAAAATTGTCACATACAATACTTAAATGTTACTAAATGTTTCCGTCCACTTTAAGCTTCTTAACTTTTCTAATGAAATCCATATTCGTGCTGTAATAAATTATTTTTTGCATTGGTGATCTCCCACGCGGTTTCTTATCTAATACTGGATGTCTATGAACACGTTTTACCATTTCATTATGTTTAGTTTAATACGACTGCGCCATGTAGTAGTTGATAATGAAAGTTAATACACAAGTTCTCTTTGAATTCTTTATTACAACTGACTTCTTATAGCTAGTTAACAAATTGACAAAGGAAGTACAATTGACTTTTAATTTAGTATATGTGATTATGCAGTGCTAAAGGAAACTGTCTCATAGGGTGTCACATTAGTTTTAATATGAAATAACACATTTTTATTAATATTATAAACGTAATCTCTACAGACGGTTTTCCAATATCGGTGATTGGAGGCATGAACGTCGTGTTTAGCAAAACGGTAAATTTACGCAAAATTTTTTATTTACAAATGACTGGGAATTTTCGAGTTACTTAAGACACCCAACAGTAACTATAAGTACCAGATCATCACTGCGGCTTTCCTTATGGTTTCGAAAATACTGTTATCTAAATGTTCAGACCTGCTTTTGGCGCGTTTATGCTTTCGTTAAGTATTGTTTTGAGGGCTTATGGCTTTGTCATCATAGGCAAAAAAAAAAAAAAAAAATTTTTAAAGTCCTCGATGTGATATTTCAATTCAAAATCTGCATAACATTAAACACTGCCTTGTTGTACTCAAAACTTATTTTTCAATTCAACGGTTATTTGTACTTTGCATTTAAGTTTCGTTTTAAAGTCAACGTTCATTTAAGTTTTCATTGAACGTTTTTTTTAAATCGATGAAGATGATGTGCTGATATTTCGAAGCATCACTTTGTTTCTCTATTATTAACTGTAAACTGAATTTTGTTGTTGATTTTTCCTCACAAAGATTAAATAAAATTGCACTGTTGATCGTCTACAGTCGCTCCTATATTTTATGGTATGAAACATTAACTTTACGTGTTGGTAATACAATAATTAGAGTTTTTCAACTGGCTTTTACCTTTATAAAATGAAAAACGAAAGCTTTTTTTTCACTGATTCGGCATACTATGTGTGTTTTCAAAAAGTCATACTTTTACTAATGGCGTGGTCCATTGGCCACCAGAAGCCTTTATTTTGCACTCCGGAGGGAAAAAATCTTCTAAAATTGTTCCTTTGGCACTGTTCTCACTTTTTGAGAAGCAAAATGTTTCTTCTGGATTTTATGTCAAATATTTATAACACATATAAATTTAAATGTCAAATAGTAATATATGTAATGTGTGTCATGCGTAATTTTTGTTTTCGAGAAATGACTGTGTTTGGCTTCGTTGTTAGAATCTTTCACAATTTCATGATTTTTTAATTCAATAAATCGGTATTCTGCCATTGTGCCAAACAAAGAAATTGCGAAATAAAAATTTTACATTTAGCTATTCCATGTAACAATTTTGGCAGCAAGGTCAGAAGTTTTATGTATTTCATTGGAATCCTACTCGCGTAACTTCCGGAGAAAAATTTGTGATAAGCGCCAAAACAAAGAACTGCAATAGTTGCATTCGATAATGTAGATTGTCCGCAGAACTAACTTAGTAAAACTGTATTACCCTTTAGACTTTTAAATTGTGTCAGCAAAAACAGTTAGACGATAATAAAAGTTAAAAACTTTAAGTTCGTAGTAGTTTTGTGTTTTTAGAAGAGGAAAGATGTAAGAACTACTATATTGAAATAATATGTAAAAAAAAATTCAAGATTTTGTCAACACAAATGGGCCATAAAATGTACAACGGTTTCGTGAGTGAAGCACGTTCATCATAATACAGGCAGCACTTAAGCCAACTCCATTACAACCTGCACGAAAGGACATGTTTTATGAACAAGGACCGCTCGCACCTATTAAGTAAAATTTTTAAATTAAGAGGTGAACTATTATCCCTCAATTATATACCCCACCACGGAAGCTCCAAATTTTATGCGGCCTTTGCAACCTGAGGGAACGGGAGGATGTTGCCCATTTCCTATCGAGATGTTCCATTCTTAAAGAAGTCCATTACACCCACTTTCTTTCTTATACATTCGTGTTTGAGGTGACCAAGGATGGGATACTCTATACAGCTACACCGAAACCGCGCTGCGTTACAGATCTCAATTTTTACTTTTTGCTCTTAAGTAAAAATTTCTGTAAATTATGTTACTGTCAATCTGGTAGACGGCCTTCAGCCAAACCAAATAGACTATGTCTACATAGTACTATTCTTTTAAAACCGTATTTTTTGTAAGAAAATAAAGAGTCAACTATTTAACTAACTATGTAATAAAAATAAATAACTTTTTTTTTTTTGACGTTTACGAACTCACTCTATGTCTAATCATTTTATTAACCAAAATAATATTGCAATCTTGCAATTTTCCCTCCGTTGGGCAGCAATCATTAAAATATTAGCATAGTTACTTGTGGAGTGACGTTTCACGTGAAAGCTTTTTTTGTATTGATTGCAAAGCAACATTTTCTAAGTCTTTTTTACATTTCATACGTATTCTTACTCAAGATAGATTATATTGATATCATTACCTCCGTTAGCTTTTTTGCTGTTTTACTATAACATTTTCACTTGAGGTTGTGCGTTAAGAAGCTGGCATCGGAAATTTACCGCTATAACTGGCCTCCTTTTTTGCTAAGGTCATGCCAATCTATTTCACTAGTCTTTTCCACTGAAAATTATATCAGCAAATGTCAGCACTGACATTTGCATTGCATTATTCTAGAGTAGATGGTAATCAGTTTGGGCATGGTGTCCCCAATGCCTTGCCTAGTTAAAAAGTATTTAATATCGTTTAACCTGTTATCTTCTCTATTATTCTCTATTATCGCTGACTATATCCTCCCAAAACCCTGTCCTCAAACATAGTTACCCAATTCCTCCATGTTTCTGTTAAAATCCTGACCGGTAAAAGGAACTTCAATCCTTAAAGCCAGATTAAACAAGTATTAAAATCGCGCAAAAATGTTTATTTATACTTTTAAATTAAAAATATTTATTTTTTTTGATTTAACCGTTTAACTAAGAGTTCTAAGAATAGTTCTAAAGTGGGTGCATATACTACATGGGCTGAAAAGTGCCGTTTCTAAGAGAGGGCACTACTTGAATTAAATCCATACAATTTTCAGTTAGTACCAACCTTCAAAAGATACGTGTATGAATTTGACAGCTGTCGGACGATTAGTTCTCGAGATATAGCGTTGTGAATGAAGAAACTTTTGTTATTCTGAAAGAAAAATGGATTCAAAGTAATTTCGTGTGTTTATTTATCATTGCTTTTTGATGGGAAAAAATGCAGCCGATGCAAAGAAATGGCTTAATAAGTGTTGTCCGGACTTTGCACCAGCCGAGCGAACCAATCGCAAATGGATTGAAACATTTAAAAGTGGTCATACAAGCACCGAAGATGATGCACGCAGTGGACGTCCAAAAGAGGCTGTTTCAGATGAAAACATCAAAAAAGTCCACAAAATGATTACGAATGACCGTAAAGTGAAGTTGATCGAGATAGCTGAGGCTTTGAAGATATCAAAAGAGCGTGTTGGATATATCATACACGAATATTTGGACATGCGAAAGCTCTGGCATCCGTATTTTGGGACACACATGGAATAATTTTCATCAACTATCTCCAAAAGGGGCAGACTATCAACAGCGACTATTACATTGCGTTTTTGGAGCGTTTGAAGGACGAAATCGCAGAAAAACGGCCGCATTTGAAGAAAAAGAAAGTGCTGTTTCATCAAGACAATGCACCGTGTCACAAGTCGATGAAAACGATGGCAAAATTGAATGAATTCGGCTACGAATTGCTTCCCCACCCACCGTATTCTCCAGATTTGCTCCCAGCGACTATTTCCTGTTCGCAGACCTCAAAAGAATGCTCGCTGGAAAGAGATTTAAGACTGATGAAGAAATAATCGCCGAAACAGAGGCCGATTTTGAGGCTAAACCGGAATCGTACTACAAAATGTACAACGGTTTCGTGAGTGAAGCACGTTCATCATAATACAGGCAGCACTTAAGCCAACTCCATTACAACCTGCACGAAAGGACATGTTATATGAACAAGGACCGCTCGCACCTATTAAGTAAAATTTTTAAATTAAGAGGTGAACTATTATCCCTCAATTATATACCCCACCACGGAAGCTCCAAATTTTATGCGGCCTTTGCAACCTGAGGGAACGGGAGGATGTTGCCCATTTCCTATCGAGATGTTCCATTCTTAAAGAAGTCCATTACACCCACTTTCTTTCTTATACATTCGTGTTTGAGGTGACCAAGGATGGGATACTCTATACAGCTACACCGAAACCGCGCTGCGTTACAGATCTCAATTTTTACTTTTTGCTCTTAAGTAAAAATTTCTGTAAATTATGTTACTGTCAATCTGGTAGACGGCCTTCAGCCAAACCAAATAGACTATGTCTACATAGTACTATTCTTTTAAAACCGTATTTTTTGTAAGAAAATAAAGAGTCAACTATTTAACTAACTATGTAATAAAAATAAATAACTTTTTTTTTTTTGACGTTTACGAACTCACTCTATGTCTAATCATTTTATTAACCAAAATAATATTGCAATCTTGCAATTTTCCCTCCGTTGGGCAGCAATCATTAAAATATTAGCATAGTTACTTGTGGAGTGACGTTTCACGTGAAAGCTTTTTTTGTATTGATTGCAAAGCAACATTTTCTAAGTCTTTTTTACATTTCATACGTATTCTTACTCAAGATAGATTATATTGATATCATTACCTCCGTTAGCTTTTTTGCTGTTTTACTATAACATTTTCACTTGAGGTTGTGCGTTAAGAAGCTGGCATCGGAAATTTACCGCTATAACTGGCCTCCTTTTTTGCTAAGGTCATGCCAATCTATTTCACTAGTCTTTTCCACTGAAAATTATATCAGCAAATGTCAGCACTGACATTTGCATTGCATTATTCTAGAGTAGATGGTAATCAGTTTGGGCATGGTGTCCCCAATGCCTTGCCTAGTTAAAAAGTATTTAATATCGTTTAACCTGTTATCTTCTCTATTATTCTCTATTATCGCTGACTATATCCTCCCAAAACCCTGTCCTCAAACATAGTTACCCAATTCCTCCATGTTTCTGTTAAAATCCTGACCGGTAAAAGGAACTTCAATCCTTAAAGCCAGATTTAACAAGTATTAAAATCGCGCAAAAATGTTTATTTATACTTTTAAATTAAAAATATTTATATTTTTTGATTTAACCTTTTAACTAAGAGTTCTAAGAATAGTTCTAAAGTGGGTGCATATACTACATGGGCTGAAAAGTGCCGTTTCTAAGAGAGGGCACTACTTGAATTAAATCCATACAATTTTCAGTTAGTACCAACCTTCAAAAGATACGTGTATGAATTTGACAGCTGTCGGACGATTAGTTCTCGAGATATAGCGTTGTGAATGAAGAAACTTTTGTTATTCTGAAAGAAAAATGGATTCAAAGTAATTTCGTGTGTTTATTTATCATTGCTTTTTGATGGGAAAAAATGCAGCCGATGCAAAGAAATGGCTTAATAAGTGTTGTCCGGACTTTGCACCAGCCGAGCGAACCAATCGCAAATGGATTGAAACATTTAAAAGTGGTCATACAAGCACCGAAGATGATGCACGCAGTGGACGTCCAAAAGAGGCTGTTTCAGATGAAAACATCAAAAAAGTCCACAAAATGATTACGAATGACCGTAAAGTGAAGTTGATCGAGATAGCTGAGGCTTTGAAGATATCAAAAGAGCGTGTTGGATATATCATACACGAATATTTGGACATGCGAAAGCTCTGGCATCCGTATTTTGGGACACACATGGAATAATTTTCATCAACTATCTCCAAAAGGGGCAGACTATCAACAGCGACTATTACATTGCGTTTTTGGAGCGTTTGAAGGACGAAATCGCAGAAAAACGGCCGCATTTGAAGAAAAAGAAAGTGCTGTTTCATCAAGACAATGCACCGTGTCACAAGTCGATGAAAACGATGGCAAAATTGAATGAATTCGGCTACGAATTGCTTCCCCACCCACCGTATTCTCCAGATTTGCTCCCAGCGACTATTTCCTGTTCGCAGACCTCAAAAGAATGCTCGCTGGAAAGAGATTTAAGACTGATGAAGAAATAATCGCCGAAACAGAGGCCGATTTTGAGGCTAAACCGGAATCGTACTACAAAATGTACAACGGTTTCGTGAGTGAAGCACGTTCATCATAATACAGGCAGCACTTAAGCCAACTCCATTACAACCTGCACGAAAGGACATGTTATATGAACAAGGACCGCTCGCACCTATTAAGTAAAATTTTTAAATTAAGAGGTGAACTATTATCCCTCAATTATATACCCCACCACGGAAGCTCCAAATTTTATGCGGCCTTTGCAACCTGAGGGAACGGGAGGATGTTGCCCATTTCCTATCGAGATGTTCCATTCTTAAAGAAGTCCATTACACCCACTTTCTTTCTTATACATTCGTGTTTGAGGTGACCAAGGATGGGATACTCTATACAGCTACACCGAAACCGCGCTGCGTTACAGATCTCAATTTTTACTTTTTGCTCTTAAGTAAAAATTTCTGTAAATTATGTTACTGTCAATCTGGTAGACGGCCTTCAGCCAAACCAAATAGACTATGTCTACATAGTACTATTCTTTTAAAACCGTATTTTTTGTAAGAAAATAAAGAGTCAACTATTTAACTAACTATGTAATAAAAATAAATAACTTTTTTTTTTTTGACGTTTACGAACTCACTCTATGTCTAATCATTTTATTAACCAAAATAATATTGCAATCTTGCAATTTTCCCTCCGTTGGGCAGCAATCATTAAAATATTAGCATAGTTACTTGTGGAGTGACGTTTCACGTGAAAGCTTTTTTTGTATTGATTGCAAAGCAACATTTTCTAAGTCTTTTTTACATTTCATACGTATTCTTACTCAAGATAGATTATATTGATATCATTACCTCCGTTAGCTTTTTTGCTGTTTTACTATAACATTTTCACTTGAGGTTGTGCGTTAAGAAGCTGGCATCGGAAATTTACCGCTATAACTGGCCTCCTTTTTTGCTAAGGTCATGCCAATCTATTTCACTAGTCTTTTCCACTGAAAATTATATCAGCAAATGTCAGCACTGACATTTGCATTGCATTATTCTAGAGTAGATGGTAATCAGTTTGGGCATGGTGTCCCCAATGCCTTGCCTAGTTAAAAAGTATTTAATATCGTTTAACCTGTTATCTTCTCTATTATTCTCTATTATCGCTGACTATATCCTCCCAAAACCCTGTCCTCAAACATAGTTACCCAATTCCTCCATGTTTCTGTTAAAATCCTGACCGGTAAAAGGAACTTCAATCCTTAAAGCCAGATTTAACAAGTATTAAAATCGCGCAAAAATGTTTATTTATACTTTTAAATTAAAAATATTTATATTTTTTGATTTAACCTTTTAACTAAGAGTTCTAAGAATAGTTCTAAAGTGGGTGCATATACTACATGGGCTGAAAAGTGCCGTTTCTAAGAGAGGGCACTACTTGAATTAAATCCATACAATTTTCAGTTAGTACCAACCTTCAAAAGATACGTGTATGAATTTGACAGCTGTCGGACGATTAGTTCTCGAGATATAGCGTTGTGAATGAAGAAACTTTTGTTATTCTGAAAGAAAAATGGATTCAAAGTAATTTCGTGTGTTTATTTATCATTGCTTTTTGATGGGAAAAAATGCAGCCGATGCAAAGAAATGGCTTAATAAGTGTTGTCCGGACTTTGCACCAGCCGAGCGAACCAATCGCAAATGGATTGAAACATTTAAAAGTGGTCATACAAGCACCGAAGATGATGCACGCAGTGGACGTCCAAAAGAGGCTGTTTCAGATGAAAACATCAAAAAAGTCCACAAAATGATTACGAATGACCGTAAAGTGAAGTTGATCGAGATAGCTGAGGCTTTGAAGATATCAAAAGAGCGTGTTGGATATATCATACACGAATATTTGGACATGCGAAAGCTCTGGCATCCGTATTTTGGGACACACATGGAATAATTTTCGTCAACTATCTCCAAAAGGGGCAGACTATCAACAGCGACTATTACATTGCGTTTTTGGAGCGTTTGAAGGACGAAATCGCAGAAAAACGGCCGCATTTGAAGAAAAAGAAAGTGCTGTTTCATCAAGACAATGCACCGTGTCACAAGTCGATGAAAACGATGGCAAAATTGAATGAATTCGGCTACGAATTGCTTCCCCACCCACCGTATTCTCCAGATTTGCTCCCAGCGACTATTTCCTGTTCGCAGACCTCAAAAGAATGCTCGCTGGAAAGAGATTTAAGACTGATGAAGAAATAATCGCCGAAACAGAGGCCGATTTTGAGGCTAAACCGGAATCGTACTACAAAACTAGTATCGAAAGATTGAAAAATCGTTTCAATCAGTGTATCGCCCTCGAAGGCAACTATATTGATAAATAAAGTTGAATTTTGCAAAAATTTTGTGTTTTACTATAAAATGGCACTGACTTTTCAGCCCATGTGTTATTTCATCCATAAAAAAGCAATTCTAATGGAAAATAAAATTACATTTATTTCTGTTTGACGGAAGAAAAGTTCTCCAAAAAAAGCAATTTGTTTACAAGCCATTTTCGGAGGATGAAAAAAAATCATTTTCTTGTGTTGTAATCTCTTGTAAGAGAACTGCGTAAACAACATGTTGTTGAGGAGCTCTTGACTTAAATTTTTTCCCGAATTATTGTTATTTTTTTTTTATGGAAGCATCTGTAACCGGGTTCTTTAAGTTTTATGCAACGAGCTGCGAGGTATAATGGGTTGGGCTAAGGACCTTCGTTCATTCAACATTCGATCCAGTTAAGTCAGTTCGATGTTTTCCAGTTCGGAGAAAAGGGGTGTTTTTAAAACCGTAACACCTACATCCGGATCATGTTCACAGGGTGCGAACATGTTAAAGTTGAAGACAATCAAGTAAGTACGGTTTTCTTTAAAGTTCTGTAGATCATTATAAGTCTTGAAAAAAAAAGACAGTAAGAGCAGAAAAGTTATGAATTTTTGAAATCAGTCACTGACCCTGGCGCCAATATTCTCTCCGCGCAGAGGTCGAGCAATTCAGGCTCTACTACTGTCATCGAAACTCTACCAACCTATTTACTTTACAATACACTGCAAAGCGCGCCCCTCACAGAGCAAACCATCCTAATAATACTCGTACACTCAAAATCCTTCAGTGGAATTTAAATGGGTATTTTAATTACCTTCACGAACTCCAACTACTTATACGAGAGTTCAACCCTGAAATAATTGAATTGCAAGAGACACCTATGCTAAAAATTGTACAGAATTACCATCCCAATTACCTCCCCAACAAGCAATACCATATTGCATTGGGGAGTAACTACAGTTTTGTCTATAAAAAAGATGGGGTAGAAATGATTAGAAGAGCAGTTGCATATCGACAACGTATATCGCTGACAAGGCGCATGGAAATATACATTAGCTCCCGATATCTGCGAGGAAGATAGATTAAAATGCATTTGTTTTGTTTTGCGGCTTATAATTAGCTTATATTCACCAAACCAGTATCTTAATAGATTTAGATCCTAATTCATATCAGAAACTAGATATAATGGACTATTTAAGCCATAGAATAAACCTATGTAATCTGCAAAAGCAGTTGGTGAAACTTTGAAATCTAGATTTAATAGTGAGTCGATATATACTAAAAATAGAGGTGGCCCCAAGACTGAGCCTTGAAGTACCCCCAAATTAAAGACTATAAAATCGCTCCTAGACTCATCTAATCTAACTCTCTGTAAACTATTTTCAAGATAAGACGTAAACAATTTCAACATAAAGTCACGGACGCTTGCTTTTTCCAGTTTAGCCAGTAAAATATTGTGGTCAACCATATCAAATGCTTTGGTGATGTAAATGGACAAACCAGCCGTACATTTTTTCTAATCGAGGTGTGACATTATTTGAGAGGAGAACTGTAAAAGCGCATCTTCTGTCGGCTTATCACGTTGAAAGTCAAGCTCAAAGGGACTAAATATCTTAGTTTTATTTAGGAAATTAATTAACCTGTTTTTGATTAGCTTTTCAAAGACTTTACTAATAGCTGGAAGCAAGGAGATGGGCCTATAGTTCCCGATTGCTGTAACACACCTATTTTTATGCAATGGAATGATATCTGCACATTTAAGGTCATCGGGAAAAACTCGTTCAAAAACATTGTGATCCACTATGAAACATACAATATTTTTAAGAACATAATTTGAAATGCCATCACCTCCACATGAATTTGATTTCTTTAAAATATTTATAGTTTTTAGAATTTCTAATGAGGTTATTGGCGCAAAGAGAAAAGAACAATTTTGTTATAATTCTGTGCAACTGTAAATAGATGGACAGATAGAGCAAGACTGGTGGATTTGATAACGTTGCAGTCTGCAACCAATATCAGAAGAAAAGAAATTGATT
Source organism: Volucella inanis (assembly GCA_907269105.1). NCBI lineage: Eukaryota > Metazoa > Arthropoda > Insecta > Diptera > Syrphidae > Volucella > Volucella inanis. Next base: position 10,984,714 of record OU026158.1, read on the forward strand.
GCGCCAGCAATATCTCATTAATCAGTCACTTCTATGTTATCGGAACATAAAACAATAGGTTTTTTAACGAGCGTTTTCCGATATGATTCTAGGGGCTCCTCGATAAAGTTTGTTAGACCATTTGAAGCCAGTAAACCAGAATAATTTAAGACAGTAATGCTCAACAATCATCCAGATTGTTATTAATAAAGTCTCCTACAATAATTAAATTTTTTGATTTCTCTCTATCTAACACAACAGAAAAGTCACTAATAAATATTACGATACTAAACCTCTTTAGTTTATAGACACATAGAAATACATACACTTCTTTTTTGATTTCAATGGAAATATTTAGAATATCAGCACTCGGACAGTCGACACACAAAGCGTCAATGATCTTATAATTGTCTTTAACAAAACAACCGACACCATCTGCTGGGTAATTTTCATTTGTATTCGAAATTGAAACCGGGAATGAAATAGTCATTTTATTCAGAATTATAGATCCAGACACGAAAACAATATCTAACACACACGTAATAAATAATTTGTTGTTACAATATGAGCTATTTTTAAAAACAACTGCAATAGAAATAAATTTGCAAATTAAATTAACTGTATTGTAACATCTGTGTATATTCTTCCATCCAAATATTTTAGCACAACTGATGTAGATAATGTAACTAATAATCTTAGACCTCCTTTAATATTGGTCGGTGATTTTAATGCGTAGAACCCACTTTGGGGGTCCCCGTCCTCTTACACAAGAGGAAAAACGCTCGAACAATTTCTAAATTTCTGCAACCTAACGGTACTGAGTGACGGTACACCAACCCATTTTCGACCCAAAAACCCTTAACACACGTCGACTTATCGCTTATTTCTCCCCAACTCTACCCCAACATCAACTGGAAAATCTTACCTGACTTTCATGGTAGTAACCACTTTATCAGGATTCCCTTAGCTAACAACTTGAAAATCAAGCGTCCTTCTCCAAAATTCCTATTTCAGAGAGCTAATTTGATTCTTTTTAAGACAAAGTATCCGATTTCCTACGCACCAGACCTGAAATCCCAAACATCAACAAAATCAAATTAATTAAAGCTATTCGATATGGTGCAAACTCTTCCATTCCACAATCCGTTGACAAACCTGTTGTTCCTTGGTGGAACTCGGATCTTGGGAAGCAACGACACCAACAACAAATGCCTTAGAAGTCTTTTTAAAAAAAAAAACCAACCGACCTTAATCTTATCAAATATAGGAAACTCAAAAAGAGGAAAAGCTTTGAACAATTCACATCCGCATTAACCCTAACTCGTCTTCAAAGAAAGTTTGAGGTGATATAAAGACAATCACTGGTTACTACTTCATACTCTATAAGAATCATCACAACCGGCCCCAAAACTTAAACTTGCTTGTTCCAAACAAATGTTAATTAATTTTTTAACATTTTGCCCAAACTTGGTCCGCATACTCAGATGTTTCCAACTTTCACAGAAAATTTACAAAATAAAGCGGAAAGCAATAGATATCAAACAGTAGAACTCAAATCCTGCCTCATTCAGCAAAAGGTAAAACACCAGGCTTCGACAGAATCGACTACCGGATTCTAATAAACAGCCCAACAATGTTTAAAATACGATTACTCTTACTATTTAATGAGATATATAGCGCTGGTATAATCAAGTTAACGGTTACCATTCAACATCTCTCCTACCTTGCCCAGGTAAAATTTTGGAGAAAATCATTTCAAAACGGCTTTTATGGTGTTTGGAAAGAAATAAATTGATAAGTAAGCAACAAATAGCATTTAAACAAGGTCGGAGCACCTGCGATGCATTTCTACACACTGATGACTACATTTCTACTGCTTCATCAAGTAAAAATCACGTCTTAATACTCCCCATTGATTTTGAGAAAGTATTTGATCGCATTGGCGTCCATGTCGTCCTGAAAAGTTAATTAAATGGAAAGTCGGTCATAACTTATTTAAATTTATTAAATTCTTTTTGACCAATAGGAAATTTTGTATAAAAGTTAATGGTTCAGTTTTCAATGTCAAAGATCTTGAAAATGGAATCCTACAAGCTTTTCCGGCCTGACCAAGACTAGGCTGTAGTTGTATGAAATTATCACTGTATTGGAAAGTAGGCAGTCTATAAAGCAATGTTTCAAGTTTGAAAGCGCTACGTTGTTTAGTATTTGTTTGGCAGCCATCAATAATGAACGTTGTCAGTGAATTTGTGAAAATGGAGAAAATTGGTCATCTTTATGTGATACAATACTTTTCTTTGAAAGGCCTCAGCACAACCAATATAAAAGCTGAACTGGATTCTACTCTGGGTGAGTCTGTTCCTTCGTTTACAAAAGTAAAATTTCGGGTGGTTGAGTTTAAACGAGGCCGTACGATCTGCCAAGACGAGCATCGCAGTGGTCGACTAAATAAGGTGACGACTCCAGAAATGGCGAAGCGGTACTGGATGACCTAACCTGAGCTAACAGACATTGTAGGCATCTCAAAAAGTGCGGTACATGGATATTATTCGAAAATTTGGACATGAGAAAGCTGCGTGCAAGATTTTTTGCACCGTTTCATAACAATGGATGAAACATGGGTCCATCATTTTACACCCAAGACAAAAGAACAATCAAAACAATTGATTCAAAATGGAGAACCGGCTCCAAAGAAGGCGAAGACCGTTTCATCTGCAGGCAAGGTCATTTCGTCGATTTTTTGGGATGCGCGTGGGATATTTTTCATTGAATATCTTAAAAAAGGAAAAACTATCAACGGCCAGTATTATGCGAACTTATTGCAACGTTTAAGCGAATAATTCGAGCAAAAACGGCCGCATTTGGCTAAGAAGAAAGTGTTGTTTCATCAAGACAATGCACCAGCTCACAAATCCGATATTGCAATGGCCAAAGTTAATGAATTAAAGTTTGAATTGCTACTTCATGCACCTTATTCGCCAGATTTAGACCCCTCGGATTATTTTCTGTTCCTAAACTTGAAAAAATGGTTTAGCGGTCTAAGATTTTCCAATGATGAAGAAGTGATGTCGGCAGTTGATGGCTATTTTGAGGAGCAAGACAGTTTTTATTATTCAACTTTTTGAGCATCGCTGGGTCGGGTACCGCGCTATCGTCCATGATAGCTCTTAACGATATCAACCTTATTTTATCAAGTTACAGTTCAATTAGACATTGCCGCCGATTAAATGCAAGGACCGCTAAAAAGTATCCACAATATTTTTTAACATCATGGCAGATCTTGAAGCCTTTTACGAAATAGTAGGCTCCAAGATCTCAGCAGAAACAAGTAACATGCTTCACATATGTAGAAAAACTAGCTGCTCTTAGCATATAAATCTTGTTATAGAAGATACGATATGATAGGAGGATAGGAGGAAGTTTATTGGTTAGGAATAGGTTATTCGCAGGGCATTGGAGACGGGAAAAGGACCGGAAACCAAAATGTGGACATGACTGAGAAAGGAAATAAAAAGGACGGGAAGAAAGCTTTGGAGTGAGGACCGTGGCATGCTTGCGAGGCACGGCTAGGCTCGCCGGATGGAGCTGGTTTTTGTCCTCACTCCTTGACAGGACCAAGTCTACTTTCAAAGCGTGAACCACAATAGCGGATGGAACTTACAATTATTAGAAGGGCTGGTAATAAAAAAAAAAAAAAACGGAAAATTAAACCCTCAGAGGATAATTAAACACGTAGAGGTAATGATAAATATATTAGGTATGTTATTTAATTCGTGCGGTTTTTTTTTCAAAATTTGAACGTTTATTTAAGAAAAACATGTAAAATAGTATTATTCAAAGTATTGCCCATCTGAAGCTATGACTTTTTCCCATCTTTCTGGCAATTTTTGGATCCCATCCCAAAAGAACTGCGCCGGCTTGGCAGCCAAGAATGAATCAACCCAATTTTTGACATTCTGCTCTGATGTGAACCGTATTTCAGTGAGGTCGTTCTGCATCGACCGGAACAAATGGTAGTCAGAAGGGGCAAGGTCTGGGCTATAAGGCGGGTGGGGTAAGAGTTCCCATCTACTGTTTTCCAAATAGTTTTTAAACGGAATAGCAACGTGGGGCCGAGCGTTTTCAAGATGGAAAATTATTGCATCGTGTCTGGTCGCATATGGGAGCGTTGTCCATAATACAGCTCATAATACAGCACACCCATCTGATCCCACCAAATAAAGAGCATTACCTTTGCACCATGGATATTCGGCTTTGCCGTTGATTTGGCTGATTGGCCGGGTTTCACATATTATCTTTTGCGCTTGGGGTTGTCGTAATGGACCCATTTTTTATCACCAGTAACAATCCGATGCAAATATGACTTCCTTTTGTGGCGTTCCAGCAGCATTTCGGACATGCAAAACCGCCTTTCGACGTCTCTCGGCTTGAGTTCATGTGGAACCCAATTTCCTTGCTTTTGAATATATCCAGCTGCTTTTAAATTTTGAAATGGCTGCTTGAGTGACACCCAAGGATTATGCGAGCTCTTTTTGTGTTTGGCAACAATCTTCATAAAGTAATGCTTCCAGTTCTTCATCTTCAAACATTTTTTTGGCTGCCCAGGACGTTCACCGTCTTCCAAGCCAAAATCACCACTTTTAAATCGTGCAAACCACTTCTGGCACGTTTGCTCATCTACCGCATGTTCACCATAAACCTCCATCTAAATACGATGACTTTCGGGAGCAGTTTTCAGTAATGAAGAAGAATTCCCCGTAAAAGCACTTTTTCAGGCACAAAGTTCGACATATTTGAGTGAAAAAAAAGATTGTTGTTTACGCTTCAAATGAATGACATATATTGAAATAACGAACAATGACAGTAGCTTTCCAACGCATGTTCCAATGCAATAACAAATAATAACAATGGTATAATTCAAGTTACGCCATCTCTTAGTAAGTTATAGACCCAATATAATAATTAACAATAAATTTATGAACAATGATTCAATTGACTTAATTAACAAAGAAAAGAAAGTAAACAACACTCACAAATAAAGCTCTGTATATGATAATCTAAATATGTATAAATATTTTTTTCCGTACGGGAGCATCCCGTCTGCCCGTTGGCGGGTTTGAAATGCCGACTCTTTTTTTTCCCCTTTTTTTTTGTTGTCATAACACTTTGGGAAATATGTATTTGTATATGTTTGTTTTTTTTTTTTTTTTTCTAACCCAAACTGCAGGATAAGATGAGACTTATTCGATGAATTTATTTGCTTTGGTAGTTTTTTTTTTTTTTTGTTTTATTTTTTTTTTTTTTAATCCACTATATGTTTGTATTTTTACAAATTACAGATTAAAAATTGGATTTATTTTAAATGGTTTGGGGTTGAGAAAAAAAAGATTTGTCTGCACACACACAACACTGCCTGATAAGATCAGACTCATTCGGAAAGTTTCTTTGCTTTGAAACCTATCTTTGTATAATCCACTATATGTTTGCATTTTGACAAATTACGGATTACAAGTTGGATTTATTTTAAATGGTTTGGAATTGAGAAAAAAAAAGATTTGTCTGCACACACAACACTGTCTGATAAGATCAGACTTATTCGATAAGTTTCTTTGTTTTAAAACCTATCTTTGTATAATCCACTATATGTTTGCATTTTTACAAATTACAGATTACAAATTGGATTTCGTTTAAATGGTTTGGGGTTGAGAAAAAGAGATTTGTCTGCGCACACAACACTGCCTGATAAGATCAGACTTATTCGATAAGTTTCTTTGTTACTTTGTAGTTTTAGTAGGATTTTTTTCTGTTTTGTTTTTATTCTTTTTTTCTAATTCACTACATGTTTGTATTTTTACAAATTACAGATCACAAATTGGATTTTTTTAATGGTTTGTTTTTGAGAACAAAAGATTTGTCCGCACACACACAACACTGCCTGATAAGATCAGAATAATTCGATGAGTTTTCCCGCTCCGTTTTTTTCTTTTTATCTTATTTTCTTTAGATAAATATTTTCTATTTTTACTTATTTATTTTTTTTTTATAAAATTCGGTACTTTTGCACAAATATGTTACATGGGCGCAGTTCCAAACAATACTCACCTCCGATTTTCTTCATTTTTTTACGTATAATCTTAAACGTCAGTAGTGAAAAACCAAAGCGATTTTTGGCGCAAACTATTGGAAAGGACTAAAAGGCATACAATTTGAAAATCCTGGAGAAAAAAACCTCAATTATCTTCAAAATTATAATTTGAAAATCGGAGGCGAGTACTTTTCGGAACTTCTATCTTCTACCTTTTCGAATGTTAACTGAACTCTCTGGCGTGATGCAGCTAGCTGTTGATTTCACCTTTTTTTTTTTTTTCATCATCTTATTGCAATTTTCTTAACCTCTGACGTGGTTCCTTCTGACTCGCTTATTTGAGGTTTTAATCTATTTGGGTCAATTGTCTCCTACCTTACCAACCCTAAAATCGGTGGTTCTGGGCCTTGCTATTTTGACACCACCTTCATCCATTTTTCGATGATCGAGACTAGTTCGAAATTCGAAATCTGTTGTGTTTGACAGAAGTCAGACAAATAAATTTTTTTTTTTTTTTTTAAGGAAGGAGAATATGTTGTAACAGATGTAACAGAGATGTAACAATCTTAGCTTTAATTCCATAAATTACTTGGAATAACGTTCGTCTGTAATTAAAGCTTTAAAGAACAATGTCTAGATCTGAAGAAAAACCTAGCTACCAGGCTATATGGTATATTGTTAAATTCTTAGCTTCGAAAAATAGTGCTGCCCATATTAATGCATTGTTTCAATGTTAACAAATCAATTATCCTTTCTTAAATCTGCTACGGCTTAATAATATAAGGTTCGAAATCATCTCTACAATATATAACATCCCCAGGTGGAATCAAAGGGCAGAAAGAAGCCATAGCCTGCTTGAGAGACAATGTGAATTCACGTCAAGCTCATTGGTGCATCACCGGGAACTTGAGAGTTCAGAGGATAGTGTTTTTGAGAGTATTCCTCTGTATTGTAGCTAATCAGTTTCCCCATTGTTTCGGAATGCTGTTTGACTCCGAGGAGCATCAACAAGGTTGAATTGGATGTATCTGTAATCTGAAAACGAGTGTTCAGTCAATACCATCCAGTTCGTTAGTATTTGAGTGATGTCTGAGACAAGAGTGCACTTTCTGTCGTTTTCTTGTTATAAAAGTGGCCTCATTGCCAATGTTGCAAACAATGAGGTTAGTACTTAAAATGTAATCAAAAAGTGACTCACCACTATCGTTGATCTCTTTTTATTTCTTCATCGGTTTTCATTTCCGACAGAGTGTCAGAAGAGGAGACCGACAACTTAGTAGTTGCCTCGGATGAATTGGAGTCGTCGCTGTCCATTACAGGAAAGGATATCAACGCTCCCAGACCTAAGGCTGAATTTGCAGTTTCCGTTTAAAGGAGAAGGAGGTTGCTTATTGTGATGGAAGATGGTCCGGGGTTTTCCCGCATAATGGCCAAGAAATTGCCCAAAATCTTAAACTTGACCAATTGCCAACATTCAGGTGTGATCGATCCGTCGGTGTCGCTTCTATCGATTAACGCGGTCGTCAAAGCGTCTTTTAGGACTTCGCTAAAAAACCACAAAGATGTAGTGTTACATGGGCCAGAGGTATTTACGGTTTTGGCGTTTGGGAACCGGCATAGTTTTCTCCAACGATCTGTGGCGCTTAGAACAGTCCTTTAGCATTTTGAGGGAGAAGAGAGCAGTAGACAATCCGTCATTTAGGATTTTGTTGGCCCACTTAATCTTGCTTGTAATTTCCGCACTTCTTTCTGCATTTCGGCATCTTGAGAAGAGCGCCTTAGAACTTGCTAAAATGGCTGAACCCCTGCTTCCTCCTTAGGGGGAGGAGTTTTTGTGGCCTGCCACAAACTTGCTGCTGCTAAGGGTGGAGGAAGAGATAGAACCATGGCTTGTCACAGTCTTATCTCTCCTTGAAAATTTGGTTTTAGGCTTGTTGCGTTTGCCTTTTGAGGATGGTGCACTAGGTTGATCATCGGCACTGGTTGTAAGACACCTTGATCCAGCCTAGGGGAAAATAGATTTTTCGGGAGGATGGAGGGAAAAAGGAGGGGGAGAGCATCTTTTTGTTTCAGGACTCGTCTGGAGAAACTTCTCGAGATTCAGTGACCGTATTCAGCCCCTACAACTCGACAAGTTCGATGTTCAGTGGACCAGTGGACTTTCGTATATTAAGATCTTTATGTACTCTTGCTATTACATGAGTACGAAAGTGGATTCGTCCCTTTACAGATTCGACGCACTCAAGTGAAGGCGTCGATAAAGCACAATCTGAAAGTGTTGAGCGACAAAGTGTGCAGCAAGCAGATTGGCCTAGTCTAAAGAGCTGGCAGGTGGAATGTCATTGTGAATGAGCGTTCGGATGGAGGATGAGGCAGAATTTGACAAAGGAATGCTTTTACTACCCTTAGGACATTATAGAATTTTTTGTTTCAGTTTTTGGCTGAATTGGCATTCCACATTATCTAGTTATTTACAATTGTTGTACTATATATTTGACAAGTAAAGTAATTGTATTAGCTTATTTACAAAGCTCAAATGAAAATCAGAAAAATAACCCAATGTTTTAAAAAAAAAATAAAATGCGTGCAAGAAAACAAAATAAAGTGCAAATTCAAAAAAGTAACAAAAATAAATCAAATATTTAAAATTTAGCTTTACAAATGGAAAAAAACTTAATAGCTAGTCGCTCCTTCTTTATTTTGAATTACTGCCCGCAAGACGCTTAGGCATAGAGACCAACGTGTCGCCTGGAATTAGATCCCATTCATTTTGGCGGCTTTCCCAAAAAGAGGACAAATTGCGACGCTTATCTAATAGACTTCTCTCATCCAAAATGAACCAAAGGTGCTCAATTGGGTTAAGGTCTGGAGATAGAGGTGGTCACTCCAATATTTCAACGTTATTTTGAGTAAAATACTGCTAACTACTTTGCTAGTATGCTTTGGATCGTTATCTTGGTGAAAGATGTAACTTCCCAAGGACATTCTAGAAGCAGAATAAGCTTAATTTTCCCTGATAATGTTGACATTAATTGGACCTGTCATTTTGGTATCGATTTTGGCCAGTGTTTCAACGCCGCTAAAGGAGAAACATGCCCATACCATACCTGACCCTCCTCTGTGTTTTGCAGTTTTCCGTATGCACCTTTGGCTCAGTTTTTCAGAGTTTCCGCACCAAACTCGCTTTCTTTTTTTGGGATTCCGTAGCTCAAATTTGGACTCATCGGACCAAATTATACTTTGCCAGAACGTTTGCGGCTTTTTCGCAAAGGATAAACGTTTTCGGATGTTGACTGTACGAAGCATATCCTTTTTCTTGGTATTATGCTTAATTCAAAATCTTCTTTAATACTCCTTGCAGAAGAAAAGAGATTTTTCCTGGCCATAATTTTGATTCGTCGGTCTTCGTTTGCTGTGGTCTTCCGCTTTCTTCCGCAAGAAGTCTTGAAACTCGTTGTTCAAAATTAAGGCAGATCTTTTTTACACCAGAAATTGGCAATCCGTATTTTTGTGATAGTTTTTGGAATGTCAAACCACTTTGACGGCAAAAAATTAGCAGTTCCTTCACCTCGGGTGCTAGCGGTTTCATACCAGAATAAACTAGAACTTAGAATCAAAAATAAAATTTCCAATTTCGATTTAATTTACCTCTTATTTTTTATCAATAGTAAAAATCTCTTCCAAAAAACTAAAATTTTTCACAATATTCCAGTCCGTGGTACACAAAATATAAAATGCACTTTATTTTGTCGTGTCTAAAAAACAACTGCTGCAGAATTACCACAACTGATAGGAAATAAACAAAAGTAATTAACGGTTAATTTTTACAATACGGTAAGCACAAAAGAATTGAGCCATAAAAGCTTTTTGCTTTTAACTAACATGACTTTAAAAGTAAATAAACTACTTTTTCACTTTCTTTTGTCCGACAGTGTAACATAGTTCTATTCTTTCTTATTGTAAGAATTCCTTTATTTGTATAGCTTTGAACTCGTTATATGCTACTATTTGTTTGGCTTTTCTATTTTTGTAAAATGTTCTTCTAATTTTCCCAAAATTGTTATATGATTCCTATGAGTGAAATGGTAGGGTGTTCCGAAGATGGACAGTTTGTCTATTATACGAGTAGTTAAAAAACTAACCCTTTTCATTACGAATGTATCAACTTGAGTTACTTGATTAATACATTTAAGGGTTTCCGTATGGCTGAAGTTTAATTGGTTGTCTATCATATTTCACTTCTTGGCAAATTTCACATTGATTGATTACTTACTGTATATGTTCCATCAACTTTGGATAGTAAATTTTGGTTTTGATCTGATTATATGTACATATTTTTTTCCCGCCGAGGGCAGGTGAAAATCTTCCATCAGACACTATGAACATCTGAAGCGCGTGCTCATAGCAGTGTGAGATTCCAACTCACTAAAAACACCTCCCTTTGATAACTATGTTTAATTTCGCAACTAAGTCAAACTTATCAAGCAGTTTTTTCATCACAATATAAACTCGTTTGGTAGGTGACTTTCTATTGAAAGATCCTACATGTATCGCTTTTTTAACGCGGTTTCAATTTATCGTGAAAGGTCCAGAGGTTTAGTTCTTTGAAGACGGCGCAATAAATTTTGTTCGTCCAGAATTTCTAGGACTAATATGCCCATTTAGCCGGATCTTATGTTTTCTTGCGAAGTTTGTTGCTTCATCTTCGACAGAAGTAACTCCAAAGTCACGATGCAAGTCATTACTTCTTATAAACCACGATGCATGTACAATTTTTCTTAGCATTTTATTTTCAAAAGTTTGTAAAATACTAATATTTGTTTTCTTGGTATAACCCCTGAGTTGTATACCATAAGTTTACACCGGTTTTCGCACCTGCTTATATAAGAGCAGTTTGTTTTCTACGCTAAGCTTGGAATATTTATCAAGTAGCTAGTACATTTTCTTGTTTTTAATTTCTGGTTCTTTACTTTTTTTTTTACGTGCGCCTTCCATTTGAGCTTTGAATCAAGGGTCATGTCCAAATATTTAGCCTCATTAGCAAACGGAATACAGACCGAGTTTATGTGGATGGGTAGGTGATATATTTTTCTGTAAGAAAAGTTTACTTGCACAGATTTGGTCTCGTTGAGAGCGATTCGCCAAATCGTTGTTCAGTCACATACGTTATTTAGAGCGCTTTGCAGTTTCGCTGTTGATTCTTCTAATGGTTTCCCGACAGCTAAAATGGCAGTGTCGTCGGCAAAGGTGGCAAGAACAGTTCCCTCGACTTGTGGTATATCTCTGGTCTATAAAAGATACACGAGTGGTCCGAACACATTTCCCTGCGGTAAACCGGCCAATATATCTTTAAACTGCGATACGTCATTTCCGTATCTAACACGTATCTATTTTGAAGATACTTAGTCAATATATTGCAAAGTTTCGATGGAAAAATTTTCCGTAATTTTAACTTTAAATATTCATGCCAAACCTTGTCAGGGGCTTGTGAGACGTCAAGAAATACGATTGGGCAAATCTTTTTCTCTTCCAGAGAACCGCGTTGCGTCAAATGCGCAGGAACTTATCCCTCAAAGGATTGTGTTGTAAGCAAACAAAACCCTGCGATCTTTTTAAACTGTAAAGGGAAACATGTAGTTAATTTCGGAGGATGTGAAGTAGCCAGAGAGCTGCAAAACAGACGAGATTAGTTGGGCAAGGCGCAAAACGAAACCTTAAAAAATGTTGCCCGAAAAAAGCAAAGACTCGATAAAATAACAGGAACAAAAGAAAAACTAAATGTGTCTGTTATTAAAAACCTTAAAGCGAAAATGTCTGAGGAAAGACTGCCAAGCGTTACACGTAAACTATCGGGCATTCTAACATTTGTCCAAGCCACACAACTAAATTTTAAAAGGACCGGTGAATCAATATTTTCTCAAGTATTTTCCAATATACTCGCGGAACTTGAGCAGCGAAGTACAATTAAGTAAATGAACTTATTTTCGATAAGTTAACAAAGATTGAAAATAGGTTAAATAAAAAACGAACTTTCCCGAAAAAATAAAGAAAGCAAAACTAAAGTTATGTAGTTAACTTATTTAACTTATTTAGTTAACTTATTTATTTAACTTGGGTATCGCAAAGTATTAACTGTGTTTTGTATTTGTTGACAATATTTTCTTCAAATGGAATATGATCCAACAATTCTTCGTCAGCTGAGTGAATGGTTTCATTTATTTCATCTTCTAAGTTAAACAACAAGTCTGAATCTGCATAGATTTTGTTACATTTTACCGAAAATGTTTCTACTTGTGGGGTATGTGATTTCTCTTCCTCCTTTAAATTAACGTTCTCGTTGTTTTCTATTTGACTCATAGAATCCACTACTTTATTATTATTTCCCTTTAAGTATTCAATTTTAAATTGATACTCATCTAACTTAAGTAAATATCTTTGGTGTCTGGGTGATAATTCCTTTCCTTTATATTTTGGATGTAGAAACTTAATTGGTTGGTGGTCTGTAAACATTTTAAACTAAAAAAAAATAGTTTAGAAAATAGTTTACTGACCACATTATTGCTAGAAATTCCTTATCGGTTGCCGAATAATTCCTTTCTTGGTTATTGAGAGTTCTTGAAGCAAAACATATGGGATGCCCTTCTTGCATAATTCGATGCCTCTGTTCTGAAGGAAAATTGTTTTTCAAAGTTTAGATATTTCAATATAGGATGATTACTTATTAAACTCTTTAATTTCTCAAATGCTTCTATGTAATTAGGGTAATTTATATTTATTTTGACATTCTTCTTAAGATTTTTTGCTATGGGTTGAGCGATCTTTCTGTAATATCCAGTTATTCCAAGAAAACTTTTAATCTGCTTTTTTGATTTTGGACTTTAAACCACCATATGTCAAAAAATGTCCAAGGAATTCGGTTTCTTTTTTTAGAAAGTTACATTTGTTTATTTGTATTTTAAGTTTCTTTGATTCCAAAATTTTAAAGATTTCTGTAATAGCTTTAACGTGTTCTTTTAAGTTTGTGCTGAAGATAAAAATATCGTCTGAGTAAACCACGTATTTTTTTTTTTTTTTTATTTGATGTCTTAAAATTTCATTCATTAATCGTTGGAATGTCGCTGGTGCAAGTTTTAAAGCAAAATGCATTATAACGAATTCATATAATCCATACGGAGTTACAAATACCGTTTTATTTTTATCCCCTTTTTTTATTAATATTTGATGATATCCTTTGACAAGATCGATAGCACTAAAATACTGTGCTTTTCCGAGTTTATCCAAAATAGAATAGATATTTGGCAATGAAAATTTGTCGTTGTTGATAGCTATGTCTTTTAATTTCCGATAAACTATAACCATCCTAAACTTCTTCTGTTCGGAATTGTCCATTTTCTGTGAAACTATTCAGCGGACTTGAATATTTTGAGTTACTTTTTCTTATAATTTTTTTTCCCTCCATTTCCTTAATCTGCCGTTTTACTTCTTGCTGTGGTGGATATCTGTACAGTTTAGCATTTACTTGCTCATATCTCGTCGTGATAATTTCATGTTCTATCTTTGCGGTACTGGTAAGCTTGTCTCCTTCTTTGGTATAAACTTTCGAATCTTTTGATTAATTTTTGATCTCCATTTTTTCTTCTGTATTTAAATGGTTGGTTTTAATAAATTTAAAATTTTGATCTATATGTTTTAACAAACACACTTCATTCAACATGTATACATATTATATACAGTTTTAAATACGGACTATTAAGAATTATCATTCCCGTTTTTTAATTTTATTAAAGCATTTAAACAGTTAAGAGCGTCTGTTCCTATAATAAATTTATAATCCCTGTTTGCAAGTCTCTTTACCTGATCATTGCATTAGGTAATGCTTTAAACTCTTCTGGTGTCTTGTGTGTCTTTTATACGAAATCATATCTTTACCCGTAATTGTATTAAAATTTTAATTTTTTAATTCATTAGTTTTATCATCTATTATACTGAGTTTGGAACAAACTATATGTCAATGAGCGCTATGTATGTAATAGAGTTAATTGTTATTTCAATTTTTGGTAATTAATCCGAGTCTATGTTGACCTGATAAATGTCTGTAATGACCTGAAGTCTGATGCCGTTTAAAATTGCTTGAATGGTTTCTATAATGGTCCTGGCAGGAATGAGCTGAATGATGTGGACAGTCCTTTTCAGATTTATTATTAGTTTTTTGGGTTTCTACAACAGATTACCTAGGTTTGTATTTTTTTCTGAACTCTGGCCTAACACGCATATCCTCGTACCTTCTTTTACGCATATGCGAAATTATTTGGAAAAATGAATTTGATTTATAAATGTTATCTAATAACGTTCCCTGTGTCATTTCTTTAGCCGTGTTAAATAATATGATTTCTATGTTACTTAAACCTATATAATTCTCATTCTTATAATACATGAATTTAAATTTTATGTTTTCGAGTTCTATTTCTAATTCACTTACCGTATTAATTCTTAAGTTAGTAATTCTTATGTAGACTTGGTGCGGTTCCGAGTCTGGTTTATATCTTAACTTGAGTGTACTTTTGATTGTCTCCCAGTGGTCTGCAACCGGCAAGTTGATAACTGCATTCTTCGCTTCTCCCTGGATCTTCTCCTAAAATATAGTCCGTGTCATCGACTTTCTCAATTCGATGTCTTCGGAGGCTTGTTGTACATAATGATCCACGGTGCTAAAGAACGAATTTATTGTTACTTCGATCTGTCCCGTGAAGGTAGGCATATATCTTATGTCCTTTATCGGTTTTGTTTGATCTTTCTGATCTTTTTTGTTAGATTTGCTGGGTACGAAGCTCAAGTTTGGCGACAAGTTGATCGTAATTTTCCATTTTTCTGTTCTTATCGTGGAGTTGTGTCTTTTCATAAGCTTTAATTTATCCACTTGATCTTCGTCGATTTTTTTTGTGTTTTCATTATTTCTTCACTTGTGTCTAACTGTTTTAAACTTTTCACTTTAGTCTTTGTAGACTTTTATTTGTAGTTTTTTTTTACAATTTTTACTTCGTGTTTAAAAAGATACGCGTTATAACTAAACGATTAATTTCATGCGACTAGGTTCGTTTCACTGGACTCTAGGTTTACTGTAATCCTACCGACTGCGGCAATTAACTAAATATATGTAAAGTTTCGCTGTTTAAGTAAAAAGCATCGTAACCTAGTTTGCATATCAATACCATATATTGAAGGGCATATTTCGGCATTAGAGAAAGCCATAAGCTTACCCATAACTAAAAAAAATATAAGGCGCACAATATAATATTGTGATTGATCCAGCTCATGACGTCGCTGAAGCCACCCACACCAAATAAAAGAAATTTTGCAATTGGGTTTTAGACGAGAACCAGCTCTTGCATTTCTTTTAATCGGTTGTAGTTTTTTCTCTAAAGTTATGTTTTATATAACTGCGATTTGGAGAAAAATACAATTTGCATGACGTATGGTCCTTATCAGATCCAGTTATCAAGCGAAGGATTCGACAAGCTGCTGTTACTGAATCCAATTATCCAGCGAGTGATTCCACAAGCTGCCGTTAACAAATCCAGTTAGCAGGTTATTGAGCACCTGTAGA
Organism: Volucella inanis; assembly: GCA_907269105.1. Lineage (NCBI taxonomy): Eukaryota > Metazoa > Arthropoda > Insecta > Diptera > Syrphidae > Volucella > Volucella inanis. The sequence continues at coordinate 11,000,382 of OU026158.1, forward strand.
ACGAAATTGGTATTAGCAACGGGTGATTTCATCAATTTTCAAGTAAGTGGATTTTTTCTTTCTCTGTTTGTGATTAGTGATTTAAAGCTAAAATTAGGATGGTACGAATGGTGTTGGACAGACTAAATCTGCATATGAAAAAAGATTTGAGTAATATTCAAAAAAACGGGCTTATTCCGACGAACTGCAAATTACCTTGATGGGCGGTTGGTAACATTAGAAAAAACAATGAAATTATAATAAAAAAGAAAAGAATCTGAAATCTATGAAAAAATAGTGTTTTCACAGATAAGAGAGTTATACTATATTTACCACATCGTGGTGACTTACTTGACGCGTTAGATAAAGCCAAAGTCCCTGTAGATTTCAACTTACAGGAGGGTAGCGAAGAGTGCAAAAACATATTAGTGAATAGGGTGTATGTCAGGTTACCAAAAATTAATTTGCCAAATGTTGGTGATAGTTATGACGCTTGGCGTCCATTTCACGATCTTTTTGTATCGTTAATTCACCATAACAGTGGGTTGTCTGAAATTCAAAGACTTCATTATTTCAAGTCTTGTGTATCAGAGGAAGCTGAAAAAACATCCAAAGGAACTACCAACCTTCTTAGAGTTTAGCCAATTCCTCGAAATTAGGTTTCGGATGTTGGAGGCAGTCAATCACCAGCAATACAATAGCACGTCTTCGAACAGCAATTTTCACACGACAGCAGTAATATCTTAGTATGTATGCAAGTTATGCAGCCGAGGTCAACACCCATTTCGCAAATGTGGGTAAAAATTGTTTAGCTTATAGTCATACCTTTGAACAATGTTCAAATAATCGAAAGTGTTTCCACTGTGGACAACCCCATCACTCCCTGTTGCATAATACTGCAGAAAGTAACTCTAATTATCCTTCAACGTCTCATTCATATCAGCATTAAACGCCGGTGCCTCAAGTTTTCAATCAAAAGACATAGAGCAGTCTTCAGATACACCAGCCACCAATAGCTGTTACTCAGTTGGCACATCGAAGAGATGTTTTCATTTAGAGCTTTGCTTGATGGAAATCGAAAGGAAGTACTGCCAAATTTGGGTCAACGACAGTGATTCCTTTTATCAGCTGATAGTAAGGCGTCTGGATCCAACCAAAGCCATCAGGATTTACCGTCTCAACACAAATACGTTTGGAACAGCGTCGGCTCCGTGTCTTGCAATTAGAACGTTGCGGCAACTAGCAGGTGAGTCTTGGCAGCAATACCTTAGGATAAGAAAGATAATCCTTGAAGAAAGGTACGCCGATGATCTTAATTCTGGCGCAGGCACAAAACAAGAGTGCAGAGAAAAAATTAAGGAAATAAGAGAATCCCTTCAGGCAGCTGGCTTCAAGCTACGTAAATGGACCTCGAACACAAAGGAGTTACTTCAAGGTATTCCGATTGAAGACTGCGAGTTCCCATTTCCGGTACCTTCTGGTGAATCAGAACAAATAAATCCTTTAGGCTGGATTTCGCCATGTATCGTAAAGTAAAAATGCTTTATGCAACTTCTTTGGAAGTTATATATGGAATATATCTTTTCATTACTTAATACAAATAAACAAAATCCATTTACCTCGCTGGATTAGAACCACGACGGACACTTCCGAGAAGGCATACGGAGTAGCAGTCTACCGGGGATAGCGACCATAGAGTTTACATGCATCTCCAAGACTGCTCCCCTAAACTATTAGCTTTTCTAGACTGGAACTGTGCGGTGCAGTCCTCTTGGCAAAGGTCCTCAATTACTTGACTCGAGTTCTGAAAAGGGATGACAAAAAATCTTATGAATGGACTGATTCTACCATAACACTCGATTCGATCGCCATCATTAAAGTGGGAGATATTTGTCCGGAACAGAGTGGGAGAAATTTATCGACTCACAAAGAAAGAAAGAAAGTGACCAGGATTGCAGAGTATTGTCTACGATTTATATAAAATATACGGAATAGACACAGACGAAAGATTGAAATCCTCGACCCATGGGAATTAAGAGCAACCGTAAAAACACTAATACGTGGTGTGCAACGGGAAATGTTCCCGGAGGAGATTAGCAAGGACAGAGGAATGACATCACTTAGCCCGTTCATTGTCGGTGAAGGTATCCTTAGAGTGGGGGGAAGACTCAAAAACGTAGAACTTACGTATGACAAACAGCATCCTATCATCTTCGATCCAAGTCACTATTTCATCACCCTCGTACTACGCGATGCACATGAAAAAACACTGCATGGAGGGATCCAGTTAATGATTACATACCATATATAAGGACCAAATACTGGATACTAAGGACGAAAAGAGCCGTTAAAGAATTCATTTACAGCTGTGTTCCATGTTATCGATGCCGAAGTATACTGCCAAACAGCTCACGACAAATCTACCTGCACCAAGATTCCTCGCAGCAAAACCATTCTATTACACAGGAGTAGTCTATGCAGGCCCACTGAATATCCGGTCTTGGAAAGATCGAGGGTCCAAGATACTTGAGGGCTATATTGTTGCATTTGTGTGGCTTTCCACAAAGGCCATTCCTCTGAAAGCCGCGACTGACTTAACCACGCAAGCCTTCTTAGCGGCCTTTCAGCGATTCGCAGCTCGACGAGGAGTCTGTGGTCAGATCTACAGTGACTGCGGAACCAACTTTGCGGGCGCCGAAAAGGAACTATACCGTCTGATGGAAAAGGCAGGACACGATTGGAAAGAGGTTGCTGACATCTTAACGATGCAAGGAACCAAGTAGAGTTTTATTCCCAAGGCTTCAACGCATTTCGGAGGATTGTGGGAAGCCGAATTTAAGAGTGTCAAGCACCATTTTAACATCACAAGAATCGTAAAGCTAAAAACACAACAAGGAGAAATCAAACGACCATTTACGAAACTTTGTCCTCTGCCAACCAACTCAGACAAACCACTGACAGAAAATTAATACACACCGAAACATTTAAAATTTAACTTACACACCATACAATCAGAGACAAGATATAGTATACTACCCAAGGAAATTAAAATGCACCCAAAATACAGAAAAGAAAATTTTCAACCCTTGAACATCAATAGCTTGCAATTCGTTACACAAATACCTATAAGTATAACCAAACGTTCACTCAAACAAATAATGCGTCACTCATGCACAGTAATTCGAATACACACCAGCAACCCGGTAAATAGTCCAAAATATATTCTTCGTATTGACATAATACCCATATCCAGAAGTCCACAACCATTCGTCTCAGGCCAGCGAAAGTCATAACTATTCGTATTACACAACACACAAGCTGGAGTAAATTTTTTCAAAATATCAAACGGAATTTTCCTTGAATTCTTTTAATTCTATAACAAGTCTTCTTTTGCCAAATTCTGTATATCTTTTATGTGTATTTAACGAGTCTGAGTTATTCAAAATGATTTGAGATTTGTAAATATTAACTGGTGTATAGACAATCGAGATGTACTCGCTACTATCTTCGTTAGCATTATGGATTGTGGCTATGACAGATTGGCCGTCGAGATTTATGTCTTCCGCACTTGTGGTTATGTTGACCTTGTTAAGGTTTTCCAAATTCGTTACATTTTCGCTGTAATGAATTCCTATCCTTGACAATGCGTCTGCAACTTAGTTGTCTTTACCTTTTCTGTAAAGTGTAAGTGTAAATTTTTTGTTAAAATTTGGGTATTTCAGGATGGGATCTGATGTTTTTAGTGCTTTCAAATTTTCAAAGCTCTCAATATATTCGGGACTATTCACATCTTTTTTTGCGTCTTCTTTTAGGAAAGTTGTCATAGCTTTTGCCACCTTTGAGTAATCCTTAATGAACTTTTTTTAGTACCCAGCAATGCCGAATTTGATTTGATTTGTTTCGTTGTTTTTGGGATTGTATAGTTTTTTATAGCCGTTATTTTATTAGGGTTCGGTTTAATGCCTTCGGTTGTTACTATATGGCCTAAAAATTCAGTCTCTTTTTTCAGAAACTCACTCTTGTATTGTTGGACTTTGAGATTGACTTCTTTCAATCTTTGAAAATTTTTTTTAAGATATGTAAGGTGTTCCTCAAGACTAGTAGAAAACACAATGATGTCGTCCATGTAGACGAGGCAAACTTTTCCAATGAATTCTGCCAGAACGTCATTCATTAAACGCTGAAAAGTGGATGGTGCGTTTTTTAAGCCAAACGGCATTCGAATAAATTCGTAATGGCCGTCGGTCGTTTATTTCTATCTGGTGGAAACCTTTGGCAAGGTCCAATGTCGTGAAATAATTGGATTTTCCCAATTTATCAAAGATGTCGTCAATGTTAGGAATAGGGAATTTGTCGTCGATTGAAACTTCGTTGAGTTTCCTATAGTCGACAACCATTCTCCATTTTTCCTTCCCGGATGCGTCCCTCTTTTTTGGAACGATCCAGATTGGTGCCGAGTAGGGCGACTTGCTTGGGCGTATAATACCCTGCTGCAGCACTTCATTTATTTGCCTTTTAACTTAATTTTTATGTACCTCTGGGTACCTATATGTTTTTGTGTACATTGGTATTTTATTGAACGTTTTTATATGACGCTTGATCGCATTAGTGAACGTCAAATTGCTACCATCTTGATAGAAAATTGATGAGTACTGAGAGACGAGGCGAGTGATTCCCTTTTTCTCTTCCTCATTCAGGTGGTCGATTCTGATTTGTTCAGAGATCGGATATTTGCTGGTTTCCATATGATATATTTCTAAAGCTTCTTCTTCATCCTTGCTGAAATATATCGAGATTTTCGTTTCATCAACAATAAGAAGCTTACTCCTAAAATCGAGCATTGCTTCTAATGGCAATAGAAAGTTATTTCCGAGTAAACTATCGAAGATATCGTGAAAATCAAATTCCAGAAATTCCGCGGTTCTATTTGGTTTTTTGAATTCTTTAAATAAAGGAATTCTAACTTTTGAATTTATATGTGATGGTGTACTTGTAGTCAAAATTTTGACTGGTTTTTGTAACTTAGTTTGCCACTTGTGGTGGCATAGCCCTTTTTTAAGAATACTAGTCTCTGAACCGGTATCAATTAGTATTCTCAGAGCATAGCTATTTGTTTTGACAACTATATAGGGTAGTTTTCATGAGGATTGCCTTCCTGAAAATCCGAGTTTTCTTCTTGATTATATAATTGCCTACCCATAGCTGAAAGAGTGTCCATTAGTTCGACAGCATCTTCTTTATTACTAGAATTACCCTGATTTGTTCTAAAATTTCTATTAGTATTATTTCTGGACATGCCAGAGTTATTTTCGTTCTGTCGCCTTTTCTGTTCCCTACTTTCGTTATTATTATTAATACCATTCCTTTGATTGCAATTTCCGAAATCATTGCTATTTTGTGGTTTGTAATTTTTCCTAAAATTTCCTGAGCTATTCTCCCGAGATTGGTGTCTCTCTTCTTGGTTATCTGTTTGTCGCTTGTTATTTTGCTGTTTTCCATTTTTATAACTAGTTTGCTTATAGTCCTGATAGTAATATACATATCCCGTCTCGTGCAGGATTTGTATTGCCTCTTCTAAGTTATAAGGATTCCTACAATATAGCAATTCTTTCATGGGCTCTGGTAATTTACTAATATAAATGCTCAAAGAGGCTTTGCAGTTTTGTTCCAGTTCGGAACTATCGGCACCTCTATCTATTTTGGTTTTGTTATTTTTATGTCATTATAGAATTCCTGACAGTTTCCTTGAATTGTACCCCCCTTAAATCATCGTAAAGCTGTTCTACTGATTTCCTATTCGTATTTACTGAGAGATTGAAACATTCTATCTACTAGGTCAATGAAGCTATGAAGATTGATCCTATTACCATCGTAAGGAGGTAAATTGCTTTAAGTATTTAATTGGATCAATGCTTAAATTTAGGGGTCTTACTGCTACTGGTTCCTGTGTCGCCATTTCTAAATTTCTTATTTGTTCGAGCAGGATTCGTCGTTTGATTTTCCTTAATTTCTCCAGGGCTTGTCACTTTTTAAATTTGTTGTTATTATCGTATTTTTTTTTTGTATTCGCACTCACTCCTTTTTTTTGTTCACTTTTGTTTTTGTTCAACGATTTTATTCTCTTTCCTTTACATTTAGTTTTCATCTTTTCTACTTTATCAGTGTTTTTGTCCTTTAAACGGATCTTTTTACCTTGTTTTTATTTTTTCACTTTTAGCTGCGATTTTGTCTTTAAACGGATCTTTTCACCTTATTTAATTTTTTTTCCTTTATCGGAGTTTTATTTATTTCTCCTTGAACGGAGGACCGACTGCGCCAGTTATGGAAGCAAATGCCAGTTTGTTTAAAAAAAACTTTATTTTTCTTCAACTTCCACTTAAAAACTAAACTAACATATCGTTTGCTACCTATACTTATAGTTACACTATTTTAGTGGGAAAAGAATTTGTCTGTTTTTGGCTTGTTACTTGATTCCAAGCGCATGTGCTGATCGTGCACTATTAAGTGCAAAGTGTGCATATGGGGTATGCGTGATCATTCACCTGAGTAAACAGACAGGTAATGCATACTTGCATGGTGTGATTGGGAAGTTGGGGTAGTAAGGGGAAAAAGGGGGAAGCGGCGGCTTCTGCCATTCAATGCCTTTATCAATAAGCATTTGCATAGTGGGATTGGGGAGATGACGAAGTAACGGGAAAAGGGAGATGTGGCGTCTACTGCCATTCAATGCCAATATCATTGGTTAGATTGGCAAGAGGAGGTAGGGAGACTAACGGGATTAAAAGGTAGTGGTATCTGAGACGTAACTCCTCCTCGCATACAATTCTGCTCAGAAGAATTTTCTGAACTTTTATTTTAACATTTGTGTGATCTTTATTTTTCCTTTTTATTTAAAATCATAAATTGTTTTTCTGTTTTTCAATGCTTCTATTAATTTTCTATTTTCTACATTTTTTATATGTAATTTTTGTGTGGAAACGTTTACTGCAATATTTTAATTGTTACATTATTAAAATTTGGTATAATAAAATTATCATATGTTATAAAATTCTCATAATTAATGCTATTTATTCCAATTTCACAATTATCAAATCGTATTATATTATGGCATATGAGACTTCTGCTAAACTTATGGCAATTATGTTTTAAGTGTGTATATGGAATATTTTTGGTTATTATAATATTATTACTTAACTGTTTAATTACTACATCTTTGCTTTCCTTAAAGCTACAACTATCTTTTAATGGTTTTAAATTCTTAATATGCATTGTTCCGTTTACATCTTGATAAATATTCTCATTATTTGTTATGAATGTGTTGAAAGGCGTAATAAGTTCTAAGTTATTTTTGTTTGGTATTGGTTATATTATTATTCTGTAAAATTTTTTATTTGAGTATTGGGGTATCATTACAACAAATATTATTTCACTGTCATATACTATAACGGAACTCTATATTTGTTAATTTCACAATTGTTATATTAAATTTTTTTATTTTTTTATAGTTTTTTATTTCCTAAATTCTTCTGGGTTATGCTAAACGCAGTGTGTAAAAACAAATGACAAGCCTACGAGCAATACGACTGAGCAATGAAAATCAGGAATTATCATTTGAAAAATCAAAAGTGACCTTCGTATGACCTTGAAAATGGGGCTCAAGGTCAAACTCGTGGTCACCATCTTATGTCCCCTTCAGTACCTTGTGACTTTTGTCTGAAACATTTTTCGCAATATCGCGTATTTTTCGAGTAATTTGGATGTCTCAAGTTAAAAAACTCACCCGGTATATATATATATATATATATATATCCGCACTCAAGCTAGAGCCGAAATCCATTTAATAACACACACATACACACACCAAAAAAAAAAAACATTTAAAATTACACTTACCTGAATTAATCCTCTTACACCGAATACAGAATTCCAGTCAATAAACTAACTAACTAATTTCAGCGGAAGAGTTCCCCAATTCTCTATTACAATCGCTGTCTCTCGTCTGCATCGTTCATGTGTTCAATTGTCATGTTCTGTCCACTGTGCACTCATTATAACATATCTAACATACACATAATATATTAATCACAAGTTTCTTTTCATACACTAAATGCATAATGATGAACCAAGTCGTACAAACAAATATTGATTAGAGAATAAAGGACAAGAGCAGTAGAAGATGACAACAAGGGAGTGACAAAGATAACCTCTTCAACTGAGGGAGGAGAATGGTGGCACTCATGACGTCACTAGAGAAAGCTGAAGTCATCCACTAGCGAAGAAAATTTCCCCAAACCAATTTGCATAGCTGTCAACACATTTGTACATATATAAGCAACACCAAATAAAAGAAATTTTGTTATTGGGTTTTAGATAAGAACCAGCTCTTACGTTTCTTTTAATCGCTTGTACTTTTTTCTCTAAAGTTAAATTTTATATTATTTTTCTCCAATTCGCATGACACGAACACATGGATAATGCATTATTCAGTCCGTTATGGTTTTTATCCAATTAACAATTCAGTATTGTGTAAAAGAAAAAAAAATGTGACAAGCAAGGATTCAAAATTGTCATGTGTGAATGTGGAATTTAATACATCAATTCCGGGCCTATGATTGAAAATGCAACTGAAATAAATAGACGTTTAGTAGTTGTGATGCGTCTTTTGGATATCGGAATAAGCGGAATTAATATTTTTTGCGGTTTGATGGAATTAGCAAGTGAATTTTATCATCGAACTTTCTCTGTTCGAATTTTTGGATAGCTGCGGAATCAGTTTGCATATTTAGTATGGAAAGAGCTGTTGAAGGACAGAAAAAGCAGACATTAGAAAAATAAAATTCAGAGACACTTTGCAGTTTCGGGAGATGGCACGTGGAAAAAACGTGGGCACGTTTTTGTGTAGTAGCTCTGGCAGTAAAATATTTTTAAAAAAATCGTCGATTTGTGTGTAAAGTCTACTTACTGTCAGAGTTGTGTCTTTTGAGAAAATAAAAAAGACAGTGATTCTGAAGCTTACGAAGAATGGCTCACACTACTCGAAATGATTGCGACATAAATCAAAAAGTATCGGCTTCAAAAATGGAAGTCGACAGTGTAAAAGACATGTTTGATCGCTCGATTAGTAAATACGGAGTAAAATATTCGCGGTATATTTGTAATGGTGATAGCTCCACATATAAAGGATTGATAGATATTCCTGTAGAAAAACTAGAGTGATATCTACATCTTAAAAGAAGAATGAGGTTACGATGCCGTAATTTGGAAAATCTTAGGAGGAAAAAGTAAAACCACGCTAAAATTAACTGTTACCTTAATTTATAAACTTCAAAAGTATTACGGCCTAGTGATCATGAGACATCAAGAAAACGTGGATGAAATGTATAAAGCAATCTTGATTACATTTCATCTGATAAGAATCCAAACCATGGAAATTACCCAGAAGGCGCAGAGAGTTGGTGCGCTTATAGCCGCACGGAAGCTGAAGGAATGAACTTGACTAAATCAATGAATTGCTTGATAGATGTTAGGGTAATAATACGCAGAATAATAACGAAAACTACAATGGTTTACTCTAGCACTTTGCTCCGAAATACCTGAAAAGTGGTCTCAAAATAATTGAATTATCAAATTACTTTGCTACTTCACTATTCAATGACGGTTATACAGCCATTCTAAAAATATTTATTGTGATGGGAGTGATAGTTGGATATGCAGCAAGAGATTATGTCCGTAGCAAATGTGACATAAGACTACGAGTAGCAGACCTTCGTCAACAGGATGCCTCGAAAGAGGGCTATCATCTCGAAGAAGAGCTTCAACAGTCCAGCAGGCGCTTTTTGAATAAGAGGAAAGGGAATTATATGGGCCTGGTACAGCAGATTAGCTCTAAGTATTGCTTTTATCTGTTTATAACAATGAAATCAACCATTTTATCTTTAAAAGCGTTTTTCTTGAAACTACATCTATAAATTTGCTGCAATTGTAACTCGAAGACGAACCATCCGATAGCTTTGACTTTTGTTTGCTTATTCTGTATATGTTTTTCTATAATAATAATATTACCTGCTTTTTCTCTGCCGAAAAAAAAACTGAAAATTCAATTGTAAACACAAGTCTTCGTTTTCAAAAGTGTATCAACAAATACCACTTCAGTTAAATTAATAAAATCTTCGAGATTTTTTTTTGTTTTTTTTTTTTATAATTCCGCGCGCGCACCAAATGGATATAAATACCTTTTTACTAGCTTTTCACCAGGGCGCGGGTGGGTGGTGTAGTAGTTTTGAAACTCAGGTGTTAGGTTTCGATATTTTTCCAGAGGTGGTTGTCAAACTCGAGCCAGTGCATCCTCAACCAGTGGGTCTTAAGTACCTGCTAGTTGTTAGTTCGTTACATATAGCCCAGCCTAGCTTCCTATGCTTTGATGAACTATGAAAATAAGCTTTGTATCGTTACGATAAGAAAAAAAAAAGATTATCCTGCCAGTTTTTTTATGATTTTCAAACATAGGAATTAATGTACAGTTTGTTCTAGATCTTCAAATGACCTTAACACAACAACATTACCATTTCAATCTTTCTAAACAAAATTTTGACTTACTAAACTGCGAGTTTTTATGTTATATTTTAATCTTACTTCTTTTGCCACCACAAATAAAGTCCAATGCATATTAATAAACCATTTTTTGGTGGTGGAACCAAATTGCATAAAATATGATTTTCCTTTTTTTCATACCCGATTTTCGCACGCTTATGCAGCATTTTTCGATGACATCAGCAGGGCCAGAGACATTAAGAGCGGTATTTTATGCACACTCTCTACAGTGTTCAGGGTTACTCTGGCATATCCACTTACTTTATCACCCTCTGTATTTGTTTCCGATCATTCAAGTGCAGTTTACTCTCTAGGGAAGTTACTCTTGATCGCAGTGATGTATTTTCTTCTTTTTATTACTGCATTATACGGAGAAATTCGGTGTTTATATTTTTTTTCTCTTCGTGCGGCATTTGAACAATTACTAAATTAAGGTCGTTACTCACTTCAAATGCACTCTGCTCTATAGACTGCTTGCTAGTTGACACCGCTGTACTTTTTTTTCCTTACTGCTTCGACGATCCCATCACCATTTGTTATTGCTTAAGTTGTGATGAGACTACTGGTGAATTTGCCTTCGCTATAGATACTTGTAGTAATTTCCGTTTAAAAACCGTGCACTTGACCAACCGATATTTGTTGTTTATAAGAGTTTATAAAGTCAATATCGGAGTGCAGATAATCAATCACAAAATCATCTACAATACACTTAAAAAAGCGTTTTCTTTGCAAAAAACCAAAACCCTTGCCCTAGATTTACCATGTAGCAATACTTGTCTTTATTTCCTGCCCTACAGCTATTTATAATCTCAAAGCGTAAATACTAAATAAAATTGCACACTAGAATTTTAAAACTGTTAAGCAAACAAGCACCGCGGGAACCTCGGGGTATTTAAAAAATACAATTGAAAATGGCTTCGAAACAAATTTGTTCGTCGCCTTTTTATGCCGTCGTATAAATTTGGCATTATTTTTGAAAAGCCTTTTAAGGTAAAAATTCAATACTAAAAATATTAACACGTCAAAACATTGAACGGAATTAATTTCTCAAAATCGTCTCGAATCTGTTGTGAACCTAGGGGGCTAAAGATGAATACAAGTGATTAAATTCTTATACATATGTATCCACAGAAAAATTCACGTCAGGAAAATAGACATAGGTTGTACAACATCAACGGTTTTCTGATTGTCTATCATGATAAAATTCGTTTTGAATTTAACTTTCAGTACGAAATTGTTCAAATTCAAAAAAATCGTGGGAAAAAGTTGTTTAAACATTGCACGTTTTACGTATTAGTTAACAGACATGAAAATAATTTTAAGAAAAATAAAAGCATTACCGAATCTAAAAAAAAAATTTGCTGAACTGATAATTTCTTAAACAAGAAATCTAAAAATGCTTTAAATTCAAAAACTTTGAACAGAATCTATACATTCGTATTTTGGTAATGTTACTCTGAATTGTTTCAAAGTGGCGGATGCAAGGCTCAGTTGACTTTATCTACACACTCTTATCAATTAGTGCTTTCATTTTCTTAAGTCAATAAATGACCCAAAGAGTAAACTTATTATCTCTCATGTACAGTGAAGGTGTCAAAATTCCGGGTGGGGGTTATCTCAAACCAAAAATAAAACAAATTAAATTGACCATAGACCTTACAAAGTTGAATTTTGTTTATTTTTCCTATGAAAAATAAGGCTTCCTTCCAAAAAGTTTAGTTAAGGTATCTTAATAAATAAAATTATTATTAAATTAAATATATTGAATTAATAAAAAATAAATAAGATTTTATTTTATAAGAATAATAAACATTATCATTTATATTAAATATTGTTATTATAAGTTATAATGCTGGATTATAGAATATTGCCGAAAATTATTCCCTTCCTTGTTGTAATAAGTAGAGAAAAAATCTGACCAGCAACTTTAGCACTAAAGATAAGCCTGAGGCCTGTTGATATCTAATGACTAGGAAGGTCAGATAGTTTTGAAACTATCTGCGTCCAACGATAAGTTCGGCGATGGAAAATAATAATACACATTCACTTTTATGAAAAGGTTTTCAATGGAAAAAAGAAAAGGATGTAGTTTTGACAAAAGTATTAAATAAATTTATATAAGAGTTTGATAACAATTCGTTTTGTTGCATTTAATTCTCAATATGCCCCCTTAAATGCAACCCAATTTCGATAGCACATGTTTTGCTTTGGGAATTTTGGTATGGTGAGGATGTGAGTTATCCTTAATATGTGTCTGTGAAAAAAGCGACAAGTCTGGCAAGTCGATCTCGAATGGAGTGATGACGGAAATCTATGTGTTTACTGTGTGCATTGTATCCTTGTAGATACTTAATAGTACCCGTATTGGGTCTTATGTTTATATTTTATATAATGTCTTTTGAGACACAAATGAGATGGACATATAATCCGCTTAAGTTGACAACAAATCCACTGTCAGTTGTCTCAGTGAGTTCAATCAAATACAACCTCCTTGAAACATGAAGATGTAACTCGTGCAGGACTTTCGATCTTCCGATTCAGACACCCAGTCATCATCACAGTATCCAATGATAGTTTTACCTGATAACTTATATTTTTATATGCTTAATGCACTGCACGTACCTCATCAAACTTTTCACTGCCATCCAATGTAGAGATTTCGGATGGTTATTAAAAAAAATTAGGGTAATTAACCATATAGCCCTTATCCGAAAATGTACCTTGCGATATGTACATAGGTATGGCTGCCAATAGCCTCTTCGTAAGAAACGTTTTTTTAAAACGTTTTCTCTGGAGCTAAAAAGCTTAACATTTGAATCCATAGGGATACAGAAATCTTTACATTATTTCTTAAAAACTTGATGTATTGGGTATATATTTTAATTCGTGCGGTTTTTTTTTTCAAAATTTGAACGTTTATTTAAGAAAAACATATACAATAGTATTATTCAAAGTATTGCTCATCTGAAGCTATGACTTTTCCCCATCTTTCTGCCAATTTGTGGATCCCATCCCAAAAGAACTGCGCCGGCTTAACAACCAAGAATGAATCAAGCCAGTTTTTGATATTCTGCTCTGATGTGAACGGTATATAAGTGAGGACCGGAAAAAATGCTACTCAGAAGGGGCAAGGTTTGGGCTATAAGGTGGGTGGGGTAAGACTTCTCATCCACTGTTTTCCAAATAGTTCTTAACCGGAATAGCAACGTAGAGCCGAGCGTTGTCATGATGGAAAATTATTGCCTCTTGTCTGGTCGCATATTCCGTCAGTTTTTTGGCTGCTGCTCTCTTCAAACGGATTAATTGTGTTCGGTAGTGTTGTCCATTGATGGTTTCATCCGGTTTAGCAGCTCATAATACAGCACACCCATCTGATCCCACCAAATACAGAGCATTACCTTCGCGCCATGGATATTCGGCTTTGTCGTTGATTTGGCTGGCTGGGCGGGTTTCACATATGATTTTTTGCGCTTGGGGTTGTTGTAATGGATCCACCACTAACAATCCGATGCAAAAATAACTTCCTTTTGTGGCGTTCCAGCAGCATTTCGGACATGCAAAACCGCCTTTCGACGTCTCTCGGCTTGAGTTCATGTGGAACCCAATTTCCTTGCTTTTGAATATATCCAGCTGCTTTTAAACGTTTTGAAATGGCTGCTTGAGTGACACCCAAAGATTCTGCGAGCTCTTATGTTTGGCAACAAGTTTCATAGAGTAATGCTTCCAGTTCTTTATTTTCAAACTTTTTTGGCTGCCCAGGACGTTCATCGTCTTCCAAGCCAAAATCACCACTTTTAAATCGTGCAAACCAATTTTGGCACGTTCGCTCAGCTAGCGCATGTTCACCATAAACTTTCACCAAAATACGATGACTTTCGGCAGCTGTTTTCTTCATTTTAAAGTAATGAAGAAGAACTCTCAGCAAAAACACATTTTCAGGCACAAAGCTCGACATATTTGAGTGAAAAAAAATTATTGTTGTTTACGCTTCAAATGAATGACATATACTGAAACAACGTACAATGACAGTAGCTTTCCAACGCATGTTTGAATGGAATAATACAAGTTACGCCATCTCTTAGCAAACCGCACGAATAAGTTATAGAACTAATATTATATCTGGATTGGTCGCTATAAATTTCATTTTCGTTTCTTTCGACTCATTCATAATCGGAAACAAAATTTGGTTTCAAGAAGATCTTTCCTTTGAAAATGTTGCTTAAATCCTTAGTTAATTGATAATACTTTTACCTCAGAATTGAAAAATAGGAGAATATCGTCTACATGAAATTTTAGAAAAAGCTTTAGCTTTGTTGGATTTCTTAAGAGCAATCTAATTGCAGATTCTAGAGTCTCAACGCCTGCTTCAGGCCATCAAGGCTATCAATGTGTTCAATTCTTCGATTTTTTAACTTCGCGGATGGATGTTTGGCGGACCACAGATGCAAGCACACGTCCCTATAGTCTATCCCTTCTTTTTACTCATAGCCTTTAACCGCCAATCGCGCCACGTGAGCATTCAGCACCGTTTTAAATACCCATTTGCGTGGCAAGGCATTTTTATCCAGGTCTTGTTCTCAATGTGCGAATAAATGTCGAAACCCATGGCCTCTATCCTTCTTAGACGGTTACAGGTCTTAATTATTGGCATCAGCTTTCGTGGCATTAAGTTGAAGCTCGGTGCTTTTGTTTTTGATCGTAGTAGTTCGCCTGTATCCTGTGTCTGTGGTGTTGGCTGTATTCAAATCGCATTCATCGTCCTCGTAACCAGAAGTAGAATTCTTTTTTTGCTGGCGGATCGGCAATTGGGATCTTTGTGTAGCTTTTCTCTAAAACCGTGGCTCAAGTGGTAGTGGACTGGCTTCCAGATCGCGAGTTTTGATGTTCAAATCCTAGTCTCGTCCGAAAGACATTCGTTTTTTTCAGGTAACAAAAGTCAAGTAAGATGAGTAGTTGGCTAGAAATCAACAACAAGCCAAAAACATAATAACAATGATAATAACAACGCTAAGAATTAAGTCTCCCCATTAATTGTTAAATGTCACCCATGGGGCGAAACTACCACTGAGCTCAAACATCTTTCTTTCTCTTTCTATCCAATTTTCCTAAAAACTTAACACGTGCTCCGGCATTTTTAGAGTAGCAATACCCTCTTCAGTGTTAAGTTTAAAAAAAAAAAAAAAAAAATTAATACCGATTAGGGAATCGACGAGTCCACATGGTGATGAGTGCACTCATAAACTCTCATGTGCTGTGAAAAAAAAAAAAAAAAAAAAAAATTAACCGCGCAGCGTACAAAAAAAAAAAAACCGTATGGCAATACGAAAAAACTAATTGGAGCGAACTAAGCAGTTTCTTTCGAAATTATATATTATGTTTCCTCGATAACGACGTGGATGCAGCTGTTGATATGATCACAGATATTATTCTCTTTGGAATAAGATGCTTTATCCCTCATTGGGATAGTGGTACGTAGTACGACTCGAGCTATAGAGAGTCTGTAGGTTATACAAAAAAAAAAAACCCGGCGGAGGAAAACCGAAAATGGCTCAAAAGAGCCAGAAATGCCTGGAATGCCTTTCTTAAGCATGTGAAATTCCAATACGTCCAAAAACTGAGGCAAAAAATACTACATAATGGCATTCCGGCTGCCAGCTCTTTGGCCAAAGCCATTCTGCTTGCTGCACACTGCACAATAACACTTTCAGATTGTGCTTGGTCCCCGCCTACACTTGAGTGCGTCAAATTTTAATGGGACGAATCCGCTTCCGAACTCGTATAGTAGCAAGAGTACCTAACGATATGTTAATGATTACAATAACAGCATAAGCAAATACCTTCAAGTTACTATCATAATATCCGGTCAAATTCAACTTCACATTTCTTCTGGTGCTTTGCATTCAAGAGCTTATGTAGGCGACCGATTAATAGTGTAACATACTGTTTATATTGCCTGAGCCCAAATTGTTTCCTTTTTTGCGTTAAATAGCATATACTTTGCACATTCTTTGGGTATTAGATGAATGCGCGCCGCAAGGCCATTTTGCACGGGTGTGTATAGATTTGTTGTTTGATGTCTAATTCCGTGTACCTTGGTCAACTCCGCAATGATGAACACTTGTTCGTTCGTAGGATTCTTATTCGCCTGTTCCGCAGACTTTCAATTAGATTCTTCAACTCTTTAAATTTTGAAAAGACCTCAGCCCTAGAATGAACCAATTAAACATATACTTTGCAGTATTTGTCATCAAAAATTAAGAAATATTTTGCGCCACCAAGCGATTTATGCTCCATGGTTCCACACACATCAGAGTGAATCAAATACAGCAGTATTGACGATATTAAACCAGTATTATTAAATAGGATCTTTGACTGCAAATGGGGCAAAGAGCCTTAGCTTATGGTTTCAAACGTAGCTGAGCTCCTTTTATGTTTCATTTAGCTTGAATGAATCAGAGAAGTTTAGGTGTCATATTCTTTGATGCCGTTAGATACTTGAAGCCACAACCACATTTGCCTATGCATTTAACATACACGGGTACAAGTCATTGCCACAGAACTTGTTTACCATTTTGGTATACTGTGCACCCATTAAATATCGAATGAAAGCGAAAATTGTCAATATTCGTATAAATTAATTTCTGGAACAGACCTTTCTTCTTGCAAGGGCCCGAATTATCAAATGTCTTTTCCAAATTTTCCCAAATTCTTATTGGGTTGATTAATTCATTAACGAAAATTTATTTTTAACATTTTTCAGTTCCTATGTTTGCCTGAATGAAATCATTTTGTTATTATATTGGCAGAATTTTCTGGCGAGAGAATGTACTGAACACTAATTTCGTTAGCCATAACTTTCACATGAACCTAGTGAAATTTGATTTCGATATGCTTGTTGCGTTGGTGTACCGCAGAGTTTTTAACTACGAATTGAACATCTTGATTAAGTTTTTTCGTGTGCAATTCTCAAGCTTCATGTCCAGCATTACCATTATCAATCTCTCCTAACAGAATTTTGAATTACTTAACTGCAGTTATTTATGTTTTATTCCAATTTAACTTCTTTTGCCGCCATAAATAAGGTCCTAATGCATTTGGTGAAACAATGGTTTACAAATTAACCATTTTTTGGTGGTGAAACCAAACAGCAAAAGAATTTTTTTTTGCTCTTCGTTTGCTTCTCATAATTCTCTCCTTTGTATCGATAGAGGACAGATGAATGCATAATATATGATTTTACTTTTTGTCACAGCTGATTTTTGCTTTATGCAGCATTTTTCGATCAGATCAGCAGAGCCAGAGACATTTAGAGGGATATTTTATGCACAATTTCTACAGGGTTAAGGGTATTTACCTCGGGTACACTCAATATCTTTATTTATCTGTATTTGTTTTCGGTCACTCAAGTGTACTATATTTTACTCTCTAGGGAAGTTATTCTCGATCGCAGTGATGTACTATATATTCTTCTTTCAACTGTTGCAGTGTATGGAGAAATTCGGTGTTTATATTTTTAAGGCTGAAAAACTCTTCGTACGGCAGTTGAACGATTATTAAATTAATGTCGTTACTCACTTCAAATGCACTTTGCTCTATAGACTGCTTGCTAGTTGATACCGCTGTACTTCTTGTTGTTTTTGCTGATTGCATTTACATATCGTAATATATGATTTTACTTTTTGTCACAGCTGGTTTTTGCTTTATGCAGCATTTTTCGATCGCATCAGCAGGGCCACCGGCATTTAGAGCGATATTTTATGCACACTTTCTACATGGTTCATGGTATTTACCTCAAGCACACCCAATATCTTTATTTATCTGTATTTGTTTTCGGTCATTCAAGTGTAGTTTACTCTCTAGGGAAGTGATTCTCGATCGCAGTGATGTATTTTCTTCTTTCAAATGCTGCAGTGTATGGAGAAATTCGGTGTATATATTTTTAAGGCTGAAAATCTCTTCGTACGGCATTTAAACGATTACTAAATTAAGGTCGTTAGTCACTTCAAATGCTTGCTGGTTGACACCGTTGTACTTTTTTTTTCCTTACTGCTTCGACGATTCCACAACCATTTGTTATTTCTTAAGTTGTGATGAGACTACTGGTGCATTTGCCTTCGCTATGGATACTTGTTGTAGCAATTTCCGTTTAAAAGCCGTGCACTTAACACAGCGATATTTGTTGTTTATAAGAGTTTATAGTCAATATTGGAGTGCAGAAAATCAATACAATCAATACTGTGAAAGAAGCATCTACAATACACTCAAAGAAATCTATTTTGTATAAAACGCTTTGTTAAATGTTTTCTTTGCAAAAAAAAAAAAAAAAAAAAAAACCCTTGCCCTAGATTTACCATGTAGCAATACTTGTCTTAATTTCCTGCCCTACAGCTTTTTATAATCTCAAAGCGTAAATACTAAATAAAATTGCACACTAGAATTTTAAAACGGTTAAGCAAACAAGCACCGCGGGAACCTCGGAGTATATGAAAAATACAATTGAAATTGGCTTCGAAACAAATTCGCTCGTCTCCTTTTTATGCGGACGTATAAATTTGGCATTATTTTTGAAAAGCCTTTTAAGGTAAAACTTCAATACTAACAATATTAACACATCAAAACATTGAACGAAAACTAATTTCTCAAAATCGTTTCGTGTTAGCCAATGCATTTTCGAATCTGTTACAAAGAAACATCATTGTATTTGTTTTTATATTTTGCCTAAACTTGTGAAACTAGCGGGCTAAAGATGAATAAAAGTGATTAAATTCTTATACATTTGTATGCACAGGAAAATTCACGTCAGAAAAATAGACATAGGTTGTGAAACATTAACGGTTTTCTGATGGTCTATCATGATAAGATTCGTTTTGAATTAAACTTTTAGTACAAAATTGTTCAAATCCAAAAAAAATGGTGGGAAAAAGTTGTTTAAACATTGCACGTTTTATATATTAGTTAACAGACATGAAAATAATTTTAAGAAAAATAAAAGCATTACCGAATCTAAAAAAAAAAAAAATGGTTAACTGATAATTTCTTAAACTAGAAATCTAAAAATGCTTTAAATTCAAAAACTGGGAACAGAATCTATACATTCGTATTTTGGTAATGTTACTATGAATTGTTTCAAAGTGGCGGATGCAAGGCTCAGTTGACTTTATCTACACACTCTTATCAATTAGTGCTTTCATTTTCTTAAGTCAATAAATGACCTAAAAAGTAAACTTATTATCTCTCATATACAGTGAAAGTGTCGAAATTCCGGGTGCGGGTTATCTCAAACTAAAAATAAAACAAATTAAATTGACCATAGACCTTACAAAGTTGAATTTTGTTTATTTTTCTTATGAAAAATAAGGCTTCCTTACAAAAAGTTTAGTTAAGGTATCTTTTTTGAAGGCTTATATAGGTTAATTTTTCAACTTAAAAATATATTACAATAAAAAATAAATAAGATTTTATTTTATAAGAATAATAAACATTATCATTTTTATTAAATATTGTTTTTATAAGTTATAATGCTGGATTATAGAATATTGCCGAAAATTATTCACTTGCTTGTTGTAATAAGTAGAGAAAAACTCTTACCAGCAGCTTTAACATTAAAGATAAGCCTGAGGCCCGTTGGTATCTAATGACTACTAGAAAGATCGGATAGTTTTGAAACTATCTGCGTCCAACGGTAAGTTCGGCGATGGAAAATAATAATACACATTCACTTTTATGAAAAGGTTTTCAATGGAAAAAAGGAAAGGATGTAGTTTTGACAAAAGTATTAATTTATATAAGAGTTTGATAACAATTCGTTTTGTTGCATTAAATTTTCAATATGCCCCCTTAAATGCAACCCAACTTCAATAGCACATGTTTTGCTTTGGGAGTTTTGGTATGGTGAGTATGATGAGGATACAGGAATCTTTCCATTATTTCTTAAAAACTTGACGTATTGTATTATACCTGGATTGGTCGCTATAAATTTCATTTTCGTTTCTTTCGACTCATTCGTAATCGGAAACAAAATTTGGTTTTAAGAAGATCTTTCCTTTGAAAATGTTGCTTAAATCCTTAGTTAATTGATAATACTTTTACCTCAGAATTGAAAAATAGGAGAATGTCGTCTACATGAAATTTTAGAAAAAGTTTTAGCTTTGTTGGATTTCTTAAGAGCAATCTAATTGCAGATTCTAGAGTCTCAACGCCTGCTTCAGGCCATGAATAGATTTTTTTAATTTATACACATAGTATCCATATTCGTATTATAATTACGGGGCCATGTACAGTTTATCACGGTGTCTCCTTGTAAAAAGGCTATCAATGTGTTCAATTCTTCGATTTTTTAACTGTGTTTAGTAGAGCAAAAAAGTCGCGGATGGATGTTTGGCGGACCACAGATGCAAGCACACGTCCCTATAGTCCATCCCGTGTTATAACTCATAGCCTTTTACCGCCAATCGCGCCACGTAAGCATTCAGCACCGTTTTAAACACCCATTTGCGTGGCAAGGCATTTTTATCCAGGTCTTGTTCTCAATGTGCGAATAAAATGTCGAAACCCATCCTTCTTAGATGGTTACAGGTCTTAATTGGCATCAGCTGTGTTTTGACATACATAAGTAAGGGTCGTAGGCTTTCGTGCCATTATGTTGAAGCTCGGTGCTTTTGTTTTTGATCGTAGTAGTTCGCCTGTATTCTTCATCTTAATCGCCGGGGCTATTGATAATTTCTGATGTGTCTGTGGTGGTGGCTGTATTCAAATCACATTCATCGTCCTCGTAACCAGGAGTAGAATTCTTTTTTTGCTGGTGGATCGGCAATTGGGATCTTTATGTAGTTTTTTTTCTAAAACCTCTAATGAAGCCTCATTAAAATATTTTTTAACACAAACTTTAGCTTCTTCAATTCTATTATTTTCTATAATTTTATTAATATATAAAACTAATTTAACAAATCAAATAAATAATTTAATAATAATTATAATATCATCTTTATTAATAAAAACTGGAGCAGCACCTTTTCATTTTTGATTTCCAACTGTAATAGAAGGATTAAATTGAATAAACTCACTAATTTTAATAACTTAACAAAAAATTGCTCCACTTATATTAATTTCATATTTAAATATTAAATTAATAATATTTTGATCAATTTTTTTATCAATCGTAATTGGAGCATTAGGAGGATTAGAAAAAAACCGTGACTTGCCGTGGGTGGCCGTGGCTCAAGTGGTAGTGGACTGGCTTTCAAATCGCGAGTTTTGGTGTTCGAATCCTAGTCTCGTCCTAAAGACATTCGTTTTTTTCAGTTAACAAAAGTCAAGTAAGATAAGTAGTTGGCTAGAAATTAACAACAAGCCAAAAACATAATAACAATAATAATAATAACACTAAGAATTAAGTCTCCCCATTAATTGTTAAATGTCATCCATGGGGCGAAATTACCACTGAGCTCAAACATCTTTCTTTCTCTTTCTATCCAATTTTCCTAAAAACTAAACACGCGCTCCGGCATTTTTAGAGTAGCAATACCCTCTTCAGTGTTAAGTTTTTTTAAAAAAAAAAAAAAAAAAGAATACCGATTAGAGAATCGACGAGTCCACACTATACAATACGCAATACGAAAAAACCAATTGGAGCGAACTAAGCAGTTTCTTTCGAAATTATATATTATGTTTCCTCGATAACGACGTGGATGAAGCTGTTGATATGATCACAGATATTTTTCTCTTTGGAATAAGATGCTTTATCCCTCATTGGGATAGTGGTACGTAGTACGACTCGAGCTATAGAGAGTCTGTCGGTTATACAAAAAAAAAAAACCCGGTGGAGGAAAACCGAAAATGGTTCAAAAGAGCCAGAAATGCCTGGAATGCCTTTCTTAAGCATGTAAATTCCAATAAGTCCAAAAACTGAGGCAAAAAATACTACATAATGACATTCCAGCTGCCAGCTCTTTGGCCAAAGCCATTCTGCTTGCTGCACACTGCACAATAACACTTTCAGATTGTGCTTGGTCCCCGTCTACACTTGACTGCGTCAAATTTTCAATGGGACGAATCCGCTTCCGAACTCGTATAGTAGCAAGAGTACCTAAAGATATGTTAATGATTACAATAACAGCATAAGTAAATACCTTCAAGTTACTATTATAATATTCGGTCGAATTCAATTTCACATTTCTTCTGGTGCTTTGCATTCAAGAGCTTTTGTAGACGCCCGATTAATAGTGTAACATGCTGTTAATATTGCTTCAGCCCAAAATTGTTTCCTATTTTGCGTTAAATAGCATATACTTTGCACGTTCTTTGGGCGTTAGATTAATGCGCGCCGCAAGGCCATTTTGCGCGGGTGTGTATAGATTTGTTGTTTGATGTCTAATTCCGTGTACCTTTATGAACTTGGTCAACTCCGCATTGATAAACACTTTTTCGTTCGTAGGATTCTTATTCGTCTGGTCCGCAGATTTTCAATAGGACTCTTCTACTCCTTAACTTTTGAAAAGACCTCAGCTTTGGAATGAACCAAATAAACATATACTTTGCAGTATTTGTCATCAACAATTAAGAAATATTTTGCGCCACCAAGCGATTTATGCTCCATGGTTTCACATACATCAGAGTGAATCAAATACAGCAGTATTGACGATATTAAACCAGTATTATTAAATATGATATTTGACTGTAAATGGGGCAAAGAGCCTTAGTTTATGGTTTAAAACGTAGCTGAGCTCTTTTTATATTTCATTTAGCTTGCACGAACCAGAGAAGTTTAGGTGTCATATTCTTTGATGCTATTAGATACTTGAAGCCGCAACCACATTTGCCTATGCATTTAATATATACGGGTACATGTCATTGTACAGAAATTGCCTACCATTTTATTAAACTGTGCACCCATTAAATATCGAATGAAAGCGAAAACTGTCAATATTCGTATAAATTAATATCTGGAACAGACCTTTCTTCTTGTAAAGGCTCGAATTATCAAATGCCTTTTCAAAATTTCCCCAAACTTCTTATTGGATCGATAAATTCATTAACGAAAATTAATTTTTAACGGTTTTCAGTTCCTATGTTTGCCTGAATTAAATAATTTTGTTGATATATTGGCAGAATTTTCTGGCGAGGGAATATACTGAACACTAATTTCTTTAGCCATAACTTTCACGTGAACCTAGTGAAATTTGATTTCGATATGTTTGTTGCGTTGGTGTACCACTGAGTTCTTTACTACGAATTGAACATCTTGCTTAAGTTTTCGTAAATGCAATCCTCCAGCTTTATATCCATAAAACAACTTACTGTACACCATGACACATTGCAAAGTATTCCACTTCCATTGAACTTAATCAAACATGTTGCTCTTTAGAAATCCACATGACAGATTTCTCACTTCAAATATAAGATTTACGATTAGTTACATCTGATCCCCAGTCTGTAAAAGAGAAAGTGTCTTCGTTGTTAGAATTATAAGTTTACATACCCTTAGGTTTTCTCTTCAGATATTTAAGCACACAAGTAGAGCTTCCTTACATTTGAACATTTTCCATCGTTTAATTAAATTGTTCGCATATTATATGTCCTTTGATAAAACGATATTGCACCTCAAATCCACTCCGCTCTACTTTCATTCCCAAAAAATACCGTATGGATCCAAGATCAATTGCCTCCACTTACGCGTTAAGGTTCTGAATTATATATTTTATAGATGACTCAAAGTTCCATATGAATATTACACCGTCGACGTATAACGCGATTAACTTCATCCTGTTAATTCATAAGGCATACACAATTGTCAGGCTTGCAACGCGTAAAGCCCATGCTTATAAGAACAGAATTAATTTTGTTGTTCAAATATCTATCAACTTGTTTTAATCCATATACATATATTACATATATAGATACAGAAGTGAATAATTTTGGATTAGTTGATGCATGAACACGTATGATCCAATCCCAAAAAAAAAAACTCTGAAATGAACAATCAAGGAAAAATTTGTTATAGATTTATAGATAGGCATATTTTATTATTTCCTCAATCCAACGACATTGGATTCATATCATTAAAAGCAGCAAGGAATTTGTGCTAGGCTCTAGAATACACATTAGAGAATATAACTGTGACATAACGAAACATTCACGCACGTTAGGATTTTATCAACCTCAGTTAAGTATCTACAAGTAAAAAACTAAAAAACAATCAACGCATGGGTATTCATGTATAAATATGCACCATAATATAATTTGAGTATTAATGAAGGAATTGAAATGACCTAGCTTTTTCACTGGATTAACAGTGTTTATAAATGTATTTATTCAAGTTCAGCGTGATCTAAATAAGTAAATAGATGCTATCTATTCAGAATCATATACAGTCATACACAGTAAACAGCAAGATTAGGCCATTATTTTCAGACCATTCCACTGTTGAATACAGACGTGAATTTTATATAGTCACTATAGACTAAAAAATACATTTGTGCGTCGGCAGCATATAACGTAAGTTGCCACGTACTTGTGTTATGTCATTATTCTAAAAGCAGGACAATATTCGGCAGAGTCTTTGGCATTGGAGAAAAATGTGTTTGGACAGCAACCATCATTTAAAAAGTATTTGAGAAACAAGTATACAACTCAACCTAAAGTTGATATTTATCTCATACACAAAATGCTATGGCTTTCTGTTTTACAGCCTTTGAAAAACATTAGGTACGCTGTAGGCATGGTTAAGTCCTTATAGAACGGACATTGGAAGTCAATGTGGGATTTAATTTTTTTTTTATTTTGCACTGCGAAGACGTTAGTTTTTTTTCATCAATCAACGAATATGGAGGACTTAATACAGAAATTAAACGAATGTGTGGTACAACTTATAATACCATATGAAGAAGAGTCAACGAATTACTAATAATTTTTTTTCCTGCTAGGCAGAAAAAATGTGTTCTAAACAGAAGTTTAATAGGTATTCCAAGAGCCTATTGTCCATCTATTTTATTTTTCAATTTAGCTTTTGATATTTAATATGTAAGTAAACAGATTCCGAAATATTTAATTACAGAGAAATAAAAATAAATGTTTTAAAAAATCGAATTCACACTTGTTTTGTTCTAATAAAATTTGCCAGCACCAAATTTGTATGACAAAGAACAATATATGTATGCTTGTATGTACCTATATCATACTATGTAAGCAAACAATTCTTTTTCTTTTCAATTAAGGGGTTAATCAGAAATAATTAAAATCGTGTATAATCTAATATAAATTAAATCAGTTTTTTTTTATCAGTTGTACACACCATTAAGATGTTTTGCTTGTACAATTTTTCCATACTCGTGCAGCCATTTGGTTATATTTAATTTGATAAGAGAACATGAAGTTCAATTTTCTTTTTACCATATACACATTAATTAATTCATACTTTTTAAAATGTAAGGCCGAACAAAAATTGTTTGTTTATAAACTACTTGGTTTTATTAAATTTAATCGAAGCATTAAAAGTTTAATATACAGTATACTTATATATCGTAGTTACGAGTACACTGGTAAAAAGTGACAGAATCTAATTTAGGTAAAATGAGTTACAGCTGACAACCTATTCATCATCTATTAGTGAGACCAAAAATTCGTCCGATATAATAATATACTCGGTTGCGCTTGAAAGATTAGGAAAGCTTGGAAAGTTGATTGGTTAATTGTACTGACTTTAATTTTTTCGCTACTTCCCGTACAAAATATTTAAGTTACTATTTTCTTCACTGTTTAATCCACTAAAAATGCTTAGGCATGTGTATTTACTACAGTTAATTAAAAACTCATGAGTTGGTGCAGCTCGTACGGAGTTTGACCTTTCATTTTTTCGCGATTGAAGATATTAAAATTTGCATTTTGATCAGCTTTTCTGGGCATTAAAGGCTAAGTCTCTTCGCCTGTATCTCCGTCGTGACCAAAGCAAAATGTAAAAAAGCAGTAGAACTCATCAAAATATAGTAGCTTGAATGTTAGCGTTTAAGTTAGTCGGTTTTGTTCAGAATCTGTACCAAGACCAGAATCGAAAAGACGATGAGTTGATTACCGGTGTTGTGAGTACCGGTTTAATACGCTGCTGTAAAATAACATAAATTTTGTTAAAATGAAAAATGAAATTAAAATAAAATATACACAATCAAAAGTCTTCGTAGATGGATTTACAAACCAATTTAAAAAGATAAAAATATAAATGATAACCTAATTGCTGGCGTCCTCAATCATTGGGAAATGGTCGCTTCACATATGCTGCATAACGCCCTCAAAGGTGTAACAGCACCCAGTCGATAATGATATTCCATTTCGCGGTGTCATAAAGACGAATAAGGCAAATTAAACTAATTACAGAAACGAAACCTGATATATATATACACTATTTAACAATTACTGAACAAAATGTATAAAATGGACTTCAGCAGAAAAATTGTATATAATGATAAAAAATCAGAAGAAAAGTATAACATCGTTAAGCTACGCAAGGGACGAGATACACTATATCGAAGGTGGATGAAAAATCGTGAAAAATATTACATACAGTAAAAGAAATTCTAGAAAATTTGTAGAACCAATTAATAATATTAAAATTGAAATATTAATTCTATAATACCTTAACAACTAAAGGAAGCAATGGTTTGAAATAAAGAGCGGCTAAAACCCAATTAAGGAATTATCGTCGTGTTGCCCTCCTGCTAACCATCGAAAAAACTATGCAGTAAATACTAGATGGGGTGAAAAGTAACCTCCTTGGGAATGAAAAAAAAATTTTTTTAAATGTTTTTTTTTTTTTATTTTATTCAATATAGTCCTCTTTTAGTTTGATACACTTATTTCAACTATTTTCCAACTTCTTGATCCTGTCCGTAAATTAATTTTCCGGAAGGTCTGCAAAATACTCCTTCGTGGCGTCGATTATTTCCTCACGTGAGCTGAATTTTTATTGATGAGCCATCTTTTGAGGTTTGGGAAGAGATAATAGTCCGAGGGAGCCAAATCGGGCGAATACGGTGAATGCGCCTGCAATTTGAGCCGTAAGTCATTGATTTAAGCAATGGTTGCGATGCTCTCGTGCGCCGGTGAATTGTCTTGCAAAACCAAAATTTTTTTTCGCTTCATGTGAGGCCGTTTTGCAGCGATTTGCACAGTAATACTCGCTGTTGTGGTTTTTCCTTTTTCGAGGTAGTCCATGAAGAGTATGCCATGACAAACTCAGAAAACCGACGCCATAACCTTTCCGACCCATCGAGCCCCCCTCGGCCGCTTCGGAGCACTGGTGCCGTGTGCGCTCAGCACTTATCTTTGTGGTATCTGCTAGATCGCACACCTTCAATTTCCGGTCAGCCAACGCCATTTCATGTATTTTTTTAACATTGTCCTCTGCAACCGCATCGGAGGGCTTGCCGCTGCGGACTTGATCGGTAGTGGAGTTGCGGCCACCACGAAACTCTTGAAATCAATATTTGACGGTGTAATCTGACGAAGCATTAGCCCCATAATATTTATCCAACTTTTCTTTTGTTTCCTTCGCTATTTTGCCTCTCAAAAAATAATGTTTTATGAGAGAACGAAAATAGTTTTTGTCCATATTCAACATGATGCCAAACACGTCAACAACAATCAGCTGTCAAAATAAAACTAAAGACAGTATCTCACTAAAATTTGGCATGTTTGCCTAGATATCAACGGACTTCAGGGTACCATAACCTTTTTTGCAGTAGCAGCATATTCTGGCTGTCAAGGAGGTTACTTTTCACTCCACCTAGTAGCTGCAGGCCATATTCGCGACTTCATCCGTAAGCATGACTTAGTACATGAATATGGCTTCCAAAAAGGCAGAAGCAAACGACACCATGATTTGTTTATTGACTTCAGCAATACTTTGGATACACTGGACCAAAATAAACTGATTGAGGCTATCCAAAAAGGTGAAATGAGGAGAAAATTATTGCACTGGTTAACTAATAATTTAGAAAAAGGAAGCCTTTAATTAAAAACCAAGGTTTACTGTAGCAGAAATGCAGAAATGGTCCACTTTTTTTCATACTGTTTACGAATGAAATGCATTGGTGTTTGAAGAAGAGCACTTCATTTGCTTATGCAGATGACACAGCGATCGTCATTAGTCACCAGCCTGTAGGAAGAGCCTCGAGGTTGATGTTAGACGAGTTTTACGAATTCTGCAAATGGTACAATAATAATGGAGTAGTAATCAATCCATCCTTAAAAAAACTTTTGCACAACCGAATTCAGCAGCACCCAACGTCACCAATCGTACAAAAGGCTTTAAGATGTGCAAACAGTTCTGATAATGAAGATATTGAGTGTGTAGATGTGTACAAATACCAATACACAACTTTTGACTTTCTATGGTATGTTCACATAAATAACCTGCATGATAAACTGCTATACAAATCTAAGGTATATTTTCCTACATAAGATGGAGTGATTAAGTTACCATCTAGAGGGGAAGCCGTAGTCAACAACGTACCATTTCTGGAAGTTAGGCAGATATTCGAAATGAAGTGGCGCTGTGATCCGAACTTTTGAACACAAATCAGCTACTAGACGAAAGAGCAGATGGAATGTATTTAGCTTCGTTCATTTATTCGTTCCCAAAATATTTAACAGCCTACCTCAATGTCTAAGAACATTAGAGAAGTCAATAAAAGAAGAATCGGCCAGTCTCGATTCCACCCAGGTTACAACGATCCTGTCGAAGACACTTTTCTACAACATACGGTCCTTTGTACTTCGGCTCCGATTTCTGCGATTCACCAGTGGGCGATGAAACACTTTCCACTACCACTAGGTCACCTTTGTTGTATGTTGTTGGATGTTTGTGTTTGGCGTCGAACCTCAACTTTTTCCTTCTCCTCCTGGATCCTACGAGACACATCTGTTCGTCGCTGATGCATGTTGACTGGCTCAAAGTCTTCTTCATCATGAACAGTATTTAAGAAATGATTAACATCGAAGTCCTTCAGCTTGAAGTCAAAAACTATTTCATTTGGACTGTATCCTGTTATTGAATTTCGCTGCGTATTAATCGACCATTGTAGCTGCCGAAGTTCTAAGTCCTATTTTGTGGTGGTTATTGCTTGACGTCCGAAGATACTGTAAAATACTTTGGTTGAGCCTCTCGATTTGGCTATTAGTCGTCGGCGTACGAACGGCGGTCAGTATGTGTCGAATTACATCATCCCGACAAAACGCCTTTGACAGTAAAAGCGCTTCCCCGATCGCTGATGACGACCTCCGGCCAACCGAAATAAGTTTTCAGATAGTTTAGCATTTCGATCACAGGCTTCGTTCTCGTGTCCCTTATTGCTTTAACAATTATGAATTTACTGAAAGCACCAGCAACTCCGATGATGTAGGCCTTACCTTGTCGACTTCTTGGGAAAGGACCCAAGTGATCCACGTGAATCGTCCTAAACGGGATGGGAGTGACATCCTTCCTTCTACCGCACTCGGCACTCTTTTGTGATAACAACATTCGATGCATGCGGATATGTAAGATTTAACGAAATTCCGCATTCGTTTGAACCATAAATTTACTTTAATTCGTTGCAGAACCTTTTCGACACCGAAATTTTCCATGTCGTTCTGGAAATACTTGACGATTCGCCATCGTACGGCTGATGGTATGACCAGTTCCAGATTTCCTTCTACTGTTGTCGTAACTGTACACTTTCGTCGATCCCTTCACGCCCTTGCAATGCCTCGACGATGATTGCAAGTCTTCAATCTTGATGTTGCATGCTGGCGATCCAGTTACCTCGTGAGATTTTTACTCTCATCACACAAGCGGCGGCAGTGTCGGTCTCTTTTCCAACCCCGACAGGCATTTGGCTCGGAGCGTCCATATGAGCCATTATATTTGCATTTCGATGAACTATTGTGAAATCATATTCCTTTAGACCCAACCACCATCTGTCTACACGAGGAATAAGCGATGACGTGATTTTATTGCGCTCACATCTGAGCAATCCGTGACGACACAAAATTTTCGACCGAGGAGGTATATGTGAAAGCGTTCCAAACTCTCAAATACCGCAAGCACTTCGAGTTCATAGCTGGAATATTTTGACTTTGTTGGTGTGCATGTGCGGATGCAGTAAAAAACGGGCTTACGTTCGGCAGAATCATTTATCGCTTGAAACAGTATTCCAGCTAATCCGTATAAGCTGACGTCGGTGTGGACTTCATGAATTTTCCCTGGATCTTAAACTCAGAGAATCGGCTCGCTGCATAATATCTTCTTTAATTTCGCGAATGCTTCGGCATGTTCATCCTCCCAACGGAACGGTGATTCTACCCTCTCCTTCTTCAACATCGATGTCAACGGTTTGGCGATGATTGCGAAATCCTGAACAAATGTCATAAAATAGCTCACTAAGCCCAAAAATCTTCTCAATCCGGTGACATTTGTAGGTCGAGGAAAATCGTTGATAGTTTTTTTTTTCCGCGTCTTTGCTTGATTCCATTCTCGGTCAGTCGATGTTCTAGAAAAGTGATTTCGGTTGCTAGGAACACACATTTGCCAATTCGAAGAGTTAACCCTGCTTCTTTTAATAGCTGTATTTCCGCACTGCAATTGGGAATGATGATCTCATCCACGTAGCTAAATGCTCTTCCTTTCATTGATTTCACAAGTTTGGAGATTACTTCGGAAAATGTCAGCAAGTTTCGTCGATGGGGATCTGATAGTAGCCCGGTATGAGATCTAGTTCCTGCAGTCATTGAAAGAATTTCCTCCACCGTCGGCATTTTGTATGGCTTCTTCAGCGTGATGGCATTCAGTGCTATAAAATGCCTTCTTCACCAGCACGACAGGTGATGGGTAGACAGATGTACTAGGCCGAATCACATTGTACTTCATCAATTCTTCAATGACGTTATCAATTATTTCTCTTTTCCCAAATGGTACACGAAATGGCTTCTGTTGGACGTAAGCGTGATGTTCATCATAGTTGTGGTGCAGACACTAGGCGCTTCAGTGTCTCTCCAAAGCACATAGTGAACTCATTAATGAATTCGTACTGTTTCTCTTTTCCATCCGATGACAACTCTTCTCCCGTCTTTAATTATACTTCGTCCTTGATAAATTTCTCGGGACGGCAAGTTTTTTTTCTGATGATAAGGCGACGGTTGTCTTTGCATAGGAAATCATTTCCAAGGAAGAAAGGATACGGCATCAACTCATCTTTTACAATTAAAAATAGTGAGCCGCCTCGTTTTATGGTGTTGCGTAAATTGTTCAACTGCGTGAGATGGATTGCTGCCAGTGCTGTTTGCAGCTCATTGTGGTTCATTCCGTAACGAATGTATTTGATTATAGCCGGATCGCTCAATCGGTATTTTTGTCCAAGTGCCCGCATGCGATAGATAAAGTCGATGACATTTTCACCCTGTTTCCGTATATTTAAAGACATTTTAAGATTTATGTCTGCCTCGTTTTCGCTCTTGCTGAAGTCTGTTATGAGTCGTCGGAAGAACCCTTGCCACAATTGTATTCCTTCAAGCAGAGAGTCTGATTAAAAGTGAGAGTGATTAAAAGATTCGTGAATTGTTGCGATAAATTTTCCGCCGCTCTTGTCAGCTGCTGCATGTTATGGTCGGCGAAGATCACCTCGATATTTCGCTGTTCGGCGGCATTTATTTTGTCCGACTTCGTGAATGCGTGTCAGCAATTCCGCCTTACGGCAACGTATGGGTAAATTGCTGACTCCAGGAATAATACCAATTCTTCTTTACATTAGATCCTGTATTTTAAAAACGCAAAAAAAAAACAAAGAACAACAAAAAAGAACAGAACAAGAACCATCCAGAAAATCTCTCCCAAACCAAAAAACGTATGTTGGTGACCCACCCATATAAAAGATTTTCGATACTCGCTCGAGGCGTCCCGTTGGCGCCTTTCTCATTTGACAGCTCTGCCGTGGGGTGCGTTCTTATATTTTATTCTGGAGGTGACATTCAGCTGAGACTAGAAAGAACATCTTAATTTTGGAAATTTTAAAGACCAAAAAGTGATAATTTATAACTCTAACTAGATTAAATACATAGTTTTTTTTTTATATAAATTATCCACTTTTCATTTTCCGTAACCAAGTGCCCCAAAAACGACTCCCTTTTCTGATCAGTAAGCTTTAGGGCATGCATGGAATATCAGTCCTTATTCCATTCCTGTTGGACATACAGAAAGTTTTAACATACAACCAAGCCTTTTAATGTGACGTAATTTTTTGATGTAACGAATTGGTTTAATGAAAACAAGCTTAAAGGCCACATCTACGGATGCTTATATGATTGCGCTATATTACGAAGCAGTTCATTTAGCATCTGATCTGAGAGTTAACACCTCAAGAAAATGTCAACCGAATTTAAAAAAAAAACTCAGAGAGTATACAAAGCCCTTTATTGACGGTTCAAAAGCTTGAAAATTCTTCTTTTTCTTTTATTCTTTGTAACGCATATAATTACATTTAATGTTACGTAGATCTTTCCTCCACATATTTGCATTGCTACTGCGTCGCTTGTGGGTTGGGCTAAATTTGCGAATCCAAGAACCATTCTACAGGTCAATCTATTTTGGATCACGTCATTAGGGAGGCCGAGAGTTTGCTGATGATTCCGCATTTGAATCATCTTATAAGATCACGTTTTGTTACAACCGCTGACATTCGCAACAATTTCGTTTCCGTCGCTGTCAGTTTTCCGTTATATGTATATTCCACCATTGCGATTCATATATGTATAAGTCGAAGAGGCATTTCGCGTCATTTAAGCCATCCCATACTGTTACATATTCATCGGAATTTCTTTGGTGGTTAAAAACAGGACCTAAATATTTAAATTTTTTCGCACTTTAGATGCAAGGAGTTGTGTTAGCTGCTTCTAAAAAACGTCTTTGTAGATATACGGTTTTAGTACGACTAGTTCATATGCCTAACCCATTATCTACTAGCATCTTCCTCCATGGCCACCATGGGAGTGGCCGTGGTGTAGTGGTATATGCATAGACTCTTCTAGCAAAGGGTCACGGGTTCGAATCCCGTGCAAGGCAATTCTTTGAAGAAGTCTTTTCATAGAATTTGTATGTAGTTATATGAAAATGCCGTCGGCGTCAACTCTGACATGAAGGCATAACACTGATGTTGAAGTTGTTGCTGGCTGGGCTAATATGTAACGAACTAACAACTAGCACGTACTAACAGGATGCAGTTGCTCGTCCCGCCAGTTTGACAACAACCTCTTGGAAAAATATCGAAATCTAATACACCTGAGTTTCAAACTACTACACCACCCGCCCGCGCCCTGGATAAAAGCCAGTAAAAGGGTATTCATATCCCCTTGGTGCGCGGGATTGTAAAAAAAGAAAAAATTAAAAGTAGCTTGAAAGGCCTTCACTTTGTTGCCTATAATAGCGTTATCATCGGCTTCTCAAGAAAAGAAGTTATTCCGATTGACGTGGTGCTTTAATAGAAATTTTATACTATTTACATACATTAAAAACCAACGGACTTCGTACAATGCCTTGGTGTACTTAAACTTTAACTTCAAATCCTTGGGTTATTATCGCTGCGCATAACATCCAAGATTTTTTATTGTTGTCCTCAGTTATAACATATATGTTACTATTATAGTATATCCTCCTTCCGTAAAGTCCGCTGTTTACTCTTTGTATGCAACAACCGAGGGAATGTTGAACTCTTTCAATTTATTACAAATATCGTTGTGTTCCGTTAGCAGGTTTCTCTACACATCTTCAATATATTTCGGCGATTGAAACTCTCGCGAGTTTTTTCTTTGTTGTGCGCATTCTTAAAAATGTAAGATCACTTACCCGCAACATTCAAAGTCTAACTTAAAAGTTTATCGGTTATTTTCATTGTACGAGTAGTCCATACTGCAAAAGCTAGCATTTCTTTATGTGGGGCCGATTTTTCGAAATACCGAAAACAGAGTTTCCGCATTACTGCTCCATTTTCCCTATTCCTTTATTTCTTCTTCTTGGTATATGGTACAATTAGCAGCAGACAAGAGATCATTAATGAAAATTAAAAAGAGTGTTGGAGACTGAACCGAACCCAGGGGCACACCAGCACTTATTTTGTGAATATCAGACTCAGATTAGAATCCATAAATACAACTTGAATTGAACGCTCTGAAAGGTTATCTCTAATCCATTGAAGAAGAGGGTCACCAAATGCTTCGTGTTCGAGATTAATTAATTAGAACAACTAATTATATGTAATAAAATATATGATAATGTAAAATATGATATATGTAAAAGGGGAAATGTATAACATTAGTAATTCACTGCATTACCAATAATAATGCTAATCCCAGTATAAATGATTATAATTAAGATCCAGTATATTGCATACTTTCTGGGGATAAAACACAATAAACTTGATAATCAAAGGAAGCGGACGCGTTTTATTTTGCTCCGCCTTTTTTAATATTTTAATATTAATTTTTTCGTGTGGTGACCAAAATCCCTTTTATCGATTTTCATGGTCCTTCGAGTTCTTACGAATGATAGTAAATCAATCAACTTGTGTGATAAAACTATAATATAATTTTAAAAAAAAAAAGACATTGACTTAAAGAAGACAAAAGTGAAGAACAAAACTACCAGTGAGTTTTTTTTTATGGTGCAAATCGGTTTCCCGTGTCGTGCAATTTCTTTCGTTTTTTTTTTTTTTTGATTGTGTTTTAAAGACCAGCAAAAGATTGCAGTAAAATCGCAGCTATAACCGTCATCTCCATTGTGCGACCATTTTGTCGTTCCAGTAAACAGTTCTGCTCACCGTTGGGCTACTTTGCAACAGCACATCCACCGTTGAGTCCATTACTACCGCAAAGGCTCCGTCGGGATATCCGCAACAACTGTGCGACACACGTCTGGGATACCGTTTCGATTTCAAATCAATTTTCTGCAGATCTCCGGCAATTTAAATAATCTAAAAGATACGTAAGTTGAAATACACCCTCATTTTAATTTTTTTTTCTCTTACGAGTATTTTTTTTTTAAATTTTAATTGATTTCAAAAATGAGCACTGCTCTCAAGCTCCAAAAGAATTTGCTAAAGCAAATTACAAAGGATTGGGAAAATTTTGGAAAGAGATCCCCGAAGGAGAGGACAAAAAATTACATCTCCAACAGGATTGCCGTGCTGGAGGAAAATTTCAAGATTAGTAACATAACACCGATGGAATATCCTCAATTGAAGCTGGAAAGGAGGATGAATTAGAGGAAATCTTCGACATGATTAAAGACAATTACCTTGACTACAAAACAACGCTATTAGATAGCATGGATAAACTTCAAGCAACAGTTCAGACTCCGGTAAGTGATAATATAAGTACTTCTAGCGATAAGAACTCGATTGCCGAAAATAAATTTACCAGTCTTTTTGGGGGAATGTAAATCTTGGAGATCATTTCATGATCTTTTTGTATCTTTAATACATACAAATAAAGCACTAACAGAGGTTGAGAAATTGCATTATTTGAAATCTAGTTTGGGCGGTGAAGCCGAGCGTCTCCTTCAACATTAAGTCATTGACAACGGGAACTATAAACCAGCATGGGACATTCTCACACCTCGCTATGACCATAAACGTGTCCTTGTTAATGCACAGCTGAGAATCTTTTTTGCACAAGGAAACATTAGCCACGTGACCGCTGCACATCTGAAAAAATTGCTAGATACATCAGTGGAAAAATCTCGATGTACCGGTGGAACACTGGGATGTTATTCTTATCTTTTGTTTAGTGAAAAAACTTCCCACAATAACACAACTTTGGGAAGAAAAGCTAGGGACAGATAAGGAATTACCAAAGTTTGAAAGTTTCACTGAATTTTTAGAAGCGAGGTTTAGGACATTGGAAGCAGTTGGTCAACGGGAAGATATAGGAGTCATTAGGATCTCTAGGGCACCATTACCAAAAACAAAATCGTTTTACTTGAAGCAGAATCAAAAGAGTCAGTTCAGCTGTAAAGTGTGCAATAAAGGGCTTCATTCACTGCGGACCTACAACCGGTTCTTAAAAATGGACATCGCGTCTCGCAGGAATATCGTGAATAAAATTGACGTATGCGAGAATTGTCTAGCATACAGTCACGCAACCCAACAGTGTCCCAGCAGAGTCCGATGCTACTTTTGCCAATAACTTCACCACTCCCTTTTACACATTAACCCTCCTTCACACTCCCTTTTACACATTAGCCTCCCTTCACACTCACAATTCAATTCACACACAAAAAATACCCAACACTACACAACACATGCAGCGCCTAATTCGGTCACCACCACCCAACACACATACACCCCCACACAATCCCACTTATCTACAGTACACTTAAACGCTACCCCTTTTCAGCCCACACAACAGGTCAACACTTTTCACGCAGTAGAATCCCATGTAGACGTGTTACTCGCAACAGCGCTTGTGAAAGTAAGATCCTCTTCCGGTATAGACGTTATGCTCCGCGGATTGATAGATCCGGGCTCAGAGGCCACCTTTATTACAGATCGGGCAGTCAAGAGATTAGGTATGAAGGAAAAACGGACTTTCGTAGAGGTATCCGGGTTGGGGAAGGTCAGCAGCGGAGCTTGTCACAGCTACGTTGACCTTAGGTTAGGATCTCTGCACTCGGTCTATGAAACCAGCACCCGAGCCTTAATATTCGAATCGCTGACTGGCCTTCTTCCGGCCCACGAGCTAATACCAAAGCAGTGGAAACACATACACGGATTAACTCTAGCTGACCCGACCTACTATAAACCCGCCGAAGTCGATCTGCTATTGGGAAATGACATCTACTCCGAGATAGTACTTCCAGAAATCATCCGTGGCGAAGAAGCAAAGTCACCCATTGCGCAGAATACGTCACTTGGGTGGATTTTGATGGGTAAAGTACAAAAACCCAGTCGAACCACAAGGAACTTCCTTCAAGTACTTGATGTCAGCCGGCAACTCCAACGTTTCTGGGAGATGGAAGAAACACCCTTTAAGGCGCACCAAACATATGAGGAAAAAGTATGTGAGGAGTTCTACAAGGCAACAACGAAAAGGTTAGATAGCGGACGATACGAGGTATCGTTATATTTAAGGAAGAGAGCAGACCTGGGCTTGGATCCTCGAAGGAAGGAGCCTTGCGTAGGTTTGCTCAACTAGAACGACGATTCAGGTGTAACCCAACACTACACTTAGAGTACAAAAAATGTATAAAAGAGTACTTAGACTTGGGACATATGAAAGAAGTCGAAGTCAGCAAGGACGAAGTACTCAAAACTCCTTATCACTACTTCGTGCCGCACCATGCCGTGTCCAAAGCATCCAGTTCAACGACAAAACTCCGGGTCGTCTTTGATGCTGCAGCCAAAACTTCAGACGGAACTTCGTTGAACCAGCATTTAATGACAGGACCTAAACAACAGACGGATATTATTGAAATTATATTAAGACGGAGAAAACATAAATATACCTTTACATCAGACATTGAGAAAATGTACAGGCAAATCCGTGTCAGCTCAGCCGACTCTTATTACCAGATGATTGTTTGGCGTGACTGTGAGATCAATCCAATCAAGGTATATCGTATTCAAACAGTACCCTACCTTGCCATTCGATCGCTCAATCAACTGGCTACAGATGAGGAGCACAACTATCCGTTGGGCGCACGAATAGTGAGGGAAGACACTTATGTAGACGATCTGTTCGCTGGAGCTGATACTGTTGAGGAAACAGTGTTGAGGCGTGATGAAGTTCACAGTTTGCTGGCCGCGGGAGGGTTCAATTTGCGGAAATGGGCAAGCAATTTCAACGAGGTTTTGGATCAAATACCTGTAGATCAGCGGGAAATTGCCTTTTCTTTGCCCTTAGATACCTCAGATCACGTCAACATTCTAGGCATTTAGTGGTTTCCAGTAGACGATAGCCTTTTTTTTCAGAACATCTAACTCGACGGTGCTGACCCAACGAAAAGGACAATTCTATCCACCATTGCTAAGCTCTTCGATCCTTTAGGATGGATTTCACCCTGCGTCGTCAAGGGCAAAATTTTGATGCAGAAACTGTGGCGTAGCGAGCCGAAGTGGGACGAGCCTATTTCATTAGAGTTGAAGAAGGAGTGGAACGCTTTTCGTGAGGAATTGCCGCAACTTGAAAAGATCCGTATCCTTCGATGGATCCACACGCACAGCACTCTTAAGAAACTAGAATTACACGGTTTCAGTGACGCATCCGACAAGGCATACGGTGCCGCTATATACCTTCGAGTTTTCGATTCCAACGACGTCATCCATGTACAGTTGCTTATGTCCAAGATCAGAGTCGCTCCAGTAAAAACCCAAACAGTGCCACGACAAGAACTCTGTGGAGTTGTTACTCTTGCAAAACTGCTGGACTATACTTCGAAGGTTTTAGGCTTTCCAGATGTGAAGCAATATGCATGGACGGACTCAACCATTGCGTTATCGTGGATTGTTGCTATTCCAACCAAGTGGGCCACCTTTGTTAACAACCGGGTAGCCGAGATACAACGACTGGTTAAACCAGAAAGCTGGAAGCACATTCCCAGCGAAATGAATGCTGCGGATAAAGCATCCAGAGGAACAACGCCTTCTGCCTTACATGCTAACAGACTTTGGTGGAATGGGCCAGATTTTCTGCGAGAATCTTGGGAGTTTCAATGTCCACAACAACCGACGAGCTTAACTACAAACGAGGAGAAACGGTCAATTAAAGCTCACATGGGGATTCAGGTAAAAAATGATTTTTATACTCTTATATCAAAACACTCTAATCTTACAAAACTTATAAGGATCATAACGTACTGACAACGATTTTTAACAAATTTACGAAATATACCTGAGTCGAGAAAAGGTAATTTACACTCTCCAGTCGAAATTCATTCTGCCACACTGTTTGCCGTAAAGCTTGTACAGGCAGACATGTTTACTCCCGACGTGAAAGCAAAAGCCCCAAGCTCGCTCTGCCCTTATACGGACTCTGATGGAATCTTGCGTGTTGGAGGTAGATTGCAACAGGCGGATCTTCCATTTCATCAACGACACCCAATCATACTCAAAGGAAATCATCATTTCACAAAGCTTTTGATTGCTGATGCTCATCTGCGAACGTTTCATGGAGGACTACAGCAAACCATAGCATACATGCGCAACAGAGCTAAAACGTCGCACCAACTGATGGGTAATCTACCGGCCCCAAGAGTGGGCATCTCCCAACCATTTACACATTCCGGGGTCGACTACGCAGGTCCAATCGAAGTAAAGTCATGGAATGGACGGGGGGCCAAAATCTTCAAGGCGTACTTTGCCATTTTTGTGTGTTTGGCTACCAAGGCCATATACATCGTATTGGTTAGCGACCTTACTACAAACGCATTCATCGCAGCCCTACGACGATTGGACGAACTTACTTACTTACTTCCGACCAAAAGCACATATAACGACGACGAATTGATTCAATCGCTTATCATTTCTTAAAAAACAAAAAACATACACAATAAAAATCAACAATAATAAATGTTCATAAAATATATTCATACAATACCTTCAAAATGCCGACGGCAAATCACAAAATTCAGAATGCCGACGGCAAAACACAAAACTTAGAATGCCGACGGCAAGTACAGCACACAAAATTCTAAAATTTATTATTTTGGTACAACGCATCAACAAAACCACACCCATTTACACACAAGCAAACACATGCGTAATTATTTCACTCGCACACAAATACCGATACCACAAACGCAACGTCGTTTTATTTATTTATTTTTTCATGCTATGCACTTATTTTTTCTCACAAAAAAATAAATAAATAAATAAATAAATAATAATAATAATATGTTCAATAATGCCTTTTTTTCAGGTTTTTTTTTTCTCCAGGTACAAAATGTACATTTCGCAAATTAGAGTTCAAGGACAACACGACACTTCACGAGAATCCAAATCGTTTACAAACGTCCTACACGTACTACGATCACGAAAGAGAGAAGAAGGATGAGGAACTTTCATTGACAAATACGATGCACAGTTGCAGCAACAAAGACCATTGACCCCATAAGGCATATTCAAATATTTGTCTAATTTATTGTACTTTAAATTACCTGGTCAACACACCATACTTACAATTTTCAATATCGCCATACTTCAGAGTTTGAGTAAAACCCTTTATTTCTTTTATTTTTTATTTTTTTTTATTCGACGCAACACAACACTTACTCTACACATTATACCGGTTCGGCAATCAACACAATTAACATCAATAACGAACGAAGCGATCAATACAAACGAAGAAGAAGATGGCTGTGGGTGCTCGACAAGGAAAGCACCAACATAAAGGCAGAGACACTTTACGAAATTAAGGGTCGAAACACATTGAGAACAACGTTCACGGCCGGGGAGGATATTCGAGATTAAAATTAGAACAACTAATTATATGTAATAAAATGTATGATAATGTAAAATATAATATATGTAAAAGGGGAAATATAAAACATTAGTAAACCACTGCATTACCAATAATAATGCTAATCCCAGTATAAATGATTATTATTAAGACCCAGTATATTGCATACTTTCTGGGGATAAAACACAATAAACTTAATAATCAAAGGAAGCGGACGCGTTTAATTTTGCTCCGCCTTTTTTAATATTTTAATATTAATTTTTTCGTGTGGTGACCAAAATCCCTTTTACCGATTTTCACTTCGAAATGTTAAATGCCTTAGAAATATGAAGTGCAGCTATCTTGCTCTCACAAAATTGGTGTAGATTCTGGTTCCCTATTTCGGTGAGACATGCTATCAAATCACCAGTGGACCTTTTGCCATGGAAACCGTTCTGGCGGTCATTGAGGAGCCTTCGTGTTACGAGATATTATATAAGCTTATGGCTTATCAGCGTTTCCACGACCTTAGAAAGAAGGGACGTAAGTGCAATGGGTCTGTAGGAAGGTAGAGAAGTAGATTCGGCTTTTAGTGAGAGCTGTTTAATGCTGTTTTCCATCTGCTCAGAAAGGTTCATAAAGAGTAGGATGGATGAAAAAACTAACGCAGTGGATTTGCCTAGGTGAAAGAACGCTTCTTTAGAAGAAGGGGAGATATACCATCTGGACCAGCAGATTTGTGTATGTTAAGATTTTTAAATACTATTGTTACTGCACAGTGCGACTGCTCACTGCCTGTTTGCGCTAGGTGCTAGCAATTTTACACGATTAGTATTCAATTTTTAATACGCTTATGATTTTATCTTGTAGCTCCGCTATCAGGATAATGGTAACTCTCTTTGTATGTTGAAGTTGCTTCTAAGTTAATTCGTTTTTTACAACAATTTTATAAAGTATAAATATTGTTATTTATAGAATACGTAGTTCTGACTGAAGCTGTGAAATTCTGGTTTTGGTAAATAAGCCTTTAAGCAATTATTGTCTTACCGCATTGAATTTTTATTATTCCACCAAAATATTCATATACATACATTTTATAACAATGGCAAACTGTTCGCGATGCCACGACCCGCTGCCCATGGATGGTGAATTTGTAACTTGCGGGAATTGTAATGGGTGCTACCACTATGACTGTTCCTCTGTTTCTCACAATACATGGAGAAAATTGTCAACAGCCTCGAAGAAAGCATGGGAATGCACTGTTTGCAGGGGAAAAGAGAAACCACTACCTTCATGCAAGCAGAAAGTCAACATGCTATACGGTGCAGATCGGCCGATTCTTCGAAAAATAAAGACTCCACCACAACAACTTTAATTTCAAGTGGTGATATCGATCTCCAACAGAAAACGCATACGGAGATAAAGGAAATCAAAGTTATGCTGGAGGAATATGCGAAAGCAGTATACTAGATCTAAATTCCGTTCTAACAAAAAACACAGAACTAATACAAAGTTTAATGAACGAAATTAAA
Organism: Volucella inanis; assembly: GCA_907269105.1. NCBI lineage: Eukaryota > Metazoa > Arthropoda > Insecta > Diptera > Syrphidae > Volucella > Volucella inanis. The sequence continues at coordinate 11,042,930 of OU026158.1, forward strand.
GAATACAAGAAACAAAACGAACAAAAAGACTTATTGATAAATACATTACAAGCAAAAATAAACACACTTGAACAGAAGCAACTTGACAAAAATATGGAAATTAAATGCGTTCCAATGAAACCTAAGGAAAACGCAAACGACATTGGAATTGCAATAGGCAAAACTTTAAATCTGGAAATCAATGAAAATGACATCGAGGAAATTTCTACGTTCATAGATAGAAAAAATAGAGAGTTAAAAAATCTCTCGGTTTGCTTCACAAGAAAGTAAACAAAAGTTGCGATGATAGAAAAGGCGAAAACCAAGAGAACATTAACGTACGAAGAAATATGTAAAAATGTAAACAGAGAGACAAATTCTATGTACGCAAAACAAAACATATACATTAATAATGAGTTATCGGCACACTTCAAAAAATTACTCTGGTTAACCAAAACGAAAGCAAGAACGGTTAACTGGAAGTATGTGTGGATGAGACACAACAAAGTTCTCGCGAGGAAAAATGATGCTGTTGTAGAAACCAATTCAACTGTTGATGTTGAAAAAATCGTTTAAACAGCAATTTTTGTTTGTACTACAGTCGCGTCAAAAAATTAACAAATACAATTGAAGAATTAAACGAAGAAAATGAATTCGTAAATATTAAATTTAAACATTTGAAATGCTTTAAGGAAATGAAGGATTTTATTACGGAAATTAATGGATTTTCTTATTTCTTTTTAAATATACGATCTATTAAAGCAAATTCGAATAATTCTATTTTAAGCGTTAATGAATTTATAGGAAAAATTGATGTATAGTGCTCTCTGAAATAAATTAAAAAAAAAAATTGAGAACTCATTCTATGTAATTACTGGTTTTTATGAACCATAAGCCTATAATAGAACTGATAAAGAAGGTGGCGGCTTAATGATTTTCATAAAAGATGATATAGAATACACAAAAATAAATATGAATTATGTGTACTATCAATGTGCTACAACAACCACTCAAACAAGACAGATTGAAGCTACAATATTTGCTATATACAGACCGCCTAGACTTAATGTAAACGAATTTATAGATGAATTAGGACAAAACATTGACAAAATTGATAAAAGGCAAACTTTGGTGATGTCAACATTGATGCAAATTATGTATATCATCCTAATGTGAGCAGCCACCTTTCATTGATATCATTAAGAAGATTTATAAACACAATTAAACCGCGTGTCGACTTATCCCCAAACACAAAAACATTAATTGATCACTGTTTAATTCGCACTAAATGCATGGATATTATATCCGCGGTAGTAAAATTATATTGCTCTGACCACTTTGGCATATACTACCCGACTATTATATCTGATTAGAAAGAAGAAAGAAACGCTCCTGAAATGTTCAGTTATATTGGTAGTTATGAGTTGTCACGGCAAATTGAACAATATAACTGGCAACAGTTGATTGATCTGACAGACGTAAACGATTTCTACAATATCTTTAGGGAATGTTTTAAAAGAATGGTAAAATCAACGACATATTTCAGAAAAATCAAAAAAAGATCTAATGAGCATAATTGGATAACCGCAGATCTAAGGAATGCATGTTTAGAAAGAGATCGTTTATATAGAAGATATAAAAACAATAGAAGAAACCAAGATTATGAAAAAAAATATAAAGCGTTTCGCAGCCACCTGCATAAAAATATACATAGTACTAAAATGAATTATTTCAAGCAACAATTCTTAAATGCAAAAAACAATCCAAAGGAAACATGTAAGATCACCAATTCAATACTTGGCAAAAGACTCATAAATCTGGATGATCTGTTGGCTTAAAACTTTGCTACAAACGAGAATGATAATCTCGCAAATCATTTTGCACAAAAATTTTCTTTAGACATAACAAGTACTAATATGCGAACATAAATCTTACTCGGGTCCATCCAGCAGTGTCCAGCGATCAATATATATGAATGAAGTTAGTACTTAAATTAAATATTAATTCTTAAATTACTTAAAGACAACAAATCAGCAGGTGAAGATGGTATACGACCAAGGGACTTAAGAAATAATGCTGAGATTCTGGCTTCGGTTTTAGCAAAACTTATAAACTTGAGTCTGAAACAATCAAAGGTCCCCGAAAGACTTAAAATATCCGTTATTCGACCGATATACAAGGGTGGCCCGAAAAACGATATCGGGAACTACGGTCCGATTTCAATTCTATCGGTAACGGATTAAGTCCGCGAAGAGGTGGTATTCAAAAGACTTATTGAATATTTAGAAAAGTATAATATATTGTCAAAAAATCAGTTCGGATTCAGACAAAAAAAAAAGTATAAATCGGTTGATCAGTGATTTTTCAAACCAAATTAACCAAACTCAAGAAAAAAAACATAGCACCATAGTACTTTTTATCGATTTTAAGAAAGCCTTTGATACGCTATGCCATAAAAATATTCCAAAACGGGCAAAAGAGGACCACTTTTGTCATGGTTTGAGGACTACCTAAAAAACCGCAAATATAAAGTCAAAATTAAACAAAGTCTAAGCAAATAAAAATCTTCAAAGTATGGAGTTCCACAGGGATCCAAATTAGGATTATATATTATACATAAACGATATGCTTGCAGCTCTTAACAAAAGCACAGTTTACGCATACGCAGACGACATGGCAATTATATAACCACAAGGACGTTGAAGCAGCTGAAAAAATCTTGCAGAAGGAGTTTAATAGAGCCACAACATGATGTCAAGACAACGGCCATAAATGCAGTAAAAAATCAGGCAATGGTAGTAACACCAGTACAAAATAGTTGGGTTTCACTGCAAAATATGCTTCAAATGAAATGGTTTGAGGGAGATCTGGCACCTGATAGCATACAAGCATACAATAATTATTCAAAATTGGAATTCTTCAATATTTCTGATAAGTCTGGCAAGGACTTGACGAGAAATTTGTGTTATGTCATACTAGAAATTTGTGTGATTACATAAGTTATTCAAAATTGGGATTTCGTACAAACTCGTCTGGCAAGGCCTTGGCTACACTTAAAACGTCTTGGAAGTATATATCCCTATTTAAGCGGTTCTGGATTGTTATTTATGACTTGAATCAAGTGGTTACCCTTATTATTTCGTTTTTGGAAAATAACGCGTTTTTGATATACTGTTACTCTGTTAAGAAAGACGGTAAGATTTAAAATCACTTTCATCAATTTTCACAATCAAAATTACTGCGGGCTTTACGTGTTTTACGTGTTTATTTTTAAATACAATATTTTAAATTAAAGTTTTTTTAAAAATATGTTGAAATTTCGATACTGAATCGATCAAATAATCGGATTTCGAGAAGGAGAAGGAGAAGGAAAAAAAAAAATATTTAACAAAACGTAGGCCGATGGGTACCAGGGTTGCAATTTGATATTTGATATATTCTTTCGACCTTATTATTATGCCATTTTACTTCAGGATACGGGATATCTATAAAGCGATTAGTTTATTACATTGATTGTGAGAAGCTCAACTTCTGAAACTGATTGTTATAATAGGTTACAAGACTCGACCCCAAAAATAATAGTAAACGCCACATATCTATCTACAATATTTAATACTCACGTACTGTTCCCATTTTTCTGTATTTACTGTTTGTGTTCTGTTTATGACTGTAGTCAAAAATAAATTCTCTTCATTTAAAATATATTTACTGTTCTGTCTTAAAGCTTTTATCATTTCTTTAATTCTAAGATCTATTATAAATGTTTCTTCTAAAGTGGAAGGCAAACTTATAGAACAGTGTGGTCTCATCGGCGATGAAGATGTCATGTGAATAATCCTCTTCCAAATTTGGGTTAAGTTCTTAAAATCTTTTGGCACTCGGGACCGTATCGACGTCGGCAACTTCGCCTAAATCCTTCTCAAAAAATCCTTTTCAAACCTTTCCTCTGTAGACCTTAGATCATTTGCAGTTTTGTTTTCCACATAATTCCTCAAATCTTTTAGCTTCACTAAAAAGAATTGTTTTAATTATAAAAACCTTTTGTCTTCTCCATTTGTTAAACCAATTCAATAACGCTTGATGATTTCATTGTCTCTCAACTCGTTGTTTTAACCGCCGACAACTATTTTTAATTTTCAAATCTTGGTCGTTATATCCGAAGCATCTGTGTTTAGGACGACGATGGTTATTCGCATTTACATAGAGTTGACGATAAAATAGCGTGTAATATAAAGAAACCAATCAAATAATGGGAAATAATCATTTGCAGCGACTTCCACAGTTTACAGGTTGAGTTTTTTAACTTGAGACATCCAAATTATTCAAAAAGTACGAAAAGTCACAAGGTTCTGAAGGGGAGATAAGATAGTGACCACGAGTTTGACCTTGAGACCCAGTGTCAAGGTCAAACGAAGGTCACTTGATTTTTTAAATGATAATTTAAATTTTAAAAACAAGCAATTGGAAAATTTCAATCTCTCTTATCAACAGTTATAAATTACATACGTGTGTATGTTCATATGTATGCAATGAATCGTTTGCGATAACGTACTGAAAGCCAGATATCAAATCATGTAAATAAATACGTGCTAGTATAACATACATAAATTATTTGTTATTTTGTGAAAAAAAATTTAACTGTAAGACAATCAAATATTTCCGTATCTTTTTTAGAATAGTTTTACATTTAATCATATCAGTTATTGTGAATTCAGATTTTTATGAAAATAATATTGTTCTCAGTTTAATTATTTCCCTCATAGAACTTTATTTGATCCATATATGTAAGAACATATCAGTAAGGTCTTCACTAAGCTTGTTTTGACAATCACCTGTTGGATCATTATTTGACAGGAACGGAGAGTTGTTGATAACATTTAAATTTTTTTTATTAATTTCGAAACTTCACAATTCAAAAATTATTTAAATAAAAAGTCTTATTAACTTTAGCGTGTTGTTGCGGTGACAGATAAGATACTTTAAAATGTTATCGATCACTTTTTGTTAATGCCAGGTGAAAGAAAATAAAGAGTAACGCAAACAAAAACATATAACCTAATTCTTGAGAAAGAATATACATATGTACATCCATTTAAATGCATAGTTTACATAAATGCGAATAAAAATACAACAAAAATTAAGAAAAGTGACGGGAGAAAAAAGGAAAATTTGGAAAAAGTGTTAAATTGGGAATAAATGGGCGTGAAACATAATATAAAATATAGCGTAAAAAGTTTAAAAAACAAAATTGTAAAACCTCGTGAACAAATTTATCTCGCCAGGATCAAATATCGAAGACCAGTGGCAACGTTGCCAAAAAGCCACCAAAAATGCCGCCCTTGATGTGCTGAATAAAACGTGGCGAAACGAAGCCACCGGTTTGATGACAAATGCACAAAAAGCGGCGCTACATAGAAGGACTAGAGTTGCTCACGAGCTCTACGAGTAGAAGAAGAGGTACGATACCGGTTTCTCAGGAAGGGAAAGAAAAAGCATGAAAAGCGTGCGGATGAGCGAATTGAGAGATGCTACTCCAGTTTAACCAAAAGGTAAAAAAACCAACAATTCCGTCTATCCGACCTAGATGAAGTGAAGATAGCCATATCTAAGTTTAAGTTAAATAAAGCTTCTGGAGGAGACAGTCTAACTGCCAAGCTCTTCAAAGCGGCAGGCGATGACTTGGTAAGGAGCATACACCAACTCGTCTGTAAAATATGTTAAGACGAAAGTACGCCCGATGAATGGAAACACAGCATGGTTTGTTCGATCCTTAAAAAAGGAGATCCACTGAACTGCGTCATTTGCAGAGACATCAGTCTCCTTAACATCGCCTACAAGATCTAGATCTTGGCAAAAACCCATGAACTCTTAATCCATACACACCACCTAATCATCGATTTTAAGGACGCGTATGACAGCATCCATAAAGACAAGCTTTATAGAGGAATGTCCAGTTTTTGAATATCTACTAAACACGTCGTTGGAGAATGCACGCCGCTCCATTAATGTCGGTGGAAACTCACCGAGACCTTTCTTTAACATCATTCTTCAAAGAATAACTAGTGCAAAATTCATGCGCCAGCATAAGAGGCTCTACTTCTATACCAAAAACATTATTGGTTGACTGGTAGTTATAAACTTGTTTTCCTTGCCTTCTTTTTTCAAATTCCCCTAGCGTTTGGAGCCGTACGGGGTACGCTGACATAAGCAATTTAGTTAATTCGGCAAAACAAAACATGTCAAAACGGAAAAACATATTCGTAACTGTTTATCTTTGCACGAATTCGGCACTAATCGCATTGAAACCTCTTTGTTGTAGTTCACAACAAAAAAGTTGATGGAAACCGTAAATTAATTGAACGTTATATTGATACAGCAATTCTTTTAGGAGAAACAGGAACAAGCATTTCGCGGTCTCAATGAAAAGCCAGATTCTATACTCAAGCAGCCATTTCAAAACGTTTAAAAGCAGCTGGATATATTCAAAAGCAAGGAAATTGGGTTCCACATGAACTCAAGCTGAGAGACGTCGAAAGGCGGTTTTGCATGTCCGAAATGCTGCTGGTACGCCGCAAAAGGAAGTCATTTTTGCATCGGATTGTTACTGGTGATGAAAAATGGATCCATTACGACAAACTCAAGCGCAAAAAATCATATTTCACATTTCACAAGCAACCAAATCAACGGCAAAGCCGAATATCCATGGCGCGAAGGTAATGCTCTGTATTTGGTGGGATCAGATGGGTGTGCTGTATTAGGAGCTGCTAAAACCGGGTGAAACCATTAATGGACAACGGTACTGAACAATCCGTTTGAAGAGAGCAGTAGCCGAAAAGCGCCCGGAATATGCGACCAGACACGAGGCAATAATTTTCCATCATGACAACGCTCGGCCCCACGTTGCTATTCCGGTTACTATTTGGAAAACAGTGGATGGGAAGTCTTACCCCACTCGCCTTACAGCCCAGACCTTGCCCCTTCTGACTACCATTTGTTTCGGTCGATGCAGAACGCCCTCACTGAAATACGGTTCACATCAGAGCAGAATATCAAAAATTGGCTTGATTCATTCTTGGCTGCCAACCCGGCGAAGTTGCCAGAAAGATGGGAAAAAGTCATAGCGTCAGATGGGCAATATTTTGAATAATAATATTGTACATGTTTTTCTTAAAGAAACGTTCAAATTTAAAAAAAAAAAAAACCGCACAAATTAAAATATATACCCAATAATAATCGTGGCATTTATGTTGAAACAATCGAAGTATGACACATTAATAGACTCTCATTTAAAACAGTGTTTAAGTACACATAATCCAGTTTATTCTGGTCTTTCAAATGACATACAAAACAATTTAATACATACATAGTATCGCTGCAGTAATTAAAGATGAAATTAAAGTAGAAATAAGCGAAACGAGTTTTGTGTCCATATATGATCGATTAAACACCAGACGTGAGCCATAGGGAACAACTAAGTGCCGTATTGGGTTTCGTGGAATATAGGAAAGGTTTCTTGGTTTTTTTGACGTGAGTGGGAGTCGAAATGCAGATGAGCTCTTAAAACACATTTTTAATATACTTGATGTATACGGTTGCAAGGAAAAGTTAATTAGGTAATTTTACGATGGTGCCGTAGTTATGTCCGGGGAAGTGGGTGGTGTTAAAAAAAAGTCCTCGATGCATGTCCAATGGCAAATTTTTCATTGCTACGCACATGTTTTAAATTCGGTGTTATTTCGATAACTAGAAAATATACCTGAGTTAAAACTTTTTTTTTTGCCAATATAAACACTGTAGTACGCTTTTTTAATAAATCAACAAAAAGTTCAAATATTTTAAAACAAATAACAGACCGACATTCACGAATGGTAATGTCAGTGAGTTTCTGATACTCCTGTATAATTGTATAACTGTAGATTATATTACCAAATATTAAACAATCCAAAAGAATTGGATAATGACGCACTTTCAATTTCAATTTTTTTGAAGTTGCTAAGCGAGAAATTGAGTGTTTTGAGTCTTGGCATTTTACTGAGTTTTTAAACAAATTTGATTCCATAAACGATTGTGTTGAACCTCCACGAAAACGTCGATTACTTGATATTGATTTCAAGACTTACTATAAGCGCCTGAAATACCGATAACTGTTGCCTCCGTGGAGATATCTTTTTCCATTCTGAAAAGAATACATATATTACATATTTAAGAAATTCTCAAGGAGAAAATAGGCCCTCTGATTTAGCACTTTTATTGATAGAAAAGTGACTCCTTTTAAACATAAAAAGTAGACCTAACTTTTATGAAAATGTTTTTGCAGAATACGTTAAAAAATAAGAAAATCAGTTCTACAATTAATTTTAATATTAAATTAAGTTAATATTTTCTATTTTTAACTTTGTTAAATAATTATTTTTAAAAATCTTTTTTTATATACTTTCTTTTTTTTTATTTTGGAAATATTAAACGTGGCGTTTTTTAATTTATTATTTTATGTATTTTATTTTTATTTATGTATTTGTTTATTTATTTAACAAAAAATCATTTGTGAACTTCCTTATATGTACCGCATTTGAATCTGCCAAAAAAGTTTTCTTTCGAAGCCACTTTTATTTTATATTAGGTTCATTGGAAATTTAACGTTTAATGACTTTAAGTATAAAAAATTGGCTTGAATTGCTTTACTTATATGCGTTTTGCAATACAAAATATAATTTTAGAAAGAGTTTGTAGGTGCATATTTTTGCCGACTTACCATTTAAAATTTTCCACGTCACGTCACTGCAATAGAGGAATACCGCGACTGAGTTGGCGCACGCAATTGGAATGGGCCTTAGCTAGCTAAATATTGGCTGGAAAAGCTTGTTGGTTGAGGCTTAGGTCCACCACGTACTGCAGCGCCATCTGAACATAACGTAACAATATTTGGTACCGGGAAACGTAAACTTTTTCACCCGCTGGGAAGCAAATCTTGTGCCCGCGTTTTGTCTGTCTCATGGGCATATATTGCTGAAAACAGCTGCTCCCTTTAAATTTAATAAACGATTTATATACTGATTGATGGCTTCAGTAATTATATATAAGTTTCCAATAACTGTGTTATGAGAGGACGCAACTTATGTACCTTATTGAAGCCCCTAAATGTTCTCACTGATTCTCCCTGATTCTCACAAATTATCATTTAAATGAATGTATCTATGAATCATGTCGATCTATTGACATAAGTGTAGATATCTAAATATCAGTAATCGGAATAGCTAAGTTGACATGTTTTTTTAGATTTTGATTTGCCTCTAAATAAATTACTTTTCCCCATTTCCGCAAAAATCCAGTTTCTGATAAATTCTACACAGGACATAAAAAACAGTCTAATTAATGCCAACAATCAAATTTAATGAATGATTTACCACGTTTGATGCTTTAATAATAGACTAGACATTTTTGTAGCATTTGGAAATTCCTTACAGTTTCTAAGAATCAAGTCTCACCACAAAACCACAATTTTCGTTCTCTTGCATACACGAGGTAAGGATGAGGTTTTGCAAACGTTGGTCCATCTACATTTGTTTTCAAATTGTGCTCATTAAATATATTTACAGTAGAGGCTTTATGGGAGAGATTTTTTCGAACACTATCGCTCAGTTATCGGGTTAAAATACTACAAGTTGCCAATGTAGTGTCACTGGTTTACATGAAAATTGTTGTAACTCCTCCAACAATCCGATAAAACCCATTAAACAAATTGACCAGGTTTCCTCGAAGTCGGAGACAGAATGACCAATTGCATATGTATCCGCCATTGAAATCATCCGGACCAGAGTTACCAGTATTAATTTTGACAAAGCGATATTGGTTTTTCGCTTGTATTTTCACAATTTTGGGTTTTGTTGCTTTAAAAAGCTATTGCCAGCTTTAACTAGTCGAAAAGAGCGGCAAGTGTTACCATATGTGAATTAATTTTTTTAAGGGATGCTAAAATTTGTGGTATAGAAATCATTATAAGGGGTGTCCCCTAGTTCGCCAAGGTTAATTTGGGAAATGATTTTTTGGTATATTCTAAAGGATCGTTTTACAGTAAAGAGGTATCTCCAACGTTGACATCATTTATCGAGGATTTTTGAAAGGCCTACTTTGGTGTACCGTGACCCGATTTATGGGAAATTACTCAATTTATGCTAATGGTAGAAACTTCGTTTAGGTTTTCATTTTTATGAGAAATACTAGCCTTTTTAACGGCATCTTAATAAAGTTGATATCTTGTTTAAGTCTTTAGATATTGAATTTCTAAGTTTGCTCCATTTTTCTCGCGTATGCTAATTTTTGACTTTGAGGTCACTTTCTTCCAGAAAATGCGTAATAAACATAACGTATTATAATGTAACAGTAAAAACGAAAACGAATCATCCACAAGTTCGCAGGAAAAAACCCTTAGATTTTATGATACTTGGAAAACCCCGTTAGAGGTAAAAAAAGTTAATCTATAACTTTACTTAGGTTTCTAACAACAGTTGACAGCAAGAGTAGTTTCCCAAGAAGTAATAATTTTTCAATATTTTTTTTTTAAAATTACATAGCTATTAAAAAGTTATGTGCTCGTTTATTTACCTATCTGTCAAAACTCTCATTTTCTTACACTTTTCCTAAAAAGTTCGCAGAAAGCGTTAGGTTTGGTCCTATCCGGAAAATGTACGGAACAATAATTGTATAAAAGATTAAAAAGATATTTAATTCATCAGTTTAATTTCTTACGCCAAGGTTATAGTTGCCTACATAAAAAGTAGACCTAACTTTTATGAAAATGTTTTTGCAGAATACGTTAAAAAATAAGAAAATCAGTTCTACAATTAATTTTAATATTAAATTAAGTTAATATTTTCTATTTTTAACTTTGTTAAATAATTATTTTTAAAAATCTTTTTTTATATACTTTCTTATTTTTTATTTTGGAAATATTAAACGTGGCGTTTTTTAATTTATTATTTTATGTATTTTATTTTTATTTATGTATTTGTTTATTTATTTAACAAAAAATCATTTGTGAACTTCCTTATATGTACCGCATTTGAATCTGCCAAAAAAGTTTTCTTTCGAAGCCACTTTTATTTTATATTAGGTTCATTGGAAATTTAACGTTTAATGACTTTAAGTATAAAAAATTGGCTTGAATTGCTTTACTTATATGCGTTTTGCAATACAAAATATAATTTTAGAAAGAGTTTGTAGGTGCATATTTTTGCCGACTTACCATTTAAAATTTTCCACGTCACGTCACTGAAATAGAGGAATACCGCGACTCAGTTGGCGCACGCAATTGGAATGGGCCTTAGCTAGCTAAATATTGGCTGGAAAAGCTTGTTGGTTGAGGCTTAGGTCCACCACGTACTGCAGCGCCATCTGAACATAACGTAACAATATTTGGTACCGGGAAACGTAAACTTTTTCACCCGCTGGGAAGCAAATCTTGTGCCCGCGTTTTGTCTGTCTCATGGGCATATATTGCTGAAAACAGCTGCTCCCTTTAAATTTAATAAACGATTTATATACTGATTGATGGCTTCAGTAATTATATATAAGTTTCCAATAACTGTGTTATGAGAGGACGCAACTTATGTACCTTATTGAAGCCCCTAAATGTTCTCACTGATTCTCCCTGATTCTCACAAATTATCATTTAAATGAATGTATCTATGAATCATGTCGATCTATTGACATAAGTGTAGATATCTAAATATCAGTAATCGGAATAGCTAAGTTGACATGTTTTTTTAGATTTTGATTTGCCTCTAAATAAATTACTTTTCCCCATTTCCGCAAAAATCCAGTTTCTGATAAATTCTACACAGGACATAAAAAACAGTCTAATTAATGCCAACAATCAAATTTAATGAATGATTTACCACGTTTGATGCTTTAATAATAGACTAGACATTTTTGTAGCATTTGGAAATTCCTTACAGTTTCTAAGAATCAAGTCTCACCACAAAACCACAATTTTCGTTCTCTTGCATACACGAGGTAAGGATGAGGTTTTGCAAACGTTGGTCCATCTACATTTGTTTTCAAATTGTGCTCATTAAATATATTTACAGTAGAGGCTTTATGGGAGAGATTTTTTCGAACACTATCGCTCAGTTATCGGGTTAAAATACTACAAGTTGCCAATGTAGTGTCACTGGTTTACATGAAAATTGTTGTAACTCCTCCAACAATCCGATAAAACCCATTAAACAAATTGACCAGGTTTCCTCGAAGTCGGAGACAGAATGACCAATTGCATATGTATCCGCCATTGAAATCATCCGGACCAGAGTTACCAGTATTAATTTTGACAAAGCGATATTGGTTTTTCGCTTGTATTTTCACAATTTTGGGTTTTGTTGCTTTAAAAAGCTATTGCCAGCTTTAACTAGTCGAAAAGAGCGGCAAGTGTTACCATATGTGAATTAATTTTTTTAAGGGATGCTAAAATTTGTGGTATAGAAATCATTATAAGGGGTGTCCCCTAGTTCGCCAAGGTTAATTTGGGAAATGATTTTTTGGTATATTCTAAAGGATCGTTTTACAGTAAAGAGGTATCTCCAACGTTGACATCATTTATCGAGGATTTTTGAAAGGCCTACTTTGGTGTACCGTGACCCGATTTATGGGAAATTACTCAATTTATGCTAATGGTAGAAACTTCGTTTAGGTTTTCATTTTTATGAGAAATACTAGCCTTTTTAACGGCATCTTAATAAAGTTGATATCTTGTTTAAGTCTTTAGATATTGAATTTCTAAGTTTGCTCCATTTTTCTCGCGTATGCTAATTTTTGACTTTGAGGTCACTTTCTTCCAGAAAATGCGTAATAAACATAACGTATTATAATGTAACAGTAAAAACGAAAACGAATCATCCACAAGTTCGCAGGAAAAAACCCTTAGATTTTATGATACTTGGAAAACCCCGTTAGAGGTAAAAAAAGTTAATCTATAACTTTACTTAGGTTTCTAACAACAGTTGACAGCAAGAGTAGTTTCCCAAGAAGTAATAATTTTTCAATATTTTTTTTTTAAAATTACATAGCTATTAAAAAGTTATGTGCTCGTTTATTTACCTATCTGTCAAAACTCTCATTTTCTTACACTTTTCCTAAAAAGTTCGCAGAAAGCGTTAGGTTTGGTCCTATCCGGAAAATGTACGGAACAATAATTGTATAAAAGATTAAAAAGATATTTAATTCATCAGTTTAATTTCTTACGCCAAGGTTATAGTTGCCTACATAAAAAGTAGACCTAACTTTTATGAAAATGTTTTTGCAGAATACGTTAAAAAATAAGAAAATCAGTTCTACAATTAATTTTAATATTAAATTAAGTTAATATTTTCTATTTTTAACTTTGTTAAATAATTATTTTTAAAAATCTTTTTTTATATACTTTCTTATTTTTTATTTTGGAAATATTAAACGTGGCGTTTTTTAATTTATTATTTTATGTATTTTATTTTTATTTATGTATTTGTTTATTTATTTAACAAAAAATCATTTGTGAACTTCCTTATATGTACCGCATTTGAATCTGCCAAAAAAGTTTTCTTTCGAAGCCACTTTTATTTTATATTAGGTTCATTGGAAATTTAACGTTTAATGACTTTAAGTATAAAAAATTGGCTTGAATTGCTTTACTTATATGCGTTTTGCAATACAAAATATAATTTTAGAAAGAGTTTGTAGGTGCATATTTTTGCCGACTTACCATTTAAAATTTTCCACGTCACGTCACTGAAATAGAGGAATACCGCGACTCAGTTGGCGCACGCAATTGGAATGGGCCTTAGCTAGCTAAATATTGGCTGGAAAAGCTTGTTGGTTGAGGCTTAGGTCCACCACGTACTGCAGCGCCATCTGAACATAACGTAACAATATTTGGTACCGGGAAACGTAAACTTTTTCACCCGCTGGGAAGCAAATCTTGTGCCCGCGTTTTGTCTGTCTCATGGGCATATATTGCTGAAAACAGCTGCTCCCTTTAAATTTAATAAACGATTTATATACTGATTGATGGCTTCAGTAATTATATATAAGTTTCCAATAACTGTGTTATGAGAGGACGCAACTTATGTACCTTATTGAAGCCCCTAAATGTTCTCACTGATTCTCCCTGATTCTCACAAATTATCATTTAAATGAATGTATCTATGAATCATGTCGATCTATTGACATAAGTGTAGATATCTAAATATCAGTAATCGGAATAGCTAAGTTGACATGTTTTTTTAGATTTTGATTTGCCTCTAAATAAATTACTTTTCCCCATTTCCGCAAAAATCCAGTTTCTGATAAATTCTACACAGGACATAAAAAACAGTCTAATTAATGCCAACAATCAAATTTAATGAATGATTTACCACGTTTGATGCTTTAATAATAGACTAGACATTTTTGTAGCATTTGGAAATTCCTTACAGTTTCTAAGAATCAAGTCTCACCACAAAACCACAATTTTCGTTCTCTTGCATACACGAGGTAAGGATGAGGTTTTGCAAACGTTGGTCCATCTACATTTGTTTTCAAATTGTGCTCATTAAATATATTTACAGTAGAGGCTTTATGGGAGAGATTTTTTCGAACACTATCGCTCAGTTATCGGGTTAAAATACTACAAGTTGCCAATGTAGTGTCACTGGTTTACATGAAAATTGTTGTAACTCCTCCAACAATCCGATAAAACCCATTAAACAAATTGACCAGGTTTCCTCGAAGTCGGAGACAGAATGACCAATTGCATATGTATCCGCCATTGAAATCATCCGGACCAGAGTTACCAGTATTAATTTTGACAAAGCGATATTGGTTTTTCGCTTGTATTTTCACAATTTTGGGTTTTGTTGCTTTAAAAAGCTATTGCCAGCTTTAACTAGTCGAAAAGAGCGGCAAGTGTTACCATATGTGAATTAATTTTTTTAAGGGATGCTAAAATTTGTGGTATAGAAATCATTATAAGGGGTGTCCCCTAGTTCGCCAAGGTTAATTTGGGAAATGATTTTTTGGTATATTCTAAAGGATCGTTTTACAGTAAAGAGGTATCTCCAACGTTGACATCATTTATCGAGGATTTTTGAAAGGCCTACTTTGGTGTACCGTGACCCGATTTATGGGAAATTACTCAATTTATGCTAATGGTAGAAACTTCGTTTAGGTTTTCATTTTTATGAGAAATACTAGCCTTTTTAACGGCATCTTAATAAAGTTGATATCTTGTTTAAGTCTTTAGATATTGAATTTCTAAGTTTGCTCCATTTTTCTCGCGTATGCTAATTTTTGACTTTGAGGTCACTTTCTTCCAGAAAATGCGTAATAAACATAACGTATTATAATGTAACAGTAAAAACGAAAACGAATCATCCACAAGTTCGCAGGAAAAAACCCTTAGATTTTATGATACTTGGAAAACCCCGTTAGAGGTAAAAAAAGTTAATCTATAACTTTACTTAGGTTTCTAACAACAGTTGACAGCAAGAGTAGTTTCCCAAGAAGTAATAATTTTTCAATATTTTTTTTTTAAAATTACATAGCTATTAAAAAGTTATGTGCTCGTTTATTTACCTATCTGTCAAAACTCTCATTTTCTTACACTTTTCCTAAAAAGTTCGCAGAAAGCGTTAGGTTTGGTCCTATCCGGAAAATGTACGGAAAAATAATTGTATAAAAGATTAAAAAGATATTTAATTCATCAGTTTAATTTCTTACGCCAAGGTTATAGTTGCCTAGAAACGCTAATTAAAATGTCTGTATTTACAAATCAAAAATACGCCGACATTATTTACGTTTATGGGCTGTGCAATGTAAGTTCAATTAGAGCACGACAAAAATACCATGAGTTTTATCCCAACAAAAGACTTCCTATTAAAGGAGTATATTATTTGAAAATTCGTAGCGAAGGATTAAAAAAAAAAAAAAAGATTCAATTTTAAATAACATACGTGACATAATGCAGGAGCTCCACAAGCAAGAAGAATTTCGACTCATGAAAGAATACTGGAAGCTGTTACAACTGATCCATCAATCAGTATCAGACACTTAGCTTTGCAATTCAATTCAGACAAAACATTTCTAACGTACTGCATGGAGAAAATCTTTATCCATACCATCATACACCAATGCAAGGACTGCTTTCCAATGATTTGAAAAAGAGACTTCAGTTTTCTAATTGGAGCGGAGCTTGGATTCCCACGAGCTTACTAGCAGAATTCCTTGGACGGACGAATCTCAATTTACAACAGATGGGATCACAAATTTGTATAACCTTCATACATGGGCTACGGACAGTCCACATACAAGAGACATAATTCTTTTCAACATACTATAAATTCATATGTGGGCAGGTGTCATTGGAAACCAGTTATTGGATTCCATCAACAGGCCTTATAATATTTCCAACAGGAAGGTGCTTCAGCCGACTTTTGTCTAAAGATTAAGAATTTGCTAGATGAAGGGTAATTGTTGGATAGAAAGAAATGGACCAGTTCACTGGCCTGCAAGATATTCTGACCTTACGGTATTGGATTTTTTTTTGTATATATATTTCTCTACCGAAATACCAACTTTAAGTAAATTAAAAGAGCGTATTCTCGAAGTGTTATTAAATGTGATGCAGCAGTTAACATCAACCAACTTTCGTAGTAAAATCCAAAAACGGGCTCTAGCATGCATACAAAACCAAGGAGGACACTTTGAGAAATTGTTATAAATCCTTTAGTAGACACATAAAATAAAAATTGTCTGAAACCTCACAAAATCATTTTTTATTCATAGCCTTTGGAGTTTAAAGCAAAAAACCCTTTTTTTTTAATGTTACCTCTTGCAGGTTATCCCAAGTATAATAAAGTCTGTAGGTTTTTCTGTAAACTTGTTAATATATATATATTTTTTTATAACTACGTTCAGAGATAAACAATTAGGATCAAAACCAAATTCCATTTTATTATTATATGCAGGTTGATATGTACTATGTGCCTATATTTAGGCGAAAAGTTTCGAACACTTTTTGACGTTAATCACTCAGTAACTGTTCAAAGCACTAAGCACAAAACAGAGTACTCAACTCAATAAGAGTGGTACAGAAACGTTTCCTTTTCTCGGTCCAAACGAAGTATTTTTTTTTTTAACTTCATTTTGTTCCAATATCTAGGCAAAACATATTTTGTAGATCAACAGTTGATTTTCCGTCTCCTGTAAATAGTCGTATAAGTGCTAAGGGATATAAAAGAAAATATTTGTCTCTTATTCTAATAAATTCAACTTATTCTGACTTAATTTAAATGTAAATATATCGTTGTATAACTTGACTCTAATAATAGATGTCTCCTTCAGAAACTTGTCACGAAACTTTAATTTCGAAAGTTTTTTAGCTCTTTTAAAAAACATCTGCTTTTAAATTGTTAATGACGGTAATAATTTTATTGAGAGACTTTTCGTAAGTTATTAGTATACAGCACAATTTCATTGCCATATATTTATATACACGAAGATAATAATACTTTCGTTCTGAGATCCCATTAGAGTTTCACATAATATATACCTCCTTGCGTTTTTGGTATGTTCTCTTCCTAGAAGCCAGGCCTCAAAGCACAGCTTTTCCTTTTATTAAACTCAAGATGTGGAATTGCATAACAATTGCTTATAAAAGAGCTTATTTTTCTTTATAACATAAGAGTGTTATTATAAAAAAGAGTAAAATGTCTTATTTAAATCAGGATAATATTATTATTAAGTTATTAATCCCTCTTACTTCAAATAAAATATTTGAATAAAAAAATTAGTTTTAATTTGTTGTTCTTATTTTCAGAAAAAAAAACTTCTTCAAATACCCAGAGCTAAAAAAAGGGATAATGGGCAAAAATGAACGAATCTCAACTAGCAGCAGGGGAAATGCTACGTCTATCAAATCAGGTCATGGTCGATATTGTCATATTGTAAAACGACCTGATTTCGATGGATATGGTTTTAACTTACATTCCGAGAAAGTGAAACCAGGTCAATTTATTGGGAAAGTCGACCCGAATTCACCTGCAGAAGCAGCTGGTCTTCATGAGGGTGATCAAATAATTGAAGTAAATGGTGTTAATATTAAAAACGAAACGCACAAGCAAGTTGTGCAAAGGATTAAAGCCATCTCAAATGAAGTCCGCTTACTGCTAACCGATGTTTGTAATGAAGATGACCCAACAAATTGTACAGAAAAGAATATAGTAAGCGGCAAACAAATTTCTAATATCACAGCTAATCAGAAGTCTACAAGCACAACGATAATAGCACAAGAAAGTTCAACTTCGTTAGTTTCAGCTATGCTGTCAATGCAAAATGAAAATCCTTATCATCAGGAGATGGTAACCACCATTAGCATGACCAGCACAAAATTAAAATCAACTAATAGCAATGATTTACTATCTGATAGTGCCTTAAATTCCACTAATGGATTTCATAACAAATCTAATGGACAGATTGCAGAAAATAATACAACACCGACTAGAAAATCAATTCATTCAACCGCGCCATCTGTAGAGCAGTTAAGTGTCAGCAGTTTTCAAGATACTGACATAAGCAATAAAATTGGTTTAAATTTAAGTTTAACAGCGGCCGAAATGAGAGCAAAATTACAAGCAAAAAAAAAATTTGACCCAAAAAATGAAAGCGTGGATCTTAAGAAAAAGTTTGATATAATTCAGAAATTATAAAGCAAAATGTGCTTACAATTTTTAATTTTCATTCAAAATAAATTTTAAGCTAAGGTAAAGAAAATATGTACATATGTTTGTACTATTGAAATAATTGATGAATTTTTTTTATGAGTATAAACAAATATAAAAAATTGTTATAAATCCCTTCAGAACTCAGAAGTTTTTGTTTGAAACGTTCAAGTTATTTTGTCATAAAATAAAAAAGACAAAACATTCATTGTGGTTTTGGTACTCTCCTTATGTTATCAAACTTTTAAATTATGAATAAGAGCCTGGAAGCACTTTTCCAATTCTCCACACACTGTTATGAAATAAGGTTTTTTCAACCAAATAATATGTATTTATGTAGTAATAATTAATAAATAAATCTGACTTTTAAGCAAAATTATTGGGTATATGTTTTAATACGTGCGGTTTTTTTTTTTTCAAAATTTGAACATTTATTTAAGAAAAACATGTACAATAGTATTATTCAAAGTATTGCCCATCTGAAGCTTTGACTTTTTCCCATCTTTCTGGCAATTTGTGGATCCCATCCCAAAAGAACTGCGCCGGCTTGGCAGCCAAAACTGAATCAAGCCAATTTTTGGTATTCAGCTCTGATGTGAACCGTATTTCAGTAAGGGGGTTCTGCATCGACCGGAAAAAATGCTAGTCAGAAGGGGCAAGGTTTGGGCTATAAGGTGGGTTGGGTAAGACTTCCCATAAGCTGTTTTCCAAATAGTTCTTAACCGGAATAGCAACGTGGGGCCTAGCGTTGTCATGATGGAAAATTATTGCTTCGTGTCTGGTCGCATATTCTGTCAGTTTTTCGGCTGCTGCTCTCTTCAAACGGATTATTGTGTTCGGTAGCGTTGTCCATTGATGGTTTCACCCGGTTTTAGCAGCTCATAATACAGCACACCCATCTGATCCCACCAAATACAGAGCATTACCTTCGCGCCATGGATATTTGGCTTTGTCGTTGATTTGGCTGGTTGGGCGGGTTTCACATATGATTTTTTGCGCTTGGGGTTGTCGTAATGGATCCATTTTTCACCACCACTAACAATCCGATGCAAAAATGACTTCCTTTTGTGGCGTTCCAGCAGCATTTCGGACATGCAAAACCGAATTTCGACGTCTCTCGGCTTGAGTATATGTGGAACCCAATTTCCTTGCTTTTGAATATATCCAGCTGCTTTTAAACGTTTTGAAATGGCTGCTTGAGTAACACCCAAAGATTCTGCGAGCTCTTCTTATGTTTGGCAACAATCTTGATAGAGCAATGCTTCCAGTTCTTCATCTTCAAACTTTTTTGGCTTCCCAGGACGTTCATCGTCTTCCAAGCCAAAATCACCACTTTTAAATTATGCAAACCAATTTTGGCACGTTCGCTCAGCTAGCGCATGTTCACGATAAACTTCCACCAAAATACGATGACTTTCGGCAGCAGTTTTCTTCATATTAAAGTAACGGAGAAGAACTTCCGCAAAAACACTTTTTCAGGCACAAAGATTAGGCGCACCGTAAGTTTCTCGAATCGCACGAAAAACATTTCTCACAGAACGCTGATTTTCGTAATACAGCTGAACAAATTAGAGACGCTTACAAAGATTACAACGATTTTAACATAAGCAATTGTGAAATAAACGGCAATAGAAAAGCTTCGAGTAACGTTACTTGCTAGCTCTAAACGACCTCCCTCCGATTTGGCTGAAAAGTGGTAGAAATACTCATTAGAGTGTTAGGAATCATAAGGCAAAGGCAAAAGAAAGTTTTGCAGATTTTCGATATAGTTTTCGTGTAACGGAACGTTAAAAATTTGCAAAAAATCAAAATTTATGCTTTCTTTTATATTTGATAAAATAAATTTCCTGTTGAATTCAGGAAAAGGTAACCTTCCAAAGATTTGAAATCATTTTAATTTTTAAGGACGGAGGATACTCCAGAATATCCCTTTTACATATATCCTTGAATAACTCAAAAAATGGTATTATATATTTTGTTTAATTTTGTTTTATATATTATAGAGAGATTCGTCGATTATGATTCTGACATATAACCCGAGTGCACATACAATACATAACTACAAAGCTGTTTTGTTTTTTTTAGAAAAAAAACGTCACTGTGCTTGTTTTATTTCTTTAATGAGTAGTAACTGCATATTTAACGTTTTTGAGGATTTTAGAAGTTAGGCTTAATTTATTTGCACTCACTTGATGTCAGTCTGTTGTGAGCTCGGGATTTATTTAAGATTGTATCGTAATAAGAGTTGTGAGTAATAAAAATTTATAATGAGTGATTTTTGTAAATCCTCTGGATTTACCACCTCATCAATCCAGTGCTCATGATTTGCGGCCTGTACGACCATGGATGGTTACGATGCAACCAAAATTGAACACAAAGTTGGTAATTTGCTCTACGTGTAGGAAAAAATTGAGTCAGATCAGAAATTCTGATACAACGCCATCATTGCTAGAGGTTGAAGATCAAATTGAAATTAATAAAATGTATTTCGATAAAGACATTGCATTGAATTTGATTAATGAATTCATACAGTATATTGGAGAAGATACATTCGACAAGAGAAGAATTAGTGGCTTAAAATATGTGCAGTCAAAATTGAAAAAGTGTATGTTGAAAATTGCAGAGAAAGTTCTCTCTGTTACTATAGAAAATGATGAAAATAATTCCAAGAGGAAAAATATTTCGTAGGGACAATAAAAGAAAATTTCCATAAAACTACAAGCAAAGACACCAAAGTTGTTTTGTTGGAGAATGGGGCGTCGACAAAATTATAGAAGAGTTTCCAGGATCGACAAGCTTTATGATCAGGTTATCTAGAAAACTTCAAGGAGATCAAAGCGTTCCATCTACTTATGGGAAAAGCTTTGATGCTGATATCAAACAATTCGTAGAAAGTTTTTTACTGTGAAGACGATATCAGCCGCTTAATGCCAGGAAAAAAAGACTACATGTCTATAAAAATAACAACAATTTATTTTCTCAGGTTCAAAAATAAGATGTTTGGCTTTTTTGTTAGATTAAAAATCAGAAAAAACATATTCAAAAACGCCTGGTCCTGGCTTACCTAAGGGAGATATATTATAAGTTTATAGATGTTAATAATAATGTTAAGATTGGATTTTCCAAATTTGCGTCGTTAAGACCAAAGAACTGCATTTTGACTGGGGCATCAGGAACTCATTCCGTGTGTGTTTGCACCATCCATCAAAATATCAAACTCATGTTTAAGGGTAGCAATATATCAATGCTGACAGAAAACGAAGATAAGCATCTCAATGACAGCAGAGCCTGCTTAGCTTTGGTAATTTGTAACCTTCCTGATATAAATTGTTACTTGGGCAAGTGCCTTAATTGCCCAAACTATTCTAAATTAAGGAGAATCTTTGACAGTGCTTTAAGTAATCACTTCATAGAAGACGTAACATATTGTACTATCAATGGACCCACACAGACCGATTAAAATTGGAAGTGAGAATTGAAAACTCTGAAGATTTCATTCAGAGATTTTTGAAGCGGCTTGGTGTTTTCATTCGTCATGTTTTAATAACTGATTAACAAAAAAGGTACATAAAGGAAGTCAAAACTCTTTTAACGAAAACGAACATACTTGTTTTATTGGACTTTTCCGAAAATTATGGTTTTGTTGTGCAAGAGGCAGTGCAGGGATACCACTGGACTAACGAACAGGCGACGATTCACCCTTTCGCACTATATTACCGGAACCAGATTGATGATATTAAAAATGAAAGTTTAGTTGTAATAAGTGACTGCTTAAGGCATCACACTATCGCAGTACACTTATTTCAGCGCTATCTCTTAGAGTTCCTGCACAAGAAATGCCAACATTTTAAGAAAATTATTTTTTTTTCCCGAAGGATCTGTTGCGCAGTACAAAAACAAAAAGAATTTCTTTAATTTAACATTGCATGAACAGAATTTTAGAGTGAATGCTGAATGATATTTCTTTGCGACCTCTCATGGTAAGAGCGCTTGCGATGGACTTGGTAGTACAATAAAAAGACTGCCTGTCGGAGTTAGCCTACAAAGACCGTATAGGGAACACATAACAACCCCCTTACAGTTATATAACTGGGCAACTGAAAATATAAAGAATATGGATTTCTCCTACGTGACACAGGAGTATAATGAAGAAAAATGATTGATGGAATCGAGATTTTCTAATTTAATAATTGTGCCGGAAACAAGAAACATATTTCATCTGTTTCACAAGGAGTAATTAAAGGAAAATATTTCTCCTTTTCATCGGAAGAATATGTATATACTCTTTAAAGAAAATAAAAAATGATTTTTTTAGTTTTTAAGGCATTGGGATATAAAGGCCCCAGTGTGACTTTTTTTTTTTTAATCAAATATTCATTACAGAATATTAAGCTGCCTATAAAATATTGATCCAACCCATAGAAATCACAACTTGAAATTCGAAATGGAAATAGAGGACAAATCTCTCTATAATAAATATCTAAAAAAAAAACAAAATACCATTTTTTGAGTTATTTAAGGATATATGTAAAAAGGATATTCTGGAATATCCTTCGAACTGGAAAATAACAATTATACCAAATCTTTCAAAGTTCACCTTTTCCTGAATTCAACAAGATATATTTTATCAAATTCTGATGAGCAGAGCCAAAGTTGTAATTTTTTTAAATATAAAAGAAAGCATAAATTTTGATTTTTTGCCAATTTTTGAAGTTCCGTTAGACGCAAACTATATCGAATTCTACAAAACTTTTTTTGCTTAATGACTCGTACAACTCCAATGAATATTTCTACCTCTTTTCAGCCAAATCGGAGGGATGACGTTCAGAAAGTCGGTCGATCTTTCATGGAATGAGCCTATAACGTTAAGAAATATAGGTCAAATATATAATGTTTGGCAAAATAAGAGATTTCAGAACACAAAGTGCAACTGCAACAATTTATAATTTACAAAGTATAAATGTGAAGTTTAATTATAACATTTTAAGAGATCAATAGATTGATTAACAAACGATTTAAACACTCCGCCGCCCCTGAACAACGTTTCAGCATATAGGTAGAACTGCTACTTTGTGGATGGGTCGAATTAACTTTCCAGTTACTGTTAGTACAATAATGACTCGAACAAGGCCGTCATTGCTGGGATGCGTGTTAAATACCCGGCCCATTGCCCATTTACCGGGGATTAGGTCGCTCTCCTTCATAACTACCAGGTCGTTGATCTTTATGTTTGGCTGCTGTTGTTGCCAGCGAGGTCGATTTTGTAGCGAAGTGAATTACTTCCTGGACTTTGGACTGTATATTTTGCCGGCAAGATAAACAATTTGAGGGAATGTCTGACATCGGCTCTAGAATGGCTGCACTTAGAAAGAAATGCGAAGGTGTTAATGGGTCTAGGTCGTGATCGGAAATTTGGAATAAAGGGCGCGACTTAAGAACGGCTTCAATCTGCTGTTCAAACGTTAGAATGTCTGTTCCTATGACGCGGCGAAGGTGCTATTTTACAAACCTCACGCCCGCTCCCCACAAATCGCCGAAATTTGTGCCATTGTTTGAATAGAAGTGTGAAGGTTTACCACGAAGCGCGACAAAACGACGGAAGGCAGCCAAAAATGCGTCTGTGATTAAGTCACTTACGAGTTCTAAATGTATCGCTTTTTACACAGGGCAAACGAAGAACAAGATGTAGCTTTTAGAGAACACAGATTTGCGACCCGATTTCACTTTTAGCACTATGGCCTGGCATAGTCACAACCGCAATGGGCAAACAGTTTGGTTTGTTGTATTCATTGGGAGGGAAGGTCTCCCATTAGCTGTGAAATGGTAGCCTTTAGTTGGCGAAAACACCGAATACAAGCATGTGTTATATTGCGGATTATATTACGACAACCGATTATCCAAAATTCTTGGCGAAGTAGCGCAAACAGATATGATATTCCCGGATACAAAAAACGTATGTACGCGTCGAGAACAATTAACCTTGTTATAGCATGACCTTTGGGAATGATGATCGGGTGTTTTACGTTGTATGCAATGTTGGCCTGTTGTATTCGTCCTCCAACGCGTAAAACATTCTCAGAATCTAATAAATTTAGTATCTTACAGTTTTTGTTAAGGGGACAAAATCTGTTAAGAGCTTTGATGTAGTCACCGAAGTACCGACTCTACAACCACTTAATGATGTTTGTTTTGGTTTGATACATCGCCTGAGGCTGTAGCTAGCGTTGTGAAGCTTGAGTGACCTTGCGACATCTGTATATAAATCGGGAGGAGACGAGTATATCATTGTTGCATATGCCGATGCAGATGCATAAAAATAACACGTATTTATAAAGAGGAATGTGACAGGCCTACGATACGAGGAATTTCAATTTTAGAAAAAACTGAGAGCTCTTAGCGGAACCGATTTCATTTCATAGAGATGAAGGAGGATTTTCGTTCTTGGAAGACAATTTTCATTGGTACGAGAAAACTGAGAAGATCGAATATACCTGCCACATCTTTAAGAATCTGGCGTTTGGTAATGGGTTCGTTCGAAATTGGGTTTATGCGAAAATTAAAAATATCACACTTAGGATTCCAATGAAGGCCAAGCACTTTGATCCACGAGTTTGAACTAGTATCTAATGAGATGGTTTGAGTGTTTGAATGTTGGTTTGACGTGAAACAGATCAAGTGATAGTGTCGGAAAACTGTGGCGAGTGTTTGAAGGGAAGTTCGACGATATACGATGATGTGTTTTAAGAAAGTGTTCCTCAATTTGTTTATTTTCTATAGATGAGGCTGATTTGGAAACTTCTTAGACATCGATGTCTAAATACGAGTGGTGAGAGAGAACACGGGTTTTATTCTTGGATGATAACTTTCCGGCTAACCGAATATGGTTTTTTGGGCTATCGGATACCCATGATTATTGTGGACCACACTTCCCTGTAGGATTTCCCATGATTTGTCAGCTCCTAACAAGATATCAACAGAATTTGATTTATTGAAGAAAGGCTAAGTCCAGTTGAGTCAAATGGATCCCAATCTTCGACTCTAAATGAGTTAGATGGCAAATTCGAGGTGACGCTTAATAAAATATATGTATCGACCAGGATACGAGGCCTCTGGATCTTCCCGCGGTGGTCGATCCAATACCGCTGATCGGTATGCGAGCATTTCTTCGTTTAAGTCAAAGAAATCTGTAAGCCTGAAAAGATGCGAACCTGTTGAAATCTACCGTTGACATCTAACACCTTTCCGATAGCTGTAGGAAGTAATGTGTATGGTATGCGACGTGCGATGTTGACCGAATGGTTGTTAACTACCAAATTTGTTGCTCCCGAAGATGAAGCGATGTTGATTCACCGATTTGTTTTGAGTAAATTTGTTAGATTGACGAGACGAGTTGGTAAAGTACGCATTAGCAAAAGGGTTGAGGTTGCTGTTAACGGAATCACCGTGTAGCAAACTATGGTGACTAGTGTTGAAGGTTCTGCAACGAAATTTAGACTTGCAACGCGTAGACAAATGACCAATACGCAAACAGTTGAAACAAATTCTATTGGATTTCACGAATTCTCTTCTGGGTTCCACGGTCATGGCAAAGAAATTCGAACATTGAGACAGACTATGCGAAGAAATTCATTTAGGACAAGCAAAAGACGAAGAGGCATGCATAGTTCTTGCTGATTGGCTTCTAGTTTTTGTGTTACAAACGGTAAGTTTATAGCTTTCTAGGACTTAAGAACGGTGTTTATGACTTCATCGGCTCCATCTGCTATTTTGCGTAGATGCATAACGTTGGCATAAGAAGACGATGGAAGCTCTATGAACATTTTTATGTAGTCATTAATCACAAAACGAGGTCTAACGTAACGCTTTTCCAATCTCTCCCAAGCCTGGTCATATGTTGCGTCAGAAATTGTTATGTCGTTAAGAAGACCAAGAGTTCCGTTCCAAAGACATGACTTTAAGAAGTGAAACTTCTGAATAGGACTCAGATTAGTTTTGTTATGTACTGCGCTTGCAAACATATCACGGGAAGCTGGCCAGTCCTGATGGTTGCCAGTGAGCGGTTCGATACGAATCGAGGGAAGGAAACAATCTAAGACTTTATCCGAATTTGATTTATTAAGCGATTCAATTAAAATTTGCTGTTGGTCGGCTAAACGACTGATGAATCTTTACTCCTTTCCACATCTTGGCGCTCCTTAATTGCCGATAGTAAAATTGACTTTAATATTAAATCCCTCGATTCTTCTTCTTCAAAGTCGGGCATGGGATCTATGTAACCTTGATCATTCGAGAACTCATATATTAAGTTATGAGAAGTATTAAATTCATTCCACAAATCCTCTGCTCTGTTTAATTTAACTTCGAGTTCTACCACCGACGTAGTTTCTTTGATGGATTCTGTATAAGTTGAAAACTTTTTAAGGAAGCGCTGTGTCATACGAAGAGCAGAAAGAGAAACTGTCGAGCTCATATTGATGGAAAATTAATGACTCTTATATCACGACGAATACACATTTAATGTCTTGGAGTTTTAACACAAAGCGTTGACTACATTTTAGCAAATTTATATTGTTTACACTTTATGTATATGTAAATGTAACATAAGTAATGAATACCAATTAATTATTATATAGCGTGCAGATATGCAAAATTTAGCTTCTTAATTTATTTAATAGTAAACGTTGATTTAATCGAAGCAATCAAGCATACATCCGGCTCGACTTGGACCAAAAAATATGTACAATAATCCGAAAGGGGAGCGAGGACGAACATATTCGAACAGACAAACGACAACGAAAAAAACTACGAGTATATGTAATAGCAACACGAAACAATTTATTTATTTGTAAGATGATCTTTATCATGCTGCGTCTGAAATCCAAAAGGACAAGATTACAAAGATTTTAACATGAGCAATAGTGAAATAAACGTCAATAGAATGCTTTGAGTAACGTTACTAGTTTGAGTGAATTATTGTAACGTTAAGAAATATACATCAGCATTTATAAATAAACGGCTATAGAAAAGCTTCGAGTAACGTTACTGGCTTGACTGCATTATTCTAACGTAAAGAAATAAAGGTCAAATATATAATGTTTGGCAAAATAAGAGATTTCAGAACACAGTGCAACTGCAACAATATATAATTTACAAAGCATGAATGTGAAGTTTAATTATAACATTTTAAGAAATCAATAGATTGATTAACAAATGATTAAAACATTTCTAAATGATGCGTTTAGCCTAAAATAATAACTGAAAACAAACAACTGATAATTTCATTACAGCCACTCAGAAACCGTATAAACAGCAGTAAGATATCATATTGAAGTTCGTCTTAAGAATATGTATATTAAATAAAGCAAGTGCGTTTAAGTGCAAGCAAATTATATACTTTTTTACTCATTTCCAATGAGGTAGAAATAACTAGGAAATAAATAGGGGCTCCTCTGGGATAGCATACTTACCATACTTGCTATTCAAACAAGAGATATCCTTGAAATACAGAAAGCCACAATCGAAGTACGAAACCAGGGAATGAAAAGATTATTCTCCCTCGTATGTACAAAACGACAGAGAAATAACCATCCGTCATCTTTAAAAACTACGAAAACTAAGAAAGTAGCAGCTATGGCAGAAGTAGCAGCACTAAGAGCTCAAATTGATTTATTAACACAGTAATACAGTAACACAGTAGCAGATGTAAACACAGTACGTCACAACCAAAATGCGTTTCGAAACATCACAGCCGTGGAACAACATCAAGAGATTAGACTCACAATCTCCGATGCGAATGATATAAAGCTTAATGCATTCGAATCCCTGCCTCAATTTAAAGGCAACAAAGCGAAGTACAGATCATGGAGAAATCTAGCTTGGAAGCTAATGGAGGATATACAAAATTTCCAAGAAAACCCTTAGTATTACAATGCTTTTATTATACTATGTAAACACTAAGATAGTGGGATATTCATAACCATAACACCAAGATGAATTTCTACTCAATTAAAAATATACTTACGCTAATTAAAGGCCATTTAGGGATTGCAATCCGGAACTATTTTATTTACATCCGGCCGGATCTGGCCGTGTTGACGATAACATTAATTGCTATTAATGTAAATTAGTCGTTCTAAACATATTTTTTTATTATGATCAAATGTAACATTTTAAATAAAGTAGTAAGCGGGTTATTTTAGGATTACAAAATGAACTTATTGGGGTACGGAGTATCCCCTGATGAATGCACGATGATTTGTTGAAAAAACCAAGAAAAAAAAGTGGTTTTAAGTTTGTTGGAACAGCTTTTATTGAAGCTGTTACCTCGACAAAGGTTAAATCAAGAAGGACGAGATTAGTTACAAGCTTAAGCTAAGTGACTTATTGACTTTTGATTTGGCAAAGTGGAGTAAACTGTCAAGCTACATTACCGACATTATTAGAGAATTAGAGATGTGATTCAACGCTTTGACTTAAACATTCCCGTCCGCCTTGCAGCTTTGGCTGTAAAACCAAAAACTGGCCTTAGTAATAATATACCTAATCTCATGAGTAACTTCGGAAAAGCCAATCTTAATGTAATGGACAATATCTTACATTTAACAATATTTACTTAAATAAAGTTTAAGATACTTGCTCTACTTCATACAGATCATACTTCATACAGAGAAATGATAGTTTAAGAAGGTGTACGGTTTAATGAAAGTTGGATTGTTAAAAAATTGCGTTCATGGACGATTCAATACGCAAAGTTTGGTAATTGGACGTGTGATAACTCCATTGTGAGTTTTAATTTCTACGACGCGAACGAGTTCAACGGATCCCGGATAAACTTTAACGATGCGACATAGCCGCCATTCATAAAGAGGTAGATTTTCATCTTTAACAACAACCATGTCATCTAACGATAAACCTTTTGTAAATATTTCCATTTGTACCGAATATTTAGCTCTTTTAAGTACTCGCCTTTCCACCTACGGCAAAATTGATGGTGTACGATCTTTACTCTTTCCCATCGCTGGACAGAGTTAAAGGATTTTTCTACGAGAGCAAGTTCTAGGGGAGCTAGCAAAGGACCTCCCCCCACCCAAGAAAATTACTCGGTGTGAAAATTCTTCGAAGGTAAGCTTACTGGTTCCCGTCCTTTTTTTAAAATAAAGTTTGAAGCTTTTAACTTCAGCTTCCCATAACCTACCCATTGGGGGTGTACCAGGGGGAATCAATTTCCATTCCAGGTTATAATCTTTTTATTTCTCGGACACATCCATGGATAGGGATCTGAGAAATTGTTTGGAACCATTGAATAGTACCTTACTATCTCCCACTAAATTTGTGCCGTTATCAGAATAAATAGTTCTACGCATGCCGCGTCGTACGATGAATCTATCAAAAGCTGCTTAAAAGGTCTGAGTCGTTGAGTCACTCGTAGCTTCCATGTGTATTGCCTTTGTTGCAGGGCACACAAACAAACAAACGTAGCCTTTGGTTATTTTGCAATATCGCCCTAAAAACTTTTAATTGCAAATGGACCAGCGAAATCGACTCCTGTGTTCGTAAATGGGAAAGATATTGGAGTTCTTTCAACTGATAAAGCTCCCATGATCTGGGTTTTTTTGTGTGTAGTGTAAATTTTACAAAAGTGGATGCATTTCTTTACCAAGGTTTTAACCCTTGGTATCCAATACTCACATCTTATCAAACGGACTACCAATTGGTTTCCACCATGAATCGAAATATCGTGAATGAACTTCACAAGCAATGACGAAATATTCGCTTGGTATTTGAGAAGAATCAGATATATTTCATTGTAAGAAAATGTAGACGAGGTGAGTCTATCGCCAGAACGCATGATTTGGTTAGAATCTGTTACTGAATTGAGATTAATCAAAGAGCTTTTCTTTAAAATGGGAACATTTTTAAGTAGAGCTGAATATTCGTCTGCGAAGTACAAGGATTGAGTCAAAAGAATAACTCGGGACTTGGCGTTAGATATTTCTTTTGAAATTATCACTTTGTATCTTATTTGTAGAAAAACCGTATTACATATTCAAGTACATATATGCAATATTTTAAACTATGAGGAAAATCTTTCCACAAAGAGTTCAATAATAGGATGAACTCTTGTTGCCTTAATTGACCTAACTTCTAGATCATAATCACCAGATTGCGGTAAAATGAATTGAGGTCACGACGACTTAGATCGACAGAGCCATGAAGGACCGTGCCACCATAAGTTACTTGCTTTTAGATATCTCGGCGATAGACCTCTTGTTGCTTAGTCAGCAGGGTTATCTGCTGATCGGACATGGTTACATTTAGTGTTTGGAATGCATGTTTGTATCTGCGAAACCCAGTTTCTCACGAACGTGTTCCAGTTGCCTGGATGCTTATCCTACCATGCTAGAACGATGGTACTGTCTGTCCTTATGACCTTACGGAATAGCGGCAACAGGACCACACCGCACAGATTCAATCTCGGTAGTGGAAGCTGTTTTACCAGGGCTACATTACTTTTGGCACATAAAAGGTGGCAAGAACAATCATTCTCATTATGTGCACTACGTATATAAAATGCTGCAGCATAAGCTCACTCAGAGACGTCACAAAAATCCATGTATTTAAATGGAATCAAAGGGAATGTAATTGAGCCAACGAAATATTGTGTATCGGGAAGTGCAGCAAAGAAAGATTTCCAGGGGTGACACGTTAGGGGCTTAAGGGGTTTGTCCTAGCGTCCTAGTTCGTCCTAGTTTCGTCCTATAGCGCTAGATTTGCTTCATAATGAACTTTGCAGTGATAATAATAGGTGCTAACCATCCTGCTGGATCAAATAATCTCGCAATAACTGAGTGAATTGCTCTTTTTATTAAAAGGTGATCCTCCTCTAATAATTTGAAAAAGAAGGGAAAGGTATCCAGTTTTGCATTCCCAGACTTTTGGAGATACTTTTATCTTCCAGTCGAAGAAATTCTTGGTCATAAAGATGCGAAGAAGGAAATTTCTGTAGCAAGTCGACAGAATTCGATGTCCATTTCCGTGAGACGAACTCTGCTGAGCCTAAAGATTCACATAGTTGATCCTGTAAAGCGGTTTCAACATCATGGGCTCAAGAAAGAACATCATCAACGTAGAAGTGGTTTTTCAAAATATCAGAGTCGATCAGAAACGTGTGTTGTACGTTATCCGATAATCGAAGTAGTGTACGAATATCCAAATGTTGCGCAAAATTGAAACCAAATGTAGCTGTGAACATGGTGAACGAATATTTGGCGGTACATCTTCTCGATGTCTGCATTAAACACGAACCGAAACCGCCATTTTAAAATAAATGTTGTTAAAACCGTTTGCAAAACCGGACCTGTATGCAAAATGTCGTTTAGACCAGTGCCATTACTAGAGGCACTAGATGCATTAAATATAACTCGAATCTTTGTTGTAATACTTTCGGGTTTTATTACTGTATGGTGTGTTAGGTAAACGATGATCGCGCACCATTTCGACCAACGAAATGATCTCCATATGCCCGATTGTGTCATTTTCTTCGAGAACCTGATTGTATCCCAAGTGCAGGTTGGAATTTTTCTTCAAGGTATTTTCCATTCGTTGGGATTGTCTTAGAGTAATATTTCTTGAGTACCGACTTTTTACATCTCTAGTAGTTGTATCAGAATACAACTGCTCACAAAACAAATCTTCTTCCAAAAGGATCTTGCTGCCAGATACCTCTTCCACTTCCCAAAATTTTGCAATTTGTTCGTCGATGGAAATCTTACTTAAATGAGATAAAGCCCTTTAGAAGGGGACCAGAAAGTACTCAGCCAAATATAGTGTTCTGGGCTACCAATGAACCGAAAATATCTTGCTTAGTACCTTCTTTGACAATCGAGGGGTATAACCTAAGATCAATTTTCCCGATGTATTTGAAACCAGGGCAAATCACTTGTAAGGCGTTTTCAAACAAGTGCAATAATACAAATCATAAACGATGGAACCAGCTTAGAGCTAATGCACAGAGAACATAATTTCGAGGAAGTTCCGGTTACTTCAGCACTCATACCTTATATCTGCTCGTGAATCGGTTTAACTGGAAGATTTAATTTCCTTTGTGTTTCTTCCACGATGAATGAAACCTCCGATTCGTCATCTATGAGTGCCCGCAAAATGAATTTATTATCTAAATGGTGGACATCAATCAGAGCTGTTGCCAAAATGATCCGTTTTTGTTTAGGGAGAAAAAGTTTGGAATTGTTGTGTGTTGGGGTTGGTAGTGGACCAATGATTGTTTGACATTGAGTTTCTTAGTTTGTATACCGATTGCCCAGAAGTGTATGTAATAGAGGGAAATGTCTGAACAGGTGAAGTATGTAAGAGCGTATGGTGTTTTTGCTTACACTGCAAGCAGGTGTAAACATTTCGACGATTATTTTCGAAATGTTTGGAACCTAAACAGTTCTTACAGATTTGGAGTGCATTAATCTTTGAAATACGGTCATGAATATTCATTTGTAGAAACATTTTTTTTTATAATTCCGCGCACGCACCAAGGGGATATGAACACCCTTTTCCTGGCTTTTCTCCAGGTCGCGAGCGGGTGGTGTAGTAGCTTGAAACTCAGGTGTATTAGGTTTCGATATTTTTCCCAGAGGTGGTTGCCAAACTGGACGGGACGAGCCAGTGCATCCTCAACCAGTGGGTCTTAGTACGTGCTGGTTGTTAGTTCATTACATTTAGCCCAGCCAGCAACCAACTCCAACATCAGTGTTATGCCTTCATGTCAGAGTTGACGCCGACGGGATTTTCATATAACTACATACAAATTCTATGAAAAGATTTTTTCGTAGGATTGCCTCGCACGGGATTCGAACCCGCAACCCTCTGCTTGAGGAGCTATGCATACACCACTACACCACGCCCACCCCCGTGGTGCACTGGCGCAGTCAATGAGAACTATGGCAAGGCTAAGTTTTTCGTTAAATATTTTTTCTTAGCCCTAAGTATACAAAATAAAATTTTTTAAATAAAATGTATATGAAGTCGAAAGACATAGATATAAGAATTTAGATTAGCTTAGAGTGCCTGTGTGGGGCCAGTAAGTTAGTATAAGATTGTTAAGTAATTGTAAGCTAGCATTTAAGCATTTTTTGTTAGTATGTAAGAGTTAGAGTTTAAGAAAATAAAATGCATTTAAAACTAAAAAACTGAGAACTATGGCACAGTTTGCAATTGAAATTAGAAGCATTGGACAGAAAAGCTTTATGTTTCACTGTCTTTTGTTTTAGAATTTAATCTTTGGATTGATTGACTTTCGGATTTGATGAAAACTAAAGATCGGGTACTGTTTCAAGTACTCTGTATCGGCTTGTAAGAAAAATATTCATTTCATCGCTATTGGGAATATCACGTGGGTTCTTAATGGATTGCTCCCACAATGAAAGAGTTTTCTCAGGTAGCCGGTTAGAGCAGAGATACACGAGATTAGGATCCCAAGAATCTATTGATATTTTATGCTCCCTAAGAATGGATAAGCGATCATTGATCTCCCGTTGAAGATCTTTAATACTTTTACCAGACTTGAACAAAATGACTGGCAAATTGAAAACAGATTTTATTTGGTTGTTTACTAATATTTTCATACTGATCCGACAATGCACTCTAAGCCACTTCAAAATTGTTTGCAGTGAGAGGAAACTTGGAAACTATACTATATGCTTCTCTCTTGGTCTTCGAACGAAGGTGAAATAGTTTCTCAACAGAATATAATTTCGAATGGTTAATGTAAACTGAAGTGAACATATCTCGGGATGACGGCCAAGTCAGATAATTACCATATAATAATTCAATAGCAAAAGGAGGAATCTTTATACATTGCGTGGAGCTTAAATTTACCTTTGAGCTACCTTTAATATCATCATCATCTTTATTGATATTGAGCTTTGTAACTGAATCAATAATTTCACTAAGCAGTCAATATACATATATGGTAGATGTTAGCCGATATTTGCACTTAACTGCCTCTTAATCATCACCATTATCAGCCTTCAAACAAGGAGCATAACACTATTTAATGTCAGTCCAAAGAGCCTTAATTTCACATTGTGAAACTTCTAAATTGAAAATACAATTCTCGAAAGTAAGTATTTCTTGAGAAGCCGATTGAAGTTGTATAAGATTTTCAGCGGCAGCAATGAAATCATTTTACCCAGTCATTTTAACAGGACAAAAATAAAACCCAAAAGGAACGACAAAGCGCGTAAACAAATTAAATTACGGAGTAATGAAGTTGCCAAATTTCGCGGTATCAAATCACTCTCGCACAAGCGTTTTTTTTTTTAAGCTACCTATGTAATAATTAATAATACACAGGAACTATAGGTATTCACTTTGCATAGGTATGCTATATTATTATATTAATACAGTTGTAACAATAAAATCTTTTTACTCTATGTATGTCAAATTGCACTAATTGTATAGTAATGCACGTACCTGTTTACTTCGATGTTTGGCGCAGAAGTCAACTTCACAAGGTGTTGATCGCTAACTGAACTGGCTGGTTTCACTGGATGTGGTTGATTTTAATTGCTGAGCGTAGAGATCGACAGCTTCAAGTTGGTGAGCGGTCGATGAGTGATGAGAGATTATTTGCAAATGATTCTTGGATCGTACGGTGATGAGGAGCACAAATCTTCGTTAGACAAGATGTGTAAATCTTGTGCAGAGAAGTTTGCGATTGGCGAATGAAGATGGGGGGACAAGAATAATAATTATTATTGATCTAATAATTACAATTATTATTATTAATCACGTTGGTTGCAGCAAGATGTAAAAATCTTGTGCGTGATGCGGTTGATGCGAGTAATGGCAAGAATAATTAATCTTGCTGGAGGACGGAATTCAATGCGGTCGAGCAAGTATGAATTTGGGAAACCAGTATGGTGTACTGGAGTCCGATCGATTGTTGCTTGATATGCAAAAAGAAAACTAGATTTCTTTCACGATGGGCGTTGACGTAAAACACAACCTTTTTTCTTGCTAGATGCACAGACTGTTTTCAACTTAATCAATTTGACAATTCATAATGCTTAGGCTAGGCCAGAGGTAGTACGTTAAGTGGTATAAGATATTTATACGGATATGACAGGCGTGTAATAAAATTCAGGCATTTTGATACTAAATTTGGTTATATTTCGTTGAAAAATAATCCGGCTCGCTAGTACCAATGTTGGGGTACGGAGTATCCGCTGCTGAATGCTCAATGATTTGTTGAAAATACCAACAATAAAAAACGTGGTTGTAGGTTATTGAAGGTGTTACCTCGACGAAGGTTAATTCAAGAAGGACGCGATTAGTTACAAGCTTAAACTAAATGCCTTTGTGACTTCCGATTTGGCAATGTGGAGTAAGCTGCCAAGCTACATTAGCAACATCTTCATGCCAAACTATTACAAATTATCACAGTATTAGAGATGTGATTCAACGTATTGACTTAAAAAGAACTTTTATTAAATAAACTTAAATTATGAGTCTTATTCATCTAAAATTAAGTAGGAAACATATAATATTATATTATGATAGTTGTCTTTATCTTGCAGAATTTGCTTTTCTAGTTCTTCTTTCAATGTTAAATTTGTTTCTAATGAAAATGAGTCGGAATTTGAGCTATCTTATTCCAATAGAGGTTGTACATCTTAATCGTTATATATAATGACTTGGTTCAATATTTTTTTTTGTTTCCTGTCACATAAGATTTTTTCCCTGTGACTTCTTTCTGTTCAATCGATTTAAAAAAAACCACTACGGGGATCGCGTTTCAGCAGCCGAGAGGTAGGTAATCGCAGGAAGCACTGATGGACATACCGAAAACCGTTGTGTGTTGTGTGTTGCAGTCGATGGGGATTACTTTGAAGAGGACAATATAGATTTAGATAAATAAACTTGTATTTTTAATTTTCTGAATAAATTCCGAATTTTTTTTTATCAAGGTGGCATACAGTGCTGTTCATTTGAATAGACGCACCAGAGTTACGTTTTGAACATTGATTATGTAAATCAAAAAGAAAAAAAAAAAACCTATTCAATGGAGAGGTACAGTTACGTTGAGTAAAAGAAACATAATTTTAAATTTGACAAAAGTTCAAAACGCTAGTCTTACTCTCCTTTTCCTATGCCATGCAAAACTGCAAGCATATTTTCAGTTCAATTGAATAGTCGCACCAATAAAAAAGTTAAAAAACAAAAAAACACTAGATTTGATCGCAATATTTCTGTAAATTTCACGGACAAGCCATCCCCAAACATTTTCAATATATTGATATTGAGAGCAGGCGAATAGGGAGGCCAGCCCAATATCTGTATATTATCACTGGCAATCCATTCTTTGAAAACACGTAAACTGTGGATAGGCGCGTTATCCTGTTGAAATGTCCATGAAAAAGGTCCGAAGAGTTCCTTTATTTCGATAAAAGCAGTTTCTAAAAGAGCTTTGTAAGAAACCCCAGTTAGTTTGTTGAAAACGATCACCAATTTTAAAGCAGCATAGTACCATGTCTTGTCTTGAATGATGACGGTCTATGGTAAAAACATATTTTCTTTCCGGAGATCATGAATGTACCATTAAAGCAAATTTCTTTTCATCCGAAAAGACAACTATGCTTCAGTTTCTTGAGATCGCTTCAACGTCCACATCTCAAGTCATATGAAATCTTGCAATAGTTTTGCAGGCTTTAAGGATAGTGTACATGCGTAGGAAAGAGGGTGACAAATCGATACGTATTAATTCTGTTGTTGACTTAAATAAATTATGAAATCTGTCTATCCCGTCTCTTGTTTATTTCTTATTACGAGTGAATATCCCGAAGTTCCCTATGATATCTGTCTTCATCAAAATGTTGACTGTTAGCACATGTTACATGTTACAAATTACCTATTGTTATTGTTTTAAGTAAGGTATGGATTTATGAAAATGAACTATGTCTATAAAATTTACCAGGTTATATGCCGCCCTTTGGCAAATGTAATGAGTCTTACTCAGCTGGGGTGCAATGGTGTATGTAAGAGAGGGTTATACGTGCAATTTTATAAAATTTAATATTTCAAGTGGTGATGTGGTGAAGTTGCCATTTGAATACCAAAATGAATTCTTCACTATGTTGTGCATATACATACAGGAAGTACCCAAAGCAAGTTTTATAAATGATTTAAATGGTATTTAATGTGCTACAAAGGATAAAAATTTGATTGTCTTGAGTGACATCAACATAGATATATTAGATCACTCAAATAACTCCACAGAAAGCTATATGTTTTTATCTCGTCAAATGGATTAAAGAGTATTGTGAACTCGAGTTACCGATTCTACTTCTAGTTGCATCGACCATATACTATATATATTAGGGTGCATAAACACTTTAAAAGTATTCTTAGTGGTACAGTTTATGACTATAAAGTTAAATTGTGCAAAAAGGAGAACAATAACATCAAAATTACTCGTAATAATTATTACTTAACCATGTTTGATAGAGCAAATGTTAATAGCAAAAATTAATGGAGAGTTGTTGATAGTTAGACAAAAACACATTTTAGAAAGAAGTGAATTAAAAGTTGATGAAGTCCACATATCTGGTTCCGTTAGTATCTGTAAGATATTCATCGATAACTTAACAGATATTTCAGAACAACTAAAGCCATTCTTTGAATCCCACAGCTTATGTAATTGTGGCTTGTCAACAAATATAATCGGGGACAATGTGCAAGCTTTGTGCTTAATAATATTAATAGTGGTGAGCTTTTGAAACTCGTAATGTCATTAAAAAACAAAACTTCCTGCACAAGTGATGGCACTGCAAGCATAATATCAAAAAACATTGCTTGACAAGTATTCGATATAATGAATAACTTGTTTAACCTAAGTGTTGCAAATGGTTGTATCCCAAAGTAAGTAAGCTGAAGTAATCCCATTATTCAAAAAAGGAGATAGAAGAAATGTATTCAACTTTAGACCTATATCTCTTCTACCGACTGTCACGAAAATCTTTGAGAAACTTATCAATGTCAGAATTTTAAGTTTTTTTTGGATAAAAACGATTTCTTCTGCATTTACTAATTTCGTTTTAGAACTGGATTGTCAACAGAGGATGCCATCCTCAGAGTGTGCAGTCAGCTTTATGAGGGGTTTAACAATAATCAATCTACAATAGCTTTGTTTATAGATATGACAGAAGCCTGTGACATTTTTGACCACCAGTTACCGCTGAGTAAATAGTATGTTGTTGAATTTAGAAGCCCAAAACGTTCCTTAATGATAGACAGGAAAAGTAAGGCTTAATAGAATCATTAGTAAACCTCGTGTTTTGAAAAATGGCGTTCTCCAAGGTTATATACTCGGGACTCTCTTATTTTTAATAAACATCAATTCGATTTTCATGCAGCAATTTCATGGTTTAGCTACAGCATTTGCTGACGATATAACTTTCACATACATGTTTGAGAAGCAATTCAAATGTATTGCCAAGTTTGGCGAAGATTTGGAGAAGTTAAGGCTGTGGTTTACTGATCAAAAGTTTATTATCCGTGAAAAAACTTAATTATTAAACTTTAAAATATGCGGCAATTCGTTCAATAACTATAATCTCCACTTTCAATCATACGAATGAAAGAAGTTCTGCTTTTTCGAACCAAAACTATCACGAAAACAACACGTGCTCTGATAAGTGCTCTAAAACTAAATCAGTATGAAATATTAAATACCTAGGGGTTTTAATAGATCATAACTTTAATTGAAAGGATCACTTTCAAGCATCGAAATCGCAAATGAATATTGTAGCTCGTAAACTCTATTATATTAAGCCATACTGCTCCAAAAACGTTTTACATAAAATCTATTATTGTCTTGCACACTCGAAGTTGCAATACGGCATTACTAAATGGGGTGGATTGTACTTTTACAAATTTAAACTAGTTCTGACGGCACAGAAGCATATAGTTCGTCTTCTTTCTAGTGTTAATGGTCGTACTCATAGTTGGCCCATATTTAAAAGACTTGCAATTCTACCGTTGAGACACCTGTATATTTTCAAGGTACTTGAAGAATTTTTCAAGAATGTGGTAACATCCCAAGTAGAAACAATTTAACTTATAACTTACGAATAGATAACATGGCTCTTGTCAACATACAAATTGCACGTACAATTCATTTTACAAATTTTAACATGTTTACTGCCCCAACTTACATACTTCCATACTTCATCCGAAAAACTAATTTCTATAATATTTACACACACAAAAAAAAAAAAAAATAATAAAATAAATAAAAATTGGTTATTTACTATTGATAAAGCTAACATTGAATAATTATAAAGAGATATATATATCTAAAAGGTAGCGTAGCAGAAAAAACTTTGAATTTCTTTCTTCATAAAATTTGGAATGTACAACTTTGAAACAAATTTATTTATATTAGGTCTTTAAATCTCAGTTACTGAGTATCACCCCTCATCAGAAAACTTTTAAATGCATAAAATATAGTTGAAGTGACGTTTTACACTAATTTAGAACTACTTATTAAATTACATAACGACAATTGACAGTTTGTTTGATTGTAATTAGGTTATAATCTTAGCTATGTATCAGAATGAATGAACAACTAAGCAAAATATTTTAAACAAAAAAATAAAAAAGTGTGAAGCACTGAAAATTACACGATGCACAGTGGATTTGCTACAAGAAACCCCAGCTAGTTCCCTAATTTTGTTTGTGGATTGAGGGAAATTAGATGCAAGTGTTTGAATTTTCTGCTTGCCTTGCGGTGTTATAACTTTTGGTATCTTTCCTTTGTAGCTTTTTCTATTGGATTCATAATTTTTTATAAGGTTTCTTACAACGTGTTCACTTCTGCCAATTTTACGGGCTATTGCTCGATTTGAAAATCTATCCGAAATTTTAGCTCTTTCTTTCAAATTTAAAACTTTTTTTCTGCCGTTTTTAATGAAATTTGGGTGCTTTGTCCAAGCACTATTCAAATGAACCGAAAAAATGCTTGCAGTTTTGCATAGTATATGCGACGGTTTTTTGCTCTTGCAGGTAATGGTTCAGATAATTTAGTGCTTAAGATAGTATTCTGTTTCTCCAGTTTTTCTAATACAAACTTAAATGTTGTTTCAGCCGTAAGAAGGGTTGCATCTCTTCTGCATAGTGCTTCTACAGCTAATTTAAACGGTTGCAAGCAATTAAATAAATATCTTGATCAGTCAATTTTATGTCAGATTATATATCAATCGAAGATTTATCTATGCAAACTTTTAGATCATAAAATATCTCGATCATATTAAGAGGGCTATTGCAACGTGTGCGACAATCTTATATACGATTAAGTATCAATTCTTTTTCCTCTATGACGTACTTTTGAAGATAATTATCAGTTTAAGTGGATGATTTTTTAAATAATTGTATCACTTTCCGCACTGTTTGAAGAAGATAGCTGTATTTAGGGATTACTTCAATGCATGGTCATTAGATTCATTATTTATATGAATGTAAATTCATTGTGTAAATTACCACCGGTCGCAGTGCGACCTCTTTATTTATTATGCAATAAGTCTGCATCGTATTTGATTGCCCACGGTGACTAAAACACGATATCCTACAGCTACATATTATGTTTGTAATGTGCGCTCTTATCGTGAAAATGTTTGTCTTAACCATAATAAGGTCTCGAAAATTTATAAGTCTAATGAAGCTAGGAAGGAAACTCTTATGACCTACTTTTACTCAGGGATTTAACAGTTCATTCTCCAAAGAAGCATTGTATTCCAACAATCCGAAGGATTTAGCACAAGTCTATGCCATTGCATGTACAATATACCACGACAATGAATATCAACATCTTGACAAAAAACCAGGATACACTGAGCAACCAGAAAGGCGTCCACAGCCACAATGCCCTAAGTTCAATCCTGGCATCCAAGTGCAACGAAAAGATTTCGTACCACAATAGAACTACGAAAAACCAATGGAAGTAGATGAATCAAAATAGTTCGTGCGTCCAACATATTACAACAACCAACAGCCTATATGGAACAACGAACCTAGACAAAATCCTCCACAGCACAATTACAGCCTATCCAATAGAGAAGAAAGAAAGAAATCCTTCATCACAAAACTACAATCAACACAAGATGTAGCGGATAAATCAAACTAAACAAGCTGAATTGGAATCAGTAACACCGCAGTACGAAGAGCTTTACGAAACAGGAAGTACTTTTTTAGGCAAATAAACGAATTGCCTTGTCTTCAACGTTACTTTATTAATTGAAAGTGGTTTAACAAATAATGTGGTTCAACACTTAATTCGTTTAAAAACCAAATTATCATACACCGATTACCCGAACAAGGTAGAAACAAAATTATTAAACAAACAATATTTGACGGTCGAATAAGACATACTGTCTACTACATACACAAAAATGAACTTATCTTTAACTTAAAATCTATGTCTAAACCGGGAATAAGAAATGCTATCAAAATAGATGAAGAATTATTGTTTCACATCAAAGACGAAATCTTATCTAACCTTGCCTGCTCTACAATAGTCATAGCACAAACTCTACTAAAAGACATAACTGACATTAACAAACAAAAAGAAATAATTAAACAAACACACAAAAGAGCACACAAAACTACAAAAATAACACGCAAGAAATACTTCTTCAATATTTTTGGCCCAACATACAAGATATGTGTAAAAAAGGATTATGAAA
The DNA here is from genome assembly GCA_907269105.1 of Volucella inanis. Lineage (NCBI taxonomy): Eukaryota > Metazoa > Arthropoda > Insecta > Diptera > Syrphidae > Volucella > Volucella inanis. The sequence continues at coordinate 11,085,384 of OU026158.1, forward strand.
TTTGTTTACAAAATAAATACGAAAGAAACCCAACAAACAGTCAATAGGGAAAACACCTGTACCAACACATGTAGGTGAATACGTACAGATGGATACCTTTCACATGAGCAAGCAAATATATATAAGCTTAATTTATATAGCAAATACTTCAAATACTGCTGTCCACGCAAAAATAGAAAGTAAAGTTAACTGTCATGAGTGTATTAACGAAATACTAACGCAAATATACCCAAACGTTTAAAACTTAATGACTGATAACGAAAATATCTTTATCAGTAACGTAGCAAAATCTGTTTACAACCGACTGCAACTACAGCACAAAGCCACCCCAGTATATCACTCGATAACATATTCACAAGTTGAATAGTATGCTAATCGAAATCTCCCCTGCTCTTGCTTAGGAAAATAAAACGGCACTTGGAGAGAAATTCTTTAACACGGTTAAACAATATAGTACAACACAACCATCCATTTATCATACACCAAAAGATTTTTTTTTAACCGTGAAGAATATGCTGAAAAAGAAGGTACACTGTATAAAAACGAGAAAAACTTTTGAAATATCATAACAAAAACAAAAAAGTGATTACATATACCAAAAAAAGGAGACACTGTTCACGTCAAAACAGACAGATGCAACAAAAAGGCAACAAAATACAACAAACATAAAGTTTCAGAAGATCGTGGTAGCACAATTTTAACAAATAAAGGAAAAAGTCATACATAAAGACAACATCAGCAAAAACAGGCAACATATGGAAACGAATAATCATTTTTTATTTAATTACTCTCACGCTCGGTGATCACATAACTGACCTAACAACAGTCATCGTCTGGCTTTCGTAGCGCAAACATCTTTTGTTAACCGCTGTGTTCTCGCTCGACCCGAGACAGCTATCTGTCCCTTTTCCCTTTTCTTAGCACTTCTTAATAACCTTTTTTCATATCGAACCTCGTGTTTAATCAATCTTACTATCTTTTGCTGTTTAATTACGACATGGGCTCATGTCGACATGGAGCCGAGAAACAAACCCGGGAATCAGTTCGACATACTATCTGATATGTCTTCTGAGCAAGTCAGGGCGAAGAAGAACAAACGTGGAATCTCACCGATAGAATACCCAAAATTACCCGCTGTTGTTCGCAATATCAGTAAGTACCATATTTTCGTCTTAAAGAAATCAATCGATGCTATTAGTAGTAAAAAATATTTTCATACTGAAAGATAGTAGCGTGTTTTTATTAGCAAAAAGTCAACAAATCGCTGATAAATTCACAAAAATCAATTATTAAGCTAATAAAATACCAGTGTCAGTCACTCTCCACAAACAACTCATCTCTTTCAAGGATATTGTATATGATCTTGTTGAAAAACCTGCAAAAATCTGAAATCGCAAGGGGTAACTGAAATGTATTGGGTCTATTACTTCGTGCAGTTTGCTAAGAGATGGCGTAACTTGTATTATTCCATTGTTAATATTCCATTGGAACATGCGTTGGAAAGCTACTGTCATTGTACGTCATTTCAGTATATATCATTCATTTGAAGCGTTAACAACAATAATTTTTTTTTCACTCAAATATGTCGAACTTTGTGCCTGAAAAAGTGTTTTTGCGGGGAGTTCTTCTTCATTACTTTAATATGAAGAAAACTGCTGCCAAAAGTCATCGTATTTTGGGTGGAAGTTTATGGTGAACATGCGCTAGCTGAGCGAACGTGTCAAAAGTGGTTTGCACGATTTAAAAGTAGTGATTTTGGCTTCGAAGACGATGAACGTCCTGGGCAGTCAAAAAAGTTTGAAGATGAAGAACTGGAAGCATTACTCTATGAAGATTGTTGCCAATCACAAGAAGAGCTCACAGAATCTTTGGGTGTCACTCAAGCAGCCATTTCAAAACCTTTAAAAGCAGCTGGATATATTCAAAAGCAAGGAGATTGGGTTCCACATGAACTCAAGCCGAGAGACGTAAAAATGCGGATTTGCATGTCCGAAATGCTGCTGGAACACCACAAAAGGAAGTCATTTTTGCATCGGATTATTACTGGTGATGAAAAATGGATCCATTACGACAACCCCAAGCGCAAAAAATCATATGTAAAACACGGCGAACCAGCCAAATCAAGAGCAAAGCCGAATATCCATGGCGCGAAGGTAATGTTCTGTATTTGGTGGGATCAGCTAGGTGTGCTGTATTATGAGCTACTAAAACCGGGTGAAACCATCAATGGACAATGCTACCGAACACAATTAATCCGTTTGAAGAGAGCTGTAGCCGAAAAACGCCCGGAATATGCGACCAGACAGGAGGCAATAATTTTCCATCCTGACAACGCTCCCCCCCACGTTGCTATTCCGGTTAAGAACTATTTGGAAAACAGTGGATGGGAAGTCTTATACCACCCGCCTTATAGCCCAGACCTTACCCCTTCTGACTACCATTTGTTCCGGTCGATGCAGAACGCCCTCACTGAAATACGGTTAACATCAGAGCAGAATATCAAAAATTGGCTTGATTCATTCTTGGCTGCCAAGCCGGCGCAGTTCTTTTGAGATGGGATCCACAAATTGCCAGAAAGATAGGAAAAAGTCATAGCTTCAGATGGGCAATAATTTGAATAATACTATTGTACATGTTTTTCTTAAATAAACGTTTAAATTTTGAAAAAAACCGGACGAATTAAAATATATTCCTTTGCAATAATTATCAGTTGCTTGGACATACACTAGAAATAAAGTTTGTGTCACTTGCAGTCTTCCAGCACATGAGTCTGTAGCCTGTACTAGATTTATGTGTGCAAATTGTTTAGACAAATATTCGTCGTCTTCAAAAGATTGCCCCAAATTTGTTTAGAACAAGCAAATATTAACTTTTAAAACAAGTGCAGTATGGCAGAAGTTAGACGCACGTACAAAGAACAAAACCAACTGATATAAAGTTAAACTCACCTTGGAATAAAACGGCTAAATTCACTTCAACTCAACCACCTTGGTTACTGCATAAAGAGTCAGTGCTTCTCTATTTACATCAGTTGCGCAAGGAAGTTATGAGAAATACCATTTATAAAACACGATTCCTCGAAATCTCGACTGATATGAAAGGTAAAGGCTGGAACTTCATATACACAGATGGTTCAAAAACAAAAACAAACACAGCTGTCGCAGTTGCAACTGAAGCGGGTTCTATCATCACACAAAGAATTCTGCCAAATATAGTATTGCTTTCATTTAAGTACACCACTGAAGCCGCAAACAAAATTTCACAAGCAGCAAGCAAATTGGTCATTTGCTCTGATAGCATGTCAGTATTACAAGCCATTGTGAATCCTAGAAATGGCACACATATCAAAATCCGGGATATCCTAATCAAATTGAGATCGAATATAAAGCTCATGTGGATATCTGGTCATATTGAAATCAAAGGTAATGAATTCGCAGATGCTGCAGCAAACTCCGTCCTGAAAGCTCCCACTACACCCACAACACCTTCTCCCGGCTCGATCTAAAGAGATCCATAAATCAGGAATATCACAACCAACAACTTATTAAATAGGAACATTACCAACATCACTACCAAACAGTAAACCCGCATAAAATTCAGCCAAAATTCCCAACGAATATCCCCAAATCGGATTTAACTATGCTTATCCGACTCCGACTTGCCCACACGGCATATACTCACCTTCACCTCCTCAAAAAGGAACCTCCACCAAAATGGCAGTGGCATCAGCAAATGTGACTAGCACAGTATCGTCCATTTGCGGTATGTCGCAAGTAAAGAGCAAATATAACAGAGGGCCAAGTACATTTCCTTGCGGCACTCCCGCCTTTATTGCCTTAAAATTGGAATATTCGTTTCCGTGTCTGACACGGAATAGTCGGCCAGTCATCTAGGTATAAACTTAAAATATGAGTCAATTGCTCGGGTAGGACTTGTCGAAGTTTATATTTCAGGCCCTCGTGCCATATCTTATCAAAAGCTTGCAAAACGTCACGGAATGCGCTTGAACAGGCTAGCTTACACTTGATTGTTCGTTCAATTACATCGGTTATTCGATCCACCTGGTCAACACAAGACGATTAAGTAAGATTCGCTTGAAGACCTTCGATGTAATCGGGAGGAGCGATAATAGTCTGTCTTGACTTCAGTCAGAGGTTTGCCGGGTTTCGGAACCATAATAACTTCGGACACTTTCCACTGATGCGGTACATGCTCTAGTCTTATGGCGGCATTTATCAGATAGAGCAGCTTTAGCAAACCTTTTTTCGGTAGCCCTTTAAGTATCTCTCCCGTAATTAAGTCATATCCGGGGGTTTTATTGGACTTAAGCGTGTCTATAACTTGTCTAAATGTCACTTGTCTCTAAGTTTAGCCTCATCCATTGGAAGGTTCGTTGTCAGGTCTAGCTTATTGAAATTCTTTGAAATTACTTTCCCGTCAAACGGTTTGAACGTTTCTGCAAGATGGTCGGCAAAAACGTTAGCTTTTTTTAAATCTTCTTTCGCTCAGTCATCCTGGTTTCTTCTTATTGGCGCCACGTTTATTTGGGGCTTTCGGACACTTTTAACGGCTCTCCATATGGAGTAATTGGAATCTTTTGTCGCTGTGAGGCTTTCTAGGTAGTTATTAATGCCTTGGTTATTGAAATCCTTGATCGACTTTTTCAATAAGTTGCAGAGCCTATTAAAGGACGTTTTATCTTGTTGAGCCCGAGTTTCATGCCACTTTTTCTGCGCTCTTCGTTTCTTACTTATCATTTCTCTGATTTCCGGTGGGTATCTTATTCCGATACTGGAAACTTTGTTCGATTCGCTTTTAGTGTTATTCCAGACCGCCTACTGTAAGACTTCAACAAACCGATGAACTTCTTATTCAGGTTGACATGGCATTCTAAGCGGTACTTTTAACTCAGTATTTTCAACAACATCTATTCGGAAATCTTTGCATTGAGCGATTTTGGTGGATAATCTGGGTACGCTTTTCTTTTTTAATCAAGGATTCGCACAATGAAAGGATAATTGGAGAATGATCGGAGGAGAGAACGTAGCTTTCTTCAACTTTGCAGCGCGATTGACACAAGAATGAGGATATATTAAAAGAGTTACTTTTAGTTTTAGCGCCCACCACGGTCATTTGAAATTTTCCAATTATTGCTTCCAGAGTATGTTTAATGCAGTCTTTTATGAGTAGGGATGACCCGCCTTCTTATCTTATTTATTTTAGTCTGTTCTTCTAGTCTCTCGAGAATTACTGAGAACACATTTGAGGCAGGATCCGGTGATGTATAGCTTGTCATATTTACTCGCGCCGCTATTTGCGAGTAAGTTTTTCCACTTTCCACTTGCGCATTGTTATTTTTGACGTTTTTGCTATTGGTGATTTTAGCGTTTGGGACCATTACCTTCTTTAAAGGCTTTGGAGTAGGACCGCTGTTGTTATTTTTTATTCTTGCTGTCCCTGCGTTTTTCAAAGGCTTCGTTTTTGATTGATCTCGTAGCTTTTGCAACTCCTTCGCGACTTCGCAGCCTCGATAATTAGCTGAATGTTTTCCATTGTAGTTAATGCGTATCGCTGGGGACTCTTTCGCGGTATTGCACTCTCGAGTAAGATGTTTGCCAGCGCATTTTACACAGCGAGGCTCCTTCTGGCAGTAGGGCTGAGTATGGCTGAGTAGTTTAGTTAGTTTCGTTTTAAATGCATATTATTTTCTTAAACACTAACTCTTACATACTAACAAAAAATGCTTAAATGCTAGCTTACAATTACTTAACAAACTTATACTAACTTACTGGCCCCACACAGGCACTCTAAGCTACTCTAAATTCTTTTATCTATGTCTTTCGACTTCATTTACATATTATTTAAAAAAATATATTTTATATACAAAATATTGTTAACAAAAAACTTAGTCTATGGATGTAATGTTTTATTTTTTATAAAAACTTAATGTCTAACTTAAAATAAACTTTAGTCTACCTAATCCTACATACACAATACACACATACACACACATAGATATTACACAATTTTTTTCTTAAGTGCTAACCTAAACCTATGCAAGCTGGCCATCGCTATTTACAGAGCAAATAGATTGGTCAGCTCTGCCTCATTAGTGAAGCTGGTCCGTACTAGACGGAAACGACGACAAAACATCTTCTCCATCATTTAACCACCAGAAATGCTGGTGCTGCCGAACGACAACCCTCTTATCGCAATACTGAAACTGAGACGATCCACACTTCTATGTGCGACGTCTCTGTTGTAGTTGAGTCGCCTGTAACCAGCTGTCCGAGCGACATGGAAGATTAACGGAACCGCTGATCTATCCTGGATCAACCCTATCTGATCTAAGTAGAGGAATGTTTCCGGTGGAACGAAGCCGTCAGAGCGCACACTCTCGTGGTAAAGGTAATTGGGGTAGTAAGCCCCAGATATCAGGTTATTTGTCGAGGTCATTGTTCTTGCAATGTGCCTTCGAGTCAGCTTAATTACGAAGTTGTCCACTCGTATTAGGTTAGCCCTTTTGTAAAGGACCTCATAAGGATAAAATTTCTTGTACTCCGACTCTGGTGTTCTGTAGTTTCTGCTATAAAACAGTCTCTTTGTAGGGGCAAAAGCGCCTTTAGCTCCAGCCAGAGCAGCATCTACGTTTTTATCAAAATACAGAAACCGATCTAACCAGACCCCAAGGTATCTGACCACATTTCGACACGCAAGAGGTTGCCCGTGTTGTCCAATGATCGAAAACGTTCGCCAATTTTTTCTGGTATCCCTATAGGCTCTAGACAACGGCGTCCTAAAGAGAATGGTTTCCGACTTCTGAAAGTTGATTTGCAACAGCCAGTCATCACAAAATCGTCTTATCTTATCGAAGTCACGCTGCAAGAGAGTATTTATGACCTCGATTCTTGGACCTGTGCTGCACGCTATCAAATCGTCTGCGTACGCAATAGTATGGGGAAGTGAACCTATCAAGTCGCTTGTGTAGGTGTTGAATAGGATCGCCGAATTGACCGGGCCTTGCTGAAGACCATTTCTAATTTGAGATATTCCAATAGAAGTCACATCACCATTTTTCACGATGAACTGTCTGTTGGTTAGCATATTATAAGGAATGTACAAGAGTGGTTTACTGATCCCCAGCCTTGTCAGCTTAAAGAAAAGACCCTCTACCCAAACGGTGTCGAAGGCCTTCTCCAAGTCAACAAGGCAGGCACCAGTACATTGGTTTTTGCCTTTATTTCATTGTATATCAGACACCAGTTTAGACGCGGCATGTGAGATATCATGTCTCGCCTTAAAACCGAATTGATTATCCGGAACTATATGTTTGTCCTCAACCCACCTAGACAGAGCTCTATTGATTACTTTTTCAAAAACCTTACTGTTGTTCGGAAGGAGACTTATCGACCGGAGATTTGCCGGATTGGATATATCCTTACCCTTTTTTGGGATAGGTTGAACCACCGCCGTTTTCCAATGCGCTGGATAATGTGCATTATTCATTGCATTATTAAACAAGATGGTGTATATGTCCACTGCTTCTAGAGGAAGATACCAAAGCACAATGTTCGGAATACCATCGGTCCCCATTGATTTTTTAGCCCTGATTGTGTTGAAGATCTCATGAAGTTCTTCCTTCGAAATGAACGGGGGTAGGTCACCCTCTCTGGTAATGACATTATTTGCCATGTTTTCGTCGCTGAGCTGGGCTAAACCAGCGCCCTCGGATCGTCAGTTCTCTACTTCATTTCGAATGTAGCAGTCGTGCACCAAGACGATATCGTCCAGGTCATTATTAGGGCCAATGGTATCATTGGCCTTGTATACTTCCTGAAAAGTCGGCCCTATAGCCTCAACCTTCTCGTGTGGATCCCCAATCACAAAGAAGTCGTCATCATCAGCGGCATCATTTGGATCAATACCTGCTATTGTCAGTAACCGTTCTTTGTCTGATGTCCGGGCTATTTTAAGACACTGAAGGTCATTTTGATTTCTTCTTCGAAATAGTTTACAGCCCGAACCTTGTTGTTCCAATACGAACTTACAGAAATTCTGTAAATCACTTTTATGAACGTTTGCAGATTTTTAATTGACGACGTCAATGGCCTGATCTCCGGGTGTTGTCTGTCGATAAACTGTTTGTACATTTTTTGAGTCTTGACAGAAGTCTACTTTTCTGTCGGTGCAGTGCGTCAATAGTAGGTCTTCGTTAGTCGTACGTCGATACCGCAGTATTGTAGTGTCCATAGTTTGTTTAATTGTCTCGTCCATTTGTTTTAGGTATTTGTCGATCTCCTAGTTTTAATATTTCCTATTGGACGGTGGGTGGAGCGTGTTCGAGTAGAGTGCTCTTGTCAAGGTTGCGGAGAAGCGTGTCCATCGAGCCTTACTGTAGTTGTAAGAATATCTTTGGACAAACTCCTCCAATTCCGCAATTTCGTTGGGAACTGTAATTTCGGTGCTAAAACCGTGCACTGTCATACACGAATGTGCGCAGACAGCTTAGTGTTTGTAAATTCGTACCTGTCAGTCGTATACGTTCGTCGTACAGCAGTAGATCCAAATGAGACCCACCTCTGGGAAACAATGGGTTATCCGTCGCTTTAATACCGAGTCTGTACATGATTTGGTGCTGACTCCAACAATCGAGTAGTAGGTTCCCTCTAGTATTTGGCAAATGATTTCCCCAATCTTTGTGTTTAGCGTTGAAATCTCCGCCGATTATAAAATAATTCTCCACCGATTCCAGCCTCAGAAGTCAAAAAGCGTGTCGAGCTCTGTAATGAACAAGGTGGATTGTGAAGCCTCAGGTGCATAAAGAGAGGCCAAGTACAGCCGCTTTCTACTGCGGAGCGGGATGTAAATGACCACAGCTTCCAACAAATGGAACCTGCGCAACACGCCCTTGTACACTCTGTGAAATTTTATGCCTTCTTTAATGAAGATTGCGACACCACCTCCACGTTTGGATCTGGGCCAGTTTCTTCTTCTAAGAATATAACTAGAAGAAGCTGCGACCTGTCAAATTCTCCGTCAACACCCAGAGCATACTCCTCGGAACTGTGGTTCTTGGCGCACTTCACGCATCGAGGCTGCATTTGGCTTCTAATTGCTCCCTCTGCCTGCGTGCTTTTTGTTTTTGCTTAATAGCAAGCACTTTTTTGCAGCTTTTGTATGCTGCTGTTAATGTCATTTAATTCTTCATCCTCCTCTACCGATTCGGATGCCGCTAGAGAGGCAAAGTTGTTATTGCTCCCCTTAAAATTGACCTCATCCGCCGTTAAAACGGCATTTACTTTCCTTTTAGAAAGATTAGGAGGGGTTTTCAGACTCTTCCTCCTTTTAATGGCTTTCGCCACGGCACCGGCAACACTATTGTTGCCTTTTTTCAATCCCGTTATGGAAAGAGCGGAGCGCTCTCCATCATCCATCACGTGATTTGTTTTTGAGTTTGATAACTTTTTAATATCAAACAACACTTTGAGGGGAACCAAAAAAAAATATATATATAAAAAGTCACAAGTTTAGCCTGGACTCGAACCCGTGTCCCACCACTCAATAACCGACGCCGCTAATCGCACGACTACCGGGTCAACTGAATAAGTTTCAACTAATAACATTGAGGAGGAAACTGTTTCACAATTTTTTTTTTACTTTATGTAAAGCCGAAGCACGTCTGTTCTCTGCTGAGATCTGCCTAGATCAGCCTAGAATTTTTCCGCGGAGGTTCAATTTTGACAGCAAGTCCCAAATTGAATTTAACATATGGCATAAATTCTTTCTAGGCTTTCGATTTTGTCGAAAGATAGCCTAAAGAGGGGAAGATCGCGTCTTGGGGTCGTCCTCTCGCTTTAAACATTGCGCTGTTTTTGCGTCGATTATCTTAAAGTCTTTATTTTTAAGGTCATTTACGATGTTTTCTTTAAGGCAAGAGGAATGCAATCCTCTAGCTACAACGCGTATGGGTCTTTCCGTTTTATTTTCGTACGTATGCCATTGAGTCTTCTCGGAATTTAATTTTTGCAAAAGCAAATGGTTATTGTCCGGATTAAGGACAATGACCGGACATGTATCGCTATTGCGGGATCTTACTCTGTAGTGGGTTGAACACAGTGATTTCAAGAGTGTGTACAAATTGTTATAGTCCGAGATTCCAAAGACGTTTATTGGTAGCGGCTTTATTTGTTTGGGTTGCTTTTTTATCTCTTGCTGGAGATCTCGTAACCCTTGAGCTTTTTTTGAAGGGATCCTGGTTTGTATTTGTATTATGTTGTATAGTGTTTGCAGAACTCATTTTATTCCCACGAGTAGTGGAGAAAAGGTAGTCCGTCTGTTCAGAGATCCGCATCAGACAGATAAAGCCGGCTGAAATGGAGGTCGCCAAGTAACCGGATGCTCCGTTCAAGATAAGGCTATTTCCTATACAGGGCCCTTAACCTGGTCGATTCTGGCACGGGTCGCTTAACACCTTAATCCGGCCCAATGGATTTTTAGTCGTCTTTTACGACAGGCATGCCTACCTCGGATACATTCTAGCCCCTAATTAGAACGAATAGCTTACAAACATGGAAAACTTATAATGGTTAAATATATAGCCCAATGTTATCACAATTATAAAAGAGTAGCAAAATACAAAAACATACAATACAAATAAAACAATAAGCGAAGATAATTTCACTATACCACTATTAGAAGATACGGAAGCAAAATGTAACATTATACAGTAAGCATTAAATTAACCATTTTTCATATTAGACCACGGAAATATTATAGCTGATGGCGAACATGAAATGGACAAAAAATACGCGGACATAAGCTGATACAATTCAATCTAACCACTAATTAATTAATTAATGTAAAAACATTCCATAACCACTATGGGATGGATAGCTTGAAGTCCTTCGCATTTTAACTTCGAATATCGATTATAAATTCAATAATCGAGAAAAGTATAAATTCATAGTTTAAGGAATATTGAGGAACACCCAATAGAGTTTACCATGTACTGTATCCTCGGACTAACAACATTTGCACTCCTAGAATACTGTTCCGTTAAAATATGCCAGTGTTACAAGACCCAACAACAAGCAAAACGAAGAAGATTATATGATGAAATATATCAAACAGAAATGATATGACTATACAAACCAAAACAACCCATGCTTTTCATCGAATACCGTATCAACGCAAATGTACTTATCAACGGTTGCATTATTAGTAGAAGAATACATCATTTATCCTTAAATAACAACTAGCAATAAACAACTGATAATTCCAATACAGCCATTCAGACACTGTATAAATAGCCCTAAGATATCATATTGAAGTTAGTCTTAAGAATATATAATATTAAATAAAGCAAGTGAGTTCAACTGCAAGCAAAATATGTATATAAATATTTTTTTACCCATTTTCACTGAGGTAGAAATAACTCGCGCTTAGGAATGACATTTAAGAGTAAGTCTGAAAGTGGGCTTGAAGGTGTACTGATGACCATTCGTAGCGAGACGGGTGTTATGGTTAAACGTATGAAGGGGCGGAATGCCAATGGTGGTAGAAATAGCGATAGAATAAAGTGAGACACGAGACGTTACGATGATGCTCGAGGGTGTCCATTATCTGAGTGATATTAGCATCACCTATGAGTTTTATTGTACGATTTTGCATTGCATCTAGCAGATGTATATATTTTTTTAGCGCATCTGCTAAAATGTGGAACTTTTACTCCAATTTTGGGCAGGTGAATACCTTAGCAGACCAGATCACAGAGGTAATAGTATTTGTTACATCGTTTCAAGAAACCTCAACATTTTGCAGCTTTTTTGGCGACATCGAATATGTGGTCATTCTAACGTAAGTTGTCATTGACACACATACTGAGAATGAGAGTTTAATAATGGCCTTGCGATAGCATTGTATTCCCCAATTGGCTGTGCTTCTACTATCGGAATTTAATGAGCTTAACATATGCTGACGTTTCCTTTCTTCATCCGAAGAGCAGGCAACAAATAAGCAGAAAGAGCTGTCATCAGCAAAGGAATATATAGATAAGAAGTAACAGACAAGAGATAATTGATGAACATTTTGAAACCATTCAAGACAACATAAATTTAATGTTCGGAAAAGTAATTCCTTATCCACTGAAGAGGAGAGTGTAGTACGATATGCATGCAAAAGCACAACTAATTCTAATTCTATTCATTTGCAACAATATGCTCAATCAAGGATTTTCAGCGATTCAGCAAGATAATGCTCATGTCTGCGCCTGTGCCTGCGTAGGCTTAAGACAAATTCACATATCAAATGTACGTTGTGATAGCGTTAACGGTCATTAATAAAAAAAACATTGATCAACAAAAAATCGAAAAACGTGCTTAGACTACGAGAGCCGTCGTTCCCAAATGCACAAATTTTCGGTAAAAGAGCCTGATGCTAAGCTCTGACAAATGCCTTAAATGTAACATATCAAGCGCAACTATCTTGCTTTGGCCAGAATGATGTACACTTTGGTTCCATTTTTCGGTGGGACATGCCATCAACTCATCAATGGGTCTTATGCTACGAAAGCCTACTACCGGTTTGTTTTTTATTGTGTTGTGTTAAATTTATTTTTTGTATTGTGGACTGTAAATCCTTGTTGTTCAATAGTGTTATAATAATTTTTTTTTTTTGAAAATGTGTTGTACAATTAATTAAGATACGTATATTATTTTGACCAATTACGTGTTCACGCCTTGACGTCAAAAATGATGAAATTTGAATTGAAAAAAAATAAAAAAATAAAAATAAAACAAGAAAGGTTACGTTAGAGAGCGAATTCATTAATAAAAAATAGCTAGATATTAATATGAGGTACACTTGACTTGTTTGGCGTAAACCAACAAACAAAAAGAAAAAGCAAAAAATATATATATTTTTATTTTGATTCCGAAACATTCAGCCCCCCCTGAAGGACTCCAGTCTTTCAGAAAACGAAAGAGAAAAGAAAGGGGTCAACCTTACAATGGGTCAAACATAATTTCCATCCTTAGTACAGACTGTGACAACTCTACATCTCCCATCCTCTCCAGGAAAAACGTTTACGATTCGTCCCAGTATCCATTTTGAAGGTGGAAGGTTGGATTACTTTAACAACACCATATCATTCCTTTGTAAATCTCGTATAATCGTCTGCCATTTAGAAGGGTTTTGTAAAGAGGTTGAGAGATACTACATAGTTTGAATTTATTGAAATATTTAAGAAATTTATATCTGGCTGGGGAACTGCACAAAAGGATTCTCCGATCATAAAATGAGATGGAGTAAGTGCTATTGGTTCAAAATCAGATGTCTGGCACATTGGTCGCAAACTAAGCAAACATTCCATTTTAGTGAAGAGAGTATGCATTTCTTCATATATAAGTATATGTTCGCCGATAACGTTTAATGTGCTGCTTTACGGATCTCACATCTAAGACCTGGACCTGGACCCTTCCACCAGATATCAGACAGTGCCAGTTGAGATAGTAGAATACCTCTTGATGCAACATCAGCACGATTGTCTGCAGATCCGACATGGTTCCATGATTTAACCGGAATAGTTGGTATGACATTCCGTTTCCGATGAAGACCGACCATTTTTTGGGTGGTGCGGAAAGCCAATATAAGACAATAGATGAGTCTGTTCAAGCAAAAACTTACATTTGTGTAATCTGTAATGAAAGCTTGAATTAGTTTATTAAACGGGGTAGTAAAAAGCTCCACAGAGCCAAAGATTGGGAAGTGAAAGAACTTTGGTGGGAGCAACCTTGCTCTTAGCAGTGACTAATGAAATTAAGACACTTTCATCTAAATTTTCACTCCCGCAATAAATCACCGTTGTGTAGGAATGCAACGAGGCATCACAAAATGCATGAAATTCGTAGCTCATTTTATTCGGGAACATAATCCTCGGTATTGATATTGATTCCGCTAAGTGAAGTTTATCTCGAATAGTAATCCAATACTTAGAAATTTCATCTGGAATTTCAACATCCCACCCAAGTGTCTCTCTCCATAAATCTTAGAAGAATATCTTTACAGCTACTACAACCGGAGCAAGGAAGCCCAGCGGATCACAAATTCTGGATGATTCAAATAGAATGCGACGTTTCGTACACGATGTTGACTGGTCAAGATTTATCTTAAACGAGAAACAGTCCTTGGATGGACACCCTTGCATCTCGAAAACCTTTACAGTCACAGAGTTTTCAGTCAATAGGAGACAGCTCGCGTTGATCAGAAGTGTCAAGCAATAAGTTGTCCATTTGCGAAGATTGAAGTCAGCAGACGTGAAATTTCCACAAGTTCCTTTAGAATTGCCATGATATCATCAATCGTATCAGCCAGTTGCTTTAGTGAGCGTTTTTCTAAAAATGAAGCGGCTGAGGTGCCGTAGGTAACTGTTTAAAACCTATAGTGTTTTATCGAAGATTCAGAATTTCCCCGCCATAAAATCCTTTGAAAATTGGTATGTTCTTGCGAAATCTAGATTTGTCTGTACATCTTTTCGATGTCCTCAGACATTGTATATAAATAACGACGAGAGCATAAGCATATTGTAAAGATATCACGTTGAATTTCGGGGCTAACGAAAAGTGATTCATTTAAGGAATTTAAATCAGGTGACGATTTGGCGGAGCCATCAAACTCAACTCTACTCTCAACTTAGTTGAGCTGCTGTCAGTTTTGAACACAGCATGATGAGGCAAATAGTAAGAGTAATTCTTCTTATCGTTCAATTATTCTATAGATATTTCTTTCATGTGCTCTAACGAAATGTATTCATTTAAGTATACTGTAATTTGTGTTCAGGGTTATGAAGAAATCTTTTTTCATTGAACAGAGATGATTGAGTGCAATTCAAAAGCTTCCAAAGCTTGGATTGGAATTAGGTTTAAATGGTAGACTAACCATATATCTACCATCTGAATGACGACGATGAATTTGAAAGAAATGATCTTTAGCCCTTTGTTCTTCAATAGACAAGGGGGGCTCAGAGTTGACCTCCTCTAAACGCCAAAAATGCTCGAGATCAAACTACTGCGTATGGTCAAGTTGTGTTAAAAATGTCCTAAATCCGATAGCAGATTCACTAGATGAAATGTGATGACAGCTTGCGGCTATCACCTATCCAAATATAGTTAAAACGATGCTAGGATGTTTCGATATTTCGACAATAATGTTAAAAATGTTGTCTGCTCGGATAAGCATATCGATTGGACTTGGTTCATTGAAATTCGGATCTGATAGTTCCAACGAAATAAATTGGTTTGTCTTCAATTTTAACGAGGATGGTGGCAGCATAGAAGTTAGTTTAGTTATTACATGAAAGTCAATATCTATATTGTTGGCATTGAAGCGAGAATGTAATTTTAATGAAACCAAACCGTTGGTTGTGCCAGCAGAAGTCTATTCAACTCCGACAATAGGGATACGAGAAGGCTAATTTTGTTGTGGATCATGTACCAAGGTATAATGTCGATAATTTTAGGATCTGCACCGAAATTTTGAGTTGCATTTTTGAGATGCGTGCCAACACTAAGACAGTGGCACCACGCTTATCTCGTTTCACTGTCTAGTTTTTGAAAAAGAATATAGACAACCAAGGAACACTAGAGTTCATTTTTGACGCGTTTAATCCCTGAACTACTTCGTCAGCTTGATTCGTAAGTTTTCGCAGAACTTCAAGATTCAAGCTGGTGGTCGATGGCAAAGACATGAAACTTTTAATTTTTAACTATTGTATTTTTTAAAATGTTTTTTGTCGTAACGCGATTCAAGTTCATCCCATGCTTCGAGATAGTTATCTTCGGCACCTAGAACGTGTTTCAAAAGAATACCCGCTTCCCCGGCTAGGAATGATTTTAAGTAATGAAATTTTTGCGTAGCGGTTAGGAAATTGTAACAATCAATTGTTCTCTTGAACAAATCTTTTAACACGGGCCAGTCCTTATAGTCTCCAGTAAACACCGGAATCACAAGTTTAGGTAAAACGACCGATTGACGAGAGTTCGTATGTTCTATTTTAAGGAAACTTTTGCGTAGCAGTTAGGGAGGTATTGCAATCAATTGTTCCCGTGAACAAATCTTTAAACACGGGCTAGTCTTTATAGTCTCTAGTAAAAACCGGAATCACCAGTTTAGGTAAAACAACTGATTGATTAGAGATCGAATGTTCTATGTTTTGCAGAAAGCGTTTTGTTTTGATAGTTTATCACTAGCCATATCGAAATGCTTGGGAATAGCAGCATGAAGAACCGTAAAAATTTGAAAATACTTTGTTTCGTACTCGCCGTATTCAGGTTCAGGATCTGCGAAATCTTCATCATCGTATAACTCGTATAATTTGTCTTGCTGCACAACGAATTTATCCGAAGACTCCTATAGTCTTTTTAGTTAAATCATGCTAGTTGAATCATTGCTACATTCAATTGGGATGGAATCATCGACTGATTCCGAGAATGTCAATGATAGAACCCTTTGAACGACCGAATTTTTGTGTCACAATATACATTTTAGCTGAAAACTTTTACGGAGTCATTTCGATAATTATATTTTGTTTCTTTTTGCAATAATCGTTAGATATATGTAAAATATATTGATAACGTTCTTAATTTGCAACACGTGTTTTTTCAAAATTTAAAAAGTCCTAATTTAAATGTTAATGGTAATTTAACACCAATGGAAAAAATGTATGCGAACAAATCAGGTACATTTATTTGAAGCGAACAGCTTTTAGCAAGATCACGTGGTTTGTGTGTATAGACAATATGCATGTAGGTAAAATCTATAATTAATATAAAAAGAGTGTTCATCCGATTAAAGTTTTTTCATGCAAAAATCATTCGATCATAATGATGTCTACACGGAAGCACTTTTTATCATACAAAATACCTGATGATATAATTTAATCATGGACAACAGTAATGCGAATGATTAATTGATTACGAAATTAATTAAACATCCGCGCACAGATCACGAAATAAGTCCGACGAGCTAAAGACCAATATGTTTTTGTATTGTGTTGTGTTAATTTTTTTTTTTGTGGACTGTAAATCCTTGTTGTTCAATGTCGTTATAATTAATTTTTATTTGAAAAAATGTTGACCATTAGTTTAGATACGTAGATATATTATATTTACCAATTACGTGTTCACGCTTTGACGTATAAAATGCAAGAGAGCTAGTAATTTCTTTTACAATGTTCATATGGTATGTGTAATTTGAATTGAAGCAAAAAGATAATACAAGAGAAGTTACGTTAGAGAGCAAATTTATAATCAAAAAATAGCTTGATAGTAATATAGGGTGTACTTGACTTGTTCGGCGTACACCAACAAACAAAAAAAAAATATATATATTATTATGTTTTGATACCAAAACACGGTAATAGAAAAATGTTCGCGTATCAAGATATTTCATGAGCTGACGGTTTATCAGCATTTCCATGAACTTGGATACAAGGGGCGTAAGTACAATGGATCTGTATATTAAGAGAGAAGAAGATTCGCGGTTTTTAGGGACGAGATGAACAAATCCTGTTTGTAGGAGTGATAACCAAGCTTACGCAGTGGTTTTGCCAGTGTTTAAGAACACCTCTTCACATGAAGGCGAGATATACCATCTAGACCAGCGAATTTTGTATATGTTAAGGTCTTTAAGTACTCTTGCTAGTACACGGGTGCGAAAGTTTGGGAGTTTGTGGGTTTGAAGTAAGCTAGACCACTATGCACGTAAATGGCGAGACCACGATGAGTGAAGAATACTGGCATTAGTTCGTATCCAGGTTCAGATGCGGGTGATCTGAGAGGTATGGAGTGTAATCTACATGTCTTTCTCTAAGTGTCAAAACAGCTAGCCTGTGTTTACAGATGTAGACGTACACAGAGCAGTGATTACTTCTTAGCAAGCGAATATTTGCTATGTCAACCTTAAATTCCCGAGCCATTATAAAAAACAAAAACAAATACCGACGGTACTAAGCAAGGCTGCGAAGTGAAAATTCTAATGTTAATTTGTCGAATCACATTGATGTAGGTAGGTGTTATGCGCTTACAACAAAATTAAGCAGTGCACCAACAAAATTGATATTCAGAACCAGCTATCCATCAGTTGTTTTAGGGGAGATATACACCTAACATGGTCGGAAAAATAGCTTTTTTTGTATTTTCTTGAAGCTTAAGGTCTCAAGAATATCTGATAAAAACACTAAGTCAATATTTCGATAAATAATCCAGCTATACAGTGAAATGAGTTTTGCGGCGTCGAACCGAGAGGTAGGTAGTGGCAAGCGACCCTTCCAAAAGAGTGTCCCTAGACCAATTTTCTGATTCTATTGTGTTTTTGGGTGTGCTCGGCTCCAGGTATAATGGAAATATTATTCTTCTGTTATAATTTGCAAGAAATGGATACGTTTTGTCAGTAGCTTGATTTGTCATTGCATGATTTATTCATTCCCGAATTTTCAAACGCGTTTTTCTCAAAACCACGTTTTTGAAATCGGTACCCACAATTTCTCGAAAACCATTGAACCGATTGTCGTGTGGTTTTAACTAGTATTTTGCATAGAATTTTTTTTCGTTATTTTGTTTTTGTTTTATAGGCAAAATAATAATTAGATTAGAAAATCACTAGATTATATAGGGTGATCCATCCTGAGGTTTTATTTTCAATAGACTTTTTTTGACAGATCACGCGAGTTACATACTCGTACAACCCAACCAGGAGTCACATATCAATGATCTATTCGCATGACACCTTATTCGCATGATACTAATTTTGTTTATTTAACTTTTGTTTGGCTCACATTGCGTTTTTATTATTTGCCTCACAACAATGTATCTAATGTATTTAATGTAACTAGTTCCAAATTCATTTTGTTTCACATTTTCTTTCTTTATTACGTAAGAAGTCAGCATAAAATTTGTTTAAATACCCATGTAATTCAGACACACGACTTCCTTTTTTTAGCCAATAAAGTTTTAACGTTTAAGAGAAGATGTTGTTTTTTTTTTAATTTGGGTATCGCTCCCAAATTTAAGTGGCGCCGTCGGTAGGATAAAAGTATATCCAATACGTCGTTTATCGGTACCAAGTTTCAATATCGACGGTTAACGATAGTAGTGACGTACTCGTACATATAAGAACTCGTTTTGAATTCTGCGAAAAGTGAAGTAATTCGACCGAACATTGAATCAGCGAAGGATATCGCAAACGCCAATCAACATTCAATTCGAGAGGTCTCAACCTAGAAAGCTCTGAGGAACAATGAAGGAAATTTTATTTATAGTACTATAAGTTGAGTAACCTATTCCTCACATACTAACTGACCTTTATTTTTGAAATACTGTGTATTCTATGCCAAATATTAGCAATAAAATTAAGAGAAGAAGTATTTCCTATAGCCTTAATAGTTTTAATAACGAGGTGGAAGATAGTAGAGATAAGTTAAGTAGTAGCTTAAGTGATCAACTTACCTTAAATTCAGAAGACAGTGTTATTATTCTCTCCAACATGACACAACCAATATCAAATATGGCAGATTTGTTTAACTCTCTTCGTATTCCGGATGCTATAAAGGATTTGCCAAAATTCGATGGCAAGTCTAGGCTCTTCCTGATTAGATCTCCAGACGGAAGCTTCTGCTTCGTGCTATACGCTATAAAATAGAGGGAACTACAAATGAGGTTCTTAATATACGGTACGCCACTGAACTGGGACAGTATAAAATCGAACCTCATACTGTACTATGCCGACAAGCGTAATGAGACGTCCCTTATAAGAGATTTTCATGGGTTGCGGCAAAATCAAGAAACAACAGTTTTACAGCGAAGTAATAGAAGTGCTCTCTGCCATGAACAATCATGTGCAGATCCACTCCACAGATTCTAAAGTCATAAAAGCAAAACAGGAATTGTACGACGAAATGTGTCTTAACGTATTCACGATTGGTTTAAGAGAACCCTTGGGATCTACCGTTCGAGCAATGAAACCAACAACCTTTTCATTTTGTAACAAAATACATATTACGGCCGAACAGAATCAAAGCAACCACTCTCCAAACCTTTAATCAAAATAGAACACAGAAATTCACAGCCTCAGTTTAAATTTCTCAAAAATCCTATCCTTAACCAACAACAAGCTAAATTCAATTCACAACAGCTACATTATATGTATCCCGTATCTTTCAAATATTAATCTAAACTTCCCAAATACTGCATACAAAACGCCTTCCATACCCGTCCGATACCAAAGCTACCTCCACCGGAACCTATGGGCACACTTTCTGCACAAAGTCGTACCAAGCAACCATCCACTCCTCGTCCAAATTTTAGTGGACAGCCTCAAAATAATAATTTCATACCGTCACAATACACCATCAACGAAGTACATAATATAAACGAGCAGACGTTAGAGCCAGTAATTGACAACATGATGCACTTTGCACAAGAAAATCTCCATCCTCCATCAGAGGAAACAACTACAGATGAAAATAATTACTATCCAAATCTGGATGAATTTGTTTTTCTCCAAGACCCATCTTTAACCGAATCCACGGGAACCGAACAAGATTTAAATTTTCAGAATCGAGCCTCGATCAATACATTTAATACATAGCTATTACCCTATATTCATATCTCATCACCCTTCGGAAGACCCTTGAAATTCCTAAGCTTCATCCTCTTTTATAAACCCTGAACACATATTCCCTCAAGAACAAGAAATTGTCCCTCCTGTTATCATATGTTAAAAACTATTATAAACCAATTTTTACCAATTCTTTAAATGTCCCGGAGAATGAGATTCCTTGTATTGAAGTTCCTTGGATACTTTAATGGATTATTAACATATGGGCTGTAAAGTCAGTCCCGTTTTATAGTAAAACACAAAATTTTTGCAAAATTCAACTTTATTTATCAATATAGTTGCCTTCGAGGGCGATACACTAATTGAAACGTTTTTCAATTTTTTGATACCAATTTTGTAGTACGATTTCGGTTTAGCCTCAAATTAGGCCTCTTTCGGCGATTACTTCTTCATCCGTCTTAAATCTCTTTCCGGCGAGCATTCTTTTGAGGTCTGCAAACAGGAAATAGTCGCTAGGGGCCAAAACTGGAGAATACGGTGGGTAGGGAAGCAATTCGTAGCCGAATTCATTCAATTTTGCCATCGTTTTCATCGACTTGTGACACAGTGCATTGTCTTGATGAAACAGCACTTTCTTTTCTTCAAATGCGGCCGTTTTTCTGCGATTTCGTCCTTCAAACGCTCCAACAACCCAATGTAATAGTCGTTGTTGATAGTCTGCACCTTTTAGAGACAGTCGATGAAAATTATTCCATGTGTATCCCAAAATACGGATGCCACAACCTTGCCAGCCGACTGTTGAGTTTTTGGTCGTTTTGGACGAGGTTCGTCGCCTGCTCGCCACTCAGCTGACTGCCGACTTGACTCTGGTGTGAAGTGATGAAGACAAGTTTCATCCATTGTCACATATCGACGCAAAAATTCGGCTTTATTGCGGTTGAACAGCTTTAAACACTCCTCTGAATCATCAACACGTTGTTGTTTTTGGTCCACTGTGAGCAAACGCGGCACCCACTTTGAACAGAGCTTTCGCATGTCCAAATATTTGTGTATGATATATCCAACACGCTCTTTAGATATCTTCACAGCCTCAGCTTTCTCGATCAATTTCACTTTACGGTCATTCGTAATCAATTTGTGGACTTTTTTGATGTTTTCATCTGAAACAGCCTCTTTTGGACGTCCATTGCGTGCATCATCTTCGGTGCTTGTATGACCACTTTTAAATTTTTCCATCCACTTGCGAATGATTCGTTCGGTTAGTGCAGAGTCCGGGTAACACTTATCAAGCCATTTTTTAGCATCGGCTGCATTTTTTCCCATCAAAAAGCAATGATAAATCAACACACGAAATTGCTTTGAATCCATTTTTTTTTCTCAATAACAAAAGTTGCTTCACTCACAACGTTATATCTCGAGAACTAATCATCCGACACCTGTCAAATTTATACGCGTATCTTTTGAAAGTTGGTACTAACTGAAAATGGTATGGATTTAATTCAAGTGGTGCTCTCTCTTAGAAACGGACTTTTCAGCCCACGTATTAGGTCTAGACACATTGAGTTTCCTCGAAGTTAAAGTGGATCTAGAAACTAAAACACTTACTACAACGTGTGCCGTTGTGATGCACAATAAAAGACTTATTACTTTTTTATTTTATACGGGGTACAAATTTATTAAAATATTCTTTTTCTATATTACGCTCTTTATAGATCGGAGTGTCCGCCGCCAAATCCAAAAATCAAAATGACAAAATGTAAGTCTCTGACAACTAAATTTCTTTTCTGTCAAGCCAGGGATATTAGTCTTTTTTGCTAGGCAGGGATGTAGTGTGTGAGTATAGGCGAGCTGCTGTATATTTATACGCTACATTACTCCCCGCCGTACAAAAGTTTAAATTTAATTTTTACATATTTTCATATTTATGTGTACAGTGAGTATGAAAATGAGTGTAGTATTTAGCTTTAATACAATTATTTAATAGGCAAATGATGTGTATGATATATAAAATATGTACATTGAGTGTTTTAATTTAATACGTTTTTTTTTTATAGGCAAAAATAAGTGATATAATTTTATTTATTTTTTTTTTTTAAATTTAATTACATTCTTTGAAGGTATATTTCAATGTAAATTGAAATTGATTTTTTTTGTGTTTTTCTCGGGCGACCCATCGCTATTTTCACAAAAGGCTGGTTTAAGTCGATCAATTGAAATCGTGTGCTCTTTGTCGTTCATACGGATTGAGAAAGATTTTTCGTATCGCTTTATTACTTTGAATGGACCTTGGTACGGTTGATTAAGACTACCGTGATTCACTTAGTACCAAGGGTTCAGAAATTTCTTTGAAAAGACTGGACTTGAATTGAGTTCCCTGATCGGTTTGTGATCATTTGGGGAACACCAAATCTGGAAACCCAATTTTGAACGAAAGCGGACACAACCGTGTAAGCGTTCATATTTTTTAATGTAATGGCTTCAGGTCAGGACGAAAATCGATCTTTTACTGTTAATAAATAAAAAAAACCTTAAGATAGAGGTAACAGACCAACTAAGTCCATATGAACATGTGAAAAATGGCCTTTTGGAACTGGAAATTTTCCGTTTGTCGACGTAGTGTGTCTAGAAATTTTAGATTTTTGAGGAGAAATACAACTTTTATTCCAACGGTTGACGTCCTTATTCATTTTGGGCCAAAAGTATTTTTCGGTAATAACTTTACGGATTGCCCTTGAACCTGGTTGTGACAGTTTTTGGTGATTATCAAAAATCGTCCGACGAAAAATGTGCGGAATATACGGACGGCTTTTTCCAGTGGTGGTTTCAGACCATATTTCAATTTCGTGGAATGGAAAAGTGACTTGAGTTCTTCGTCGTTTTCTTGCTCTTTCACAAGACTTGGAATACTGACATTATTAAAATCGATCAATTCGACAAATGATCTCGATAATGTATCGGCGACTATGTTTTGAATCCCTTTGACATAACGAATATCGGTAGTGAATTCAGCGATGAATTCTAAATGGCGTGTTTAACGAGGTGATTTTTCTGTTTTACAGAAAATTGCATTTGTGAGCGGCTTGTGGTCGGTGAAAACTGTAAATAGTCTACCTTCCACATAATAACGAAAGTGCTTAACGTTTTTGAAAATTTCGAGAAGTTCGCGATCGAACGTCGCATATTTTCTTTCGGCTGGGCTTAAACGAGTTGAAAAGAAACCTAACGGCTCCCAAACGCTATTATTAAACTGCTGGGGAACTCCTCCGATAGCGTCATTCGAATCATATACCATGATACTGATTTGCGCTAAAGGCTTGGGAGGGAAAAGCATTGTACGCCGGAACAAATCTCTTTTGAAAACTTTAAAGCATTTTCGCATTCATCCTACTACTGAAATATCGCCTTTTTAGTTAATTTTTTGTCCGTTTTAATGTTTTTTAATTGCTCGTAAAGAATTTTGGCTTTGTATGCCATTTTTGGTATAAAGCGGTTGTAAAAATTTATCATTCCGAGAAAGCGCTGAAATTGTTTGACAGAGCCGGAACTAGAAAAATCGTTAATTGCTTTTACTAGTTCATCGGAAGGAGTTATTCAATTTTTCGAAACATAGTAATCCAAAAAGTTGAGTTCGTTTACTCCGAGATCACATTTCGATAATTTAACGTTTAACCCGTGCTCCTGCAATCTTCTGAAAACTTCACGTAAATGTGCTTTATGTTCATCGACCGATTTGCTTGAAACCAGGACGTCGCCCAAGTACACAAAAACGAATGCGAGATTACCTAAAATGCGATTCAAAAAACGTTGGAAGGTTTGCGAACCGTTTCGCACTCCGAAACGCATTCGCAAAAATTCGAAAAGCCCGAAAGGCGTTATGACTGCCGTTTTATGAATATCTTCTTCGGCGACTAGTATTTGGTGGTAGGCTTGTACCAAATCAATCTTTGAAAATATTGAACAACTGTTGAGGTTAGCGGAGCAATCTTGAGCATTTGCGATTGGGTGCTAATCTGGAATTGTCACTTGGTTTAACCATCGGTAGTCACCGCATGGCCTGAAATCGAGTGAATTCTTCTTCGGGACCATGTGAAGTGGTGAAGTGACGTGTGATTTTGAAACGCGAAAAATACCTAAATCGATCATTTGATGGAACTGACGTTTCGCGATAACTAACCTCTCCAGATTGAGTCGACGTGCACTAGCTAAAGGAAACTGACTATTACTTACTATCCGATGAACAGCGTCATGTTTTATCGGTAACGTAAAATCTGGTGGAGCCATAAGTTCAGGAAACTCATCAAGAATGGCACCGAATTCACTAGTAATCGAAAAAGGTTTTGGAAAACTCGTGTTTGCGGATTTGAGTATACAGCTGACTTGAAGACTAGTGTTTTTATTCACGACTCGTTGGTTTCGAAGATCGATTTTCGAGCAGAAAATCAGCTCCTATAATAGTGTGATTGATGGATTGATGACTACGATTATAAAAGTAATATCAAAAGCTCGTCTTAAATTCAAGTCAGCCGTTAATCGTTTACAACCGTAAGTGTGAATTCGTCCCCCGTTTGTGGTAAGAAGAATGAAATCGTTAGGTTGGTTGATATGTTGACAGAATTTACGAGGAATAATCGAAATTTCTGAGCCTGTATCGACTAAAAATTGAAATTTGGAATTTTTATCACAAACGAAAAGACGGCGTGCAAAATTTGCTTTCCTCATAGTCTTATCTGAGATCTGGCAAATAAGTTTTTTGAATTTTTGTTTTCATCCTATATAAATTTGCAAGATTGCTTAGTACAATTTTTTGTACTCCCACCAAATTTTCGATGAAACCAACAAAAAGCTCTATCATCCTTATTCCTACTTTGCAAACGGTATCTGCTGTTCGCATTTTTAAACGTTCAATGCGATTAACTATTTTTTCTAAGAGTTCTCTATCCAAAGTAGAAGTCTCAGCGACCTGCGAAACTTGGGTATTAAAAGCTGTTAAGGAGTCATGTAGCCTGTCAGCCAAAGAAAAAAGTTCGTTTTGAGTTTGGCAAACACGAATTTTCGACGGGAGTCGATTGACTAAATTATTCCCCGTGGATATACTTTCCATGCTCCTAAACAGTTCCGACGGTTTCATATCACCGAGTTCGTTTTTATTTAGCAACGCGTCTAATCGTTTTTCTTCGCTTTTTTGATTTCTTTCGAGTAAAACCTGTTTTAAATGATCATATTTCTCCTGCGCAGGCGACGAAACGAGGACATCGGCAACTGATTCCATGGTTTGACTATTAAGTGAAGCCACTAAATATTCGTACTTAGTATTTGAAGCTGTAATATTTTTTAATCGAAATTGCGTTTCGATTTGTAAGAACCATAAATCTGGTCGGTTGTTCCAAAAAGGTGGAATTTTAGTTCAAATCAAAGATTTTTGCTGCATAGAATCAGAGACAGACAGACAATGCATTTTTCTTATTATTCCCGGTACCGTTGGGTTCTGTGCTTTTACCGTTGAGAGAGACATTTTTGAAACGTGAACTAACCAGAAAATGTCTAAGTAAAATGATGTGTGAATCGCGGTAGATCAATTCAACGTAACAATTTCTTGTAATTATTTTTGGAATAAATAAACCTAACCGTAACCGACTGAGCGAACCCGTTATTTGACCTGCGATGCCCTGCACAAAAAACCCACACACGTATATTAAGCAAGAGGGGTGGCCGTGGTGTAGTGGTATATGCATAGACTCCTCAAGCAGAGGGTCGCGGGTTCGAAACCCGTGTGAGGCAATTCTCTGAAAAAGTCTTTTCATGGAATTTGTCTGTAGTTATATGTAAACCCCGTCGGCTTCAATTCTGACATGAAGGCATAACACTGATGTTAGAGTGGTTGCTGGCTGAGCTAAATGTAATGAACTAACAACTAGCACGTACTTAAGACCCACTGGTTGAGGATGCTTTGGCTCCAGTTTGACAACCACCTTTGTAAAAATATCGAAACCTAATACACCTGAGTTTCAATCTACTACACCACCCGCCCGCGTCCTATTGAAAAAGCCAGTAAAAGGTATTCATTTCCCCTTGGTGCACGCGCGGATTGATAAAAAAAAAACTATGCACGAGAATATGTTATTGTCCAACCAACGGATTATTTGGCGAGACCCATAGGGAGGAAACGAGTTCAAAAGTGGCAGAACTGATGGGATAATACCATAAAAAGGAGATGAAAACACCAACATAGAACACAGGATGAAAATCAGAGCTGGAGAACTAATCTTTAAGATCACACAGCTTCTAACCGGCTATTGTATGATCAGAAAATATCTGCACAAATTCCTCCCCAAGCTGTCTGAACCAGTTGAAGGACAGGCAATTTTTCACTGCACGCGCTTCAAAAGCCAAGTAGCAACTTTTCACATGCAGACTTCCACACAATTTCCAATAATTTCCTCACACAGCACTATACTAACACACTAGTTTTCTTAACAACAGCGATCGTAAAGGTAAGCGTAGTTGCAGAAATCTCCGACCCGGGCTTAGAAGCGTTTGCCATCAGAGAGTCTGCAGTCCAGTTGAAAAATCTCAGGAACAAACGCACATTTACTGAAGTATTTGGGTTTTGAAAGGTCTGCAGCGGCACATGACACAATTTCATGGATTCATCATCTGGCTCAATACATTTAGAATATGTGGGAGAGACCTGACTTTTTAGATCTCTTGCTGGGCTGCTTCCGGTCCAAAAGATCGACGTTAATAAATTGACGTTGTTATGAATGGATTGATGTTAACCGTTGTCAGCCACCACACTCCCGTTTGGGTAATGATATCTTTGTCCAAATTATCCTACCAGACATCATAATGGAAGAAAGGTTCACGGCTCCGGTAACCCAAAAAGCTCAATTTGTGAATCAATGGGTGAATTTTACTGGGAAAGGCACATGTCGTATTCCAAATAATCCGAGGCTTCGTCTAGTTTTTCGATCTTAATATTATATTGTTATTGGAAATCGAAGAAAAATTATTAGGGAGGTACAAATTAGAAGAAGAGACTTTGGAACGACATTTCAGCGAATATCACAAGCGCCTATCCGATGGGATATTCTAAGTGCGGCTTCCAGGACACTTCACAAGAAACACATATCCCATATTAGGATCGTTATACCAAAGAACACCTGGACGGCTTCACTGGAGTGTAATCAGATTTAGTAATAATATACCATTTTATACGAAAGATAAAATTTGTATTGTATTTGTTTCCGGTTCTTCTTAAGACAATCATTTGATGGTAGGCCTAAAAAAAATCATATAATATTATAGACGTTACACTGCGTTGTACCGCCAAATTCGACTATCAACTTACCATTTGAAGAGATAATCTTCAGCAGCAGGTGAAGTTATGTCCCTTGAAGACGGTGATGTTTGGAACAGCATCAACTCCACACCACGCGACTCGAGTCCAACTTAAGTTTGCTAAAGATAAAACATCGAGTTTTTCCTTGGCAGCATCGATCATACAAGACGACACACTTGAAATGACACTAAAAGAGGTCAGAAAGGTACCTGAGTCTACAGGATTAAAACTTACGTAAGAGGACTAGCAACACGAATCCTCCAGGATGTGAAACATGAGTGGGTCCCGTTCTGTAGAGAGCTTCCAGCAACAGAAAAATTTCGCATTCCATGATGCATGCAGACTGAAACGGATGACAGCGACAAAGAAATAAACGCTTTTACTGATGCTTCAGAAAAGCTTTGTGCAGCTGCGATATACCTGCCTGTGCTTGATCAGAACAACAAGATTGACCTGCATCTTTTAATTTCCAAAACAAAAATTGCTTTTCTGAAAAAAGTAACTGGAAAACTACAAAGTCTACGCGTGACCAGCCTCGGAAATTACGTTATGTTGGATCGAGACATCTCCATCATAATGAGAAATATTCATGAGCAATCGAAGCTCACACACATGGACAGCTAGAAACACATAAGTATTAAATGGTACTTTCATCCACCAACTTTCGGAGCCCGCGTAAAGTCTATCAAATACCATTTAAAAAAGTCGCTTGTTCCGCAATGTATGCCTAAGAAGAACTCAGCATGCTTTTTACACGAATAGAAGCTTGTCTTAACTCGAGGCCTCCGTGTCTGGTGTTAGAAGTCTTTAATGATCTGCCAGCACTGACACCAAGCCACTTTCTTATTGGGGCACCAATGGAAACACCGCCGCAACCCAAGTACTTCCTCGAAAAACTTACGTACCTTGACAGGTTGAAGAGAGTTCAAGTACTATTACAACTATTCTGTAGAACGTGGAGCACAGAATATCTAAGAAGTCTTCAACATCGACCTAAAAAGATTAGCAAAACGGACTAATGGAATTTAGCCCGAATCACAAAACTTCCCATACAGCATAGAATCAATAATTTACTACGAATGGTGATACTCAAAGCACTGAACTCATCCAAAACAAAACAGTTTAAAATACCGACAGGATATTTTTTTTTTATTAATAAGATAACAATAAAAAAGAAAATTCCCAACATCCATGCGCACTCATTCACCCAAATGCGCAAAAATGGTACCGCGATACCGTGCCGTGTCCATTCATAAAAACGAATACAGGATACACACAATCACTTGCATATACTATAAATGAACACTTTTCTCGCAATATCGCAAGACAAATAAACGAGAACCCCAAGCTTACAGGTCACAATCCACAACATACAAAACCATTTACCCGAATAAAATCTATCTAATTTATCACTCTAAACTCACGATTTCATAATTTGCGGTAATTTCGGCATCGATCAATGATTTTATTTCCTGACACTACACAAATAAAAAACAAGCACGCAGAAAAAGAGAAGTAAACTAGTCAAATGAATCGATTTTAGGTCCCCCCACAACAAGGAGGGAATGAGTATGCAGTTTATTCCCGTTATGGTAAGAATATCGCAGGACGCTGCGATAAAATGAAAAAGTAGATGTGAATGAAATTCCAAAGTTTGCGAATACTCGCTCATTCGTATTCGCAATTCGCTGAGCTTTGAGTGGATCTTAAGTTCCACTTATAGCACTTATTTTTGCTGGTATTTTCTAAAATCTAAGGTAAAAAAGGTGTAAAGTGGAAGAATATGTCAAACATGAGTAAAGCACAGTTCTCCACAGAGAATGCAGGTTCTCTTTGGTGGTTCTTTAGAACCTTTTTTTTTTTTTTTCTTTTTTTTATTCTTATGTCGCTGTTGTAGACAAAGTGTCCGAGTACTCAGAAAAAGAACTAGAACTACGCTTTCTAAATTATTTTTAATAAAAATTTTCCGTCATTCGAAGAAAAATGATTTGAGTATACACTTCAGTGATAAAGTGCCTACGAGCCTGATACGAACGTAAGCCAAACATTTACAGAGATAGTGCTCCGCGGTATCGTAATCATTTTCACACCACCATAGGGGTGGCCGTGGTGTAGTGGTATATGCTTAGACTCCTCAAGCAGAGGGTGGCAGGTTCGAATGCCGTCCAAGGCAATTCTCTGGAAAAGTCTTTTCATAGAATTTGTATGTAGTTATATGAAAATCACGTTGGCGTCAACTCTGACAAGAAGGCATAACACTGATGTTGGAGTTGGTTGCTGTCTGGGCTATATGTAACGAAATAACAACTTGCACGTACTAAGACCCACTGGTTGAGGATGCACTGGCTCGTCCCGTCCAGTTTGACAACCACCTCTGGGAAAAATATCGAAACCAAACACACCTGAGTTTCAAAACTACTACACCACGCCCCCGCGCCTGGAGAAAACCCAGTAAAAGGGTATTCGTATCCCCTTGATGCGCGCGCGGTATTACAAAAAAAAATGTGTTTTATTACTTATGCAAAGCACATTTAAGTGCATAACAAAAGTGTAGTTCCCCGTCACAACGTTAATAAGCAACCTGCATTCTTTCCTGCCAAGGAAGAGCACAAAGGCCGCTTACCTCCTAGAGACATTGGGAAGCATTCGTTTTCTCTACATGCAATTTGGAGAGTCATGCCAATGCCAATACCTATTATACGAAAGGCTATTTCTTTTCAAACGGAAAATGGCTTTGAGAGTGGGTTCATCGATGTGCTTAGAGCAGAGACAGGTGTGTTAGGGAGAGCCCCAGTGCAGCCGAGACAGACCGTTCTTTGGAGTCTGGTAAAAGCACCAATCACGTACTTTCGTGAGAGCTTATTCTGCCAGACAACATACGCATATGTTATAAATGGCCTTATCATAGACATTTAAAGCCAGAGGACCCTTCTCGGTGACAGACCGCATGCCGACAGGGTTTCGTTGTTATCCAGGTTGACACCCAAATACTTAGCTTTAGAGAATAAGATGGTGATGAATTTAATTTCATTATAGATGAGTCAGATCAGATAGCTTCCTCCTTCTCGTAAAGAGAACAACCTCAGTTTCGAGAGGATTGACTGAAAGCCTATTACTAGTGCACAAATCTTCGATGACCTCTAGGGCTGCCTGCGTTTTAGAGCAGACAAGGTCCAACAGATAGTATAGCTACATTACCCGCGTATGCTTGTGCATAGACATCACAAATATTGAACGCGGTAGGCAATAAG
This sequence comes from Volucella inanis, assembly GCA_907269105.1. NCBI lineage: Eukaryota > Metazoa > Arthropoda > Insecta > Diptera > Syrphidae > Volucella > Volucella inanis. The sequence goes on from OU026158.1 coordinate 11,116,584, forward strand.
TCGATCAACATGCAAACCAGCAGTGAAGATAAAACATCACTTTGCGGTGACCCTCTTTGTTTTTGGTTTTATGCACATGGATCTCGACCATTCTCATAACGCTTGTCAATAAAGGAATAAAGGAAGTCAGACTTATAGGTCTGAAGCTCTTGGCAAACGTGTAGTCCTCCTTTCCGGCTTTGGATATAAAGGCTACGCTCATTGTTCACCAGGCTTCCGGTATGTATGCCAGATTACCAGTATCCGATCTGCTAACTTTTTTGCAATATAACAGGGTATATTGGTATAACATTGGTGCCAGGCGACTTAAAAGCAACAAAGGAATGGCTTTACAGTATGTGTAATGGCCTCACAACAACCGATGACACGCTATGACATGTTGTATTATGCAGCTTACTAGCAGTATCGTTAATGGAAGCTGGTTGTGAATAAGCAGTAAGCTTTATACATAAGTTTTTATGCATGTTGATTAATTTCGTGTTAATAAGCATAAGTAGTGTTGCTGGAGATTCTGTTCTGATACATTGAGGCAGGATAGTTGTTGCTATACGTATTGTTACGAGGATTGGTGAATTTGAAACTTGTTGCACGATCTAGTTGTTGGGATTTAGAATAATTTTCATTGAAGCTTATCGTTGTTGCTGAGGGTATCAATTAAATTGTTGCTGATTCCTTTCTTTTAAAAGCTACGTTTTTTATTCTTACCCCAATTCAATTCTGTTTCGATCTCCAGTTGGATGATTAATTTTTATTTGGAAATGGGAAACGACAAGGAACCCGCAGGAGGTAAAGCTCGTGGCCAAGAGGGTCTATCAATCAAAGTTGACTTGCCAGGCCAAAGCAAAGTTGATTCGCAGAGCAATATAAAGAATTTTTCCGAACTTAAGGTTTTGCGATCGAATACAAAACTTAACTCGCGCAAAGAAGCTTATTTCAATGAAGGGTGTTAGGTTGACGGCCACTAAATTGAAATGCAGTTTTGCAGGTGCAAATGTTGATCGAGAGGTTTAATATTGTGAGTGAGCAGAGTGCAAATGACAGTTACCGTGACGAGGTTGAGAAATTATATGTGAGCACAACTTCATTTCGGGACATATAATAGTGTGATTGATGGATTGATGACTACGATTATAAAAGTAATATTAAAAGCTCGTCTTAAATTCAAGTCAACTGTTAATCGTTTACAACCGTAAGTGTGAATTCGTCCCCCGTTTGTGGTAAGAAGAATGAAATCGTTAGGTTGGTTGATATGTTGACAGAATTTACGAGGAATAATCGAAATTTCTGAGCCTGTATCGACTAAAAATTGAAATTTGGAATTTTTATCACAAACGAAAAGACGGCGTGCAAAATTTGCTTTCCTCATAGTCTTATCCGAGATCTGGCAAATTAGTTTTTTGAATTTTTGTTTTCATCCTATATAAAATTGCAAGATTGCTTAGTACAATTTTTAGCACTCCCACCAAATTTTCGATGAAACCAACAAAAAGCTCCATCATCCTTATTCCTACTTTGCAAACGGTATCTGCTGTTCTCATTTTTAAACGTTCAATGCGATTAACTATTTTTTCTAAGAGTTCTTATCCGAAGTAGAAGTCTCAGCTACACTGACCTGCGAAACTTGGGTATTAAAAGCTGTTAAGGAGTCATGTAGCCTGTCAGCCAAAGAAAAAAATTCGTTTTGAGTTTGGCCTTATTCCTACTTTGCAAACGGTATCTGCTGTTCTCATTTTTAAACGTTCAATGCGATTAACTATTTTTTCTAAGAGTTCTTATCCGAAGTAGAAGTCTCAGCTACACTGACCTGCGAAACTTGGGTATTAAAAGCTGTTAAGGAGTCATGTAGCCTGTCAGCCAAAGAAAAAAATTCGTTTTGAGTTTGGCCAAAACGAATTTTCGACGGGAGTCGATTTAAACACAGTTTCTAAACAAGTCGCGAATTGACTAAATTATTCCCCGTGGATATACTTTCCATGCTCCTAAACAGTTCCGACGGTTTCATATCACCGAGTTCGTTTTTATTTAGCAACGCATCTAATCGTTTTTCTTCGCTTTTTTGATTTCTTTCGAGTAAAACCTGTTTTAAATGATCATATTTCTCCTGCGCATTCGACGAAACGAGGACATCGGCAACTGATTCCATGGTGTGACTATTAAGTGAAGCCACTAAATATTCGTACTTAGTATTTGAAGCTGTAATATTTTTTAATCGAAATTGCGTTTCGATTTGTAAGAACCATAAATCTGGTCGGTTGTTCCAAAAAGGTGGAATTTTAGTTCAAATCAAAGATTTTTGCTGCATAGAATCAGAGACAGACAGACAATGCATTTTCCTTATTATTCCCGGTACCGTTGGGTTCTGTGCTTTTACCGTTGAGAGAGACATTTTTGAAACGTGAACTAACCAGAAAATGTCTAAGTAAAATGATGTGTGAATCGCGGTAGATCAATTCAACGTAACAATTTCTTGTAATTATTTTTGGAATAAATAAACCTAACCGTAACCGACTGAGCGAACCCGTTATTTGACCTGCGATGCCCTGCACAAAAAACCCACACACGTATATTAAGCAAGAGGGGTGGCCGTGGTGTAGTGGTATATGCATAGACTCCTCAAGCAGAGGGTCGCGGGTTCGAAACCCGTGTGAGGCAATTCTCTGAAAAAGTCTTTTCATGGAATTTGTCTGTAGTTATATGTAAACCCCGTCGGCTTCAATTCTGACATGAAGGCATAACACTGATGTTAGAGTGGTTGCTGGCTGAGCTAAATGTAATGAACTAACAACTAGCACGTACTTAAGACCCACTGGTTGAGGATGCTTTGGCTCCAGTTTGACAACCACCTTTGTAAAAATATCGAAACCTAATACACCTGAGTTTCAATCTACTACACCACCCGCCCGCGTCCTATTGAAAAAGCCAGTAAAAGGTATTCATTTCCCCTTGGTGCACGTGCGGATTGATAAAAAAAAAACTATGCACGAGAATATGTTATTGTCCAACCAACGGATTATTTGGCGAGACCCATAGGGAGGAAACGAGTTCAAAAGTGGCAGAACTGATGGGATAATACCATAAAAAGGAGATGAAAACACCAACATATCCCCAACATAGAACACAGGATGAAAATCAGAGCTGGAGAACTAATCTTTAAGATCACACAGCTTCTAACCGGCTATTGTATGATCAGAAAATATCTGCACAAATTCCTCCCCAAGCTGTCTGAACCAGTTGAAGGACAGGCAATTTTTCACTGCACGCGCTTCAAAAGCCAAGTAGCAACTTTTCACATGCAGACTTCCACACAATTTCCAATAATTTCCTCACACAGCACTATACTAACACACTAGTTTTCTTAACAACAGAGATCGTAAAGGTAAGCGTAGTTGCAGAAATCTCCGACCCGGGCTTAGAAGCGTTTGCCATCAGAGAGTCTGTAGTCCAGTTGAAAAATCTCAGGAACAAACGCACATTTACTGAAGTATTTCGGTTTTGAAAGGTCTGCAGCGGCACATGACACAATTTCATGGATTCATCATCTGGCTCAATACATTCAGAATATGTGGGACAGACCTGACTTTTTAGATCTCTTGCTGGGCTGCTTCCGGTCCAAAAGATCGACGTTAATAAATGGACGTTGTTATGAATGGATTGATGTTAACCGTTGCCAGCCACCACACTCCCGTTTGGGTAATGATATCTTTGTCCAAATTATCCTACCAGACATCATAATGGAAGAAAGGTTCACGGCTCCGGTAACCCAAAAAGCTCAATTTGTGAATCAATGGGTGAATTTTACTGGGAAAGGCACATGTCGTATTCCAAATAATCCGAGGCTTCGTCTAGTTTTTCGATCTTAACATTATATTGTTATTGGAAATCGAAGAAAAATTATTAGGGAGGTACAAATTAGAAGAAGAGACTTTGGAACGACATTTCAGCGAATATCACAAGCGCCTATCCGATGGGATATTCTAAGTGCGGCTTCCAGGACACTTCACAAGAAACACATATCCCATATTAGGATCGTTATACCAAAGAACACCTGGACGGCTTCACTGGAGTGTAATCAGATTTAGTAATAATATACCATTTTATACGAAAGATAAAATTTGTATTGTATTTGTTTCCGGTTCTTCTTAAGACAATCATTTGATGGTAGGCCTAAAAAAAATCATATAATATTATAGACGTTACACTGCGTTGTACCGCCAAATTCGACTATCAACTTACCATTTGAAGAGATAATCTTCAGCAGCAGGTGAAGTTATATCCCTTGAAGACGGTGATGTTTGGAACAGCATCAATTCCACACCACGCGACCCGAGTCCTACCTGAGTCTTACGTAAGAGGACTAGCAACACGGATCTTTTGGACGAAATGCCAACCGACCGAGATGTTAACTCTTCACTACCGTGTGATAAGTCTCTCTACGTGAAAACTCTGAGAATGAAATGGTTGTTAGTGTGCGAATCTTTTACTTAACAAGTGGCTCATCAAGGAGATGTTGACATCAGAAAACCTAACGTATTGTTAGAATTGGCAAATTGTTTGACCCATTATGTTGGGTTTCAACAAAGCCAGGATACTGATGCAAGAACTTTGGACGAGTGGACTCGAATGGAATCCTCCAGGATGTGAAACATAAGTGGGTCCTGTTCTGTAGAGAGCTTCCAGCAACAGAAAAATTTCGCATTCTATGATGCATGCAGACTGAAACGGATGAGAGCGACAAAGAAATAAACGCTTTTACTGATGCTTCAAAAAGCTTTGTGCAGCTGCGATATACCTGCCTGTGCTTGATCAGAACAACAAGATTGACCTGCATCTTTTAATTTCCAAAACAAAAATTGCTTTTCTGAAAAAAGTAACTGGAAAACTACAAAGTCTACGCGTGACCAGCCTCGGAAATTACGTTATGTTGGATCGAGACATCTCCATCATAATGAGAAATATTCATGAGCAATCGAAGCTCACACACATGGACAGCTAGAAACACATAAGTATTAAATGGTACTTTCATCCACCAACTTTCGGAGCCCGCGTAAAGTCTATCAAATACCATTTAAAAAAGTCGCTTGTTCCGCAATGTATGCCTAAGAAGAACTCAGCATGCTTTTTACACGAATAGAAGCTTGTCTTAACTCGAGGCCTCCGTGTCTGGTGTTAGAAGTCTTTAATGATCTGCCAGCACTGACACCAAGCCACTTTCTTATTGGGGCACCAATGGAAACACCGCCGCAACCCAAGTACTTCCTCGAAAAACTTACGTACCTTGACAGGTTGAAGAGAGTTCAAGTACTATTACAACTATTCTGTAGAACGTGGAGCACAGAATATCTAAGAAGTCTTCAACATCGACCTAAAAAGATTAACAAAACGGACTAATGGAATTTAGCCCGAATCACAAAACTTCCCATACAGCATAGAATCAATAATTTACTACGAATGGTGATACTCAAAGCACTGAACTCATCCAAAACAAAACAGTTTAAAATACCGACAGGATATTTTTTTTTTTATTAATAAGATAAAAATAAAAAAGAAAATTCCCAACATCCATGCGCACTCATTCACCCAAATGCGCAAAAATGGTACCGCGATACCGTGCCGTGTCCATTCATAAAAACGAATACAGGATACACACAATCACTTGCATATACTATAAATGAACACTTTTCTCGCAATATCGCAAGACAAATAAACGAGAACCCCAAGCTTACAGGTCACAATCCACAACATACAAAACCATTTACCCGAATAAAATCTATCTAATTTATCACTCTAAACTCACGATTTCATAATTTGGGGTAATTTCGGCATCGATCAATGATTTTATTTTCTGACACTACACAAATAAAAAACAAGCACGCAGAAAAAGAGAAGTAAACTAGTCAAATGAATCGATTTTAGGTCCCCTCACAACAAGGAGGGAATGAGTATGCAGTTTATTCCCGTTATGGTAAGAATATCGCAGGACGCTGCGATAAAATGAAAAAGTAGATGTGAATGAAATTCCAAAGTTTGCGAATACTCGCTCATTCGTATTCGCAATTCGCTGAGCTTTGAGTGGATCTTAAGTTCCACTTATAGCACTTATTTTTGCTGGTATTTTCTAAAATCTAAGGTAAAAAAGGTGTAAAGTGGAAGAATATGTCAAATATGAGTAAAGCACAGTTCTCCACAGAGAATGCAGGTTCTCTTTGGTGGTTCTTTAGAACCTTTTTTTTTTTTTTCTTTTTTTTATTCTTATGTCGCTGTTGTAGACAAAGTGTCCGAGTACTCAGAAAAAGAACTAGAACTACGCTTTCTAAATTATTTTTAATAAAAATTTTCCGTCATTCGAAGAAAAATGATTTGAGTATACACTTCAGTGATAAAGTGCCTACGAGCCTGATACGAACGTAAGCCAAACATTTACAGAGATAGTGCTCCGCGGTATCGTAATCATTTTCACACCACCATAGGGGTGGCCGTGGTGTAGTGGTATATGCTTAGACTCCTCAAGCAGAGGGTGGCAGGTTCGAATGCCGTCCAAGGCAATTCTCTGGAAAAGTCTTTTCATAGAATTTGTATGTAGTTATATGAAAATCACGTTGGCGTCAACTCTGACAAGAAGGCATAACACTGATGTTGGAGTTGGTTGCTGTCTGGGCTATATGTAACGAAATAACAACTTGCACGTACTAAGACCCACTGGTTGAGGATGCACTGGCTCGTCCCGTCCAGTTTGACAACCACCTCTGGGAAAAATATCGAAACCAAACACACCTGAGTTTCAAAACTACTACACCACGCCCCCGCGCCTGGAGAAAACCCAGTAAAAGGGTATTCGTATCCCCTTGATGCGCGCGCGGTATTACAAAAAAAAATGTGTTTTATTACTTATGCAAAGCACATTTAAGTGCATAACAAAAGTGTAGTTCCCCGTCACAACGTTAATAAGCAACCTGCATTCTTTCCTGCCAAGGAAGAGCACAAAGGCCGCTTACCTCCTAGAGACATTGGGAAGCATTCGTTTTCTCTACATGCAATTTGGAGAGTCATGCCAATGCCAATACCTATTATACGAAAGGCTATTTCTTTTCAAACGGAAAATGGCTTTGAGAGTGGGCTCATCGATGTGCTTAGAGCAGAGACAGGTGTGTTAGGGAGAGCCCCAGTGCAGCCGAGACAGACCGTTCTTTGGAGTCTGGTAAAAGCACCAATCACGTACTTTCGTGAGAGCTTATTCTGCCAGACAACATACGCATATGTTATAAATGGCCTTATCATAGACATTTAAAGCCAGAGGACCCTTCTCGGTGACAGACCGCATGCCGACAGGGTTTCGTTGTTATCCAGGTTGACACCCAAATACTTAGCTTTAGAGAATAAGATGGTGATGAATTTAATTTCATTATAGATGAGTCAGATCAGATAGCTTCCTCCTTCTCGTAAAGAGAACAACCTCAGTTTCGAGAGGATTGACTGAAAGCCTATTACTAGTGCACAAATCTTCGATGACCTCTAGGGCTGCCTGCGTTTTAGAGCAGACAAGGTCCAACAGATAGTATAGCTACATTACCCGCGTATGCTTGTGCATAGACATCACAAATATTGAACGCGGTAGGCAATAAGTCGATCAACATGCAAACCAGCAGTGAAGATAAAACATCACTTTGCGGTGACCCTCTTTGTTTTTGGTTTTATGCACATGGATCTCGACCATTCTCATAACGCTTGTCAATAAAGGAATAAAGGAAGTCAGACTTATAGGTCTAAAGCTCTTGGCAAACGTGTAGTCCTCCTTTCCGGCTTTGGATATAAAGGCTACGCTCATTGTTCACCAGGCTTCCGGTATGTATGCCAGATTACCAGTATCCGATCTGCTAACTTTTTTGCAATATAACAGGGTATATTGGTATAACATTGGTGCCAGGCGACTTAAAAGCAACAAAGGAATGGCTTTACAGTATGTGTAATGGCCTCACAACAACCGATGACACGCTATGACATGTTGTATTATGCAGCTTACTAGCAGTATCGTTAATGGAAGCTGGTTGTGAATAAGCAGTAAGCTTTATACATAAGTTTCTATGCATGTTGATTAATTTCGTGTTAATAAGCATAAGTAGTGTTGCTGGAGATTCTGTTCTGATACATTGAGGCAGGATAGTTGTTGTTATATGTATTGTTGCGAGGATTGGTGAATTTGAAACTTGTTGCACGATCTAGTTGTTGGGATTTAGAATAATTTTCATTGAAGCTTATCGTTGTTGCTGAGGGTATCAATTAAATTGTTGCTGATTCCTTTCTTTTAAAAGCTACGTTTTTTATTCTTACCCCAATTCAATTCTGTTTCGATCTCCAGTTGGATGATTAATTTTTATTTGGAAATGGGAAACGACAAGGAACCCGCAGGAGGTAAAGCTCGTGGCCAAGAGGGTCTATCAATCAAAGTTGACTTGCCAGGCCAAAGCAAAGTTGATTCGCAGAGCAATATAAAGAATTTTTCCGAACTTAAGGTTTTGCGATCGAATACAAAACTTAACTCGCGCAAAGAAGCTTATTTCAATGAAGGGTGTTAGGTTGACGGCCACTGAATTGAAATGCAGTTTTGCAGGTGCAAATGTTGATCGAGAGGTTTAATATTGTGAGTGAGCAGAGTGCAAATGACAGTTACCGTGACGAGGTTGAGAAATTATATGTGAGCACAACTTCATTTCGGGACATATAATAGTGTGATTGATGGATTGATGACTACGATTATAAAAGTAATATTAAAAGCTCGTCTTAAATTCAAGTCAACTGTTAATCGTTTACAACCGTAAGTGTGAATTCGTCCCCCGTTTGTGGTAAGAAGAATGAAATCGTTAGGTTGGTTGATATGTTGACAGAATTTACGAGGAATAATCGAAATTTCTGAGCCTGTATCGACTAAAAATTGAAATTTGGAATTTTTATCACAAACGAAAAGACGGCGTGCAAAATTTGCTTTCCTCATAGTCTTATCCGAGATCTGGCAAATTAGTTTTTTGAATTTTTGTTTTCATCCTATATAAAATTGCAAGATTGCTTAGTACAATTTTTAGCACTCCCACCAAATTTTCGATGAAACCAACAAAAAGCTCCATCATCCTTATTCCTACTTTGCAAACGGTATCTGCTGTTCTCATTTTTAAACGTTCAATGCGATTAACTATTTTTTCTAAGAGTTCTTATCCGAAGTAGAAGTCTCAGCTACACTGACCTGCGAAACTTGGGTATTAAAAGCTGTTAAGGAGTCATGTAGCCTGTCAGCCAAAGAAAAAAATTCGTTTTGAGTTTGGCCTTATTCCTACTTTGCAAACGGTATCTGCTGTTCTCATTTTTAAACGTTCAATGCGATTAACTATTTTTTCTAAGAGTTCTTATCCGAAGTAGAAGTCTCAGCTACACTGACCTGCGAAACTTGGGTATTAAAAGCTGTTAAGGAGTCATGTAGCCTGTCAGCCAAAGAAAAAAATTCGTTTTGAGTTTGGCCAAAACGAATTTTCGACGGGAGTCGATTTAAACACAGTTTCTAAACAAGTCGCGAATTGACTAAATTATTCCCCGTGGATATACTTTCCATGCTCCTAAACAGTTCCGACGGTTTCATATCACCGAGTTCGTTTTTATTTAGCAACGCATCTAATCGTTTTTCTTCGCTTTTTTGATTTCTTTCGAGTAAAACCTGTTTTAAATGATCATATTTCTCCTGCGCATTCGACGAAACGAGGACATCGGCAACTGATTCCATGGTTTGACTATTAAGTGAAGCCACTAAATATTCGTACTTAGTATTTGAAGCTGTAATATTTTTTAATCGAAATTGCGTTTCGATTTGTAAGAACCATAAATCTGGTCGGTTGTTCCAAAAAGGTGGAATTTTAGTTCAAATCAAAGATTTTTGCTGCATAGAATCAGAGACAGACAGACAATGCATTTTCCTTATTATTCCCGGTACCGTTGGGTTCTGTGCTTTTACCGTTGAGAGAGACATTTTTGAAACGTGAACTAACCAGAAAATGTCTAAGTAAAATGATGTGTGAATCGCGGTAGATCAATTCAACGTAACAATTTCTTGTAATTATTTTTGGAATAAATAAACCTAACCGTAACCGACTGAGCGAACCCGTTATTTGACCTGCGATGCCCTGCACAAAAAACCCACACACGTATATTAAGCAAGAGGGGTGGCCGTGGTGTAGTGGTATATGCATAGACTCCTCAAGCAGAGGGTCGCGGGTTCGAAACCCGTGTGAGGCAATTCTCTGAAAAAGTCTTTTCATGGAATTTGTCTGTAGTTATATGTAAACCCCGTCGGCTTCAATTCTGACATGAAGGCATAACACTGATGTTAGAGTGGTTGCTGGCTGAGCTAAATGTAATGAACTAACAACTAGCACGTACTTAAGACCCACTGGTTGAGGATGCTTTGGCTCCAGTTTGACAACCACCTTTGTAAAAATATCGAAACCTAATACACCTGAGTTTCAATCTACTACACCACCCGCCCGCGTCCTATTGAAAAAGCCAGTAAAAGGTATTCATTTCCCCTTGGTGCACGTGCGGATTGATAAAAAAAAAACTATGCACGAGAATATGTTATTGTCCAACCAACGGATTATTTGGCGAGACCCATAGGGAGGAAACGAGTTCAAAAGTGGCAGAACTGATGGGATAATACCATAAAAAGGAGATGAAAACACCAACATATCCCCAACATAGAACACAGGATGAAAATCAGAGCTGGAGAACTAATCTTTAAGATCACACAGCTTCTAACCGGCTATTGTATGATCAGAAAATATCTGCACAAATTCCTCCCCAAGCTGTCTGAACCAGTTGAAGGAAAGGCAATTTTTCACTGCACGCGCTTCAAAAGCCAAGTAGCAACTTTTCACATGCAGACTTCCACACAATTTCCAATAATTTCCTCACACAGCACTATACTAACACACTAGTTTTCTTAACAACAGCGATCGTAAAGGTAAGCGTAGTTGCAGAAATCTCCGACCCGGGCTTAGAAGCGTTTGCCATCAGAGAGTCTGCAGTCCAGTTGAAAAATCTCAGGAACAAACGCACATTTACTGAAGTATTTCGGTTTTGAAAGGTCTGCAGCGGCACATGACACAATTTCATGGATTCATCATCTGGCTCAATACATTCAGAATATGTGGGACAGACCTGACTTTTTAGATCTCTTGCTGGGCTGCTTCCGGTCCAAAAGATCGACGTTAATAAATGGACGTTGTTATGAATGGATTGATGTTAACCGTTGCCAGCCACCACACTCCCGTTTGGGTAATGATATCTTTGTCCAAATTATCCTACCAGACATCATAATGGAAGAAAGGTTCACGGCTCCGGTAACCCAAAAAGCTCAATTTGTGAATCAATGGGTGAATTACTGGGAAAGGCACATGTCGTATTCCAAATAATCCGAGGCTTCGTCTAGTTTTTCGATCTTAACATTATATTGTTATTGGAAATCGAAGAAAAATTATTAGGGAGGTACAAATTAGAAGAAGAGACTTTGGAACGACATTTCAGCGAATATCACAAGCGCCTATCCGATGGGATATTCTAAGTGCGGCTTCCAGGACACTTCACAAGAAACACATATCCCATATTAGGATCGTTATACCAAAGAACACCTGGACGGCTTCACTGGAGTGTAATCAGATTTAGTAATAATATACCATTTTATACGAAAGATAAAATTTGTATTGTATTTGTTTCCGGTTCTTCTTAAGACAATCATTTGATGGTAGGCCTAAAAAAAATCATATAATATTATAGACGTTACACTGCGTTGTACCGCCAAATTCGACTATCAACTTACCATTTGAAGAGATAATCTTCAGCAGCAGGTGAAGTTATATCCCTTGAAGACGGTGATGTTTGGAACAGCATCAATTCCACACCACGCGACCCGAGTCCTACCTGAGTCTTACGTAAGAGGACTAGCAACACGGATCTTTTGGACGAAATGCCAACCGACCGAGATGTTAACTCTTCACTACCGTTTGATAAGTCTCTCTACGTGAAAACTCTGAGAATGAAATGGTTGTTAGTGTGCGAATCTTTTACTTAACAAGTGGCTCATCAAGGAGATGTTGACATCAGAAAACCTAACGTATTGTTAGAATTGGCAAATTGTTTGACCCATTACGTTGGGTTTCAACAAAGCCAGGATACTGATGCAAGAACTTTGGACGAGTGGACTCGAATGGAATCCTCCAGGATGTGAAACATAAGTGGGTCCTGTTCTGTAGAGAGCTTCCAGCAACAGAAAAATTTCGCATTCCATGATGCATGCAGACTGAAACGGATGAGAGCGACAAAGAAATAAACGCTTTTACTGATGCTTCAAAAAGCTTTGTGCAGCTGCGATATACCTGCCTGTGCTTGATCAGAACAACAAGATTGACCTGCATCTTTTAATTTCCAAAACAAAAATTGCTTTTCTGAAAAAAGTAACTGGAAAACTACAAAGTCTACGCGTGACCAGCCTCGGAAATTACGTTATGTTGGATCGAGACATCTCCATCATAATGAGAAATATTCATGAGCAATCGAAGCTCACACACATGGACAGCTAGAAACACATAAGTATTAAATGGTACTTTCATCCACCAACTTTCGGAGCCCGCGTAAAGTCTATCAAATACCATTTAAAAAAGTCGCTTGTTCCGCAATGTATGCCTAAGAAGAACTCAGCATGCTTTTTACACGAATAGAAGCTTGTCTTAACTCGAGGCCTCCGTGTCTGGTGTTAGAAGTCTTTAATGATCTGCCAGCACTGACACCAAGCCACTTTCTTATTGGGGCACCAATGGAAACACCGCCGCAACCCAAGTACTTCCTCGAAAAACTTACGTACCTTGACAGGTTGAAGAGAGTTCAAGTACTATTACAACTATTCTGTAGAACGTGGAGCACAGAATATCTAAGAAGTCTTCAACATCGACCTAAAAAGATTAACAAAACGGACTAATGGAATTTAGCCCGAATCACAAAACTTCCCATACAGCATAGAATCAATAATTTACTACGAATGGTGATACTCAAAGCACTGAACTCATCCAAAACAAAACAGTTTAAAATACCGACAGGATATTTTTTTTTTTATTAATAAGATAACAATAAAAAAGAAAATTCCCAACATCCATGCGCACTCATTCACCCAAATGCGCAAAAATGGTACCGCGATACCGTGCCGTGTCCATTCATAAAAACGAATACAGGATACACACAATCACTTGCATATACTATAAATGAACACTTTTCTCGCAATATCGCAAGACAAATAAACGAGAACCCCAAGCTTACAGGTCACAATCCACAACATACAAAACCATTTACCCGAATAAAATCTATCTAATTTATCACTCTAAACTCACGATTTCATAATTTGGGGTAATTTCGGCATCGATCAATGATTTTATTTTCTGACACTACACAAATAAAAAACAAGCACGCAGAAAAAGAGAAGTAAACTAGTCAAATGAATCGATTTTAGGTCCCCTCACAACAAGGAGGGAATGAGTATGCAGTTTATTCCCGTTATGGTAAGAATATCGCAGGACGCTGCGATAAAATGAAAAAGTAGATGTGAATGAAATTCCAAAGTTTGCGAATACTCGTTCATTCGTATTCGCAATTCGCTGAGCTTTGAGTGGATCTTAAGTTCCACTTATAGCACTTATTTTTGCTGGTATTTTCTAAAATCTAAGGTAAAAAAGGTGTAAAGTGGAAGAATATGTCAAATATGAGTAAAGCACAGTTCTCCACAGAGAATGCAGGTTCTCTTTGGTGGTTTTTTAGAACCTTTTTTTTTTTTCTTTCTTTTTTTTATTCTTATGTCGCTGTTGAAGACAAAGTGTCCGAGTACTCAGAAAAAGAACTAGAACTACGCTTTCTAAATTATTTTTAATAAAAATTTTCCGTCATTCGAAGAAAAATGATTTGAGTATACACTTCAGTGATAAAGTGCCTACGAGCCTGATACGAACGTAAGCCAAACATTTACAGAGATAGTGCTCCGCGGTATCGTAATCATTTTCACACCACCATAGGGGTGGCCGTGGTGTAGTGGTATATGCTTAGACTCCTCAAGCAGAGGGTGGCAGGTTCGAATGCCGTGCAAGGCAATTCTCTGGAAAAGTCTTTTCATAGAATTTGTATGTAGTTATATGAAAATCACGTCGGCGTCAACTCTGACAAAAAGGCATAACACTGATGTTGGAGTTGGTTGCTGTCTGGGCTATATGTAACGAAATAACAACTTGCACGTACTAAGAAACACTGGTTGAGGATGCACTGGCTCGTCCCGTCCAGTTTGACAACCACCTCTGGGAAAAATATCGAAACCAAACACACCTGAGTTTCAAAACTACTACACCACGCCCCCGCGCCTGGAGAAAACCCAGTAAAAGGGTATTCGTATCCCCTTGATGCGCGCGCGGTATTACAAAAAAAAGTGTGTTTTATTACTTATGCAAAGCACATTTAAGTGCATAACAAAAGTGTAGTTCCCCGTCACAACGTTAATAAGCAACCTGCAGTCTTTCCTGCCAAGGAAGAGCACAAAGGCCGCTTACCTCCTAGAGACATTGGGAAGCATTCGTTTTCTCTACATGCAATTTGGGGAGTCATGCCAATGCCAATACCTATTATACGAAAGGCTATTTCTTTTCAAACGGAAAATGGCTTTGAGAGTGGGTTCATCGATGTGCTTAGAGCAGAGACAGGTGTGTTAGGGAGAGCCCCAGTGCAGCCGAGACAGACCGTTCTTTGGAGTCTGGTAAAAGCACCAATCACGTACTTTCGTGAGAGCTTATTCTGCCAGACAACATACGCATATGTTATAAATGGCCTTATCATAGACATTTAGAGCCAGAGGACCCTTCTCGGTGACAGACCGCATGCCGACAGGGTTTCGTTGTTATCCAGGTTGACACCCAAATACTTAGCTTTAGAGAATAAGATGGTGATGAATTTAATTTCATTATAGATGAGTCAGATCAGATAGCTTCCTCCTTCTCGTAAAGAGAACAACCTCAGTTTCGAGAGGATTGACTGAAAGCCTATTACTAGTGCACAAATCTTCGATGACCTCTAGGGCTGCCTGCGTTTTAGAGCAGACAAGGTCCAACAGATAGTATAGCTACATTACCCGCGTATGCTTGTGCATAGACATCACAAATATTGAACGCGGTAGGCAATAAGTCGATCAACATGCAAAACAGCAGTGAAGATAAAACATCACTTTGCGGTGACCCTCTTTGTTTTTGGTTTTATGCACATGGATCTCGACCTTTCTCATAACGCTTGTCAATAAAGGAATAAAGGAAGTCAGACTTATAGGTCTGAAGCTCTTGGCAAATGTGTAGTCCTCCTTTCCGATTTTGTATATAAAGGCTACGCTCATTGTTCACCAGGCTTCCGGTATGAATGCCAGATTACCAGTATCCGATCTGCTAAACTTTTTGCAATATAACAGGGTATATTGGTATAACATTGGTGCCAGGCGACTTAAAAGCAACAAAGGAATGGCTTTACAGTATGTGTAATGGCCTCACAACAACCGATGACACGCTATGGCATGTTGTATTATGCAGCTTACTAGCAGTATCGTTAATGGAAGCTGGTTGTGAATAAGCAGTAAGCTTTATACATAAGTTTCTATGCATGTTGATTAATTTCGTGTTAATAAGCATAAGTAGTGTTGCTGGAGATTCTGTTCTGATACATTGAGGCAGGATAGTTGTTGCTATACGTATTGTTGCGAGGATTGGTGAATTTGAAACTTGTTGCACGATCTAGTTGTTGGGATTTAGAATAATTTTCATTGAAGCTTATCGTTGTTGCTGAGGGTATCAATTAAATTGTTGCTGATTCCTTTCTTTTAAAAGCTACGTTTTTTATTCTTACCCCAATTCAATTCCTTTTCGATTTCCAGTTGGATGATTAATTTTTATTTGGAAATGGGAAACGACAAGGAACCCGCAGGAGGTAAAGCTCGTGGCCAAGAGGGTCTATCAATCAAAGTTGACTTGCCAGGCCAAAGCAAAGTTGATTCGCAGAGCAATATAAAGAATTTTTCCGAACTTAAGGTTTTGCGATCGAATACAAAACCTAACTCGCGCAAAGAAGCTTATTTCAATGAAGAGTGTTAGGTTGACGGCCACTGAATTGAAATGCAGATTTGCAGGTGCAAATGTCGATCGAGAGGTTTAATATTGTGAGTGAGCAGAGTGCAAATGACAGTTACCGTGACGAGGTTGAGAAATTATATGTGAGCACAACATCAGTTATATTGAATTTACTGTCTTAACATAAAGCTAATAGCACCGGCGGTGCACACCAGTTGAATGCAACTCAGAATCCCAAACGTCAACCTTCTTATTCAAAGTTAGAAGTAATTAGACTTCCTACATTTTCTGGGAAATATTTCGAATATCCTAACTTCATGGGATTGTTCCTTAATTTGGTCGATAAGGAAGATTTACCATAGATAACCTTCAAAAGTTGAATTATCTCCGTCGTTGTCTGTCACGGGCAGCGTTAAGTGGTATCAAAAAGTTCGAAATGATCGGTGCAAATTACAGAAAGGCATTAGACAGATTGAAACAACGCTTTGACAACAAAAGTCTGATCTATTAGGAGCACATAAATTCGTTGATGAGAATTCAGAAATATACAAAGGTATCTGCACTTTCCTTAAGGAATATAGAGGATAGTCTTAATACACATCTAACAGCTATGTTGTTTCATCATGAGGTGAAAAGTTGGTTTTATATATCAATTGTTTTAAAAAAGCCATTCCATTCGTCGATGTAATAAGGGAAAATATGCGATATGTTCTTTACCTCATCACCAACTGTTGCATAGATTCACCGTAGACAGCACTGGTCAGCACGATACAACCTCGGAGCCAGGAGCAAGCAGTTCAGTTTTGGTTGGAAGGTCTGATAACCAGGTTGTGCTAGCAATTACGGTTGTTTTGATAAACTGCTCGATTTAGCGTCGCAGTTAAACTTCATTTCGGGACAAATAATAGTGTGATTGATGGATTGATGACTACGATTATAAAAGTAATATCAAAAGCTCGTCTTAAATTCAAGTCAACTGTTAATCGTTTGCAACCGTTAGTGTGAATTCGTCCCCCTTTTGTGGTAAGAAGAATGAAATCGTTAGGTTGGTTGATATGTTGACAGAATTTACGAGGAATAATCGAAATTTCTGAGCCTGTATCGACTAAAAATTGAAATTTGGAATTTTTATCACAAACGAAAAGACGGCGTGCAAAATTTGCTTTCCTCATAGTCTTATACGAGATCTGGTAAATTAGTTTTTTTAATTTTTGTTTTCATCCTATATAAAATTGCAAGATTGCTTAGTACAATTTTTAGCACTCCCACCAAATTTTCGATAAAACCAACAAAAAGCTCTATCATCCTTATTCCTACTTTGCAAACGGTATCTGCTGTTCGCATTTTTAAACGTTCAATGCGATTAACTATTTTTTCTAAGAGTTCTTATCCGAAGTAGAAGTCTCAGCTACACTGACCTGCGAAACTTGGGTATTAAAAGCTGTTAAGGAGTCATGTAGCCTGTCAGCCAAAGAAAAAAATTCGTTTTGAGTTTGGCCTTATTCCTACTTTGCAAACCGTATCTGCTGTTCTCATTTTTAAACGTTCAATGCGATTAACTATTTTTTCTAAGAGTTCTTATCCGAAGTAGAGGTCTCAGCTACACTGACCTGCGAAACTTGGGTATTAAAAGCTGTTAAGGAGTCATGTAGCCTGTCAGCCAAAGAAAAAAATTCGTTTTGAGTTTGGCCAAAACGAATTTTCGACGGGAGTCGATTTAAACACAGTTTCTAAACAAGTCGCGAATTGACTAAATTATTCCCCGTGGATATACTTTCCATGCTCCTAAACAGTTCCGACGGTTTCATATCACCGAGTTCGTTTTTATTTAGCAACGCATCTAATCGTTTTTCTTCGCTTTTTTGATTTCTTTCGAGTAAAACCTGTTTTAAATGATCATATTTCTCCTGCGCATTCGACGAAACGAGGACATCGGCAACTGATTCCATGGTGTGACTATTAAGTGAAGCCACTAAATATTCGTACTTAGTATTTGAAGCTGTAATATTTTTTAATCGAAATTGCGTTTCGATTTGTAAGAACCATAAATCTGGTCGGTTGTTCCAAAAAGGTGGAATTTTAGTTCAAATCAAAGATTTTTGCTGCATAGAATCAGAGACAGACAGACAATGCATTTTCCTTATTATTCCCGGTACCGTTGGGTTCTGTGCTTTTACCGTTGAGAGAGACATTTTTGAAACGTGAACTAACCAGAAAATGTCTAAGTAAAATGATGTGTGAATCGCGGTAGATCAATTCAACGTAACAATTTCTTGTAATTATTTTTGGAATAAATAAACCTAACCGTAACCGACTGAGCGAACCCGTTATTTGACCTGCGATGCCCTGCACAAAAAACCCACACACGTATATTAAGCAAGAGGGGTGGCCGTGGTGTAGTGGTATATGCATAGACTCCTCAAGCAGAGGGTCGCGGGTTCGAAACCCGTGTGAGGCAATTCTCTGAAAAAGTCTTTTCATGGAATTTGTCTGTAGTTATATGTAAACCCCGTCGGCTTCAATTCTGACATGAAGGCATAACACTGATGTTAGAGTGGTTGCTGGCTGAGCTAAATGTAATGAACTAACAACTAGCACGTACTTAAGACCCACTGGTTGAGGATGCTTTGGCTCCAGTTTGACAACCACCTTTGTAAAAATATCGAAACCTAATACACCTGAGTTTCAATCTACTACACCACCCGCCCGCGTCCTATTGAAAAAGCCAGTAAAAGGTATTCATTTCCCCTTGGTGCACGTGCGGATTGATAAAAAAAAAACTATGCACGAGAATATGTTATTGTCCAACCAACGGATTATTTGGCGAGACCCATAGGGAGGAAACGAGTTCAAAAGTGGCAGAACTGATGGGATAATACCATAAAAAGGAGATGAAAACACCAACATATCCCCAACATAGAACACAGGATGAAAATCAGAGCTGGAGAACTAATCTTTAAGATCACACAGCTTCTAACCGGCTATTGTATGATCAGAAAATATCTGCACAAATTCCTCCCCAAGCTGTCTGAACCAGTTGAAGGACAGGCAATTTTTCACTGCACGCGCTTCAAAAGCCAAGTAGCAACTTTTCACATGCAGACTTCCACACAATTTCCAATAATTTCCTCACACAGCACTATACTAACACACTAGTTTTCTTAACAACAGCGATCGTAAAGGTAAGCGTAGTTGCAGAAATCTCCGACCCGGGCTTAGAAGCGTTTGCCATCAGAGAGTCTGCAGTCCAGTTGAAAAATCTCAGGAACAAACGCACATTTACTGAAGTATTTCGGTTTTGAAAGGTCTGCAGCGGCACATGACACAATTTCATGGATTCATCATCTGGCTCAATACATTCAGAATATGTGGGACAGACCTGACTTTTTAGATCTCTTGCTGGGCTGCTTCCGGTCCAAAAGATCGACGTTAATAAATGGACGTTGTTATGAATGGATTGATGTTAACCGTTGCCAGCCACCACACTCCCGTTTGGGTAATGATATCTTTGTCCAAATTATCCTACCAGACATCATAATGGAAGAAAGGTTCACGGCTCCGGTAACCCAAAAAGCTCAATTTGTGAATCAATGGGTGAATTTTACTGGGAAAGGCACATGTCGTATTCCAAATAATCCGAGGCTTCGTCTAGTTTTTCGATCTTAACATTATATTGTTATTGGAAATCGAAGAAAAATTATTAGGGAGGTACAAATTAGAAGAAGAGACTTTGGAACGACATTTCAGCGAATATCACAAGCGCCTATCCGATGGGATATTCTAAGTGCGGCTTCCAGGACACTTCACAAGAAACACATATCCCATATTAGGATCGTTATACCAAAGAACACCTGGACGGCTTCACTGGAGTGTAATCAGATTTAGTAATAATATACCATTTTATACGAAAGATAAAATTTGTATTGTATTTGTTTCCGGTTCTTCTTAAGACAATCATTTGATGGTAGGCCTAAAAAAAATCATATAATATTATAGACGTTACACTGCGTTGTACCGCCAAATTCGACTATCAACTTACCATTTGAAGAGATAATCTTCAGCAGCAGGTGAAGTTATATCCCTTGAAGACGGTGATGTTTGGAACAGCATCAATTCCACACCACGCGACCCGAGTCCTACCTGAGTCTTACGTAAGAGGACTAGCAACACGGATCTTTTGGACGAAATGCCAACCGACCGAGATGTTAACTCTTCACTACCGTTTGATAAGTCTCTCTACGTGAAAACTCTGAGAATGAAATGGTTGTTAGTGTGCGAATCTTTTACTTAACAAGTGGCTCATCAAGGAGATGTTGACATCAGAAAACCTAACGTATTGTTAGAATTGGCAAATTGTTTGACCCATTACGTTGGGTTTCAACAAAGCCAGGATACTGATGCAAGAACTTTGGACGAGTGGACTCGAATGGAATCCTCCAGGATGTGAAACATAAGTGGGTCCTGTTCTGTAGAGAGCTTCCAGCAACAGAAAAATTTCGCATTCCATGATGCATGCAGACTGAAACGGATGAGAGCGACAAAGAAATAAACGCTTTTACTGATGCTTCAAAAAGCTTTGTGCAGCTGCGATATACCTGCCTGTGCTTGATCAGAACAACAAGATTGACCTGCATCTTTTAATTTCCAAAACAAAAATTGCTTTTCTGAAAAAAGTAACTGGAAAACTACAAAGTCTACGCGTGACCAGCCTCGGAAATTACGTTATGTTGGATCGAGACATCTCCATCATAATGAGAAATATTCATGAGCAATCGAAGCTCACACACATGGACAGCTAGAAACACATAAGTATTAAATGGTACTTTCATCCACCAACTTTCGGAGCCCGCGTAAAGTCTATCAAATACCATTTAAAAAAGTCGCTTGTTCCGCAATGTATGCCTAAGAAGAACTCAGCATGCTTTTTACACGAATAGAAGCTTGTCTTAACTCGAGGCCTCCGTGTCTGGTGTTAGAAGTCTTTAATGATCTGCCAGCACTGACACCAAGCCACTTTCTTATTGGGGCACCAATGGAAACACCGCCGCAACCCAAGTACTTCCTCGAAAAACTTACGTACCTTGACAGGTTGAAGAGAGTTCAAGTACTATTACAACTATTCTGTAGAACGTGGAGCACAGAATATCTAAGAAGTCTTCAACATCGACCTAAAAAGATTAACAAAACGGACTAATGGAATTTAGCCCGAATCACAAAACTTCCCATACAGCATAGAATCAATAATTTACTACGAATGGTGATACTCAAAGCACTGAACTCATCCAAAACAAAACAGTTTAAAATACCGACAGGATATTTTTTTTTTTATTAATAAGATAACAATAAAAAAGAAAATTCCCAACATCCATGCGCACTCATTCACCCAAATGCGCAAAAATGGTACCGCGATACCGTGCCGTGTCCATTCATAAAAACGAATACAGGATACACACAATCACTTGCATATACTATAAATGAACACTTTTCTCGCAATATCGCAAGACAAATAAACGAGAACCCCAAGCTTACAGGTCACAATCCACAACATACAAAACCATTTACCCGAATAAAATCTATCTAATTTATCACTCTAAACTCACGATTTCATAATTTGGGGTAATTTCGGCATCGATCAATGATTTTATTTTCTGACACTACACAAATAAAAAACAAGCACGCAGAAAAAGAGAAGTAAACTAGTCAAATGAATCGATTTTAGGTCCCCTCACAACAAGGAGGGAATGAGTATGCAGTTTATTCCCGTTATGGTAAGAATATCGCAGGACGCTGCAATAAAATGAAAAAGTAGATGTGAATGAAATTCCAAAGTTTGCGAATACTCGCTCATTCGTATTCGCAATTCGCTGAGCTTTGAGTGGATCTTAAGTTCCACTTATAGCACTTATTTTTGCTGGTATTTTCTAAAATCTAAGGTAAAAAAGGTGTAAAGTGGAAGAATATGTCAAATATGAGTAAAGCACAGTTCTCCACAGAGAATGCAGGTTCTCTTTGGTGGTTCTTTAGAACCTTTTTTTTTTTTCTTTCTTTTTTTTATTCTTATGTCGCTGTTGTAGACAAAGTGTCCGAGTACTCAGAAAAAGAACTAGAACTACGCTTTCTAAATTATTTTTAATAAAAATTTTCCGTCATTCGAAGAAAAATGATTTGAGTATACACTTCAGTGATAAAGTGCCTACGAGCCTGATACGAACGTAAGCCAAACATTTACAGAGATAGTGCTCCGCGGTATCGTAATCATTTTCACACCACCATAGGGGTGGCCGTGGTGTAGTGGTATATGCTTAGACTCCTCAAGCAGAGGGTGGCAGGTTCGAATGCCGTGCAAGGCAATTCTCTGGAAAAGTCTTTTCATAGAATTTGTATGTAGTTATATGAAAATCACGTCGGCGTCAACTCTGACAAAAAGGCATAACACTGATGTTGGAGTTGGTTGCTGTCTGGGCTATATGTAACGAAATAACAACTTGCACGTACTAAGAAACACTGGTTGAGGATGCACTGGCTCGTCCCGTCCAGTTTGACAACCACCTCTGGGAAAAATATCGAAACCAAACACACCTGAGTTTCAAAACTACTACACCACGCCCCCGCGCCTGGAGAAAACCCAGTAAAAGGGTATTCGTATCCCCTTGATGCGCGCGCGGTATTACAAAAAAAAGTGTGTTTTATTACTTATGCAAAGCACATTTAAGTGCATAACAAAAGTGTAGTTCCCCGTCACAACGTTAATAAGCAACCTGCAGTCTTTCCTGCCAAGGAAGAGCACAAAGGCCGCTTACCTCCTAGAGACATTGGGAAGCATTCGTTTTCTCTACATGCAATTTGGGGAGTCATGCCAATGCCAATACCTATTATACGAAAGGCTATTTCTTTTCAAACGGAAAATGGCTTTGAGAGTGGGTTCATCGATGTGCTTAGAGCAGAGACAGGTGTGTTAGGGAGAGCCCCAGTGCAGCCGAGACAGACCGTTCTTTGGAGTCTGGTAAAAGCACCAATCACGTACTTTCGTGAGAGCTTATTCTGCCAGACAACATACGCATATGTTATAAATGGCCTTATCATAGACATTTAGAGCCAGAGGACCCTTCTCGGTGACAGACCGCATGTCGACAGGGTTTCGTTGTTATCCAGGTTGACACCCAAATACTTAGCTTTAGAGAATAAGATGGTGATGAATTTAATTTCATTATAGATGAGTCAGATCAGATAGCTTCCTCCTTCTCGTAAAGAGAACAACCTCAGTTTCGAGAGGATTGACTGAAAGCCTATTACTAGTGCACAAATCTTCGATGACCTCTAGGGCTGCCTGCGTTTTAGAGCAGACAAGGTCCAACAGATAGTATAGCTACATTACCCGCGTATGCTTGTGCATAGACATCACAAATATTGAACGCGGTAGGCAATAAGTCGATCAACATGCAAAACAGCAGTGAAGATAAAACATCACTTTGCGGTGACCCTCTTTGTTTTTGGTTTTATGCACATGGATCTCGACCTTTCTCATAACGCTTGTCAATAAAGGAATAAAGGAAGTCAGACTTATAGGTCTGAAGCTCTTGGCAAATGTGTAGTCCTCCTTTCCGATTTTGTATATAAAGGCTACGCTCATTGTTCACCAGGCTTCCGGTATGAATGCCAGATTACCAGTATCCGATCTGCTAACCTTTTTGCAATATAACAGGGTATATTGGTATAACATTGGTGCCAGGCGACTTAAAAGCAACAAAGGAATGGCTTTACAGTATGTGTAATGGCCTCACAACAACCGATGACACGCTATGGCATGTTGTATTATGCAGCTTACTAGCAGTATCGTTAATGGAAGCTGGTTGTGAATAAGCAGTAAGCTTTATACATAAGTTTCTATGCATGTTGATTAATTTCGTGTTAATAAGCATAAGTAGTGTTGCTGGAGATTCTGTTCTGATACATTGAGGCAGGATAGTTGTTGCTATACGTATTGTTGCGAGGATTGGTGAATTTGAAACTTGTTGCACGATCTAGTTGTTGGGATTTAGAATAATTTTCATTGAAGCTTATCGTTGTTGCTGAGGGTATCAATTAAATTGTTGCTGATTCCTTTCTTTTAAAAGCTACGTTTTTTATTCTTACCCCAATTCAATTCCTTTTCGATTTCCAGTTGGATGATTAATTTTTATTTGGAAATGGGAAACGACAAGGAACCCGCAGGAGGTAAAGCTCGTGGCCAAGAGGGTCTATCAATCAAAGTTGACTTGCCAGGCCAAAGCAAAGTTGATTCGCAGAGCAATATAAAGAATTTTTCCGAACTTAAGGTTTTGCGATCGAATACAAAACCTAACTCGCGCAAAGAAGCTTATTTCAATGAAGAGTGTTAGGTTGACGGCCACTGAATTGAAATGCAGATTTGCAGGTGCAAATGTCGATCGAGAGGTTTAATATTGTGAGTGAGCAGAGTGCAAATGACAGTTACCGTGACGAGGTTGAGAAATTATATGTGAGCACAACATCAGTTATATTGAATTTACTGTCTTAACATAAAGCTAATAGCACCGGCGGTGCACACCAGTTGAATGCAACTCAGAATCCCAAACGTCAACCTTCTTATTCAAAGTTAGAAGTAATTAGACTTCCTACATTTTCTGGGAAATATTTCGAATATCCTAACTTCATGGGATTGTTCCTTAATTTGGTCGATAAGGAAGATTTACCATAGATAACCTTCAAAAGTTGAATTATCTCCGTCGTTGTCTGTCACGGGCAGCGTTGAGTGGTATCAAAAAGTTCGAAATGATCGGTGCAAATTACAGAAAGGCATTAGACAGATTGAAACAACGCTTTGACAACAAAAGTCTGATCTATTAGGAGCACATAAATTCGTTGATGAGAATTCAGAAATATACAAAGGTATCTGCACTTTCCTTAAGGAATATAGAGGATAGTCTTAATACACATCTAACAGCTATGTTGTTTCATCATGAGGTGAAAAGTTGGTTTTATATATCAATTGTTTTAAAAAAGCCATTCCATTCGTCGATGTAATAAGGGAAAATATGCGATATGTTCTTTACCTCATCACCAACTGTTGCATAGATTCACCGTAGACAGCACTGGTCAGCACGATACAACCTCGGAGCCAGGAGCAAGCAGTTCAGTTTTGGTTGGAAGGTCTGATAACCAGGTTGTGCTAGCAATTACGGTTGTTTTGATAAACTGCTCGATTTAGCGTCGCAGTTAAACTTCATTTCGGGACAAATAATAGTGTGATTGATGGATTGATGACTACGATTATAAAAGTAATATCAAAAGCTCGTCTTAAATTCAAGTCAACTGTTAATCGTTTGCAACCGTTAGTGTGAATTCGTCCCCCTTTTGTGGTAAGAAGAATGAAATCGTTAGGTTGGTTGATATGTTGACAGAATTTACGAGGAATAATCGAAATTTCTGAGCCTGTATCGACTAAAAATTGAAATTTGGAATTTTTATCACAAACGAAAAGACGGCGTGCAAAATTTGCTTTCCTCATAGTCTTATCCGAGATCTGGTAAATTAGTTTTTTTAATTTTTGTTTTCATCCTATATAAAATTGCAAGATTGCTTAGTACAATTTTTAGCACTCCCACCAAATTTTCGATAAAACCAACAAAAAGCTCTATCATCCTTATTCCTACTTTGCAAACGGTATCTGCTGTTCGCATTTTTAAACGTTCAATGCGATTAACTATTTTTTCTAAGAGTTCTTATCCGAAGTAGAAGTCTCAGCTACACTGACCTGCGAAACTTGGGTATTAAAAGCTGTTAAGGAGTCATGTAGCCTGTCAGCCAAAGAAAAAAATTCGTTTTGAATTTGGCAAACACGAATTTTCGACGGGAGTCGATTTAAACACAGTTTCTAAACAAGTCGCGAATTGACTAAATTATTCCCCGTGGATATACTTTCCATGCTCCTAAACAGTTCCGACGGTTTCATATCACCGAGTTCGTTTTTATTTAGCAACGCATCTAATCGTTTTTCTTCGCTTTTTTGATTTCTTTCGAGTAAAACCTGTTTTAAATGATCGTATTTCTCCTGCGCAGGCGACGAAACGAGGACATCGGCAACTGATTCCATGGTTTGACTATTAAGTGAAGCCACTAAATATTCGTACTTAGTATTTAAAGCTGTAATATTTTTTAATCGAAATTGCGTTTCGATTTGTAAGAACCATAAATCTGGTCGGTTGTTCCAAAAAGGTGGAATTTTAGTTCAAATCAAAGATTTTTGCTGCATAGAATCAGAGACAGACAGACAATGCATTTTCCTTATTATTCCCGGTACCGTTGGGTTCTGTGCTTTTACCGTTGAGAGAGACATTTTTGAAACGTGAACTAACCAGAAAATGTCTAAGTAAAATGATGTGTGAATCGCGGTAGATCAATTCAACGTAACAATTTCTTGTAATTATTTTTGGAATAAATAAACGTAACCGTAACCGACTGAGCGAACCCGTTATTTGACCCGCGATGCCCTGCACAAAAAACCCACACACGTATATTAAGCAAGAGGGGTGGCCGTGGTGTAGTGGTATGTGCATAGACTCCTCAAGCAGAGGGTCGCGGGTTCGAAACCCGTGTGAGGCAATTCTCTGAAAAAGTCTTTTCATGGAATTTGTCTGTAGTTATATGTAAACCCCGTCGGCTTCAATTCTGACATGAAGGCATAACACTGATGTTAGAGTGGTTGCTGGCTGAGCTAAATGTAATGAACTAACAACTAGCACGTACTTAAGACCCACTGGTTGAAGATGCTTTGGCTCCAGTTTGACAACCACCTTTGTAAAATATCGAAACCTAATACACCTGAGTTTCAATCTACTACACCACCCGCCCGCGTCCTATTGAAAAAGCCAGTAAAAGGTATTCATTTCCCCTTGGTGCACGCGCGGATTGATAAAAAAAAACTATGCACGAGAATATGTTATTGTCCAACCAACGGATTATTTGGCGAGACCCATAGGGAGGAAACGAGTTCAAAAGTGGCAGAACTGATGGGATAATACCATAAAAAGGAGATGAAAACACCAACATATCCCCAACATAGAACACAGGATGAAAATCAGAGCTGGAGAACTAATCTTTAAGATCACACAGCTTCTAACCGGCTATTGTATGATCAGAAAATATCTGCACAAATTCCTCCCCAAGCTGTCTGAACCAGTTGAAGGACAGGCAATTTTTCACTGCACGCGCTTCAAAAGCCAAGTAGCAACTTTTCACATGCAGACTTCCACACAATTTCCAATAATTTCCTCACACAGCACTATAAAACACACTAGTTTTCTTAACAACAGCGATCGTAAAGGTAAGCGTAGTTGCAGAAATCTCCGACCCGGGCTTAGAAGCGTTTGCCATCAGAGAGTCTGCAGTCCAGCTGAAAAATCTCAGGAACAAACGCACATTTACTGAAGTATTTGGGTTTTGAAAGGTCTGCAGCGGCACATGACACAATTTCATGGATTCATCATCTGGCTCAATACATTCAGAATATGTGGGACAGACCTGACTTTTTAGATCTCTTGCTGGGCTGCTTCCGGTCCAAAAGATCGACGTTAATAAATGGACGTTGTTATGAATGGATTGATGTTAACCGTTGCCAGTCACCACACTCCCGTTTGGGTAATGATATCTTTGTCCAAATTATCCTACCAGACATCATAATGGAAGAAAGGTTCACGGCTCCGATAACCCGAAAAGCTCAATTTGTGAATCAATGGGTGAATTTTACTGGGAAAGGCACATGTCGTATTCCAAATAATCCGAGGCTTCGTCTAGTTTTTCGATCTTAACATTATATTGTTATTGGAAATCGAAGAAAAATTATTAGGGAGGTACGAATTAGAAGAAGAGACTTTGGAACGACATTTCAGCGATTATCACAAGCGCCTATCCGATGGGATATTCCAAGTGCGGCTTCCAGGACACTTCACAAGAAACACATATCCCATATTAGGATCGTTATACCAAAGAACACCTGGACGGCTTCAATGGAGTGTAATCAGATTTAGTAATAATATACCATTTTATACGAAAGATAAAATTTGTATTGTATTTGTTTCCGGTTCTTCTTAAGACAATCATTTGATGGTAGGCCTAAAAAAATCATATAATATTATAGACGTTACACTGCGTTGTACCGCCAAATTCGACTATCAACTTACCATTTGAAGAGATAATCTTCAGCAGCAGGTGAAGTTATATCCCTTGAAGACGGTGATGTTTGGAACAGCATCAACTCCACACCACGCAACCCGAGTCCTACTTAAGTTTGCTAAAGATAAAACATCGAGTTTCTCCTTGGCAGCATCGATCATACAAGACGACACACTTGAAATGACACTAAAAGAGGTCAGAAAGGTACCTGAGTCTTACGTAAGAGGACTAGCAACACGGATCTTTTGGACGAAATGCCAACCGACCGAGATGTTAACTCTTCACTACCGTTTGATAAGTCTCTCTACGTGAAAACTCTGAGAATGAAATGGTTGTTAGTGTGCGAATCTTTTACTTAACAAGTGGCTCATCAAGGAGATGTTGACATCAGAAAACCTAACGTATTGTTAGAATTGGCAAATTGTTTGACCCATTACGTTGGGTTTCAACAAAGCCAGGATACTGATGCAAGAACTTTGGACGAATGGACTCGAATGGAATCCTCCAGGATGTGAAACATAAGTGGGTCCTGTTCTGTAGAGAGCTTCCAGCAACAGAAAAATTTCGCATTCCATGATGCATGCAGACTGAAACGGATGAGAGCGACAAAGAAATAAACGCTTTTACTGATGCTTCAGAAAAGCTTTGTGCAGCTGCGATATACCTGCCTGTGCTTGATCAGAACAACAAGATTGACATGCATCTTTTAATTTCCAAAACAAAAATTGCTTTTCTGAAAAAAGTAACTGGAAAACTACAAAGTCTGCGCGTGACCAGCCTCGGAAATTACGTTATGTTGGATCGAGACATCTCCATCATAATGAGAAATATTCATGAGCAATCGAAGCTCACACACATGGACAGCTAGAAACACATAAGTATTAAATGGTACTTTCATCCACCAACTTTCGGAGCCCGCGTAAAGTCTATCAAATACCATTTAAAAAAGTCGCTTGTTCCGCAATGTATGCCTAAGAAGAACTCAGCATGCTTTTTACACGAATAGAAGCTTGTCTTAACTCGAGGCCTCCGTGTCTGGTGTTAGAAGTCTTTAATGATCTGCCAGCACTGACACCAAGCCACTTTCTTATTGGGGCACCAATGGAAACACCGCCGCAACCCAAGTACTTCCTCGAAAAACTTACGTACCTTGACAGGTTGAAGAGAGTTCAAGTACTGTTACAACTATTCTGTAGAACGTGGAGCACAGAATATCTAAGAAGTCTTCAACATCGACCTAAAAAGATTAACAAAAGGGACTAATGGAATTTAGCCCGAATCACAAAACTTCCCATACAGCATAGAATCAATAATTTACTACGAATGGTGATACTCAAAGCACTGAACTCATCCAAAACAAAACAGTTTAAAATACCGACAGGATATTTTTTTTTTATTAATAAGATAACAATAAAAAAGAAAATTCCCAACATCCATGCGTACTCCTTCACCCAAATGCGCAAAAATGGTACCGCGATACCGTGCCGTGTCTATTCATAAAAACGAATACAGGATACACACAATCACTTGCATATACTATAAATGAACACTTTTCTCGCAATATCGCAAGACAAATAAACGAGAACCCCAAGCTTACAGGTCACAATCCACAACATACAAAACCATTTACCCGAATAAAATCTATCTAATTTATCACTCTAAACTCACGATTTCATAATTTGCGGTAATTTCGGCATCGATCAATGATTTTATTTTCTGACACTACACAAATAAAAAACAAGCACGCAGAAAAAGAGAAGTAAACTAGTCAAATGAATCGAGTCTAGGTCCCCTCACAACAAGGAGGGAATGAGTATGCAGTTTATTCCCGTTATGGTAAGAATATCGCAGGACGCTGCGATAAAATGAAAAAGTAGATGTGAATGAAATGCCAAAGTTTGCGAATACTCGCTCATTCGTATTCGCAATTCGCTGAGCTTTGAGTGGATCTTAAGTTCCACTTATAGCACTTATTTTTGCTGGTATTTTCTAAAATCTAAGGTAAAAAAGGTGTAAAGTGGAAGAATATGTCAAACATGAGTAAACCACAGTTCTCCACAGAGAATGCAGGTTCTCTTTGGTGGTTCTTTAGAACCTTTTTTTTTTCTTTCTTTTTTTTATTCTTATGTCGCTGTTGTAGACAAAGTGTCCGAGTACTCAGAAAAAGAACTAGTTCATTGTACGCTTTCTAAATTATTTTTAATAAAAATTTTCCGTCATTCGAAGAAAAATGATTTGAGTATACACTTCAGTGATAAAGTGCCTACGAGCCTGATACGAACGTAAGCCAAACATTTACAGAGATAGTGCTCCGCGGTATCGTAATCATTTTCACACCACCATAGGGGTGGCCGTGGTGTAGTGGTATATGCTTAGACTCCTCAAGCAGAGGGTCGCAGGTTCGAATGCCGTGCAAGGCAATTCTCTGGAAAAGTCTTTTCATAGAATTTGTATGTAGTTATATGAAAATCACGTCGGCGTCAACTCTGACAAAAAGGCATAACACTGATGTTGGAGTTGGTTGCTGTCTGGGCTATATGTAACGAAATAACAACTTGCACGTACTAAGACCCACTGGTTGAGGATGTACTGGCTCGTCCCGTCCAGTTTGACAACCACCTCTGGAAAAAATATCGAAACCAAACACACCTGCGTTTCAAAACTACTACACCACGCCCCCGCGCCTGGAGAAAAGCTAGTAAAAGGGTATTCGTATCCCCTTGATGCGCGCGCGGTATTACAAAAAAAAAGTATGTTTTATTACTTATGCAAAGCACATTTAAGTGCATAACGAAAGTGTAGTTCCCCGTCACAACGTTAATAAGCAACCTGCAGTCTTTCCTGCCAAGGAAGAGCACAAACGCCGCTTACTTTCTAGAGACATTGGGAAGCATTCGTTTTCTCTACATGCAATTTGGAGAGTCATGCCAATGCCAATACCTATTATACGAAAGGCTATTTCTTTTCAAACGGAAAATGGCTTTGAGAGTGGGTTCATCGATGTGCTTAGAGCAGAGACAGGTGTGTTAGGGAGAGCCCCAGTGCAGCCGAGACAGACCGTTCTTTGGAGTCTGTTAAAAGCACCAATCACGTACTTTCGTGAGAGCTTATTCTGCCAGACAACATACGCATATGTTATAAATGGCCTTATCATAGACATTTAGAGCCAGAGGACCCTTCTCGGTGACAGACCGCATGCCGACAGGGTTTCGTTGTTATCCAGGTTGACACCCAAATACTTAGCTTTAGAGAATAAGATGGTGATGAATTTAATTTCATTATAGATGAGTCAGATCAGATAGCTTCCTCCTTCTCGTAAAGAGAACAACCTCAGTTTCGAGAGGATTGACTGAAAGCCTATTACTAGTGCACAAATCTTCGATGACTTCTAGGGCTGCCTGCGTTTTAGAGCAGACAAGGTCCAACAGATAGTATAGCTACATTACCCGCGTATGCTTGTGCATAGACATCACAAATATTGAACGCGGTAGGCAATAAGTCGATCAACATGCAAAACAGCAGTGAAGATAAAACATCACTTTGCGGTGACCCTCTTTGTTTTTGGTTTTATGCACATGGATCTCGACCATTCTCATAACGCTTGTCAATAAAGGAATAAAGGAAGTCAGACTTATAGGTCTGAAGCTCTTGGAAAACGTGTAGTCCTCCTTTCCGGTTTTGGATATAAAGGCTACGCTCATTGTTCACCAGGCTTCCGGTATGTATGCCAGATTACCAGTATCCGATCTGCTAACCTTTTTCAAATATAACAGGGTATATTGGTATAACATTGGTGCCAGGCGACTTAAAAGCAACAAAGGAATGGCTTTACAGTATGTGTAATGGCCTCACAACAACCGATGACACGCTATGGCATGTTGTATTATGCAGCTTACTAGCAGTATCGTTAATGGAAGCTGGTTGTGAATAAGCAGTAAGCTTTATACATAAGTTTCTATGCATGTTGATTAATTTCGTGTTAATAAGCATAAGTAGTGTTGCTGGAGATTCTGTTCTGATACATTGAGGCAGGATAGTTGTTGCTATACGTATTGTTGCGAGGATTGGTGAATTTGAAACTTGTTGCACGATCTAGTTGTTGGGATTTAGAATAATTTTCATTGAAGCTTATCGTTGTTGCTGAGGGTATCAATTAAATTGTTGCTGATTCCTTTCTTTTAAAAGCTACGTTTTTTATTCTTACCCCAATTCAATTCCTTTTCGATCTCCAGTTGGATGATTAATTTTTATTTGGAAATGGGAAACGACAAGGAACCCGCAACAGGTAAAGCTCGTGGCCAAGAGGGTCTATCAATCAAAGTTGACTTGCCAGGCCAAAGCAAAGTTGATTCGCAGAGCAATATAAAGAATTTTTCCGAACTTAAGGTTTTGCGATCGAATACAAAACCTAACTCGCGCAAAGAAGCTTATTTCAATGAAGGGTGTTAGGTTGACGGCCACTGAATTGAAATGCAGATTTGCAGGTGCAAATGTCGATCGAGAGGTTTAATATTATGAGTGAGCAGAGTGCAAATGACAGTTACCGTGACGAGGTTGAGAAATTATATGTGAGCACAACATCAGTTATATTGAATTTACTGTCTTAACATAAAGCTAATAGCACCGGCGGTGCACACCAGTTGAATGCAACTCAGAATCCCAAACGTCAACCTTCTTATTCAAAGTTAGAAGTAATTAGACTTCCTACATTTTCTGGGAAATATTTCGAATATCCTAACTTCATGGGATTGTTCCTTAATTTGGTCGATAAGGAAGATTTACCATAGATAACCTTCAAAAGTTGAATTATCTCCGTCGTTGTCTGTCACGGGCAGCGTTGAGTGGTATCAAAAAGTTCGAAATGATCGGTGCAAATTACAGAAAGGCATTAGACAGATTGAAACAACGCTTTGACAACAAAAGTCTGATCTATTAGGAGCACATAAATTCGTTGATGAGAATTCAGAAATATACAAAGGTATCTGCACTTTCCTTAAGGAATTTAGAGGATAGTCTTAATACACATCTAACAGCTATGTTGTTTCACCATGAGGTAAAAAGTTGGTTTTATATATCAATTGTTTTAAAAAAGCCATTCCATTCGTCGATGTTCTAAGGGAAAATGTGCGATATGTTCTTTACCTCATCACCAACTGTTGCATAGATTCACCGTAGACAGCACTGGTCAGCACGATACAACCACGGAGCCAGGAGCAAGCAGTTCAGTTTTGGTTGGAAGGTCTGATATCCAGGTTGTGCTAGCAATTATGGTTGTTTTGATATACTGCTCGATTTAGCGTCGCAGTTAAACTTCATTTCGGGACATATGGTCCAAATATTGAAATTGTTTAAAATCAAAACACACATACAGATTAGCGGGAAAGGAAGCGACTTTAAAAATATTCGAAACATCACGTAGGCAGTTTGTCAATCTAGGATTTCGGATTTCAAAACAAAGCTGGAGCTTTTAATCATTTTAAACAAACATTTTAAACTAGTAGACCCTTCGAAACAAATTGTTTAAGGATAACAGACAGTATTGTTTTAGCTGGCCCTAAATTCAATGAAGCTTCAAAAATAGATTTGTTTATAGGCGTAGAACATTTCTTTGAACTATAGGGTTTTCCAATAGGGACTTGACAACTTTGAATTTTATTCGTGAACGCACTCTTTCACTAATCATCAAACTGTCACTGTCAATTTATTCAGTAAACTCAACACTAACGAGTTACGTTCTGGAGAAGATGCGCCAAAATGATGAATTTCATCGCAAAATCATCTTCAGTGACGAAGCTCATTTTTGGCTCAATGGGTTCGTCAATAAGCAAAATATGCGTTATTGGTCGGGTGAAAACCCACATGTGCTTCATGAATCACCACTTTATCCACAAAAATAACTGTTTGGTGCGGTTTGCATGCCGGCGGCGTTATTGGGCCATATTTTTTCGTCGACGATAACGATTGTCACGTTACTGCGAATGGTCAGCGTTATCGCGCCATGATCACCGATTATTTTTCCCCCGAATTGGAAGATATGGACTTGGACGACAAGTGATTTTAACAGGATGGTGCCATAAGCCACACAGCACACGCTACAATCGATTTATTGAAGAGTAAGTATGGTGAGCGTGTTATCTCAAGACATGGGCCAGTCGACTGGCCGCATCGTTCGTGCGATTTAACGCCGCTTGACTATTTGCTGTGAGGCTACATTAAGTCATTGGTTTAGCCGAGTCATAGAAAATTGGGTCCAATGAATCTACCGCTGCAAACGTGCCCGCAGTGGCCATATGAACGAAGTCGTGTTCCATTCATAAATGTTTTGATTGTACTTCAAGCCAATAATAAAGTTTTTGAAATATCTCAAATTGTTTGCGTTTTATTTAAAAAAGAAGTTATCAAGTCGTTATAAGAAAACCCTTTACATTGCCCAAGTACTTCGACGTGAAGATGCAGTCATTCACGCCGGAACCGACTCCATAATCACCCTCGGTCGAATTCTGACACCAGCGTCAAGATGGGAAACATTCGTCAGAAATCCAGTCATCGAGATCCAACGACTAACACCGGTCAACATTTGAAAACATATACCAATGCAACAACCCCAGCAGTTAGCTTCCAATTGAGTTTTTAAATTAGTCCGCAGCCATCAAGTTTTGCTACGGAAGGAGGGAAAAGTACTGTAAATGTTGATCACACTGAATTTTTAGAAAACTATGTAATTTTATTAACCAAACGTTTTGCAAATTTATGTCGTCTAATAAAAGTAATAGGTTGCTGCATGCATTTCATTAACAACGCTCGTAAGCCCTACGACACCAGAGTATCTTGTCTCTTATGTCCGAAGAAGACGAACAAATTGCACGATGCACTCAACACGACATGTTAGCCGAGAGTATTTGCCAGGCCAGAGGCATGGGAATAGACGGTGAAGGAATCATCCGAGTTGGCAGAAGGTTCAAACACTCAGATATTCCTTACGATCAACAACAGCCCATCATTTTTAATTCAGGACATCATCTGACAGAAATCATTTTACGCAATGCACAAGAGAGGACACTAGACGCCAGAATACAACTAATAACCTGCTGCTTACGAATCAAATATTTTATAAATAACATGAAGCGTGCAGTGAAAAGGTCCAGGCACAGGCTTACCATTTGCTATCGGTTTCGTAGTTAGGCAGCCCAACCGCTGACGGGAGAACTACCAGCTCCGACAGTGATCAGAGTGAGTCCAAACCGTTCACTCATGCCAGCAGTGATTATGTTGGACCATCAAAACATGGAAAGGACGCGGGGATAAATACTACAAGGGTTACATCTGTATCTTTCTTTGCCTATCTGCAAAGAAATATATTTGGAAGCCGTAAGCCAGGTTTGCAGCAATTGTGATAAAAATTTTGTAGAAGCGGAGACCGAATTAGGTCGTCTCTTAAAATCTGGATTCCATGATTTGGAAGGAGGCAGAAATTCCACACAGGGAACTTAGTGGAATTTCACCCCACCCGCTTCTCACCACTTTAGAGGATTGTGGGAAAAGGAGTCAAAAGTGTCAAGTACCAACTTAAAGGATCACCGAGCACGAGACACTCACTTTTTAAACTTAAATCGAAGCATGCCGAAATACGAGGGCTTGTGCCCTTTTTGGAAACGATGGCAAGTTAAACATCTACCTCGATTCACAACAAGGCCCCAAATGACTGAAGCAGTGTCCTCAACTTAAGATCGGGGGTCTGGTTCTGATCAAGGACGAATAACTTCCTCCAGCCAGGAGAATCCAAGAATCATATCCCGGATCAGACCAATTAACCAGGGTGAAGGTCAAAACATAATAAGGAGAACTTCGACGACCCATCACTAAAATGTGTCTACTACCAATTAACGAGTCACTCAGCACTGGCCAATAATCCAATTGCGTATCAATTAAGCAATTTGTACTGGAAGTATTATACCCTCTACAGCAACTGATGGATGTGCGACCAATCAAAGCTGGCACCAATGTGGACACGCGGTAAACAGGCATTCCAAGAACCCTACGCTCATGGATATGGTCTTGTCCGTGAAAATATCAATGATATACACTTTTATTGCTGTTATGCAGGACCAAGTTGAACAATGGGTGAATTTGAGGAAATTCTAGATAACCTAGCTAAAGACGCATGATATCCAATTGTTATAGGAGGAGATTTCAATTCATGGGCAACCGAGCGGGGCAGCAGGTTTATCAATCCCAGAGGCTATCCTTTACTGGAACCACGCTCTTCCTTGGCAGTAGGTATTGCAAAAGTTTGCAGGTCAAACACCTACCGTAAGGTAGGTTGGCTCTATTGTCGATGCTTCTTTCTGTAGCAACTCCTTCCTGCCAAAAAAAGTGGAAAGTAAGCAAGAAATGTACGTATAGTGACCACCAGGCGATGCTGATAGACAAAGAGCAGAGAAGGCGCACGAAACAACCTAAACATATAGGTCCTAAAGAGAAAGACACACTTTTTGATAAGGATACGTTTCTAGAAATAATTAATAGTTGCAATCTGATCGAAAACAAAACAACAGAGAATTTGGTTTGTTATCTTTCGAGTACCCAGAAAGTTTGGCTTTGTTCAGCTGGACTTGAATTTGCTGACCACGAAGTTGAGGCGATTTTAATAATCAGTCGTAAGACCGTGGAATGTCCAACTTTCGGGTTGGAAGCCAAATAATTCGGCCTAAAGGAGCACTGAAATACCTGGGAATAACGTTAGACAATAGACTGCAATTTGCACTACATGTCTTCTATGCCAGCGAGAAGGTACTTTTACTACAAACGGCACTATCACGAATTCCACTAAATGCAATATTTTATTGCAGTCCTTTCGCAGTAAGAAGAAAAAAACGTACCAAGTAAACAGTCCGCGTTGCATATATGATGCGATCAAAGGAAAACTAGGCAGGAATTTGTGAATTTATAACCGGTATACAGATTCGGCCGAATCGAACAGCTACGACGTGCTGAAACAGCAAGGACCCAGGAGAAAGCATAGATGCTGACCAGCCCGCGAAGTAAAAACTCTAGAGGATACCGCGGCGAGAACGGTTGAAATGTGCAGGGCATGGTTATGTAAGTAGGCAAACTCCTGGAATTAAAACATTCAGGGGTATAAATCGTGCATGCTAATGGCTCGGGCTACTAAAATATTTCGACGATTACACATCCTATGGCGCGGCCACAAAAAAAAAATACAACACTTAATGTCTCCCGCAAATGAAAGATAATGAAAATAGACTTAACTCCAACACACAACCACTAGCACACCGATATTATTGCCACTGGAAAGGTCGTCATCAAAGTCGATCAACAGAGTCAATTAGCCACAACAGTGTAGAAAGCAGAGGGCGAAACGGGATCGTGCATAAGAGCACTATTGGCAACAGGAGGCCCGTCATTACTGTTTTTTGTTTTGTTTTGCCCTAGGTCCTCTTCCCTGAGTGTTTCCATATTAAATTATCTCTCTATTTATGCCCTGATTGTAAAAGTTGCCAGTGGCGAATTTATAAGGTAGACAGAAGTAAGAACGAAACAGCATAAATAAAAGCAGGACAGCTTTTCAGAAGAGATTCGTCAGTTGGAGAAGTGAAACATGATCAGCCCTTCGAGCTTTGTCAAAAATTTAAATACGTTCGTTGACAAAAGCTCTTTAAAACTCCTCCGTGTTGGTGGGCTTCTGTAGAATGCAGACATTCGCTACATTGCAATATGTCTTATCTTTCTTCCTAAATCCCATCCTTTTGTAAAAATTCTTTTTGTTTATTCACTTAGGAAAAACTACTACGCCGGTCCAACGCCTTTGGGCTATGGATGCGCGTAGGCTTGCGAAGATGATTAGCCAAATCATGGGAGAACTATCTGCAGTCAGTGTGCCGTTCAAAGCAAGGCCGTTCCAAAAAAAACTGGTGTTGACTTCAGTGGTCCAATTTAAAACCACTACAAGTCATATGTATCAGTTTTAGCTTAAAAGCTGTCCATCTTGGATTCGTATCCGACTTATTGAGTGAAAGGTTTCTTGCTGCGCTCAAGAGGTTTATTGCATGGCGAGGTGTGTGCCAGGATTTATATTGTGATAACGGGACGAACTTTATTGCAGCACGAAATGAGCTGAAGGTTCTTAAGAACCAGTTTCATGCGCATCAAACCCAAAAAAAATTGCTGAATTGTGTGCAGCGGAAAGTATCGAGTTTCATCACATCCCACCAAGAGCTCCTCATTTTGGTGGTCAAGAATGCAAAAAGTCATTTTTTTCGGACTGTGAGCGATGCGTGCTTGACATTTGAAGAACTGTCCACTTGAATTCGCTGCCAATTTTTTTCAGGTCTGCTTTTTATAATTCATTCTTAGCCGCAAAACGAAGCTTCGTCATCATTTAGCAATTTTCTCAACAAAAATTAAAATGAGCCGTACTTTCCTCCATGGCTTTGCCTATACTCTTTTCTTATCATGTAAATGCTGACCATGACTACGTTTTAAGTGGTCCATACGGAGAGTCCAATTTTGATCACCTTTTGACCGTGAGAACAACGCTACCAGCAATAGCGCCCGCTATCTTTCAATGATTACGAAGTTATTTTTTTCCCAAAAAAGGTCGACATTTGGTTCCAGCACGACGGCACTACATGTCACACAGCACGCGAATCGATGAAATAATTGAGAAATGAGTTCGATGGGCGATTTATCTCTTGTGCGATTTGAAGCCATTAGACTATTGTTTTTGGAGATACGTCAAATCATTCGTCTATGCCGATAAACCAGCATCAACTTCAGCCTTGAAAGACAACATTGCACATATTATAAGGGAGATACCAGCTAATATGCTCGAAAAAGTGATTCAAAGTTGGACTCTCTGTATGGACCACTTAAAACGTAGTCGTGGTCAACATTTACATGAAATAATCTTTAAAAAATAACCTAGTAATGATTTGTCAACTCAAATAAGTTTTATTTTTTTCAACTTCGCGGTGGCTTTTTGTTGACAATTAAAATAAACACTTAAAAAATATGATTAAAATGTCGACGATAACCGGAGCTTTACGGTTAATATGTTAGTCATCAAACTAAGTTTTTTTTTTAAATTCAACTCTCTCATCTACTCGATATTATAGAAGAAATCTTACTTCAAAAATATAATTATCTGTTTCAATCCATATATTTTAAAAGAAGGTATTAGTAAGATTGAGATAACATATTCATTACCATTATAGTTGTATGTTGTACTTTAAGTCAAACAGCATCAAGCAAATATTACATATGTAGTGCCTCACCAAATAAATGAATATCAAAAAGTGTTTGGGAAAACAGTTGATGAAAGCAAGTACAAGATCTTTAAAACAATGCAATGATTGAGGAATGCATTCCTTGAAGTCATACTAAGAATTCACGTTTCAATTTAATAATTCACTAG
Organism: Volucella inanis; assembly: GCA_907269105.1. NCBI lineage: Eukaryota > Metazoa > Arthropoda > Insecta > Diptera > Syrphidae > Volucella > Volucella inanis. The sequence continues at coordinate 11,156,373 of OU026158.1, forward strand.
GGTCGAAATTAGTATTTTGTATATCTTAGCACTCCATCGGCTTCACTGAGATGCTCAGTCAAAACCCGAAGATTAAAAAAGCATATTTGAGAAACAGTTGTTATAGAACTCGTTTTCATTTGCTGGATTAATAAATATATCAAGACGTCGATCTCAATTAATTCAAAATCGCTGCTCTTGAAAATTGACAATGACAACGACATCTACAGTCTATTCCTAATACAAGTTCAAGTATTGTGGAGTATTGAGAAAGGTATTCAATTTTATTAGGTACAGTAACACATATCTTTTAGAAATTTAATTTTAAACTGCACAGTATTACTTAAATCTAACTTTAGAACCATATCTTTTCTTAATTTTTGTTTTTTTTTTTATGTCGTAATAATGAAATCGTTTATTTTATGCTATATACTTTTATGTTTTATATTATTGGTGCAAATATTTTAAGACTTACTCCATTTTCTACGCTTAAGTTGTATTTTCGTTTGCGGGATTATCGGTAAATAAATTACACATACCATATTCATATGTACATGTACATGTACATTGCTATGAAGTTAATCAGACGCTACGTCAGCATGGGAATTGTTTCTTGCAAACAAGAAACTCAAGTTGCAGAAAACGTTCTCACGCTCATTAAGCAATAAAAAGTTAATAAAAGAGGGAAACTCGAAACAAATGTCCAAGTTGGATTTGAACCGTGTATCATAACAATATCATTAGCAATAAGTAAGAGAACGTAAATAAAATAAAAACTGACGTAAAAAGGAATCGGAAACAAAATATCTATTTTGTTGTGTCCAAGACATAACATAAATTTTGGTGGCACCGGTGGGATATCAACCGATAGAGGGACAAAATGTTAACAATGTTCAAGTGAGTAAATATTATGGTAAGGTTATTACTTCGTATGCAATTCAAATATACATTTTCTCGGGATTTGGAATGACAGACATAATAGACAGTAAACTAGAAAATGAAACTAGTTAGGTTGGTGATAGTGAATCTCTTAATAACACTATTAGTGATATTAGTTACAGAGTATCAGAGTTAGCTATGGCGAGATACCAATAAGAGTGTTAATCTTCTTCAACGTCACATTCAATGGCATGAGTGATGAAGTTTTCACCTTCATCGATTTTTGCTACTGCAAAAAGGGTTATGGTGCCTTGAAGTCCTTTCATATTTAGGCAGACATGCCTAAATCAGTGCGATACTGTCTTTAGTTTTGTTTTGACAGCTGATTGTTGTTGACGTGTTTGATATCATGTTGAGTATGGACAAAAACGATTTTCGTTCTCTCATAAAACATTATTTTTTTAAAGGCAAAACGGCGAAGGAAACAAAAGAAAAGTTTGATAAATATTATGGGGCTAATGCTCCGTCAGATTACATCGTCAAATACTAATTTCGAGAGTTTCGTGGTGGCCGCAACTCCACCACCGATCAAGTCCGCAGCGGCAGGCCCTCCGATGCGGTTTGAGAGGACAATGTCGAAAAAATACATGAAATGGTGTGGGCTGACCGGAAAGTGAAGGTGCGTGAGCTAGCAGATATCACAAAGATTAATACTGAGCGCAAACGCCATATTTTGGGCAATATTCTGCATAAGAAAAAGTTATCCTGCCGCTGAGTGCCGCGCATACTAATTTCTGACCAAAAACACGAAATGAGAGCACTTCGAAAGAGTGTTTGGGTTTACTGATGCGGTATCGGGCGGACTTTTGGTGTCGATTGGTAACTGTTGAATACCAGAGAACAGAATGAGTGCCCGGCAATGGACTAAAGCCGGCACGAGCAAAAAAGGAAATACCATCAACACCAAGTATTACTATGCATTATTGGAGCAATTGAAGGCCGAAATCGCTGCAAAACGGCCTCACATGAAGCGAAAAAAAAAATTTTTTTTTGCAAGACAATGCACCGACGCACAAGAGCATCGCATCCGACTCCAATTGCTGTCGCATCCACCGTATTCGCCCGATTTGGCTCCCTCGGACTATTATCTCTTCCCAAACCCTCCCCTTTGCTCATCAATAAAAAATTCAGCTCACGCGAGGAAATCATCGAATCCACGGAGGAGTATTTTGCAGGATCAAGAAGTAGGAATCGCTAGAATAAGTGTATCAAACTTAAAGGGGACTATATTGAATAAAATAAAAAAACATGTAAAAGAAAATTTTTTTTCATTCCCAAGGAGGTTACTTTTCACCCCACCTAATATGCAATGATGCTATCGAATTGGCATAAGCAGCCCAGAAGGTTCTATTTAAGTTCATAAAAACCAAGGTTTGTGGCAATGCCAAAACTTTGTTAATGAAGAGAGAAAAAGAATATGGGACTCCCTTAAAAAATATTGACTAGTGTTTCGAGAACCTCATAGTTCTCTTCAATTACATAGTAATTTAATCTCGATAACAGAATAAAGAAGAGTCTGTTGACCATTTTTTACAGCGCGTCGAGACTCTGTTAAGACGTCTCTTTCAAAGCAAACTTACAAACGCTAAAAATTAACATAAGGCAAGGCAGTAAAAATGCATACAATATGCGACACTAACAGTTTTTATAAACGGGTTAAAATAGACATTATCAACCTATGTGATTACGCAACAAAACACTAGTTAAGGCTAGATAATCTGCGTGTTAAGAGGGACAACGTATAAGCTCCTTTAAAACAAATAGCCATAAAGATCACACCTCTAGAAATCTAGCTAAAATCAATTTGCAGGAACAAAAATCAGTTTTCCAAAAACACAGTTAAATAAGAAGGAAATCAGTCTAAAACCAAGCAAGAAGCAAAACAATTCAAGAAGGATTTTCCGCCAGCTATATGGTGTCCCAGATTTTTTTTGATCTGATTAACAGACTGCCTGGTTTGTGACAAGTGATTTTATTTTCAAAAATGCATCAGCCTTAAAACTATATATTTTGCAATTAAGAATAAAAATAAAGTAACTCATGTGAATGTGAGAAATAAAATGTGCATGTTCGTAGACAGACAAAATGCGACGCTACATCTGGGTTTTAGGAAGTATCAGGTGTAGTCAGTGCACATCTGGGAGACGAATTTCAGATATTTTAGTGGATATGTTTGGCAGTAAATAGGGTGGGAAAGCTGTCTGTTAGAATATATAAGTGAGAAAATTTAAGTTTCAACATTCTCTCAACAACTTTTGAATAAATGAATTTTTTTTATTTCAGAAATAATTACTTTTACATGTATTATCTGCAAGGCAGAGAACTGCAAGGAGTATGTAAAATTTCCGGTGCACCCGTTCATGTACTCGAATTTTTCACCACCCGAATGTTTGAGTATCCATACTTGAATTGATTCGTCACAGCGGGTTCGAAACAAACAATCAAGTTGAAATCACGCGACGATTACTCGTGCATAAATGACCCAACATTCTTGTTCGATCACAATGTATGATTGAACATCTCGGTCGCGAATGCGCTTATTGAACCGTATTTTTCTTGGGTGGTCATTAGTCACGGTAAAGGCACGCATCGAAGCAATAACTATTGGATAGCTCCAATAGTATTGGCGAAAAAATTGCGACTGGCGCCTACACTATATCTGGCCAACGCAAAGGACGAAGTTTCATCTGGAATGTGTTTTCTGAGATTATAATGCCCGACAATACCATATTAGCTGGCTTTGTTTTTTGCCGAACCTGCTTAGTTGTGCTGAAGTATACTTCTGGCCAAACGTCAAAAATAATTCGTTGTGGGTGATGCAAAAAAATTAAACAGCCACAACAACTACGTAAAGTATCCGTAGAAGATAAAAATGAGGCAATTTATAAATGCGCATCATGAGAGACTGAGGATTGCCGGCCATTTTCAACCTGGATTTATAAAGCTCGTCAAATTTTTTATTAATATTGGCGCAACGTATGGTGAACACGTGGATGTAGAAGATTTACTTCTAGTGATTTTTTTTTGTCTGATAGCATACGTGCAGTAATCAAAACCAGTTAAGAACCAGCTGTTCTCAAGTATACTTCTATATGTAGTATACCGAGTATACCCGAATAATTGTTGCAGTCGCGACGCGTTGGTATCAATCACTCGTCGTGCCTCATACCCGTTGGTTTGTTCGAGTGCATGGCATGGAAATTTCGTTTCGGGTGTTTGCACTCGTTCGTACTCGTTTGTTGTTGGGGCCTGATTTGATTAATCATGAATTTGCTGCAAAGTCAATTGGCTTGTCTGCAGAAGACTGATCATTTAAATAAGTTGCATTACTTAAGTTCAAAATACAAATAATTTTTTTACGAGTAAGTAAGTTTAACAGAAGTTAGCATTATTTCATTTTGAAACTTAACAATAATTCATTGAAGAGATTGGTTTAAAAACATTAAAAAAAATTTTTTTTTTGGAAGGTTATTTAAATTCGTTGGAACCTCATTGAATGTTGGCAGAATAGCTATTGCATATTCGTTCCAATATCTAGGGACTTGTAACTTATTTTGCTGTCGTCTGTTTTGTTGGCATCTTATACGTACTGTCATTTTTGAAGATTGACAATATCTCCATTTTGTACAGATGGTCTATTGTTAGAAACTGCCTGTTCACATCACTTAATTTGAGTATTTTTTTCGGGATGGTTGCGTGAAGAGAGTTTAACCTTTGGAGCTGTGGCGTGCCTCCCCACGCCAGAATGCCATGCCTTAAGTGAGACTCAAGACTAAAAGAGCATTGTTATATGACATTTGGTGGACATCGATAGGTCAGGTGGAAAAGATCAAATGCAGACTTTCTGAGTTTTTTTAATAAGTTTCTCTATATTATAGCTCCATTTAAAGCTGTAATCGACTATAACTCTCAGGTATTTGTACGTAGAGACGTTATCCAGTATAGTTGAATAGTCGTCGTCAGCTCGAAGAAGTTGATGGCTATTCATTTTATGCAGACAGTCATAGTTATGCATTTTAATTGTTAGTATGTATTTTTATATATGGGATGGGCGTATATGCATAACTTTTGTTTTGTTGGCGCTTATGACCAGGCCGTTGTCATGACACCATATTGTGATAACATCGAATTTCAAGCAAGATTTTTTCAGCTGCTTCTACGTTTTTGTGGTTAAAGCCGTATCGTCAGCATATGCGTAGACTGTACATTTTATTCATACACGTGATGAAAATCAGCGGTCCTAATTTCGATCTCTGAGGAACTCCAAATGATGCGGTTTCTTCTTCGTTTAGATGCTGTCCTATTTTAACTATATATTGACGATTTGTCAGATATTACTCAAACCATGCCAGAAATTGCCCTCTTACACTAACATTTTCCATTTGTCCCAATATGTTTTTATGGCATAATGTATCAAAAGCTATTTTAAAGTTGGAAAATAGTATGATGGTATTATAATTTTTTCCTTCATTTTGATTGATTTGGTTTAAAAAGTCTTTGAGTACCCGATTAATGCTTTTGCTTTTTTTAAAACCGAATTGGTTTTTAGCTAGAAAACCATTCTTTTCTAAATATACAGTAAGCCTTTTGACAGGCTGTTGCCTGTGTATCTTATCTATTACGGATAGTATTGAAATTGGGCGGTAGTTTCCAATAATATTTTTTGTGTCTCCTTTGTGTAAAGGTCGGATAATGGATATCTTCAGCCTTTCCGAAATTTTTGATTGTTTTTAACTCTTGTTTATGAGCTTTTCTGAAACTGGAGTAAGAACTTTAGCGTTATCCTTTAAGTCTTTGGGTCGTATTTCATTTTCCCCTGCTGATTTATTGACATTTAGTCATTGGATAATATTTCGCACATCCCCAACACTAATATCATCCAAGAATATTGATCGGCTTACACTGTTCGATGGACCTGAATAAGATTTATGTTCGCATATTTACCTCCCGTTCTTCGTTGGCTGATATTGTAGCGCAGTATATATCATAGTGATCTGAAAAATTAAGTTCGACGACCGCAGATATTAATATTTGAGCATTTGGATGCAAATCAAACAAAGATCAATAAGGATTTCAGTGTTTTGTGAAAGGTTCACGCGAGTAGCGGATTTAATTGAGTTAAAGAGTCCTTTTGACGCTAGCAGGGAAATATATTTGTAAAAATTGAGATGATAGACGTTATTTGCGTCAATTTTAACATCACCAAATATTACCAATGTTTGTTTTTTGTCAATTTTAACAATGATTAGGCTCAGTTTTTTAAAAAATTCATTACCCTTAAGATTAAGTGGCCTGTAAACAGCAAAAAATTTAGTCTCTTTTTTTCCTCTTTCAATTACCAATTACTTTCGGGCAGTGGTAGGGCAGAGGTTTATGAAAACCACTAAAATTAATAAATATTTTGGAGTGACAGCCCGGTGTGGGCCGAGGCCTAGCTTTCTCGCACTCATTTGTGTTTCTCACTTTGTGAATTTTTTTCTGAGCAAGGCCTACTGCTTATTGCCGGTTTCGAACGGCTCTCCTGAGAAGCTTTTTCATAGGCACAATTTGACTTTCGGAAGTTTGCGATTGCCCGCCGAAAGGGTGATGACGATTTTTAAAAATTTTCTTTTGTGCTCCTATCGGGATTTGAGCCCAGATAGGTGGCGTGACAGCCAGTGAATCAACCATCACGCCATCGCCACCAGCATTAATTGTATAAAATTTGTTCTCTTTTTTTTTTAAATTTATTTCAGACAACACTATTGCATCTAGTCTCTCAACGAATTCACTCACACTTAGCATCAAACTATTCCAGTTTGTTCTAATTGACCGTATGGTTAAAAATATGTAAGAAAATTTATTTACTTCTTTAATATGTTTTTTTCATATATTTTTGGCATTTCAGGTTTTTAAATACAATATTGATTATTTCATTTTCTCCATTGTGTTTGCTAATTTTTTGCCTTTTTTGTACTCTGGTTAACTGCTTAAGCAATTTTTTTTACATCGACATTTGAATTGATTTCTACCACACATTTCCCTCACTCCTTCTTGCAAGAACTTTGTTGTCTCTCATCCACATGTACATACTTCCAGGTAACCGTTCTTGCTTTCAGTCGTTCACAGACCTCCGCGGAGATTAGACGTATTTCGTGTTTCGGCTTTACAATTGTAAAAAAAAGAATAAGTGTGCAAAAAAAATAGTGAATTTTCAATATTTCGGTAACCGTGGTGGTAAGGAACTTCGCATCGAAGTGGTTGTTACCTAGAAACCAGGGGTCGTGGGTTCGATCCCTGAGAAAGTAGAGTGGTTTTATTTTAATAAAATCAAAAAAAAAGAAAAATAATAATAATAATAATAAAAATAAATAAACATAATACCACAAAAGTGTTTTTCGGAACATGAGTGGTAGTGGGCGGTCCGCTATTCCTATAGCGGGATCAGAAGGTGGCATGTCATCGGACGATCAAACCGAAAAACCAGCCACAAAGAAGACAACAACAACAACAACAGTTACAACAAAAAGGAGGAGGAAGCTAAGACCAACTCCAAACCTTGTAAAGCGCCCTTCCCTTTCTACTTCTACCGAAAAGCTGCCTGGTAAAGTAATGGAAGAGGCGCCAACAACTTCAAGAATGGCAGCAGCGGAACAGTATGAATACCCATACGTGTCGGATGGTGGGGAAGGCCGCTATATGGGAGGTGAAAATAGCTTCGCATCTCTGGTGGCTTCTGAGTCAGAGGACGAAGAAGAGGAAGTTCAAGCTCTTAACGACAGCATCAAAGAGTTACAACAAAAAGTGCTGTCAATTAAAGCCAAGCAAATGGCGCGAAGAGAGAAAGAGCATCATCATCAGCTCTCGATATCGAAGCAAACACCAAAAGCAAACGAGACTAAACAACAACAAAATATACAACAACCAAAAATACAAAAAATTGAACAAGCTCTAACGAACAAACAACAGCAGCAGAAGCAGAAACAACAACAGCAACAGCAGAAACAGCAACAAAAACAGCAGCAGCAAAAACAACAGCAAAAACAAAGGGTTCCACCTATAAATACTTTTAGGATGGAACTAAAGGACACAATTGAACTGTGTAAGTCGGCCATAGGCTCCAATTTTTTTATCAAAAGGCTTAGTGTAGATAGGCATGCGATCCACTGCAATACAGTGGAGCGCTATAATAAAATTAAGACATTGTTAAAGGATTCGACGACGGAGTTCTTCTCCTTCACCCCGAAGGGGCAAAAGCTGCAAACAATGCTGCTGAAAGGATTAGAACCGTCTACTGATCCGGAGGAGCTCTTAAAGCTGCTCAAAGAGAAAGAGTGCGACGAACTCAAATTCGTAGGAGTCAAGCCATTCACTACAGCTAGAGCCAAAAGGGAGAAACGGAAACTACCGTTCTTTCTGGTTCAGCTAACTCCCGATAGCAAACTGGATGGTCTAAGGAGTATTAAAGTCCTAGACTACCAGATTGTACACTGGGAAAAAGTAAAACGGAGCGATAACATGTTGCAATGTGTTCGCTGTCAAAGGTTCGGGCACGCCGCGTCGAACTGCGAAATGCAGCCTCGATGCGTCAAGTGCGGTAAGAACCACAAATCAGAAGAATGCGCTCTGGGTAGGGATGGAGCGTCAGAAAAAAGCCAACTCTCTTGCGTTTTATGTAAGAATACGGGACACACCGCAAACTATCGGGGTTGTCCCAAATTCCAGTACATAAAAAGAGTAAATCTGGCTCGGCAGCAAAAGGTAGAAGTTAAGCGTCTACCAGTACAAATTCAAACACCAGCCGTTACTTCCCAAGTTACCTACGCCCAAATGGCAGCAGGTAGGGGGAACATGGCACAGCAAGCAAAGGTTGCTTCTCAGGCCCCAGCGCCTAAAGCACCAGAACCCGGAACTGACATGCTAGCTATCTTGCTCTCTATCCAGGGGCAGATGGCTCAGCTTCAACGTCAGATAACCGAACAAGCTACGCGCGTGGATCAAATCTACGCATTGCTGCCGGGACTAACGCACCGCCAGTCGTAATGGGTACGTACATGGCGGAGCAAACCCTAAAGATCCTTGCAGTGAATGTTAATTCACTGATAAGGATTGAGCGAAGAGCTGCACTATTCAAGTTGCTTAAAGACCAATCCCCTGATGTACTTTTAGTTAGCGAAACTAAGCTTACCAAAAGACACAAAATGAGGCACAGAATGTATAAAATAATACGAAGAAATCGACCCAACTCCATACAAGGAGGAGGCGTTGCGATCTTCGTAAGAAAAGGTATACGTTTTAAAAGAATATATAGTCGTGTAGTGCGTAGGTTTCAGGTGCTTGAAGCATGCATCGTGTATATCCCGCTCCGTAGTGGAAAACGGTTGTACATGGTGTCTGTTTATGGACCTAAGACTACTCAATCCACCCTATTCATCTCAGAGCTCGAGACACTTTTTCGATTTCTGAGACTGGAATTGGAGGAAAACTATTTTATTATCGGCGGAGATTTCAACGCCAAACATAGTGATTGGGGAAATAATACACCAAATACTAGAGGGAACCTGCTATTCAATTGGTGGGGTCAGCACAGTATAATGTATCGACTCGGCCTTAAGGCGACGGATAGTCCGTCGTTTCCTAGACATGGGTCCTATTTGGATCTCCTGCTGTTCGACTTACGGATACATCTGACTTGCACTAACCAACAAACTGTGAACTGTCTTCGTACTTTTGTGTACGACAGTGACCATTGCGGTCTTAGTACCGAAATAACCATTCCGAACGAAAATGCGGAATTGGAAGAGTTTGCTCAAAGGCATTCCTACAACTATAGTAAGGTGCGTTGGACACACTTCTCCAGAACAATGACTAGAGCACTTTACTCGAGTTCGCTCTACCCACCGTCCAATAGAAATCTGTCAAACGATGAGATTGACAGATATCTAAAACTAATGGACGAAACAATTAAACAAACAATGAACAAAACGGTACCTCGGTATCGTCACACTGACAACGAAGACTTATTCCGCAACGCAACTATTGACGCACTGCACCGACATAAAAGTAGACTGCTGTCAAGACTAAAAACCTTGTACAGACAGTTTACTGACAGACATTAATAAAAGAAAATTACAGAAAATCTGTAAGTTTGTATTGGAACAACAAAATTCGGGCTGTAAACACCAGCAACCCGAATATGTTTCCGCAAATAAATAAAATATTTCGGAGGAAAAATCAAAACGACCTTCCATGTCTTAAAATCGCCCGAACGACGAACAACGAACAACTACTTTTAGCAGCAGGCATCGATCCAAATGAGGCCGTTGATGACGACAACTTCTTTGTGATCGAAGATCCGCAGGAGAAGATAGAGGCTATAGGAGCAACTTTCCAGGAAGTGTACAAGGCGAATGACATCATTGGCCCGGACCACGACCTGGAAAGTCGAGTCCTCGTGCATAATTTCTACCTTCGAAATAAAATAGTGAACTGGCGATTCGAGAGCTCGGGTTTCACTCAGTTCAGTGACGAGAATATGGCAAATAATGTCATCGCCGACGATAGGGTATTACCCCCGTTCATTTCAAAGGAAGAGCTCCAAACGATCTTCAAATCACTTAGAAGTAAGAAATCAGTGGGAACCGATGAAATACCGAACATTGTGCTTAGACATCTCCCACTAGAAGCTGTGAACATTTATACCATCCTCTTTAACAATGCGATGAATAATGCCCATTATCCAGCGCATTGGAAAACTGCGGTGGTACATCCAATCCCTAAAAGGGATAAAGACACATCCAATCCAGCGAATCTCCGGTCGATCAGTCTTCTTCCAAATATCAGTAAGGTTTTCGAGAAGGTGATCAATAGAGCCCTGACTAAGTGGGTTGAGGACAAAAATATAGTTCCGGATAATCAATTCGGTTTCAAGGCGGGGCATGATGTTATTCATGCCGCGTCTAAACTGGTTTCTGATATCCAATGGAACAAAGGCAAGAACCAGTGTACTGGTGCCTGCCTGATTGACTTGGAAAAAGCCTTCGATACCGTATGGTTAGAGGGACTCTTCTTCAAGCTGAACAGGCTGGGCATTAGTAAACCACTGCTTTATATTCTTTACAACATGCTAACAGATAGACAGTTCATCGTGAAAAATGGCGATGTGACTTCTGCTAGAACATTTTACATTAAAAACGGTCTGCAACAAGGTGCGGTAAATTCGCCAATCCTGTTCAATATTTACACAAGTGATCTGATAGGTTCACTTCACCATGCCATAGCGTACGCAGACGACTTAATCGCGTACAGATCAGGTCCATAGATTGAGGTCATTAATATACTCTTGCAACGTGACTTCGACGAAATTAAGCGATATTGCGATGACTGGAAGTTGAAAATCAACTTTCAGAAGTCAGAAACCATTTTGTTTAGGACGCCGTTGTCTGGGGCCTCTAGGGATACCAGAAAGAATTGGCGAAAGTTTTCGATCATTGGGCAGCACGGACTGCCACTTGCTTGTCGAAATGTAGTCAGATACCTTGGGATCTGGCTAGATCAATATCTGTATTTTAACAAACATATAGATGTTGCTCTGGCCAGAGCCAGAGGTGCTTTTGCCCTTACAAAGAGACTGTTTTATAACAGCCAACTCGATGCGGGGGTGAAGATGATCTGCTACATGGCCCTTATCAGGACCATGCTTGTATTTGGATGTCCCGTGTGGTTCAACGTGAGAGCAAGTTTATTGGAAAAGATTCGGGTGTTTGAGAGGGCTTGTCTTAGGACTTGTCTTCGCTTATACAGAACACCAGAGTCTGAGTACATAAAATTCTATCCTTATGAGGTCTTGTACAATAGGGCGAACCTAATAAGAGTGGACAATTTTGTTATTAAGTTGATTCGAAGGCACATTGCAAGAGCAATGACCTCGTCGAATAACCTGATCTACGGGGCTTACTACCCCAATTATATGTATCACGAGAGAGTACGCTTTGACGGCTTTATTCCTCCAGAGGCGTTCCTCTACCTAGATAAAAAAGGTCTGATCCAGGATAGATTAGCGGTGCCGTTAATCTTCCACATCGCTCGAACAGCTGCGGACAGGCGACTTAACTACGACAGAGACGTCGTACACGGCAGTGCGGAACGTCTCCGGTTCAGTAGGTCGGTAGGGAGTCGCGACATTAGGGATGTTGCTCGGCAGCACCAACAATTTTGGTGGCTTGTTGAAGGAGGGGAATCTACGTCGTCGAATTCCTCTAGTACAGGATAGCTCCAATAAGGAGCAGAGTTGGTCAGCCTAATTTTTTAGCCGTGGCCGGCTTACATAGCTTTAGGTAGGTTTAAGATAGTAGTTAAGAACAAAAATTAAAAAAAAACAAAAAAAAAATAAAAACAAAAAAAAAACATACAACAAAAATATAAAAAAAAAATAAAAAACAGAAGTGGGTAACCTTCTACAAAAAAAAGGAATAATACCTAGATTAAGATAATTTAAGTAGGCTAAGCTAATGTATATTTTAGGTAGTTTTAAGTTTTAGTTTTAAGTTTTATAATATAATATAAAAAAAAAATGTTAGTTTACTAAGTTTTTAAATTAAAAAAAAAATATTTTCTTAGTTTTTAATTAGTATTTTAATTACGTTTAATTCAAAAAACTAATATTGTACTGCACGTCGAAAGACAAAATATAATTGTTAGGTTTAACTTAGAGTGTCTGCATGGGGCCAGTAAGTTAGAATAAGATAATTTTTTTTTTAAGTAATTTAAGCTAATTTTTAAGCGTTTTTTTGTCTAGCATGTAAGAATTAATGAATTAATAAAATAAAAATGCGTTTAAACTGAAAAAAAAAAACCGTTCTTGCTTTCGTTTAAGTTAGCCAAAGCAATTTTTTGAAGTGTGAAGTCAACTCACTGTTAATGCATATGTTTTGCAGTGCGAATATGGGATTTGTTTCTTTGTTTAGGTTCTTACATGTTTCTCCGTATGTTATTACTCTTTTACCTTTTGCCTTCTCTGTCATCGCGATATTTGTTGGTTTTTTGTGAAGCACACCTACAAATTTTTTAGCTCTTTGTTTTTTCTATCGGTAAAAATTGTAATTTCTTTAATTTCGTTGTTATTTATTTCCATGTCAAAAGTTTTTCCAATTGCTGTGACAATGTCGTATGCGTTTTTATTGTATTTCATTGATCTCTTCATTTTTATCTAGTTGCTTACGTTCAAATATGTTTATTTTTGTTTGTAAATTGTGTATTAAAAAGTCTTTTTGTTCGTTTTTTTTTTTTTGTATTCTAGGATTTCATTCATCAAGGTCTGTATAAGTTGAGTGTTCCTTGTAAGAGCGGAATTTAATTCATCATAATTAACAATTTCCTAGAAAAAAATATATATATGCAAAAAAAAAAAAAAAAATAAATAAATAAATTAATTAATCTAAATATACTTATGCATTGTATATCCATTAAGTAGAACTTTAGTTTACCTTGTGGAGTGAGTTTTTTGTTTTTCACTCAACATCATCAGCAAATGTGCGCACTGCGGCTGGTGCAAGGCGAAAAAACGTGAGTACCCACGAATAAATCTCAATCTTTTTTTTTAATGAATGAGTGTATGAGAAAGGTTATTTACATTTTTTTTCAAGTCCTTTTGCTATATAATAATTATGTTATGAAGTTTTAACAAATAAGTCATATCCTAAATCTCTAACAATGGATATGAACAAGGGCGAAATGTGACGTGATGCACATTCGTGTTTATAAAGGTGTTTAGTAAATTTGGATTTTGGGTTAATTTTTTGAAATTAATTAAAATATATATTTGTTTGGACGATATAAAAGATTTAGTTGTAATTTAAACGTTTTAATTTGAAGAAAGCAAATGCATGTTAACTAATTTGACACAGTAGCAAGAATAATTTTTCTATGATTTATTTTGTTGATATGGAATTGATATGATATATTTTTTTGACGGAAAGAACCTCGATGAAGAACATATTGTGATGTCCTGAGTAGTATGAACTATAGGGGCTGTGTTCAAGAGCGGGTAGGACATAGCACGATTGCGAAAAGGAATTGCTTCTTTGGCGGAAGAGGGATAGCCCAGGTAGCTATCATGGCTACAACAACATCAGTCGCGGTGTATAGTTCAGTTTTCGACGAAAGTTTGAGTATCCTTTTATTCGTTTCCGCGAGTTTCTTTTGTAGTATAAAGCTGCAAGAACCCCCCCCCCCCACTCATTCCGACGAGCTGATGCCATGCTTCGACAAGCGTGCCACTGCTGCTAACTTCGGACATAACACAACTTCCGGGACATAACACAACTTCCGGTTCTCAAGGATTTTCTGAAATCTTATTATTACAAAAATTTTGTTCCCAACAAGTAAGCTCAATGCATTAGACCAGCATTGCGATCCCGACAATAGCGTGTTAGCATTTCCAAGCTTATACTTTTTATTAGAATTCAATGATAGCCTGTGGAGATCCCGAACAGGTTTTATAAAAAGTTAATAAAATCGGGACCCCTCAGAGCTTTATTTTAAATTTTTCTATAACTTGTACGGTTTGCTAAGAGATGGCGTAACTTGTATTATTCCGTTGTTATTATTCCATTCGAACATGCGTTGGAAAGCTACTGTCATTGTACGTCATTTCAGTATATATCATTCATTTGAAGCGTAAACAACAATAATTTTTTTTCACTCAAATATGTCGAACTTTGTGCTGAAAAAGTGTTTTTGCGGGGAGTTCTTCTTCATTACTTTAATATGAAGAAAAGTGCTGCCGAAAGTCATCGCATTTTGGTGGAAGTTTATAGTGAACATGCGCTAGCTGAGCGAACGTGCCAAAAGTGGTTTGCACTATTTAAAAGGGTGTAAATGTTGAACAAGATCGACGAATTGACTGCGCCTTGCTGAAGACCATTTTTAATTTGAAATATTCCAAGAGAAGTCACATCACCATTTTTCACGATGAACTGTCTGTTGGTTAGCATATTATAAAGAATATACAAGGGTAGTCAGTTTATAGAAAGGACCCTCTAACCATATGGTGTCGTATGCCTTCTCCAAGTCAACAAGGCAGTCACCAGTACATTGGTTTTTGCCTTAATTCCATTGGATATCGGACATTAGTTTAGACGCGGCATGTGAGATATCATGTCCCGCCTTAAAACCGAATTGTGTATCCGGAACTAAATGTTTGTCCTCAACCCACTTAGTCAAAGCTCTATTGATTACCTTTTCAAACACACATAAGGAGTCTTATCGACCGGAGATTCGCCGGATTGGATATACCCTTTGGCTTTTTGGGGATAGGTTGAACCACCGCCGTTTTCCAATGCGCTGGATAATGTGCATTATTCATTGCATTATTAAACAAGATGGTGTATATATCCTCTGCTTCTAGATATCAAGGCACAATGTTCGGATTACCATCGGTCCCCACTGATTTTTTAGCCCTGATTGTATTGAAGATCTCATGAAGTTCTTCCTTTGAAATTAACGGGGGTATGTAACCCTCTCAGGTAACGCCATTATTTGCCATATTTTTGTTGCTGAACCGGGTGAAACCAGCGCCCTCGGATCGCCAGTTCTCTATTTTATTTCGAAAGTTGAAGTCGTGCACCAATATGCGATTGTCCAGGTCATAATTAGGGCCAATGGTATCAGCGGCTTTGTATACTTCTTGGAGAGTCACCCGTATAGCCACAATCTTCTCCTGAGGATTCTTGATTACAAAAAAGTCGTCATCATCAGCGGCCTCACTTCGATCAATACCAGCTATTGTCAGTAACCGTTCGTTGTCTGTTGTCCGGGCTATTTTAAGATACTGAACGTCATTTTGATTTTTTCTCCGAAATAATTTATTTCTTTGCGGGAACCTATTCGCGTTGCTAATGTTTACAGCCCGAACCTTGTTGTTCCAATACAAACATACAGAAATTCTATAATTCTCTTTATTAACATTTGAATATCGACGAATTCAGTGTCCTAATCTCCGGGTCTTGTCTGTCAGTTAACTGTCTGTACAGGTTTTTGAGTCTTGACAGAAGTCTACTTTCTGTCGGTACAGTGCGTCAATAACAGGGTTGCGCGACAGGTCTTCGTTAGTCGTACGTTGATACTGCGGTATTGTAGTGTCCATTTTTAGTTTAATTGTCTCGTCCATCATTTTTAGTTACTTGTTGATCTCCTCGTTTCACAAATTCTATTGGACGGTGGGTGGAGCGTGTTCGAGAAGAGTGCTCTTGTCAAGCGTGTCCATTTAGTCTTTCCGTAGTTGTAAGAATATATTTGGACAGACTCCTCCAATTCCGCAATTTCGTAAATTCGGTACTAAAACCGCAATGGTCGCTGTCATACACGAATGTTCACAGACAGTTTAGTGTTTGTAAATTCGTACCTGTCAGTCGTATACGCTCGTCGTATTGCAGTCGATCCAAATATGACGCGCCTCTGGGAAACGATGGGTTATCTGTCGCTTTAAGACCGAATCTGTACATGACATCGTGCTGACCCCACCAATTGAGTAGAAGGTTCCCTCTAGTATTTGGCAAATTATTTCCCCAATCTCTGTGTTTAGTGTTGCAATCTCCGACGATTATAAAATAATTTTAACCCAATTCCAGCCTCAGAAGTCGAAAAAGCGTGTCGAGCTCTGTAATTAATAAAGTAGATTGTGAAGCTTCATAAACAGAGGCCAAGTATAGCCGTTTGCCACTGCGGAGCGGGATATAAATGACGACTGCCTCCAACAGTTTGTGCTCATGGGTTAACTTGGTTTCGCTAGCGAAAAGCACTTGGCCCCGGAGAAGCAACAGTCGCATGCTGTACCGTAGCCCCCTTACCTGCCGCCATATGGGCGTAGGAAATTTGGGACGTGACGACTGGTGTTTGAAACCTAACAGGTGAAGGTTTGACCTGGTTTTGATTCTTTAATGTCAGCGAACTTAGGACAACCTCGATAGTCTGCGGGATGTTCATTTCCTACCCAGAGCACACTCCTCGGAACGGTTGTTCTTTGCGCACTTCACGCATCGAGGCTGTATTTGGCAGTTCGACGTCTGGCAGCAAATAACATTATAAAGATTTGATTTATAATGTAAAATAAAACACATAAATTTGAAAGTGAATTTAAAATTTTTATCATCGATTAAAAGAACAACTTATAAAATTTACTTCTTGAAAATGATGTTAGCCACGACTAATTCTGAGGTGGTCCATTCCGAAGGTCCAATCTTGGGCTACTCGTTCGAGCATAGCTACTGGTACGCGCATAACACGAGTAATTTTGGTTTCCATATCGTCAATCGTAGCTGTCTTATTCCTGAGGACCTGAGACTTTACATATCCCTATAGAAATTAGTCAAGAGGTGTGATATCGCACGATCTAGGTGGCCAATTCAACGTAGCAAAACGAAAAATTAAACGCGCTGTATTGCTCGCAGCGCCGTCTTGTTGAAATCAGGGCTCACCGAGACCGTGTGCTTGAATTTCAGGAAGCATATAGTCTGTTAACATGGTGCGATAACGGTTACCATTGACGGTAAGATTCTGATTGCTTCATCCACCAGCCCATAAACCACACTATAGCGTTGTTTTTAATGAATGTAATGTTAGCTTTTGGTACTCTTCGGATTGATCATTAGCCCAAATGCAGCAATTTTGTTTATTAACCTATCTATTGAGCCAGAAATTGACTTCATGAACAAAATTTCACGATAAAACACCGGATTTTCATTGAGTTTTTCCAGACCCCAAACACTGAAAATATGACGCAAATTCAAGTCGCCTGGCTTCAATTCTTGCACAAGTTGAATTTTGTACGCTTTTAGGCCGAGATCCTTACGTAAAATACGCCAAGCCAAGCTGCTGAGAACGACGACGAATCGATTTGCCACGGTCTTCGCATACACTCTCAGCTACAGATGCTATATTCTCTTCACTACCTGCTGGATGTGGTCTAACCGGTTGAGTATCATCCACTTATGTAAACTGGGACTCAAATTTGTGAATGATATTGGCAATTGTGGTTTTACTAGGTCGATTATGCGCACCATAATTTTTTCGAATCGTACGAAAAACATTTCTTACAGTACGCTGATTTTTGTATTACAGCTGAAAAATTTGGAGACGCTATTGTGATGTGAGTCATTTCGTGGTGACTTGCCGAACGAAACTGAATACAAATAATAAAGCATGTGATAGAAGTCACACGTGGTGTTTCAAAAAAAGCTTATTGAAATTCAAACCTCACGATGGATCACTCCTTATAAAGCTTTCGCTTCTTTTTAATTTTTCCCAGTGAAATATATGGTAGTCTAGGACATTGGTACTCCTTAGACCATCCAGACGGTAGACTCACTTTCTCCCACCTGGCTCTAGCTGTGATAAGTGGCTCTACCCCCACAAGCTTTAGTCCTTCGCACTCCTTCTCTTTGAGCGGTGCCAAAATCTCCTCAGGATCAGAAGACGATTCCAACCCTTTCAGCAGCATCGACTGCCGCTTTTCACACTACGGTGCGAATGAGAAGTGCTCCGTCGTCGTTTCTTTTAGGAGCACTTTTACTTTCGCGTTGCCCTCCACTGTATTACAGTGAATGACATGGCGAGCGTTCCCCAATCTCTTAGTGTTAAAATTATTACCAATGACTAACTTACACAGGTCCTTGGTTGCACTTACCTCTAGTTTATAGGTGTTGATAGGAGGCACCTTCTCCTTCTTCTTCTTTTATTGCTGATAATGCTGTTGTTGTTGCTGCTGTTGTTGTTGTTGCTGCTGCTGTTTTTTCAGCTGCTGTGGTTTTATCTGTTGTTCTTTATGCAGATGTTGCTGTTTTCTGCTGCTGCTGTTGTTTCTGCTGCTGCTTTTGTATCTGCTGCTGCTGGTTTTGTTGTTGTTGCAGTTGTTGTTTCTGTTCTTGTTGCTTTTCTTGTTGGGAGATCTCTGCTTCTATTTGCTCCATCTGCCTGCATGCAGTTTGTTTCTGCTTAATAGCAAGCACTTTTTCTTTCATCTGTTCCATGCTGCTATTAAGATCTTGTATTTGTTCATCCTCATCTTCCGACTCAGATACCGCTAAAGAGGCAAAGTTGTTGTTGCCCCCCTCATAACGGACCTCATCAAATTTTTTTGCTTTGTTGTGCTGACTTTGCTGTTTCAGCTGTTAAAGCAGCGCTTATTTTCATTTTGGTTAAATTGAGAGTGGTTTTCCTTTTCTTCCTACTTTTGATGGCTTTCGCCGAGGTACCGGCAACAGTGTTGTTGCCTTTTGCAACTCCCGTTATGGGAAAAGCGGAGCGCTCTCCACCATCCATCACATGTTTTTGTTGGTTTTGTTTTGCTAATATTTTATTGCATGTATTATATATTTACACAAAAAAAAATTTAAGTTTGGACCGGAATGAAACCCGTGTCTTAAAATTTGGTAACCGACGCCGCTCCGCTAACCGTTTGGTTCCAAGTTAATTAGCAAAACCACCAATAATTACACTTGCAAGGAAAACTGAATCACTTTCTTTTTATTTTGTTTTTTTTTTTATCCCCTTTTTTTATTTTTACTTTAGGAAAAGCCGAAACACTTATAATCTCTGCGGAGATCTGCGAACGACTTCAATCCTTGAGCGGTAGCCTTACTACGATTAATCGGATTTAATTTCGGGTTAACTTGAAAGTGAGCTTCGCATTCGGGCTCCTCCTCGCTCATGGTGTGATCTTCTGATTCCCAATTTTTTTACGAGTTTATTTTATGATGTGGGTGACGGTTTTGTGGCTACATGGCAGTGAGCTACTGTGTCAATGATGCAATCCATTCCAATTTGGAATTGCGCAATACTGTAAGGTTATTTGATATCTTTCTATCCCTGGTATGAGAAGATCAAAAAATATTTCTGCTTCTAGCAGCATATCAATATGTTGGACGGAAGAGTATGTCTGATCTGCAAGTCGTATATGCGGTGGTAGCCTCCAAAGCGTTGTATCTATTTCGTGTACCGTTTTTGGTTGGACATTACAGGGCTTGCACTTCTCAGCGGGAGATGGTAATTATTCTACATTCTACAGATTTTTCTTTTTCTTCAAGATATGTTGTAAAATTGCCGTGGAAAGATATCAACGCTAAATTTAATAGGAGGAAATCAAGTGACGTAAGATCAGGTGATCTAGCAGGCCGTTGCCCTGTACCCCCTCATCCGATCCATCGTTGATGGTAAACATTGTTTAATACGCCCCGGGTTACTTGGGAATAATGACCTTGACCTTGAAAATGGGTCTCAAGGTCAAACTCGTGGTCACCATTTTATGTCCCCTTCAGAACCTTGTGACTTTTGTCTGAAACATTTTTCGCGATATTTCGTACTTTTCGAGTAATTTTGATGTCTTAAGTTTTATAGCGCAGATTACGAATCTGTCAAAAAAATAGGTGTTCCCATTAAAAAATCAAAAGTGACCTTCGTTTGACCTTGAAAATGGGGCTCAAGGTCAAACCCGTGTTCATCGTTTTAAGTCCCCTACAGAACCTTGTGACTTTTGTCTGAAACATTTTTCGCGATATTGCGTATTTTTTGAGTAGTTTGGATGTCTCAAGTTAAAAAACTCACCCTGTGTAATCAAATAAAGATCCTGTTTCAGGTTTTGTGGAAAAAGAAAAGACCTTGGGATGAAATACTTACGGGTGATCAACTTACGGAATGGAATGAATGCATCAAAGGTATACTGGAGTTAGAGGACGTGACTTTTCCGAAGGCAGTACTTCCATCCTAAGCACACGAAGGAGGTACCCTCCAGATTCATCTTTTTGCGGACGCCAGATCTAAGGCTATGGTACAGTTGCATACCTAAGATGCCTCCTGCATTTTGGACAAGCTTCAGTTTTCTTCTTATATGCCAAAAATCGAATTGCTCCTTTGAATATGGATGGGGCAAATTAGTTAACTCTTCCCAATTCAGAGCTTACTGCTGTTTTGATTGCAGCCAGACTACATTCGTACCTTGAAAAAAGCCTCAAGTTATCCACAGTTAAGTATTTCCAATGGACTGATTTTAAAATAGTCGTAAGTTGGATCCAAGGGAACATGTAGAGGTGGAAACCTTGTACTAAGAACCGCGTAGATGAAATAAGACGCTTGACTAAAGTTTCGCAGTGCAACCACTGCAAAGGGAAGGAAAATCCTGCAGATCTCCTAACCCGAGGTGTAAGTGGCATAAATATAATCTTTGTGGTCACCGTGGCTTAAGGAGAACATTGATGATGTCACTACTTATGAATATCAAGAATACACCGTCGTCGATATAGTGCCTTCAGTCACATTGTCATCACTAGCACGCGTCAAAGAAGATCCATTGATGTGTTACGAAAACTATAGTATTTGGAAGCGCGTTTTTCGAGCGACAGCTTATGTTTATTGTTCCGTGAAGTGCTTTAAGTAAAAGCGAAAATTGGAACCTTTAATTAGATCTTATGCGTCTGTGAAGTCCTTATCAGCCACCGAGATCCAGATCGCAGAAACCTATTGTTTGAGGTTTAAACATTTTGCTAATGAGATTTGTTTGTAGCAGAACGGTAAAGACTTAACTACATCGTCTAGAATCTGCGAAATATTTCCGCTCTTAGACAGTTTTGGTGTCCTCAGGTTATGAGGCCGTCTTCAATTATCCGAAGAGTCAACAGATGTGAAACACCCTATCATACTTCCGGTTAAATCGCATATCGTGAATACCATCATTGACGACTACCATCAGCGGATGTTGCACGCCGGTGTTGCTACCGTACTCTCTGAGACACGTAAAGATTTGTGGATTCTTAAAGGTCGACAGATCGTCAAGAAACTCATTAAGAAATGTTTAACCTGCAGGAAGCTTTAAGGAGCCCCTTGTTTCCAGCCATTAGTCCCATTGCCTTCGGAGAAGGTCTCATTATCGCGGCCATTCGATAATTTGGGAGTCGACTTCGCGGGCCCAGTCCATTGCTTCGACGATAAATTTGAAGCTGGCAATGTTTACATCGCTATCTAAGAGCTGACAAGAAATCTATCGACTACTGACTTCCTACTGGCACTACACCGATTTATTGTCAGACGAGGTGTTCCTACAACTATATTGTCTGACAACGCTTGAACCTTTCGACGAGCTGCCTTGGAGCTTCATAACACGAATTTTTTTGGAATTGAAGATGCTATCCAGGGATTTCTTTCACAGCGGAAGATCAAGTGGCGCTTTATAGTGGAACGTGCGCCTTGGTGGGATGGCTTCTAGGACTGGTTTATCCAAGTAATGGTTTATTGGTAACTTAATTTCAAGTAGCTCAGAGCCATTGTCGTCGAGACGGAATCTTTCACAACTAACACCCTCGGACTTTCTGGTCGAGCCTAGAATTCTAGATCTGGATACATCGCCAAATGATGCGGAAGCAGAGGTGCTTCAAAATGTTGGAAACAACTAAGCTAAGGTTCTACACCCCTTTCATCATAAGCTAGGCAAACAGATAGTGCAATTGAAAGCAGGAGACGTAGTACTCGTTTTAGACCAGATGACACAACACATAAATTGGGAAATGGCTGTCATCGAAGAAGGATTCCAAGGGAGAGATGGAAGGGTAATATCTTGTCGAGTCAGATTACCTGATGGGAAGATGTTACGATGACCGATTCAGCTGATTTACCCACTCGAACTTCAGCTGAATTTCCTTTTTTACAATGTACCTTTTTTTTATCTTTATCTTTTCCTTTTGTCAATGTATCCTTTATATATATCTACTCGTATATTTCACATATATTATCAACTACTTATTTTCATGTGTTATTTACTACTATGGATGTATGTGTATTACAACCAATTTAATTTGCATTATTTTTTAGTATAATTCCTATTACTTGTACAGTTATAAAATTTAATTGTGAGCCAGGGTCTAATAGTGCACGACATAGAATACGTTGACAAACGCAGTAGCCATATAGACATGACTTTTTCTATTTCTGCTGTATTAATAGATGTGACAGATGGTTAGTCGACACTTAAAATATTCTTATCTTTAAAACGCTTACCCCATTGATTAGATTGAAGGTTATCATCACTGCTGATTGGATGCTGTTGACTGCACTATTCCTGCTGATTAAATTTCTTCTTCTGCTGATTGTCAGCTGAATTCTGCTGGTGTTGGTTGCACTCTTCCTGCTGATAGGAAGGCATTTTGTTCCGGTGATTATTAGCTGAGTTTTGTTGTTGTTGATTTTTCTGCTATTGTGGCTCCTTATGATGTAGAAGGGTGTTGTGTTTGCCATCTCATTTCCGGCACTTCCTGGACTGACATGTTTGGGAGTGTTGACCCACCTTCAGGCAATTTCTCCAAAGTTGTAGTCTGCGGACGGCTTTATCTCGATAATTACCTGAAAGAGATAAAAATTGTGAGCAAAGATAGATTTTATGTTTACCTGAATGACACATAGCTCAATTGATGCTATTGTCGCTATTTGCTGAAACTAGAACGGAAGATCTCTTTCTTTCGTCTCGACTGCCAATGGCTCGAACAATCCCCCTCTTTCCTTATCCAACTTTTGAAGCATAAGATCGACAACTATTGAATCCCAATTGGTAACTCAGAATCCCAGGTTCGTCATTGCCTGCATCAACTCTGAAATGAAGGCATAGCACTGATGTTGGAGTGGTTGCTGGCTGGGCTAAATGTAACGAACTAACAACTAGCGCGTACTAAGACCCACTAGTTGAGGATGCACTGGCTCGTCCCGTCTAGTTTGACAGCCACCTCTGGGAAAAATATCGAAACCAAACACACCTGAGTTTCAAACTAGTACACTACCCGCCTGCGCCCTGTACAGTTATAAAATTTAAGAGAATGTTTCACTACGTCCTTGGGAAACCTAATCTGAGCACTTGTCTAAGGATCTTTAGAAAATATTCATGAATAAGAGTAGCGGTTCCTTTTGCATCAGAACGGCTTGTCGTTTGACTTGGCTTCGGCACTGGTGGTGGCTCCACTTTACCCTTTGGAAATGCCCCTGTATGTAGGCCACCCTTTGAATAATTTATCGTTTCAATTTCACCAGTCTCCTCTCGTTCCATGTATTCGTCTATGCGACAATGGATTTCACTTCGCAAGCGGTCTGCGATTTTCTGCATAGCCTAAAAGTAGTCCTTCTTGAAATAAGGATGCTCCAACTGATCGGTGAAGTTTTCTTGGATAATATTGTACGCTTCATCAAACCTTTTCCAATTCCGCTCTAATTCATCACCACGCTCACGTAGATAGCTGAGAGTTTTTCTTGACTCGGAGTCTTTGTTGAAGTTACGACTGATCCGACAAATTACTTCTCTCACTAATTTCTGTTGAGTCGCCTAGTACTCAAGGTCTTTCACTTCACTTAAGTTTTCTGTGTGAGACATCTTAAAAGTCCTTTCACGGTCGCCAAATAAATGTTAACTCAAATAGGATAAAAGAAGGACCGCATTTAACGTTATTCAACACACGATTGACAATTTTATTGTTTTTATAAACAGAAATTTTATTTGCACACGCAATGTGCCTCAGATTATTATTTGCTGACTATTGCTTCCAGCCGTGAGAACAGACATTGGCGGATGATTCGAAAATGTGAGTCCGTGAATTTATACCAGTGTGTCTGGTCCCATGCTTGGAACGATATCAGCATAACAGTAAGTTAATGAAAACGCAAATCGACAAAAAGTATTAGAATTGAAATCTTATGCGTAACTTAACAGCAGTCAACCCCTTGATTCCTCAACAGGGTACTCAATATATATGAGTTGATAATAACTCTTAAGTTCTGACGTTGAACTTCGATATATGATAAAAATTCACGCCATTTTTCAGCTCGTGGCAATTCGCTGAAGAAACCCGAACTTGATCGCTGAGGAATTAAGTTCGGAGGAGCTTCGAAGGACATATGGGTTAAGGATTTTATTTATCGTATTGAGACTTTAAAAGAAAGCTTCCATTTAGATTGGTCAGATATTATGCCAAATTTCCACCTTTTGCTTTTTTTTACCGCTGAGAACTAGTATTGGCAGCGAAGCTGTCCACGATTCAGCTGGAACAAACTGCATCTGCCATGCAGAAGCAGTTTAGAAACCATGTATAAAACTTTGAGATTATAAAACAGATAACGACAAGGCGGCAACTTTCAAATGAATCTTTTGAAGATTTTTATAATGTTATTCCACACCTTCGCAACCAACTGCGCGAGCCAATTCCACAAGTTACTAAAAATCGTCAAGGGTAATATTAGTTATAAATATGCTTTTGAATTATATCTTTCCCATGTCAATCTATTCGTTAGAAATATTTCACGAGTGGTGTCGCAAGGCGGAAAAAATGATTGAATCTCGAGATGTCTTTCGTGTTCAGCCAAGTTGCCCTGCTTACAGAAAGGTTTGTGAGTTAGATGAAGATATTCAAGAGTTGCCTATTGATGAAGTTAATGCGCTTGACTCTCCAAATTCCGTAAATCATAAGGTGAAGTGTTTTAATTGCAAGTGTGAGGAACGTTCGTTCATGTCCTGCACTTACCCGGTACGAAATTTATTTTGCTACCGATGTGGAGTGAACAACTGCACAACAACTCAATGTCCAAAGTGCAATCTTCTTTCGGGAAACCGGAAGCCGATTGTAAAGCTCACCGGGAAATCACGCTCTACCCGAAACAACAGCAGCAGCAGCAGCAGCGTATCATTGTGTTGCCTCCTATAAACACCTATAAAGGTAAATAGAACCCAAGACCTCTGTAGGTTGGTCATTGGTAATAGTTTTAGAATTAAGAGATTGGGGAACAGTCGCCATGCCATTCACTGTAATACAGTGGAGGAATACGCGAAAGTGAAAGAGCTCTTAAAGGAAACGACGACGGAGCATAACTCATTATAAGGCTATTAAAGAGCAGCCGGTAATACTTTTAGTTAAGCGCACAATGTGCTTTGACCGTCTAATATCATAAATGTATATAAGTACTGAAAGTATAATTTAATGTGATGAAAACTGAAGCCGTGTTATTTTAATTTCTTTTTTTGTGAATTTGTTTGTTTTTGTTACTTCTATAGTTTTTTTACATATTGCGTTCACCACTTTTTTTCACGCAATATTTTATTGATGGTTTATAAAGAAATACAAACACCGTTTATTTATTCTACAACTATATATAGGGTTTTCTAATAACGACTTGACAACTTTTTTTTAAATAAAAGGCAAACCATTTGAGATATTTCAAAAACTTTATTATTGTCTTCAAGTACAATCAAAACATTTAGACTTCGTTCATATGGCCACCACGGGCAGATTTGCAGTGGTCGATTCGTTGGACCCAATTTCCAACGACTCGGCCACACATTTCGGCCGAAACGGCCGCTATTTTGCGTTCAATGTTGGCTCTGAGCTCTTCCAACGTCGTCGGCGTGTTGGCATAAACCAACGATTTAGCGTAGCCCCACAGAAAATAGTCAAGCGGTGTTAAATCGCACGAATGAGGCGGCAAATCGACTGGCCCATGTCTTGATATAACACGCTCACCATACTTACTCTTCAATAAATCGATTGTAGCGTGTGCTGTGTGGCTTGTGGCACCATCCTGTTGAAACCACATGTCGTCCAAGTCCATATCTTTCAATTCGGGCCAAAAATAATCGGTGATCATGGCGCGATAACGCTGACCATTCACAGTAACGTGACGATCGTTATTGTCGACGGAAAAATATGGCCCAATAACGCCACCGGTATGCAAGCCGCACCAAACAGTTATTTTTTGTGGATGAAGTGGTGGTTCATGAAGCATATTTTGCTAATTGACGAACCAAAAATGAGCCCCGTCACTGAAGATGATTTTGCGATAAAATTCATCATTTTGAGGCATCTTCTCCAGAACCCAATCGGAAAACGTAGTTCGTTAGTGTATTTTATCATGAAAATGTTTAATGAGTTTACTGAATAAATTGACAGTGACAGTTTGATGATTAGTGAAAAAATGCGTTCACAAATTAAATTCAAAGTTGTCAAGTCCCTATTGGAAAACCCTATATATATATATAGGTTAAGGAAAATTATGTTCACAAACATAATTGACACCATCTGAAGTGCACATTCTGGCAACAAACAACACATTCCATTCCCGTAGAGCACGAGTGCTGCAGTTACACCTGCGACATCGATGTACGTGATTTAATCCGCCGACGCAGCACTTGACCAGAACCACAATTGTATTTAAGCTTATTCAAATTCGTTGTTAGTTCAGTCTTAATTTAGATGTAAGGGCAACCTATGTCGGAATAAAAATAAACATTTTTTTTTTTTTTTAATAAAACATTTTATGCTTTTGTCACCCAAACAGGGACCCGATTAAAATAAACGAAGAACAGTCATAGTACGTTATAGCGCATTCTGTTCGCGTCGGTAAAATAATAAAAAAAAAAATCCGGTCAATCCGGTCCTATGTAAAGGTAACCCGCTAAAAGGCCCTAAGAACGCCTCAGTGGAACTCGTGAATAGTGTGTAAACTAGATCCTGAGTTACCGTACAAGCACGGACAAGAAGGAGCTATCTGGAACAACGGCGAGGGATGTTGCCATTACTTACCTTGTAAGTTAGAATTAATTTAGAATTAAGAAAAAATAAAAGTAAAGTGAATTGGGAAAAAATAAATATATGAAATTAAATTTAATATTAATAGTAAAAACAAAAGTGAAATAGAGTAGAAGTAAAAGAAAGTATCTATTGATAGCAAGCAAAAGAATAAAATATAGTTTTTTTCTCTCCTTAACAAAAAAATAAGTAAAAATAAAAAATGTATATAAAAAATAAAAAAGTAAATAAATGAATAAATAAATAAATAAATATATATATGTATATACATATATTTATATATATAAATAAATATTAAAAAAAGGAAATATATACAATTTTAATTTTAACTGTTATTATTGTTTCAAAGGTTAAGATTTTCAAAGTAATTTTTTTTTAACATTAATATTTTTGCTAAAATCAACATTCTACAATACGTAAACCTCTTGTTACCGTCTCCATTTTTGAAAAGCTCTCAGGCTACAGCACGTTTCTCTTCTTCTTATCTATTCTTTTGCTATAAATAAATTTCGCGTTTTTATAAAATGTGCTAGGTTCGTGTCCTTATAAAATAACTTGTGTGTCTCCCCTTGAAACCAAAGTCTATCGTCACATAAAATGCCTACAATACGGTCAAGAGCTAATAACGACACGATTGTCCACAATCCTCCATTAACTGAAGATCCGAATACATCCCAACAATCCAGTTGTACGGATCTTCCAAAGGTAAGATGTTCCTCCGAACTAAAAGTAGTCGTTGCTTCTGTAGTAAACCGAATTCTTGAGCAGCAAGGCAGAAGATTTGCCGAAAATGTACTAAGCCCAACCTCTAACCGTTTCAGCGGTGTGGACCAAACCATCACTCCAGAGTATAGGAACCTTCTGGAAGACCTTGAAAAGGTACCTGGTGTTGTTCGCTGTTTAAGAACCTTCTCCGGAGATGCCAGAGAATTTTCTTCATGGAAGAAAAACGTCGAACGAGGGCTAGGAATATATGCACACACAAGAGGACGCCCAAAATATTATGGGATTCTAAATGTAATACGAAATAATATTATCTCGAGTCTTATAATACTCCACCCAACTGGGAAGCTATCGTCAGTTGTCTGACAATGCACTATGCTGACAAACGCGATGTCAGTATATTAGAGTACCAGATGTCACACATGACCCAAGGTAATGGTAGTATTCAAGAGTTCTATCAAAGAGTCTGTTCTCAACTGACTTTAATCATTAACAAGATATCATGCTTGGATGTAAGTCCCGAGTCTATCCGACTCCTCACCCATACCTACTGAGACAAAGCGTTAGACACATTTATCAGGGGCTTACGAGGAAATCTCTCTGAACTATTAGGTATGAAAGAACCGGCCGATTTACCACAAGCCCTGCATCTCTGCCTGAATCAAACGTTCAGAAACCAGTTCATCAATGCTAAACAAGGACCAAATAAGAAACCTTTCGCTCCACAACATCTTTGTCAACAACAGGTATTCCTTCAGTTTCCATTTCGTCCTCCACACAACCCAACTACGTCTCCACAATGTTCGACTCCACAAAGAAATTTAAACTTAATCTCTCGACTCCATTATCCAGTTTATTCTCCTTATCAGCCGTATCCTTATTTTTCTCGCTATAACTATAACTTCGCTCCACAGAATCAGTCACCTAGTATTAGATATAATTTCGTTCAGGCTACCAACCCTAATTTAGCTCCCATTAAAACTGAAGTCTTGACACAAGGAAGAAGCAACCAGATCAGAGCTGTAAATAACCAAAATAGGCAAACGCACTTCAACTCGTCAAACCCTGAACCACCCTTCCAACAGCATTCCAAAAACCCCAACCAACATAACTTCCATATCGACTCAAAGGTAGGAAGCTCCGAGAACCCAACAAACTGCACTCAGACTACTGAGCATATAAGCATAGACGAGAATGCATATGCACAAGCTTACGCAAACTGCATTCAGAACTTTGCCCCTATTTCACTTGAACAACAGTATCAATTAGAACAAGAGTATCAAATGGGACAACAATATCAATCAGAACGGCAGTATCCAGAAGAGCAACAATGCCCAACAGAAAACCCATATCCGACTGAACAATTGCTTAAGTGTAGCGACATACATTTTTTAGGTTAGCGAACTCTTCGCTGCCTTATTTCGAATGCAAAGCGAAGAATGGAGAAATCTTAAAATTTCTCATCGACACTGGGTCAAGTCTAAATTACATCAAACCTGACTTAGTATTGTAGAAAACCCTATCCCGAATCAACAAAACTTTTTTGCTAAATCCATAGCTGGTGATGTAGAACTTAGTCACCGTATATTTATTAATCTTTTTGGTCTTAAAAATGTCAATATAAAATTTGTATCTACCCCAAAGATAGCTTTATGCAAATCCTGAATACGGTTCGAATCAAAATTAAGCAACTAAAATCCCAATCGGTAAGCTCACTAGCCGTCAAGACCAATCACCTGACTCCAAAACAGAAAATTCTATTGAATTCAATTACCAACAAACATTTAAACTTATTCTCCGAACCTGAAGAGAAACTGACATACACCATGAGAGTTATTGCAGAAGTCAGACCCTCTACAGATGAACCTGTGTTTACCAGACTTTACCCCTTCCCTATGTCTCTGAAGGCAGAAGTCGACAAACAAGTCAATAAAATTCTAGACTATGGTATAATGAGACCTTCACGGTCTCCTTACAATTCACCTGTTTGGGTCGTGCCGAAAAAACCTGATTCCACTGGACTAAGGCAATATCGTATGGTCATAGATTACAGAAAACTTAACTCTATTGCAATAGCCGATTGATACCCGATCCCTGACATTTCCGAGGTAATTGCTCAACTGGGAAAGAATAAGTTCTTTACAGTACTAGACTTAAAAAGTGGCTTTCATCAAATTCCCCTTAAGAAATCTGATATGATATCTGATAAGACAGCCATATGGATTAAAGAACGCTCCATCGATATTCCAGCGAGCGCTCGACGACATTCTACGTAAACACATCGGAAAATCCTGCTACGTTTACATCCATGATATAATCATCTTTAGTGAAAATGAAGTCCAGCACGCCAAACATATCGAGCAAATATTTAACACACTGAGCAAGGCAAATATGAAAGTCCAATGAGACAAATGCAATTTTTTCAAACCTCAAGTAGAATTGCTTGGTTTTCTGATCTCTTCTAAAGGTATTGAAAGTAATCCAGGAAAAGTCGAATCCATTTTAAATTCAATCCGCTTTGTTAAGGATTACGCAAAGCTCGCAAAACCCCTAACAGCCCTTCTAAGGGGGAGGAAAGACGAGTGTCCAAAACCCAATCTGCTAAAAAAAACAATAGAACTAAATTCCGAAGCTCTAGATTCATTTAACAAACTCAAAAATTCCCTTGTTTCGGAAGATGTAATTTTGTCGTACCCGGATTACAATAAACCATTCGACCTCACAACTGATGCCACGAACTATGCAATCGGTGCAGTCGGCAAGGAAATGAGCCGATAACTTGCATTTCTCGAACGCTAAGCAAACATAGGAAAACTATGCAGCAAACGAAAAGGAAATGTTAGCCATTGTATGGGCACTAGGCTCGTTGCGAAATTACCTTTACGGTCCCCCCAAGATTAGAATTTTCACTGACCATCAACCCCTAACCTTTGCATTGAGCAACAGAAACAACAATAGTAAGATGAAAAGGTGGAAAGCAATGCTCGAAGAATACAACCACGAGCTGAAATACAAGAACAAACCTGTTCGCAGATGCAATTTCCAGATACCCGCAATCGTCAAATGTAAATGCCCTTTCAACAACTCAGCATATTGACGAAAGCTCAGCGCAAAACTTGATCCCAAGTATCGAAACCCCAATTAATGTTTTTAAAAATCAATTCTTTCTCCAAAGGGATACCAATCCTTCCCTACGTACCACAGACACACGATAACAGAACTAGAATTCAATGAGGAAAACCTAAAACGAATTTTGAAGCAGTTTCTCAACCCTTCAGTAATTAACGGTATCTACCCTTTACACTTCGCAAATTATAGGATTCGATTCACTCAAATTCAGGTGCAGGATGTTGATGACATTACGCAGTATGTCGAGAAAACAAATTTGACAGACACCCTAATAAACCTATCATTCAAGCAACACATAAACCGCAATATCCAGGCCAAATTGTTCACTTGAACATCTTCTCAACGGAAGGTAAACTTGTGCTTACCACTTTGGATAAGTTCTCGAAATACGCACAAGTAAAGATGTTGAAGTCCAAGGCAATAGAAGATGTACGTCAACCCTTAAGGGATATACTCTTCTCTTTTGGTCTTCCCGACATGGTTGTTATAGACAACGAAAAATCCTTCAATTCAATGTCAATTAGCTTTAAGATAGAGGAAGAGTTAAAAATAAAAATGTTCACTATACTCCCATACTCGAGTACGGTTAACGGTCAAATCGAACGCTTCCACTAAACTCTCACGGAAATAATGAGATGTTTGAAGACAGAAGGTCTTCACAATTCCTTCACGGAACTATTAGAGCGAGCCGCATATGAATATAATTTCTCGATTCATTCAACCACTGGCAAAAATCCTGTGGAAATATTTTTCGGACGCAGAGTTACCTCTGATCCAAAACTTCTTGAAAAAGCACGAAAAGAAACCATTGCGAAAATTCAAACCAAACAAAACATCAACTTCCAATTTCATAACAAAAAAACGTGACCCAATCAAAGAGTATGTCCCCGGTCAGACTATATACGTAAAATAAAATAAGAGGGTAGGTTCGAAACTATCTCCCCGATACAGGAAAGTAATAGTAGCTTTAAAACAGTCCTCCACAGTTATAACCCAATCTGAGTTCATAAATCGCATATAAGAAACTAAAATAAAAATTCTTTTTCAGATCCCTTGTCACAGCGTGTGCTGCTGACTTTCAAATCTTGGACTACTCAAACGCGCAACTACTGACAAAGAAAACCGGTAAAGTTAGATTGCAAGACGGACAATTCAAAATTATACACGTTATAGACTTAGACATTTACCAACAATTTGTAAACGATATGTACTCCTACTTGACAACTAACAGTAGCTCCCAAGAACTATTACTATAAATCGACTGATACCTCAAAAATGGAAACGTTCCCTAAATTTTATCGGTAGCGCTTTTAAGTGGGTCACTGGTTCACCTGACCACGACGACTTCAAAATCATTTCAAATAGAATAAATAACGTGCTTCGGAACAATAATAACTAATTGATTATAAGCAGAGATATAATTAGTAAAATAGACGAAACAACAAAATCAACAAATGTAATAAGTAAAATATTTAATACACGAAATGAAAAATTGTTAAAATTAAGAATAAAATTAATTTAGTAAAAGAAGAAATAACAAATATAAACTATGCCATACAATTGGCCAAGGCAAACATTGTAAATTCATTTATATTATCACAATCTGAAATAAATATCGTAAAAAATACCATAGAACAAGATAATATGATAAATATAAGCATAGAAGAAATTTTAGAATTTAGTGAAGTAAGAATAACATTAGACAAAACAACCATTATAATATATATATTATAAACACACCAATACATACCATACTGTTAAGGAAGAATGTAATAAACTTTTAACAAAACCAATAAAAAAAGGAATGTTAACAAATAAAATTGATTATGAAACTATAATACGATGTAAGAATAAAATTTATGGAATAAGAAACATATGTAAAACCTATAACGAATTGTCAACATGTACGAACAAAGATGTCGTAGATACAAGTAATGATTTATGTATCAACAACCAACATTTGGCTTCAGTAGAAGAAATCGCCAGCGGAATACTTTTCCTTAACCAGTACAACGGCACAATCAATATAAACAACAGAGAGATGAACCTGACTGGAATATATGTCATCCAATTTCACAATACAACAGTCGATGGGAGAAAATAAATGTCCATGGAGAAATTAGGTATTAAATTATTACCAGCATTGTTGCAACCCTTTTCCAACAAATCCGAATTCGAAGAATTTCTGTCGTTAAAAAAGATCAAGGACCTTCACACCAACACCACCAAATTTATCCAGTTGCTAAAATCAGAAGGTGATACTAAACATAACGGAGGTTATGTTTAAAACCATTAACCACGTTACAGAAAGCTCAGACGCAACAAAAGTACCAGAAAGCAGAGAAACCCTTACAATAAGCCCCCGAATTTCCACCATCAGTCAAATTCCAATATTTTGAAAATAGTACAAACAAAACTTGGACGTTTTGACTAAAGAGGGGAGGAGTTAAGGAAAATTATGTTCGCAAACATAATTGACAACATCTGAAGTGCAAATTCTGCTTACACGTAAATGCAACACATCCCGCACTTCGGCTGCATCTCACCTATGGCAACATTCCATTCCCATAGAACACGAGTGCTCCAGTTAAACCTGCGACATCTATGTACGTGACTTAATCCGCCGACGCAGCACTTGACCAGAACCACAATTAGTTATTTAAATTCGTTGTTAGTTCAGTCTTATGACAGGGTTTTCCATCCCTTTCGGGATGCGATCGGGATGGATGATCGCAAGTGTTTAAATGATTTGGAGGATTAGTATTTGTGTCTGTTTTCCTAGTTTGAAGTGTAGGAATATTGTCGTTAATTTCTCAAAATTTTGCAGGATCTGGCTGTTCTTCAGAGGATGTTATGGATAAGTCAAATGGGAGACGAATGCTTTCACCGTATAATAATTCGGCTGGAGTATGTTTTGTGTCATTTTTAATGCTGGTGCGTATCCCTAGCATTATTAATGTAAGTACTTGCGTTCAGTTGTCTGCAATCTTTCCATCATTCCATTTGCTTGCGGATGGTAGGCTGAAGTTCTTATACGAGGGGTTCCAAGTAATTTAGTCAATTCGCTAAAGAGTTTTGACTCGAATTGAGAACCTTGTTCGGTTTTTATTTTGGTTGGAACCCCGTATCGAGAAATATGTTCATGTACATATGTTTTTGCTATTTTTTCAGCAGTTATCTCATAAATGGGATAAGCTTCAGGCCATCGGGAGAATCTATCTACAACTGTCAAGAAATATCTAGAGTTCTCTGAAGGAGGGAGGGGACCTACTATCTTTATATGTATGTGTTGAAAACGACCTGGAGGAATAACGATTTGTTCACATGCTGATTTTGTATGCCTATAATTTTTCTCTCTGGCATGTAACACAATTTCGTGACAAGGTGTTTATATCACGATTCATGCTTGGCCTCAAATACATTTTTGCTATTTTCAGCCTACATAGTTGTGCGTATACCTGGATGAGAAAGTGCTTATAGCTTTACGTTTACTCTGAGGAACAAAAGGTCGTTTTATTTGAGCGGAAACTTCATACCAAAGGGTTAGGTCAGACGTTGAAATGGGCAGAAATTCAATTTTTACGGATGAGTTTATTGGTGTTGTATTTTGTAATAAGGTGAGTTCTTTGTCGTTGCATTGTTCTTTAGCCAACACTTCCAAACTTTGTGAAAAAAGTTCAATAGAATCTGTGTTTAGACGTGAAAGGCTATCTGCCACGACATTAAGTGAACCTATGAGGTATCTTATATCGCTGGTGAATTGCGATATGAGATCTAGTTGACGCTCCTGGGCTTCGTGCTGTTTTTTGTCCAGAGAACGGTTGTTAGAGGCGTATGGTCTGTAAGCACAAACAACTCTTGGCCTTCAGCATAATTGCGAAAATGTTTAATTGCTAAGAAGGTTGCCAACAATTCTCATTCAAAAGCGGAATACCGTGTTTGTGTTAATGTAAGCTTCTTTCTGAAGAATGCGACTGGTTCCCATTCTTCTCCGGCCTGCTGTCTTAGCACCGCTCCTATGTCACTATTAGAGGCCAGTAGTAATGCTTAGTTTTACGTATTCGTGCGGGTGATTAAGCAGGGTTGCTTTTGCAAGAGCTCGTTTCGCTTCGGTGAAAGCTTGCTGACATTACATAGGCCATGTGAACTGTGTTTTCTTCTTTTGATTATTTAATACTGCTATGTAGTTATGTATGGATAACCATATAGTATGTAAGAATACGCGCTAAATGAGGGATAAAACGATGAAAATAGTTTAACTTTCCAACGAACCTCTGGACATCTTTTATTGATTTGGGATTAAACATGTCTGTAATGGCTTTGACTCGATCTGGGGATGGTTGAGTTCCTTCTTACGAGACTTCGAAACCTAGAAATGACAGCTTTGGCACTCCAAATATGCATTTAGAAGCTTTGATACGAAGGCTGTAATCGGATAGTCGTTACACCAAAGTCCTTAAATGAGTTTCGTGTTCCTTGGTTGATTTACTTGCAACCAAGATGTCATCTACATAGATGTGTACGAAATTAAGTCCTTGTGTAACCTGATGCATGAATTTTTGGAATGTTTGGTCTTAAATTAGTAACCTGAAAGGCATTCGTGTGAACTCGAAGAGTCTGTATGGTGTCGTTGCTGCAGTTCTTGGTATGTCTTCTTGTGCGACTGGAATGTTGTGATAGGCCCGAATCAAATCAATTTTTGTGAAAATGGAGCAGCCGTGAAAATTTGTTTGTTAATCATGGTGATTAAATTAAGTCTTCTATAGTCACCGCATGGTCTGGAACCATTGGATTCACGTTTTGTTGCCTTGTGAAGAGGTGAGGTACATGGTGAGGAAGACGGTCGACAAATACCCAGTTAAATCATGTGTTCAAATTTTTCTTTTGCTGCCTTTAATTTGATGGTATTTAGTCGTCTAGGCTGTGAGCTCGGAAGAGGTCCTGTTGTTAAGATGTGATGTTTAATGGAATGGTTTACGGGAAAGTTAAAATTGACTGTTTCCATGAGGATTGGAAATTCGTTGAGAATGATTGAATAGGTATGTTCTATGGAGAAAAATCGAGGGCTTAAAATTGTTTGCTTTCAGGGAGTTCCATGAACGCTAATTTTTGTTAGTGGATATATTAACTTTAAATTTTTAATGTCAATTACCAAACCGGTTTCTTTAAAAAATCTGCATCGATTATTGGTTTTGTAACTGATGCTATAAGGAAGGTGTGGTTAAAATCTTTGGGGTTTGGGATGTGTATTTGCAAGGCTTTTCGCATTTCCTTGCCTTGTCTTTTAATTTAGCATGGAACCAACAAATTTCATTGTTCCTATACCGGTTTGTGTTTCTATTGCGAATAGAGTGACTTCGAGAGCGATTGAGGTTCAAGTTGTTAAGCATCGATGTTATTTTAAGCATTTCGGCTTGAAGTGTTTGATTAAACTAGTGGGCTTTCTCTCGCTGATTTTGATGTGGAGGAGATGGAGAAGGATTACCCGCGCTTTTGCTAATATACTTCGTAAATGTCATCAGCAATTTAAAGCAAATCATTAGTTTCAGTTTTGGAACTTGATTTGATTGATACTTGAACCAATGTCGAAAGACGTCCTTTCCATAATTCTAAAACCAAACTCTCGGATACCATTGCTGACTGCACTGCGATCGACTTTAATCGCCGGTAAAATTCGATCACACATCTCTTCGCTTGACAAAAGAGCTTCGATGCGTTTATTTTCGCTCATCGAATTTCGGTTTATGAGTGTTTTTTTTTTTTTTTAATTAGTGTACGGATTGGAAGGTTGAGGTTCTTGTGCTAAAATTTAAATGACACTTGCGAACACGTCCTGTCGTAAAGCTTGCACGACAAAATAAAATTAAGTTTGATAAATAGTTACGCCCCGGATGACAAATTGCGATTCTATTTAAACAAACCAAGCGGCTGGCATGGTCGTCCAGAACTCTGAAAATTTAACCGATACGGCGTGTACGGCATTGTCTCTCACTTCTGCTCGTTTTTCGTTGGCCATGTTTGTATTTATAACTATAGAACACGCGAAAGAAAGTAATGGAAAAACCGAGATAATCAAAGTGTTAGATGTGCACTATGTAAATTTTGTTCAGACTTGATGGCTCACAAAAGGGGGGTATTAATTTTCAGAAATGTGTATAAATGAACATACGGTAGGTCTATGTACGTATGTGCATAAACTATGATAGCTTAAATTAACTTAATTCAATTATAATTTAAGAAACACTATTAAAAATGAAGAAGAGTCTACTTACGTAATGTGCGGTTTTTGATTCCAGGGTAACGATGTAACGGTAGCTGCTAACAGTATTGGTTGCATCTTTTTGTATGACGATTCAGATGTTGAGTTGCCAACATGAGGGGGTGATTAAGGGGTGATTAAGGGGATGATCGGCTCCAACTGTGGTGCTCCAAGCCCTAACTTGTGTTTCTCGATTGTGATGCTCCAACTGCTGGCGTGGTGCTTCAATTAATAGCGTGGTGCTTATCACGACCGATCACGTTGGGGTCACCAGTGATTACGTTCACCCTTTTTCTTTAACGCAATATTTTATTGATGATTTATAAAGAAATAAAAACACAGTTTTTTTATCTACAACTATATATATATAGGGTGAATCATCGTGAGGTTTGATTTTCCTTAGACTTTTTTTGACAGATCACGCGTGACTTCTATCATTTTTGTTCAGTGTCGTTTAACAAGTCATCTTGGACAGACTCACACAACAACAGCGTCTCAAATTGTTCAGTTGTATTACGAAAATAAGCTTTCTGCGAGAAATGTTTTGCGTGAGATTCGAGGAACTTGCGGTGCCCATAATCGACCTACTGAAACCACTATTGCCAATACAATTCGCAAATCTGAGTCCCAGTTTAAATTCGTGGATGACACACGACCGGTTAGACCACATCCAGCACGTAGTGAAGAGACTATAGCAGCTG
The DNA here is from genome assembly GCA_907269105.1 of Volucella inanis. Lineage (NCBI taxonomy): Eukaryota > Metazoa > Arthropoda > Insecta > Diptera > Syrphidae > Volucella > Volucella inanis. The sequence continues at coordinate 11,194,682 of OU026158.1, forward strand.
TAGCTGTGAGTGTACGCAAAGCCACGATGAATCGATTCGTCGTCGTTCTCAGCAGTTTGGCTTAACGTATTCGACAATTTGGAGTATTTTACGTAATCTCGGCCTAAAGGAATACAAAATTTAACTTGTGCAAGAATTGAAGAGAGGCGACTTGAAATTGTGTCATATTTTCAGTGAATGGGCTCTGGAAAAACTCAATGAAAATCCGATGTTTTATCGTGAAACTTTGTTCAGTGATGAAGTCCATTTTTGGCTCATAATAGACAAAATTGCCGTATTTGGGATGATGAGCAATCCGAAGAGTACCAAGAGCTACCATTACATCTACTAAAAACAACGGTGTGGTGTGGTTTATGGGCTAGTGGAATAATTCGTCCATATTTCTTCCAAAATGAGGCAAATCAGAATGTTACCGTCAATGGTAACCGTTATAGCGCCATGTTAACGGAGTATGTACTTCCTGAAATTCGAGCACACGGCCGCGGTGAGCTCTGGTTTCAACAAGACGGCGTTACGACTTGTTGAGAAATCATTTTGGTGAGCACTTAATTTCACGTTTTGCTATGGTAAATTGGCCGCTTAGATCGTGCGATAACATACCTTTGGATTATTTGCTCTAGGGATATGTAAAATTTTAGGTCTACAGGAAAAAGCCAGTTACGATTGACGATTTGAAAGCCAACATTAATTGGTTATCCGCGGGATACCAGCCGCTATGCTCGAACGTGTCGCCCAAAATTGTGCCTTCCAAATGGACATGATATCATTTTTAAAAAGTAAATGCCATGAATTGTTCTTTTAACCGATAATAAAAATATTAAGTTTTCAATTTATGTGTTTTATTTTACAAAATATATTAAACCTGAAGATGAATCACCTTTATTTATTTATTTTTCCGTTTTGAAATTACTACTTCAATTGAATAAGACTGTTCCACTCTGTGGTTTGTTCTGGAATGAATTCAAATACATATTCTTTCATTGATCAAATAAAATCTTGATTTGTAAATATCTCCTTGCTATCGAGCTCGACATCTATACTACGATAGCATCTTACAGATGCCATATATGTTTGGGCATAACTATTTATGTGTAAGATACACTACATAATTACCAAAAGTAAATAGCAGCAATGTCATAAAATGTATATATGTACGTTATTTTCTTTAACCAGAAGACCTATCATTCATTTAACTTTTTTAAATTATAATATCTTACAAAAGAAAATAAAGCTGTTATAGTGTATTGGAAAATATAGCTATCTCTACAGAGTTAATGTTACAAGACCTAACTCCAGGACAACTTAAACTTGAATGATCGACACTGGTAGAAACTCGATAATCAAGTCCATGGGTAATTTATAAACGTGAGCACACACTAAAATGGTGTGATAGTAACGTTATTAGACAAGTATATACAAAGAGTAAATACATACAGACTCTCCACCACTCAAATTCAAATAACCCCTTACAATAGAAAAATGATATTACATGTGTTTCAATACTTATAAGATTTAATAGTTTTTGCTGCAGCTGGTTCTTTAGTTCACTTCTATATAATACCTACTCCCCTACAAAAAATAAATTATATTACAAATACACATATAGTTAAAAGGAAAAATGCATGTATATACATAAATTGGTAGCACTAAACAACGAATAGAAATTGGAAAGTGGTAACACTATATGAGAACCTGTCAGTAGACAGGGGGCGGTTTTAATTTAGCTTGAGAGTGAAACGGATCGTAAGTCGAATAAAGTGAACCCTCATATTACATATACAATCTATTTACTTGTAACTAATGCTTAATTTTCTTTGTTTCTTACAAGATACTTTAGTTTTCCTGTCATTTAAATTATTATTGACATTTACTGTATTGACATTTATTTTTGGATTTAAAATATGTAATGGTTTAATATGCTTAAACGAGAACACGAGCTCCGAAGGTGACTTTGCCAGTTACATTGCACGGAGTATTGGTTTATACCATTAAAAAATAAAATATTTTTTTTTTCCAAATTTGAACTGCTGTGATTATTTAACGCGAAGTTTCTCAAAAATGACTTAGCCGTTTGACGACCTCGTTCGGCTAAACCATTACTTTGTTTTCCTCACAGTATCCTCTAAAAAGTGATGCCCTTAACGGTGGACCGTTGTCCGTGACTATGCGTTTCGGATAAGAGAAAATAAAGAAAATATATTTAAGTTTAATAAGTAAGGACAATGTGGTTGAATTCATGACTTTGACTATGAAAAACTTGCGATACGCATCAACCATTATCATATACGTTTTATCTATTATATAAAAAAAAACAAGATGAATTCTATTAAATGGTTGGGAGACCTTAGGCCACGAAGTAAGGCAAATTTCTCGTCTTGCTACACACGTTACATGATCCGACAAAGATTTCAATCGACATAAGGCCACCAGACGTATGACCTACTTAGCATCTTCATACGAACGATGCCCACATGACAATTGTCAATGTCTAGACGATGATTGTAGAAAAAACACTGATCCTCTAAACAAAGTTGATCTTTTTTTAAGAAAACGGACGATGATCATCTTTTATCACTTTGGGCCAACTACAGCGAAGAAATTTAGAAACAAAATTCAAACTAGTGTCTCTAAGTGTTTCTTTTTGTACCAAATCAAAATCAAGAAGGCTTTTAGAACCGAAGTAGTTGATGGGAATATGTTCTACTTCTGACTTCACGTTCAAGGGATGGCGTGAACTGAACATGGCACATACTCGAATCTCTTTTGTATACTATTTTGTATTGGTATTGGGACAAAATTATTTCCCAACGTTGTAGTCTGGCAGCTGCAACTGCGGAATTATGTTTACTCGGACTAAAAATTCTTTGATGGCCAAATATTCCGTACACAAAACAGATTAATGGTCGTAAACGTATGTATGAAATTTCTTAATTGCGAGAATGACCGCGAGCCCTTGTGTATACAAATGAGAACAGTTGCGCTAAGATGCACTCAAAGTTCATGAAGTGAAAAGAAATGGCTTTTTAACCTCTTGTGCGACATGTATCAAGATTGCCCCGACCCCAACCTGGCTGGCGTCTGTAGAGATAAAGATTTCTTCGTCCCGATCGTTAAGCTATAGAAGAAAATTATTGACCTTTTCCAGAAATGTTGTGACCTAAAAAATTTACAGACGGTTCCAGAAATTTGCATTTTTGCAAATTAAGTCGAACAGCATGCAAAGAAGGCAGACAAAAAACTTCAAATAGGTTTGCCTTACATTACATCAACTGATGAATCTCCGACCAAAATGTCATGAAGATAACACTCAACTCTTTTTAAACCCAACAAATCGACAAACCAACAATCTGTTCATGATTGACTGGAAAATACCTAGCGTACTGCTTTTATCGAGTGTAAGCAAATAGATCTAAAAAAGCGTTGATAACCAATAAATCTCTAGACGACTTGCTAACTTTCACTTGCAAGTATGCTCCTATCAAATCAATCAGACAGAAGCATGAAAAACCTACAAGCCCAGCAAAAATTTCATGGATTTTTGGAAACGGATGGTCCATAATACTTATATGTACACTTATTTAGTGTGACTTTACAGTCAACACACAATGGTTGCGCCATCTCTTTTTAGCAAAATGACAAAGGGGTTTGCCTAATGACTGACCGAGACTCTGAATAAAATTCTTGAAATTGTTTCCTCAGCAATGTTCACTTTAATTTTAACTTGACTTACTGTGCAAATATTATTCCTCCAATCAGGGAAAATTTGGTCTATCCAATCGCGACCCATTAAACACAAACTCGGCTTGTCACCCTTAATAACTACGATTGGCAAATTAAACCGAAATTGTTCACTCATAATTAACGTTTCAGCTCCGGTATCAATTTCTATTAAGACGTCGACTGACAGAGTTGACGCTGTTAACCACTTTTATGCTTGGAATCGCATTTGATTTACACATGGTAGAGATCTGACACTTTTTGTTCCAGGTAAAGCATTCCCAATTGACTGCTGGACAATTTCGATCTGCAGGTCTCAATAACTGATGACTATTGTTTTATAGTGGACATTTGCTACTCCTACCTAGGTGAGTACCTAGGGGGAGAAGGGCAGTTAAGGACAATTTCAAAAAAAGTCAAAAACAAAAACTTTCTACTACTTTAATATAATTTTACAGTGGCAACTCCACTTCAAACAAACATCTGATGGATATTGAAACAATACCAACTTAAAAAAACAAAATGAAAATAAAAGTGTGTTTCCATACGACGCGCAGTGTGGAATCTAAGCAATATAGATGGACAAAACTAATAAAAAACAATTTTTTTCACTTTATTATTGACTTTATTCACTGTCAGAGTCTTCTGAACCCTAAAGATCTGAAGAAAATTCTTCACGATTTTCTGTACTTGTTATGTTGTGCTGTTGACAAGTAGTATCTTCAAACAGCTTCAATACTTCTGAAGTAATCTTGTTTTTTTTTTGTCCTTGGATTAGCTCTTAAGCTTGTTATAAGTGGATCCGATGTAAATAAAAGCTTTGGAAGCAAGTCAGTGCTTGTGTCGATTCGTGATGTTTTTCTAGTAAATAATTCTGTATATATGCTGTTGCCTTTGTTTCGCACCTCCTGTGCTTCTTCAGATAGTTGGTCAATTGGAACAATGGTGATGCTATTATATCCTTCTTATGAAAAAGTATCTTGTATACGCTGACAAGCATTGAATACCAAGAATATTCTCTGAGATATAAGGCACATGTTTGTTTTGAGTATTTATGAAATTTATTAACATTTTTACTTCTTTAATATAATTTTACAGTGGCAACTCTACTTCAAACAAACATCTGATGGATATTGAAACAATAACAACTTAAAAAAACAAAATGAAAATAAAAGTGTGTTTCCATACGACGCGCAGTGTGGAGTCTAAGCAATCTAGATGGACAAAACTAATAAAAAAGAATTTTTTTCACTTTATTATTGTCTTTATTCACTGTCAGAGTCTTCTGAACCCGAAAGATCTGAAGAAAATTCTTCACGATTTTCTGTACTTGTTATGTTGTGCTGTTGACAAGTAGTATCTTCAAACAGCTTCAATACTTCTGTAGTTATCTTGTTTTTTTTTTTTTTTGTCTTTGGATGAGCTCTTAAGCTTGTTATAAGTGGATCCGATGTAAATAAAAGCACATGTTTGTTTTGAGTATTTATGAAATTTATTAACATTTATTTGAAACCCACAGTTTAAGCACTCTAAGACGACATGAAATAACTTTAGAAGCTCTAAATTAACCCCATTTATTTCAGAAGATAGTTCAGATAGACTGATTCTTTAGCAAATATAAATTTAATAGGACTACAATGTCTAGTCGAAGATGGTGATGTGTTTTGGCAAATTGATTCCTTTTGGTTGTCAGTGCCAGAGTACATTTGTAAAGGAAGCATTGGAATGAATAGGATTTTGTCCGTGTTTTGCTCTTCAAAAAATTTTTTTGATACCTTGATTTTTCAACTCCATAACATCCTTATTTTATTATCATTTGAAAATCATTGTTTTGTATTAAATTTAAAGCTCGTAAAACATCCTTTTGAACTTCACAAAATCGTATGGTCCATAAGTGATTGGAGCCCTATTTCGGCTGATATTTCTCTTACAGTTCTGTCAGAGGGATAGCATAACTGCTTAGCATCTTCAACTTTATTGTAATCAGGATAGAATTTAAAATTTTGCGCCTTGGCTTGTTGACTAATGATTTTATACTGATGCGTTGAGAGATTAGCATCAGCTATAAGGAAAAGTGCTTGATCTGCAGATAATTCTGCGGGCTTCTGACAAAAGGACTCGTGAGCTCTTTTTAAATTTGTTCCCCTTTTAAGATAAGCTACAGAATTATTTGTACCCTTGCTTTTTAGCTTCATTTCAGTTGCGAACAACGATTTTCTCGACTTTTGGTTTGGAGAAGGTTTTTAACTTTTCGTCTCTTAGACCAATAACTTCATGTACTTTTTGCAGTCTTCCTGGTTTATTGCCTGGTCTGTGTCTAGAAGAATCAGGAATTTCACCAGTCACAATTTCCGAAAACTGAATGTATTCTTGAAGCCATAAACTATTATAATGCAAAAAGTTTTCTCGTTGCCTGCCAACTTTAGCCCATTTTGATTAAATCTTTTTGCACATTCCTCTTATTTTACCTTTGAGCTCCTGAAATGCTTCATCAGCTAGAGAAATATCAAACACTTGTAAAACATGATTAATGATGGCTTTAAGCCTATTAGAGCTTGAGCTTGTGCTCCAGACATCAAAAACTGACTGATACGAAATTTCAGAAGCCGTTTAATGCTGCTTGTTGTTTCGCAAACTTTCGCAGAATATTTTTTGCTTTTACCGTTCCATGAATGTTAAGCTACTCAATGATGATAACGATATTCTGCGATATAATAAAGTAAAAATCTTTTTTAAGTTTAGAACCTTGAAATTTTTTGTTTTTAAATCACTCACGAATGTAACAAAATAATGAAGACTCACAAATTATTATTTTTGAAAAATTTATCCCTCTATTCAAAGTTGGTTTATTCGAAAAGAAAAGGAAATTGAATGCTTTAGGTACCACAGATCAATTGCACATGTCACGAGAAATGAAGCAACTGATTGGAATTTTGCGCTAGTGCATTCATCCACAGCAACTAAAGGCAACTTTAAGATAGCATTCCGTTATCTTGTACATGTTCTTTTTGTTTTATACTTTGGTATATTAAAGAAGTATTTATTTAATAGAATATCAACTCATTTTAAACGAAGAAATCATTTGAATTTTGCCCTTCTGAATTGACAAAATTGTACACTGTGTGGCGGTTGTAAATTTTGTAATTCCCCGAGGTAAGTACTAGGTGGGGTAAAAACAGTGGATGCGACAACAATTGGAGGCGTAAGTCATTGATTTTAGCCGTGGTTGCGATGCTCTTTTGCGCCGGTGCATTGTATTGCAAAAACAAAATTTTTTTTTCGCTTCATGCGAGGCCGTTTTGCCGCGATTTCGGCAATCGCTCCAATAATGCACAGTAATACTCGCTTTTGATGGTTTTTCCTTTTTCGAGGTAGTCTACGAAGAGTATGTCATGACAATCCCAGAAAACCGACGCCATAACCTTTCCGACCCATCGAGCCTCCCTCGGCCGCTTCGGAGCACTCATGCCGGCTTCAGTCCATTGCCGGGCACTCATTCTGTTCTCTGGTGTTCAACAGTTACCAATCGACGCCAAAAGTCCACCCGATTCCGCATCAGCAAGTCCAAACACTCTTTCGAAGTGCTCTAGTTCGTGTTTTTGGTCAGGAGTGAGTATGCTCAAAATACGGCGTACTAATCTTTGTGGTATCTGCTAGCTCGCGCACCTTCACTTTCCGGCCAGCCAACACCATTTCATGTATTTTTGTGACATTATCCTCTGTAACCGCATCGGAGGGCCTCCCGCTGCGGATTTTTAAAAATTTTTTTTTTTATTATTATTATTATTATTATTATTATTAAGCAAAAACTTAAAGCTAGACTTAAAACTGACAAAGATATTCTTAACCTAATGGGACGAGGAGAAATGATGGACGAGGGAGATGTTAAGGGAGTGGCATATTGAGTGGTGCTTTTTTTATTTCATGCTTGCTGCTATTTAGGTCAAAGATTTCGGCGTAGTTGTTCGCATCATTCTAGATATAGGTTCAAAGTGATCGTAGTTGGTGCGGTGAGTTCGGATCAGGAAGAGTCGGACAGATCTTAGATTACGGGGATTGGGAGTGAATGCAATATTTTGCGTTATTCTCGAGCAGTCGATGTTTCAAGTCAATAGCTGGTGGAAAAAAAGTATTGTACATCAGCGACCTCACGACGTTTTTTAGGTTATGCATGCTAATTAATTTTAGCCTATTTTCGTAGGGGGTAATCCATATGGATCGGCCCAAGGTAGACCACGAAGTACGAAACGGATAAGCCTGCGTTGGACTGCTTCTATTCTTTGTATATGTATATATATAATTGGCTGCTATATTCGAGAAGATGCCTTACAAAAGTAATGTACAGGGACTTTGTAACGTGTGGGTCGGAAAATTCTTTTGACCAGAGTTTTATAAAACCAAGTGCAGAGTTAGCTTTATTTATAATGCTGTCAATATGTGTGTCGAAATTCAATTCTCTGTCGCAAATTATTCCTAGACCCCGTACTTGGGTAGTGGAAGGAATAGGGGAGGTAGACGTTTGCGGGAATAGGTTATCGCTTGGCATTTGCTCACATTAAGTTCCAAAAAGTTTTTCTTGCACCATACCGAAAACTTATTTAAGTCATCTTGCAGGCATCAGCGAAAATAGAAAGATTACAATTCGTTAATATGAGATTTATGTCGTTTACCGTTAGGATAAAGATGATTGGTCCAAGGTGACTACCCTAAGGGACACCAGATGTTGCTTTAATGGGGTCGGATATTGAAGACCTGAAGATTACCCTGTATTCTCGGTCTTCTAAATAGGATTTGGTCCATGCCACAAAATAAGGGGAACAGCCAATTTTTTTTAGTTTAAAAATGATAAGTTGGTGAGAAATTTTATCGAATTCTCCTCACTCCTTCCCCCCTTTGCACCAGGGTGGCGACACCAAGTCCTCTCTCTCTCCTCACCAAACCTTAAAAGCCGCCTCAATATTTGGGTTTAAATGACCAGTTTGAGTCGGGAAGTTGATGGGATAGGACAGAATTGTGGGTGCTATCTTATTATATACCATATCCTTTCGTTTGGGTGATGACAATCTTTTCCTAGATTGGTATGCCGTTCCATGATTTGGGCATTAAATCGTATTTAGTGGGTATACGTATTTCAAAACACATGCCGTTTTTGCTCTTGACTTTGCCAACTTGTTTACACTTGATGTCTTGTATACCAAATTTCTTCCTGAAAAGGTCTTTGATCAAGGACGGGCTTGCGTGACGTGGGGCAGCTTGGAGGAAGAAAGTAGACAGTTCCGGTTTTGTTTTTGGAATTCTGTTGGTCCATTCAGGGAGAGTCCAGGATGTCCCAAAAGCCCTAATATTGGCAATGGTCTTGGGACGGGATTGGTGATCGAAGTTGCATTTATCGTAGTGGGTTGAACGGGGGCTTCAGTGGTAGTGGTTCTTGAATGAGTTGGAGCTGAAGTGGTTGAGGGTGACGTATATAGCTCGTCGTGTAAGGATTTGTTACACGGGCTTACTACAGATGGAGTTGCAATCGGCTTACTAGAGATGTGCTTTAATTCCTCCAATATCTGCATTGTGATTGATCTGGTGGATGCAGCTTCCTCACTTAGAAAATTGAGGTCATGTTGGATGGATCCGATGTTTTCGGTATGTTCAACATGCTTGAGATGTAGAAAAATGGATTGGTCAATCAACGTTGACATAACTTTTCCCAACTGAATTGAAGTTAACTGAATCGTAGGTAATATGTTTGAGCAGTGAGGCTTATCAAGATCTGCTAATTTAGTGACTTTAGAGTGCAAGGATTGAAAAGCTGATTTTATGGTGGTTATGTCGGAAATGAGTTTGGTTATATTTTTACCACTGAATTAAACTTCGAATTTCAGCTCTTCAATCGAGTCTGCAAGCCAGATTAGTTGCTGGTTATTACATTTTATAGCCAGCATTATATGTGCCAGGCAGATGGTCCGGTACTCTACACAGAAAAGCAGAATATGCGCTTATACTCTTCGAGATGAGGTTTAGCGTTTCTGCTTAAACCAATGCATATGGGATGGAATTTCTTTCCACATATCCCATTGCATGTAATTATTTCTACTGTATTAGTAGGTATTCATAGGAAGACATGGTAAAATTAGATCAGACTATTAGCAAGTAAGTTATTAATTACTATTATTATTTATTTTTTTATTTATTTTTTTTAAACACAATGTGTTTTGATGACACTGAGAAAACAAAGTCACTGTGTTTTGATGACACTGAGAATTTATGGTGTATGTGATTGGGAACAAGTAAATCGGTTCGAATGGTGTCAAACCAAAAACCAAAAAAAAAAAAAAAAGAAGAAAAAGGTCAAACAGAAAAACAAATATTCACAATTTATCGCGGAGATAAATTGAAACACGTACGAACTTGACGGTGGGTAGTGTAGTGGAGTGGTAGTAGAGTTGCGGCCACCACGAAACTTTCGAAACAAATATTTGACGGTGTAATCTGACGGAACATTAGCATCATAATATTTATCTAACTTTTCTTTTGTTTCCTTCGCCGTTTTGCCCCTCAAAAAGTAATGTTTTATGAGAGAACGAAAATCGTTTTTATCCATACTCAACATGATGCCAAACCCGTCAACAACAATCAGCTGTCAAAACAAAACTAAAGGCTGTATCGCACTCAAATTTGGCATGTCTGCCTTAATATGAACGGACTTCAAGGCACCTAACCTTGTTCGCAGTGGCAGGCAGGAGGTTACTTTTCACTATACTTAGTATATTATTCTAAATTTATGCTCAATTTACAAGTTAAAAGTGTTTAATTATAATGTTTATTTGTGTTGTTATGTTATGTTATTCAACCAAGATATTAACAATTAACATTGTTTTTAAAAAATATGAAATTTTTGTTTCTTATCAATCTCGGTGATAAAGTGCGCGAGGGACACTTTTGGACATGTCCTAATTTGCCTCTTTTCTATCACTTTGAACAACCTATTTCGGTAATTTGTGTTAAATGATTGTTTTTTGTTTTATTTGTTTAGATTTATCTTTGCAATAATGGTCAGAAATTACAAGAAAAAGAAGGAAACCGCTTCTAGTTTTCTGAGAGCCATGTAACTTGTTTTGTATAAAACATTGACACTAAGGAGAGCTGCAGATTCTTCTGGGATTTCAAAAAGCACTTTGGGCTGTAGGCTCAAGATGAAAAAGAGCTGTAAAACATTAAAAGGTAGAGATTACTCATTCAAACATATTGTTGCCTAAGTATTCAACAACTTAGACTAAGGTATATTAGAAGTTTACTTTCTAAAGTCTTCTAAAATGAGTTATGGCCTGACGTTTCCACAAGTTTGACTTCTTGCTTTTTAGTACGGCAAGCCGCAAACAAGTACTTTCAGCAATGGGAACAAAAACAAACTGCAGGTTTTGACTGGATGAAGCGTTTTATGAAAAGACATTGAAATCTGTCACTAAGAAAACCCGAAAACACCAATTTGTCTAGAGCAACTACTCGTAGCTTTAATAAACACAACGTTGAGGCATTTTAAAAAAAATTGAAAAAATCGGTTCAAAAATCTTCTTTCACACCATACCAAATCTATAATTTGTACGAAACCAGTGTGGTTTCGTCCAAGCTCCTTACGTTAACTCAATGTGGACAAAAACGAGTTGGGCAAAATTTCTCGGCGGAAAGAGGGCAGCTAATCACAATGTGTGGGATTGCAAATGCAACTGGAAATTCTACATCGCCGGTCTTTGTTTTTCCAAGAACAGGATTCCATGACCGTATGCTTACAGGAGCGCCAAATGGATCGATATGACTAGCAAATACTCCTACAAGCGGATGAATGAAAAGTCTATTATATTTGAAAGCCTTTGAGGACCTATAAAAATATACGAGTTGCAGTACAAATGATCCTCGTTAACCACGAAAACCAATGGCATTGTTTTGCTTAACTTTCGATCCCTCTACACCCACAAGTTACAGGCGTTAGATGTTTCAGTCATGGGACCGTTTAAAAAAAAAAACTCTCAATTTCACAAAATGATTGGCTACTCAGCAGTCTAGGAAAGACCATAACGATTCATAGCCTAGCTTCAATGGTGACACCAGTATACAACAAGTTATTCAAACCAAACAATATATTATCCTATTTTAAGACAACAGGGATCTTTCCCTTTTCAAGAAATGCTTTTGATGATGAAGACTTCGATTGTAGTGAAGTTATTAATAGGATCTTCACACCGCCAGAAGCAACTATAAAAGTTTTACAATATTCACGACCAGAAAACACTGAAGCGAACTGCGCTTTAACAAACCCAGAAAAATTGATAACAGCTGAACAGCCGCAGACACGAACATCAAAGCAAGCCGAGCAAGTCTTGTCTCCAGAAATGTTCAGACCGTTTCCGAAAGCTCCTCCACGAAAGGAGGGGTCGAGAGGACGAAAAAAAATTAAAGACTTGTATCCTCACTGAAACACCAGAAAAAACGAAATAGAATCAATTTTGTTAGAAAGACAAAAGAGATTAGAAAAACTAGCACTCAAAATAAAAAATACAAAAAATCAAACCAAAGGTAACAACGAATAGGACAAACGATTCCAGCTCAGATTACATGAATGAAGAAGTTGTTATCTACGCTGAATCAGATTCAGATTTCGTTAACGAGGAGGACGAGGAAAAATCCTCAAATGATTTGTAATCGTCTTATTTAAATTCAGGAGATTTTTGTTTAGTCAAATGTTCATTGGAAAACAAAAACTTGTCCTCCCATTTTGTCGCAAAAATTCTTGATAAAAATAATGATTTTTTCAACGTAACATTTTTAAGAGAGAAGTCCGGGCTTAACAAATTTTATTTTCCTGACAAAGAAGATAAGTGGTCAGTTCCAGCTGATAAAATGATATGGGTAGTTAATCCCGTACAGCTGTTATGTTTAGTTTTAATTTTGATTTTTCGGGATTTAAACTAGGTAAACTGAACTTCATTTAAATTTTTATTTTATTTTATTATTATTCTATTATGTCATTGATTTGTTGTTTTTTTCTATGATAATGAGACTGCAATTCAAACATTGAATTAAGAACTACGTACATATAAAACTCAGGGTCCTATATTTTATTTATTTTTTATTTGATGCTATGTTTTGAAATAATATATTTTTTTGTTGAATAAATACATAAAAACTATTTGACTGCCCCATGGCTGTCCAAAGTTGCACCCCAGAGGGGCAGATTGGAACGCTTTAAAGAGTTTATTAAAATGAAAAAAAAAAAATATATATATATAAATCATGGTTATATGAAAGGTAAAACAACAAGGAACAATAATTTTCAAGATTTGAAGGGATACTCCGCTTTTTAAGGGATCTAGCGCGATATTTGTAAGGTGCCCCCATCTCAACTACATATATGGTTAATCTCAATCTTTGTTTATGAATGGGTGTATGAGAGTAGTTGTAATTTAAAAGTTTTAATTTGAAGAAAGCAAATAAATGTATACTAATTTGACACAGAAGCAAGAATAATTTTTCTATGGTTTTAAATTAAATTAAATTTATTTTGTTGATATGAATTTGATATGATATTTTTTTGACGGGAAGATGTGAACCTCGATGAAGAACATGTTGTGATGTGCTGAGAAGTATGAACAATAGGGGCTATGTTCAGTATAGAGCACCAAATCTCCCCCCCCCCCCCCGCAATCCAATGAGCTGATGTCGTGTCTCGATAAGAGCACCTCCGCTGCTTACTTGGGACATAACACATCCTTCCGGTTCTCAAGTATTTTCCGAAATCTAACTATTGCAAAATTTGGCGCCCAACAAAAAAGACCAACGCATAAGACCAGCGTTGCAGCACGACAATAGCGTGTCGGCATCGCCAAGCTTATACCTTTTCTAAGAATTCAATGAGAGCCGGTGGAGTTTATCAAATCGAGATCTCGTAGAGCTTTATTTGAAATTTAAGTTCTACCTTTGTTACAAAATTTTTATACCAGAGATATCAGATTTTATTGAATCCAGTATTATTCTTTGATTTGGTATTCAGAGAAGAAAGGACCGTGAACCTTTGTGTAACCCTTGGTTCCGCTTCCATCATATTAAGTAGAGAAAAAGAATAGGGTCATGCATTTCCTTTTTCCACTTATTTAAGGAAATGAATACTAAGAGATACTTATAGCTTGAGAACAGAACTAAATACCAAATTTCTCCAAGACATTAATTCCAATTAATTATTTCCCTTAACTGTATCTTTTTTTATTTTTGTATTGTTGTTTAATATATACTTTAGTTTTACAAAATTCTAAATTTTTTGGTTTTCGTCATTTATCTTTCAAAAATCTACGAAATTTTGCCACAAACCAATGGGAAACTTTTCGGGCATGGATACACGATCCAAATCAAAACAAAATCCGAACAGAAGTTTGCTTTTCCAACTAACGGGTTGAGAAGCAGAGTTTTCTATTCTCCTGCACCTGTTGCAAGTACCGAGACAGAAGTAAATCTGACTACTGCGGTCGAGACGATGCAGGTCGAAGACACCAATAAAAATAAGTTCATTTAACTAATGTTATAATTATTAAAAAAATTTTCCAATTGAATGGAGAATAAAGAGCCTACCTTTAAAGGACGACGATTTTATTCTTTTTATTGAAAACAATTGCAGTCAGAAAATTTTTCAACGACAGCTATTCAAACGGTGTCTATCCGCTAGATTCTCAAGTCACATTCATAACAACAGTAACCGCAGCCAACGGTAGTTTTAATATATATATATATGTAGGACTGGGCACTTTTCCTCGAATAAAAAAACAAATTTCAATTCCGAAGTTCAATGAACAATAATATATTTTTCTAATATCGTTTGGCTACGAATTTAAATGGATATAATATTATGTTTCCTAGGGGATATACCAATTACTTAAATACTCGAAACGTTTGATGACGAAAATATGAATGCTGAGTGGTTTGTTTCTCTCGTCCTTTTTGTCTGTATGTTCGTATGTGCGTATGTAATTCTTTTTTCTCTGAATGTGTTATACGAGTATGTTCTGCCAGTGCGTTGTAAGTGTCCTCTTCGTTGACCTACGTCGCTGTCTGTTATCACTCGTTTGGTCGCCTGATCGTAAACCGTTCGTTCTGTCACATGATTTCCTCTCTTCGTTGAGTACCGTATGATCTTGTCGCTTGTTTGTCAAAGTTATCTGAATTATTATTATGTTAGCGCATAATGTTATTCGTCTATCTGTCTGACCCCAATCCCACATGTATTAACATTGTGCATTTAGTTCAAGCCGCCAAAACTATGCCGATCATCCCACGTACCACCAGGGACCGATCCAAACGTTAAAGATGAAACGGACACACAACAGTCTCCTAACAAGCAGTCTGAAAGGGCCCAGTTCGTGATACTGACAGAAACAAGTCAGTGCGATAATTTCAACATTGAATTGCAACAATTACGAACTCAGTTAGAAATAGAGACTGTATCTGCTGCTGTCTAGAGACGGGAGCGACAACGCTTAGAGGAGATGCTTGGCCAACAGCAGCTCAATAAAGCCAGTAGCGTTGCCGTTTCTTCCGTCCTTTCAGAAACTGCTGCCGTTATAAATGTTTCTGTTGCCGCAGCTACAACCGCTCCGTTTACCGTTACCCCAAATACGACAATAGTCAATAGTGCCGTTACATGCTCAGTAAAAACAGTCAACTATCAGGCCGTGTACAATTCTACAATACTGTCTTCTGCTTCAAGTTCCAAGCATTTCAAAAGTGTTTAACCGTCCAGTCGAACAACATCCACGCAATCCACGTCAAATGCAGCATATTAATGGCCTAGAACTAGTTCCTTCCAAGCGGCTATCAGTCAGACAACAGCCACATGTAGCGGTAGTTCTGCGTTATTTAACACAGCTTTGACGGGTACGGTACCAACCTTTCTCCCACTTCTTCAAGTCTTTGAAATCACCGAAAGTTACTCGGCCTTCCAGAGTTACATGGAAAATCAAAGGAGTGGCCGATGTAATGCACTGCATTCCTGGAATCCAGCAATATGTTTAACTACTCAAAAGTGGAGAATATTTTCAGACTTCAAAAAGGTATAAAGGGATGCGGAAGGGAAGTTGTCGAATCTCTTCTTATACATCCCAATAATGTGGAGCAGGTCGTGGAAACTCTAGAGTTTCGTTTTGAACGTTCGGAGTGCTTAGTGCAGAGCCAGTTAAAGAAAGCAAAGGATATTAAACAGATCCCAGAATATAAGTTGAATTTGCTTGTACAGTTTTCCACTAAAGCGCAGAACCTGATAGTTTTTTTTGGAAGCAAGTGGCATATTCCAACACTTGGCTACTCCTACGCTAATGAAGGAGCTTGTGAGCAAGCTCCCAATGAGCAAAGGACTGGACTGCGCAGAAAATTGTATACTCATTCAGCAGTGTCCCACTGTGAGACACTTAATGATTCTCTCAGCCCGACTAGTATGTGTGGCAACAACGACTTCATTGCCCTTACAAGTTCAGTCTAAAAGTGAATTGAATTCCAAACGCGGAAGCGTCCTGTATTCTATGGAGAACTCACCTTTAGCCATAGACAAGAATAAGAAATGCTACCACTGCTTCGGCTGCCTAAGATATGGACATGCTGTACGGGGACGAGCGTAAGGAAATATTGCCGCTGGAAGCAGATGAAGCAATAGAGAAGAAGACAACAGCGGTTAGTTTAATCCCAAATAAAAGAAAAACGTGCGAAGCACAGGATACCATTCTCAACTGTAAAGACAAGACGCATATGAAGATTTTGTTCCAAGTTCTGCCTGTACGCGCTTACAACAGCGAAGTCGTAATAAAAACATATGCCCTTTACAATGAAAGATCATCGATCACCATGATGAGCGCGGATTTAGCCAAACGATTGAATTTGAAAGAAAGATCTAAAGTAAAAAATAAATCGTTTGTTGTAAATGTTCACATCAGCGCCGAGCAAGATGAAGCTGAAAGGTACATGATAACCAAAGTGCACGCTGTAGTTGAATTAGGCTTACCGAATCAGACCCTTACTACCGCCGAGCTAGACAAACGCGATTCTCGGCTGCGTGAAGTTCCCGTACTCGATTACTACGATGCTTAACTAGAAATTCTAATTGGACTCGACAACTGCCATTTAGGAGTACCGTTGGGACCAATTTAGTCTATTCCAAAAGGCCCAATTCTTACATGTACTAAGTTGGGGTGGCTACTATACGGACAAACAACAACTGGATGGAGGACAGTCAAATATTGTTGAATTATCCAGTCATCAAGACCAAGAAGAGGATCTTAACCGTCTCGTCGAAGACTATTTTTGCATCGAGAATTTTGGTGTGAAGCCGCCGAAAAGGACGCCGATTTCTGATGCAGATAAAAGTGCATTGGATATTTTATCAGCAACAACAAAGCGCGTAAACGGTCGTTACCAGACTGGTTTGCTGTAGAAGATGGACAGTTTCAAGTTACCCGATAGCTATACTATGGCTGAAAACAGAATCCTAACTTTAGAAAGAAATTGCATAACGCCGAAGCAGAAACGACCACACCAAGGACCTGGTATCTCCCGAATTTTTGTGTTAAAAACCCCAACAAGCCGGGAAAACTTCGGTTGGTTTTTGACGCAGCAGCGAAAGTTAAAGTTTTTTCCCTGAAGTCTTACTTGCTGAAAGGTCGCTGATATCTATTTTATTTCATTTTCGTTTGAGGTGCGTAGGCGTAAGGGGAGACATCAGATAAATGTTCCATCAGGTATTGATTAGCCCGGAAGATCGAAATTATTTTTATGGCAGGTGAAATAAAGTAAAGTATAAAGTAGTATAAAGTAGTGAAATCAGTATTTATGCAAAGGAAGTTATGACCATTAGAGCCAGCTGTTTACCGTACTCTGCGAACTACATCAAGAACATAAATGCATCAATGTTCCTGAATGACAGCTCAAGAGGGATTGAAGCCATCGTTAAGAAACATTATGTAGACGATTATGTCGATTGTTTCGATAGTGAATCGGAAGCCATACAAGTCACTAAGGACGTGACATCCCCCGTGTGGGGGATGCCTTTGTGTTTCGCCTTAGTTTTTCCCGTGAAAACGTCCCAGCTCACACTGGTGAATCGCATAAGTTAGAAAGTAAGTACCGAAGGCCGTACGTCATCAAAAAGGTTCTAAGGTTCGACCGATATGTGATTTAAGATGTTGACGGTTCGCAAAGATGTCAACGCCGGTTCAGCTCAGTATTAAGTAGCGACAAACTCAAACCTTGGTATGCGCTTGTACCGGAAGTGGACGAGCCCTACGAGGAGAGCCTGAGCGAAGGCGAAGAGGAAATCGAGACGATTTCCTGTCAGGATTCGCCGAGCTGTCACAGACTCGTGAACGTACTCTGTAACACCGCTGAATGCGTCCACTGTCACAAACCCATGAATATACCAGTAACCCGCTGAACGAAAACGTTAGCTATTCGACTGACGGCACGGCAGCTACGAACGCCAAGAGAAAAAAAACGTGATTTGTCAGTTTGAAATTCGTATGTACATATTATATATTATTATATTAGTGAAAAAAACTTTTTTTTTTGCCATCCTAACACGTATATACATCAATACATATACATTATCTTGTAGAGTAATTTTTTTTTGTTTCACTCAACATCATCAGCAAATATGCGCACTGCGGCTGATGCAATGCGAAAAAACGTGAGTACCTAGATAAATATAAATGTCAATCTTTGTTTATAAATTGGTGTATGAGAAAGCTAATCTAAATTTTTTTTCGAGTTCTTTTGCTATAAAATAATTATATTATGAAGTTTTAACAAATAGGTCATATAGTATGTTAATGATTATGAGATTTTTTTTTGATTCTTTAAGTCATGAACACGGAGCGAAATGTGACTTGATGCACATTCGTGTAATTTCTATTTTGGGTTACTTTTTTGAAATTAATATAAAGCTGCATTCTGTTTCGACGATGACGTAAAAGAACAAGTTGTAATTTAGAAGTCTTAATTTGAAAAAAGCAAATACATGTAAACTAACTTGATATAGTAGCAATAATAATTTTTCTATGATTTCTTATGATATGATATTTTTTTTAACGAGAAGATGTGAACCTCGATGAAGAATATGTTGATGTGCTGAGTAGTATGACCAATAGGGGCTATGTTCAAGAACGGGCAGGACATAGCACGGTCGCGAAGAGGAATTGCGACTTTGGCGGAAGAGAGATAGCCCAGGTAGCTACCATGGATACCGACGACAACAACATCAGTCGCGGTTATA
The DNA here is from genome assembly GCA_907269105.1 of Volucella inanis. NCBI lineage: Eukaryota > Metazoa > Arthropoda > Insecta > Diptera > Syrphidae > Volucella > Volucella inanis. The sequence continues at coordinate 11,213,688 of OU026158.1, forward strand.
GTTCAGTTTTCGACGAAACTTTGAGGGTCGTTTTATTTTTCTGCGCGATTTTCCTTTTTAGTACGATTATTTAATTTTTGTAGTATAAAGTAGCACGATAAGCGTGTCACCGCTGCTTACTGAGAACATAACATAACATTCCGATTCCCAAGGATTTTCCGAAATCTAATTATAACAATTTTAAAATGGTAGCTTTAGGACTTAGCGACCTGAATATGTTCATGTTGTAGATGCGGTGAAGACTTCTTTTCATTGCCGTTCATCTTTAGTCGATTTCTTTTTTTGGTTACTGGAGCAGATGGTGCTTCCTCCAAGCTTCACAATCGTTCAAAAGGATTTTCCAGGCTAGAGGTGTTCACCCCGGTACCGCAAAACAGTGTTGAGGGTACTTTAAACGATTTTTTTCCAATGACTACCCATCCAAGTAATGTATTGTCATCCATGTTGAATGCTTCCGATATTCTTAAAACTGCTGATGTGGTAGAAAAGATTCCGTCGACTGCTTCCTGGTACCAATTCCTGTGTCAATTTAATTGATTTAATTTAAATGAGTTGGCTGTTGCTACTGGTTGGGGGAAGCGAGATCACGTCGTAAGTTGATACCAGTGTTTGACGCCCTGGTAACGCTCGTGTCAAAGCAAGTGATTTGTCCCTTACCACTGGTGAGGAGAAGCAACATCACGTCGGGGTCAAATGAACAGATCTCTTATAATATGGTTAAAAGACTTTGCCTTGTTTGTAACAAGTGACTTTATTTGTCAAAATGCATCAGCTTAAATACTGTTTTACAATTAGGAAAAAAAATTAAATTATGGGAATGTAGGAAGTAAAAAGTGCATGCTCGTAGCCAGACGAAATGTGACGCTACATCTGGATTTCAACAGTTGTCAGGTGTATATAATTAGTGCACATCTAGGAGACAAATGGGTATTTAAGTGGATATATTTGGCAGTAAAAAGGGTGGGAAATCTCTCTGTAAGAATATATGACCGGGAAAATTTAAGTTTCAACAGAGTTAGTTACAGATACAGGAGCTGAGATCTCCCTAAACAAAGCTAACTGTGTATATGAGGACGAGGTTAATTCAAAAGTAAAAATAAAATTAAGTGGAATAGGTGGCAAAACGCCTGGTTTTAATATCAGCTATAAAAATAATACCTTAAATGGTGATAGTAGGGAAATCCTAAGGTCAGAGGCTTTTGGAGTAGTAAATGCTATCGATATCATAAATAGACTATTGAATAATAGTCCCAAATTGTTTTCCAACAAAATGGTAGATGCCTAGATTCACTTGTAAATACAACGGACAAACTTGCAGATTTAACAAATGTTAGATTTCGCGGAGAGAAGTTTTGGGAAATGTTTGCACTGAACATTTGAAAAAGGAAGAGCAAGAAAGCTTGCTATAAATAGTAAAAGTGTTTAGCGACATTTAACGTATCGAAAACGAAAGACTTTCGTGTACCTCAGTGATGAAAAATAGGATAAGTATGACAGATTTCTCGAAACCAGTTCTCACAAAAACTTATAGATAACCAAAAATTTACCACGGAGACGTCCGTGAAAAGGTAACAAAATTAAAAAACGGTGGAACTATTCCTGATAGTAGTTCTCCTTAGAGTTCGCTTTTCGCTGATGCAAGTAGAAAAAGGAAGTGGTGCATTGTTATTGATTACCGAAAGTTAAACGATTTAACTATATCGGACAATTACCCTCTGCCCAATATAAACTTAATTGTTGATCAGCTTGGAAAAGCGAGATATTTTTCTACCGTAGACTTAACGTCCGGATTTCATCAGCTTTCTATGGAAGATGAAGACATGAAGAAAATGGCCTTAAATACACCTTATGGTCACTTCAAATACACTCGAATGCCATTAGGTCTGAAGAACGCTCCAGAGCGCTTCCAAAGGCTGATGGACACTGTTTTAACACGATTTTAGGGAATTAAGTGTTTCTTTATTAAGACGATATCGTGATATATGGGAACAATTTAATTGAGTATAATAAGAAATTAGTCGAAGTTTTTTAGCAGATTAAAAAGGCAAACCTTAAGTTGTAACTTGATAAGTGCGAATTTTTGAGGAAAAAGTATCGTATTTAGGCCATATTATAACAGATAAGGGCTTTAAACTCGATCCGGGCAAGATTGAGTGCATCGTAAAAATGGAAGCACCAAAGAATCCAAAAGGAACTAAATAGTTTCTAGGGATGATTGAATATTACCGGAAATTTATTGAAAATTTCAGTAATATCGTGGAACTAATGAATTGACTATTAAAGAAGGATGTTGATTTTATCCTGTGACCCAGGCCAACAGCAGGCATTTTATAAATTAAAAGGACTTATTACGAATTGTCAGATATTGTAATTCCAGATTATCTACCAATAAATTTTGCCAGTCGTACGCTAAATAAAGCCGAAATATATACAACCATAGAGAAAGAATGTTTGGCTATTCTATGGGCTACAAAACAGTTTAGACCATATATTTATGGGACAAATTTTGTAATTCAAATATACCACAGGCATCTAACACGGCTGTTTTTTGTCAAAGATCCTAGTAGTAGACTCGTAAAATGTTGTCTAAAGTTAGAGGAATTTGAGTACGTCATCACTTACAAGAAAGGCAAAGAAAATGTAGTGGCTAATAAACTAAGTAGAAACTTTAGAATAACTGAAAACGAAAAAAAAAAATTACAGGATTTAATGAGTTAAATTGAGAATGAAGGTAGTGAAATTAGAAATGAATACGATCAGGAAGTAAATGACCAAAATAACGATGAAGCAGATATTAGTAATCACAATAATACTTCTATCGAAAAGAAAAATGACCAGGTTAGTGAATCAAGTGAAAGTTCACTAGAAATAGATGTAGTATTAAAGAATGAAGAAATCGCAAATAACATGAAGAAAAGAGAAGCTATAATTAAAGAATTTGCCGGGGGAGAAATGGAAACATATGCAAAAGTAAGAAAAAAATATTACTCGAAACGAATGCAGAAGCGCATTGAAAAGTATGTGAGAAGTTGTTTATTGTGTAAAATCGAAAAAGTTAGCCGATCAGCGATGCAAATCGTCAGCTCTGCTGATAAGGCCTTGGAAAAGATTATGATAAATTTTATAGGCCTTTTGAAGTCACAGAAGAAGGACTCCAAATTTGGACTAGCCATCCAAGATGATCTTTTAAAATTTACCAAGTTTATACTACTCAAATCCTTAGATATGCAGACAGTTGCAAAAGCAAAAGTTATGGAAGAATGGATTATTTATTATGAATTTCGGTTTGCCAAAAATAATTTTATCTGACAATGAATCGGAGTTCTGCAATAGTCTTCTTAAAGAATTTTGTAAAATTCTAGCTATAAAACATATCACTACAAATGTAGCTTATCCACAAGCCAATGTTTAGAAAAGCTCATTGCAAACTGTTAGAACGTTTAAAATCAACGGGACAAGAACTCAATCAACTTAGAGATTGACACAAACGTATGCCATATGCGGGGTTTTGTAACAATAGCACAACACATAATACAACTGGCCATATTCCCTATTCGGTAATACTTATATTCGATTTTGACGTCAACATACCCAGCAGTGTTGATTCTTTTAGCAATTAGTGTTCTATTATTGGGTCTATAACTTAACTCGTTTGCTAAGAGATGGCATAACTTGTATTATTCCATTGTTATTATTTCATTGGAACATGCGTTGGAAAGGTACTGTCATTGTACGTCATTTCAGTATATGTCATTTATTTGAAGCGTAAACAACATTAATTTTTTTTACTCAAATATGTCGAACTTTGTGACTGAAAAAGTGTTTTTGCGGGGAGTTCTTCTTCATTAATTTTATATGAAGAAAACTGCTGCCGAAAGTCATCGTATTTTGGTGGAAGTCTATGATGAACATGCGCTAAATGAGCGAACGTGCCAAAAGTGGTTTGCACGATTTAAAAATGGTGATTTTGGCTTGGAAGACGATGAACGTCCTGGGCAGCCAAAAAAGTTTGAAGATGAAGAACTGGAAGCATTTCTCTATGAAGATTGTTGCTAAACACAAGAAGAGCTCGCAGAATCTTTGAGTGTCACTCAAGCTGCCATAAACGATTAAAAGCAGCTGGATGTATTCAAAAGCAAGGAAATTGGGTTCCACATGAACTCGAGCCGAGAGAATTCGAAAGGCGGTTTTGCATGTCCGAAATTCTACTGGAACACCACAAAAGGGAGTCATTTTTGCATCGTATTGTTACTGATGATGGAAAACGGATCCATTACGACGACCCCAAGTGCAAAAACTCATATGTGAAACCCGGCCAACCAGCCAAATCAACGGCAAAGCTGAATATCTATGGCGCGAAGGTAATGCTCTGTATTTGGTGGGATCAGATGGGTGTGCTGTATTATGAGCTGCTAAAACCGGGTGAAACCATCAATGAACAACGCTACCGAACACAATTAACCCGTTTGAAGAGAGCAGTAGCCGAAAACCGCCCGGAATATGCGACCAGACACGAGGTAATAATTTTCCGTCATGACAACAGTCGGCCCCACGTTCCTATTCCGGTTAAGAACTATTTGGAAAACAGTGGATAGGAAGTCTTACCCCACCCGCCTTATAGCCCAGACCTTGCCCCTTCTGAATACCAATTGTTCCGGTCCATGCAGAACGCCCTCACTGAAATACGGTTCACAACAGAGCAGAATATCAAAAATTGGCTTGATTCATTCTTGGCTGCCAAGCCGGCGCAGTTCTTTTGGGATGGGATCCACAAATTGCCAGAAAGATGGGAAAAAGTCATAGCTTCAGACGGGCAATACTTTGAATAATACTATTGTACATGTTTTTCTTAGATAAACGTTCAAATTTTGAAAAAAAAGCCGCACGAATTAAAATATATACCCAATATATAACACTATACAAATATTATATAAATATAATATAAATATAAACATAACATTATATAATTATAACACATCAATTTGATAATAGCTGGCTTATTCCTAAAGACCTGGGACTTTACATATTTCTAGAGAAAATAGTCCAAAGGTGTGATATCGCACGATCTAGGCGGCTAATATACCGTAGCAAAACGTCAAATTAAGTGCTCATCAAAATGATTTGTCAACAACTCTATAGTTTCACGCGCTGTATGGGTCGTAGCGCCGTTTTCTTGAAACCAGAGCTCACCGAGACCATGTGCTTGAATTTCAGGAAGCATATAGTCCGTTAACATGGTGCGATAAGGGTTATCATTATCATTATCATTATCATTGAGCGTAACATTCTGATTTGCCTCATTTTTGAAGAAATATGGACCAATGGTTCCACCAGCCCATAAACCACACCATACCGTTGTTTTTAATGGATGTAATGGTAGCTCTTGGTACTCTTCGGGTTTTTCATCAGCCCAAATATGGCAATTTTGTTTATTAACGTATCCATTGAGCCAGAAATTGGCTTTATCACTGAACAACATTTCACGATAAAACAACGGAATTTCAATGAGATTTTGATTTTAAGTCGTCCGGCTTCAATTCTTGCACAAATTGAATTTCTTCAAGATCTTCATGTAAAATACGCCGAGTTGTCGAAAATGCCAAACCAAGCTGCTGAGAACGACGACGAATTGATTCGTCGCGGTCTTCGCGTACACTCTCAGCTACCGCAGCTATTGTTTCTCCACTACAGGCTGGATGTGGTCAAACCGGTCGACAATTATCCACTAATGTAAGCCGGGATTCAAATTTGCGAATGGTATTGGCAATAGAGGTTTCAGTAAGTCGATTATGCTAATTATGTTACTCGAACGCTGAAAAATTTGGAGATGCTGTTGTGATTTGAGTCTTTCTGTGATGATTTGCCAAACGATAGTGAATAAAAGGGATACAGCAGTTTGATAGGAGTCACGCGTGATCTGTCAAAATAAGCATATTGAAAATCAAACCTCACGATGAATCACCCTATATATATATACATTTATTTATTTTTTTTTTTTTGAGAACTTAACACTCAGTTGGGTATAACTACACTGACCTGAGCACACGGTTCGTTCTAAATAAAATGGAACAGAAAGAGAGGGATAAATTTTTGGGCTCAGAGATTATTGCTTTCCATGGGTGGTCTCCAACATTTAATGCGGAGACTAAATTATTAATGTAAATTGACTTGATGTTGTATTAATGCAACCATTTATCTCTTAAGATTTTAGTTGACTGAAAAAAGTCTTTCGGCCACTGCTGGTATTAAACCCCAAACCATTCGATTGGGAAGTCAATACACTACCACCTGAGCCACAGCCACCCACATATCGACGAACTCAAAGCAAATCTATTGTATTTAAAAAATAATACCTAAGATTAAAATACTACAATCCTTATTTCTATTGCGACAGTTACAACAGAGTTATTTGACACCTATAAAATAATTACTATCCCAAAAATTATAAAAAAATGGAATTGTAATATTGAAAATAAGAGATAAATTTTTAATAATAAATAAAAATAAAGAAGAATATGTCTTAGAAGATAACTTATTGTAAGATTGTAAGAGTAATGTTCACGTTTATTTAGAAGTACTTTTAGTGATTGTGATAATTGTTAAATAAACCTTTTTCTGAAAAACAGGGCTGAAAATTTTAAGCCAAAAATTGTAAATTCTCAAATCAAAATTTTCGATAAAATTAAACAAAATAAATTTTTATTTACCATAAGAGAAGACACAAATGATTAATGTAAATATGGAAATAAAACAGAAGAAGGAAAATTTGTTGGATTAGGTTTAGTTTTTTTAAAAGTAGTTGTAAGTTAAGAACCTACGATATACATGCTACTAAGAACAACCGAAACTGATGCCAACATTTCAATTCAAGACAATTATTCCCACGGAGACTTGGAACACTGCTGCATAAATATATACTTAGCTAAGAAATGTACGAATACACCAAGAACCAATAGCAAAAGTTTCTGCCAAAGGCATGCATGCACTTCAGGACTTATCTGCAGATGTTACAAATCAAAGAAACTTTTCGTCGTGAGCATTAGACAATGTTCCAGAATGCTCGTCAGGAATACTAATGTTCTTATTTGAAGTCACTAACCTTTTCAGTATAGCCTGTTTTATCTGGAAATGCAATCCTGGGAGAACAACTTTCATAATCTCCAAAAAAATTATTTTATAGAAAGCACCAATTTATTACGGAAATACGTTAAGAATATCTGAAGCCATTATCTCAAAGGAAGCCTTGAAATTATAGACACCAAAATCCAGTCTTAAGGGGAAAATATTCATAGATATTTTTTATAGGGGGAGGTGTTATGCAGTTACCCAGACGCTACATTAGCATATGAATTGCTTCTCGCAAACAACAAACTTAAAAGTAAGCAATAAAAAGTTACTGATAATACAAGGAGTGCTTTTTGGTCGGTTGGTGTAAGATGGCGAAGTAAGAATGCGCCATTCGTATATGTGTCAATATGACTAAGAGAACTGAGAGAGAGAGCTCTCTAGTTCGTTCAATACCTTTCAATATGCAACAATTAGCAATAAGTAAGATAACGTAAATAAAATAAAAACTAAGTTTATAAGAGATAAATACAATCTTTTAAATTATCTCGGTTTTGCTGTTTGTATGTTGCTTTAAATCTTGAAAAGTCAATTACAAATTTTAACCATCTTAAAACATAAAGTACCAGAAGGAAATACCAGAGCCAAAATCGCAGGCGATAATCTGGCCTGACGCGAAAAAACAATCGGAAAAAAAAATCTATTTAGTTGTGTCCAAGGCATAACAATGTACATATCTTTATTCACATAAATATGATTTGGGTTAATAAATGAATCCCGTTCCCGCTGAATAAAAGCTATGTTCTACTTAGTAGAAGCTGTCACTACTCTTACTTATTACCCTATTATGTACTTATTATTACTACTCTTACTTATTATTAAAAAATCTGTTGAAGCGAACGGTCGTGTCTTTTAATTCCATCATTCGCGCTCTACTTCTCTCCTTTGCTTATAATGGGCCCAGAGACCGAGTGAAAGCTAAAATAGTAACGTGATTTGCGAAAGATTAAAATTAATCGTTAGTCGATTGTACGCTTAAAAACGTGGTTTAATTTATTTATCAATTTGGTATGTCGATTGAAAAATTGAAACAGATTATTAAACATGAGTCATAGCGTAATGAAGCTTGAAAAGCTAAACGGCGAAAATTACTTCACTTGGGCATTGCAGATGAAAACAAAGAACTCAATGGTTATCAGTTGATCGAAAAGCTTTGGCTACGATTACGTTATGTGTAAAACTTTTGAGCTGTTACACATAAAAAAAATTGTAAAACAGCTAAAGAAGCATGGACAATATTAGCTTCTTTGTACAACGCAGACGGATCAGCTATGAAGCGCCCTACATGCATGAATTTTGCTCGGTGCCTCATGATTTGCTATCAATTTTGGTTTTTTGTAGTTTACCGGACGTCAACAGCCGAGATGATTTACCTTATTTGGAAAAACTTAAAATCAAAGTACTCGAAGGAGAACATCGTCAAGGTGACAAAAGCGACACAACCGGTGAAAGTCTGTTAGTAATAAACTCAAAGAAGTAGGGAAAAGTCATAAACTAACAGCAGCATTCACAACAAAAGTAATCGCGAGATGACGACAGACAAAACAGTAAAGTGAAGTGCTATGCATGCGAGAAGAGGGGCCACATTCGATCTGAGTACAGAAAACTTAAAGATCACAAACGACAAAGTTTGGATATTAGACAGGGAAGCGTCATTACATATGTGTCCTTTTGATTGGTGTTTTGACGAGATGAAAGAGCATTCGCACAAAGTTTATTTGCCAACGGGCGTTGAAGTAATCGCGACGGGTATCGGTACCTTGGTATATCGGAAAAGGTACCTAAAAACATGAATTGCTATACGTGTGCGGTTTGCAAAATAAGTCGGAAATCGTTTCCTAATTACTCAAGCGTTGGTAGCAAAAAACAATTAAAAATAATACATAGTGACATTTGCAGGCCAATTCGGGTGGCGTCACAAGGTGGTGCGAAGTATTGTACTTTATTACTTTCATAGATGATTTCTCGCGCTACGTTCATGTTGGTTTTTTAAAGAAAAAAATCTGATGCATTTAATGCATTTAAAACTTTTTTCCGTAAAGTGGAAAGACAAACTGGTGAAAAAAACAAAATATTACGGAGTGATATATTAAGACAGAATTTATTTAAATAGAAAAGGAATTGTATATGAAACGACTGTCAGTTTCATCCCTCAGCAAAACGGTACAGCGGAGAGAGCCAACAAGACGTTGTTGGAAATGGCGAGGTGCTTGCTGGAAATTTCACAACTACCTGAGTATTTATGGGCCGAAGCGGTTAATACGTCAACATATGGTACATCTGTAATCGCTCGTGCTCAAAAATAAAACGCCGTTTAAAATTGGGTTTCACAAAAAACCAAGAGTAAAGCATTTTAAGACATTCGATTGTGAAGCGGTAGCGCTTGATAAGCACAAAAAAAAAAAAAAAAAAAAAAAAAAAAAAAAAAAAAAAAAAAAAAAAAAATTCTAGGCTAAAGAAGTCAAAATGGTGTTCTTGGGCACGCATCGACCACAAAAGGCTATAGAATTTAAAAGAAAGAAAAATAAAGATTGCTAGAGCCATTATATTTTTGAAGAGAATTTTTATAAAACGGAAACGTCATGTAGAGTTGAAACAGAAGAAAGTTTTTATGAGTTAAATATCGATAGAAATAAAATTAAAAGCAGAAAAAATGAAACTTCAAATAAAAATAAACAGTAGTAGTAAAAATAGTGACAACAGTGAATACGAAGTATAGAAACGATAGCAAGTAAAGTTTTAGTACGTAATCTTTTGCTTGTGGCTTATTTGTTTTAAGTTGAAGTCATTGAATTGAAATAAATCTTCGTGAATTGTAAATATGACTTCAATGATTTCGTTCTTTTACAGCGCTGCAATTGCTAAAGTTCTTTCTCTTTTGCACAGAGTTTTTTTGTTCTTGATTGAGAGTTTTATAACCACAACTTCATTTCGATTTATCAAGCAGTAAAAAAAACTGACTCGTATGGCAGGTGACTTTCCAATAAAAGTTCCAGAATGTTCTGCTTTTTTACTCAGTTTTATTTTATAACGCTAAGTAAAAACGTTTGGTCCTTTGGATTGTATTGCTAATATATTCGTTTATTCGAATTTTATGTTTTCTCGCAAAGTTTTTTGTTTAATTTTCTTCCTTCTTCTAACTTTGCGTCGAGTACCGTTCTGAAGTATTTAGCCTCGTTTGAAAATTAAATACAGGCCGAGTTTATCAGGATAAGCAACCGACTTATTTTTCTACACGTAAAATTAACATGAACAGATTTGGTCTCATTGAGGGCTATCTAGGCCCTTGTCCATTTATATACTTTATCTAGATCCCCTTGCAGTTGTTTCCTTAACTTTTTTACCTACTGCTGGTATGGTATATAGGTATACCTCGGTATAGGTATAGAAGAAACAGAAGTAAGCCGAGAAACACTTCCCTGCCGTACATCGGCTGAAATTTCTTTAAATTGCGATAATTCGTTTCCGAATCTGTTACGAGAGCAAATCTTTTTTTTTTCTTTCAAAGCTTTCTCAATTATGTCGGTGATTCTATGCACCTGATCAATAGTTGAATTCTTACTTCTGAAGCCAAACTGGTGATAAGGAATAAGACTTCTTGCGTCAATATTTGGTAGTATTCGTCTTAGAATTATCCTCCCAATGATTTTCGATAAAAGTGGAATCGGTCTGTAAGACTTTTTGTCAGTTAGGGGTTTTCTAGTTTTAGGACCACTGTGACTTCAGCAAGTTCCACTGGCTCGGAACGTTTTCTAACACCATCGCGGTGTCAGTAATATAAAAAGGGGCAGCTAGGCAGCATTTTAAGGACTTCTGTGGTTATTTAATCCAAACCAGGAACTTTCTTTGGTTTTAATTTCTTTATTTCAGTGCTAAGTTCCGTTAGCGTTGTGTTTGTCATCGTGTAATCGTCTTACGCTCTTTCAAATTCACTGATATTTTGGATAAATCCTTGACCGTCGAAGGGCGTAAAGGTTTTTTACAGGTGAAAAGCTAAATATCCACTTTCTTTTTATTTCCCCTAGCCCATTCTTTAAGTAGATCTTTTAGTACCTGGTTTAAAAAGTGAATAATTAGATTCCCTTTTTGTTGTCAAGCTTTAAGATAAGTTTCTACTGTACGGTTTTCAAAGTTTTTAATGGTCTCTCTCAGCAGTTATTCGAACGTTTTTTATGCTGTGGAGCACAACTTTGATGTCATTTTTTATGGGATTGTCTGTTTTCATTGTTGGATTCTTCCTTTGATAACATATTACATGGCATATTGAACTGTTTTTTCAATTTCTTTCTTGAAGCCTTCCAAATTGGTATATCTCCCAATTCGTCTTGCTTATATCTTAGAGTTTTACTCATTGTAAAGTTGGCTGGAGAATGATCAGAGGAAAGTTTAAAACTTCCATCAACTTTTATCGGATATTTTTGTGGTATCAGTCGGTATGTATGTATGTCGGTTTCCCCGTCGAATTGAAGTCACAGTTTTGTTTCTTAGCAGTTCATGAACATTCTTTCCATCTATTAGATGCATCTTGAGTCTTTAAATGTGTGCTTTGCTTCAAAGTCACCGCCAATAATAAAACTACTTTTACTACTACTACTTAAACTTGAGGACACTCTTTTCGATAGTGTACCTCGTTGTCAGTAAATGGCTGAATTGGTATGAACATTTTATCTATTTTTGGTACTTACTGTCATTACTTATACATATTCGAACTCTATTTTAATCTTTTCAGTACATTTTTTAGAAATAAATTTATATTTACAAGGATCATCAGCTCTTCGCTTTTTCAGATGGATTTTAAGCGTGATATTTCTAAAGGCTTTTACTTTTCCCCTTTTCATATGGGTTTTAGAGATCGAGCAAATAACAATATTCGTTAAGTTTTTGTTCGTCAGAATTCCATGTAAGTAGTTTGAGCATGCGTTCCAACTTCATGATCTCGATTTCGTTCGGTTATTGTGAACGTGACCTGCTGAAACTATTGCCAATACCATTCGCAAATTTGAGTCCTAGGTTACATTAGTGGATGATACTCGACCGGTTAGACCACATCCAGCATGTAGTGAAGATACTATAACAGCTGTAGCTGAGAGTGTACGAGAAGACCGTGACGAATCGGTTCGTCGTCGTTCTCAACAACTTGGCTTGGCGAATTCGACAACTTGGCATATTTTACGTAAGGATCTCTGTCTAAAAGCGTACAGAATTAAACTTGTGTAAAAATTGAAATCAAGCGAATTTGCGTCATATTTTCAGTGAATGGGCTCTGGAAAAACTCAATGAAAGTCCGGTGTTTTATCATGAAATTTTGTTCAGTGATGAAGCCTTGAAGGGGTGGCCGTGGTGTAGTGGTATATGCATAGACTCCTCAAGCGTTCGAATCCGTTCGAATCCCGGGCGAGGCAATTCTGTGAAAAAGTCTTTTCATAGAATTTGTATGTAAATGTAACGAACTAACAACTGCACGTACCTAAGACCCACTGGTTGGGGATGTACTAGCTCGTCCCGTCCAGTTTGACAACCACCTTTGGAAAAAATATCGAAGCCTAATACACCTGAGTTTCAAACTACTACACTACCTGCCCGCGCCCCGGAGAAAAAGTCAGTAAAAGGGTATTCATATCCCCTTGCTGCGCGCACAGTACTATAAAAAAAAGCCCATTTCGGACTGAATGGATACGTAAATAAACAAAATTGCTGTATTTGGGCTGATGAGCAACCCGAAGAGTAACAAGAGCTACCATGAAATCCATTAAAAACAACGGTATGGTGTGGTTTATGTGTTTGCAGAATCATTGGTCCATACTTCTTTAAAAATGAGCCAAATCAGAATGTTACCGTCAATGGTAACCGTTATCGCGTCATATTAATGGACTATTTGCTTTCCGAAATCAAGCACATAGTTTCGGTGAGCTCTGAGCTTGTTTCTTCAATGAGGCAATGAAACAAAATGAGAAATCATTTTGGTGAGAACTTACCTTCACGTTTTGCTACGATAAATTTGCCGCCTAGATCGTGCGATATCACACCTTTGGACTATTTTTTCCAGGGATGTGTAAAGTTTCAAGTCTTTAAGAATAAGCCAACTACGATTGACGCTTTGGAAGCCAACATTACTCGTGTTATCCGCGAGATACTAGTCGCTATGCTTCCGAATGGACCACTTCAAACGAAGTCGAGGCCAGTATTTACATAATATCATTTTGAAATAAATGCCATGAATTGTTCTCTTAACCAATAATTAAAATTTTAGGTTCGCTTTCAAATTTGTGTATTTTATTTCACATTATAAATCAAACCTAACTATGAATCACCATATATATAGCATACTTAGTTTGTTTTTGACAGATAGAAAAGTTAGACGAATTTGGTGTTTGGTGTACTCGGCGATTTTTAATTATTAGAAAAATGATGCTAAGTATTTGCTTGGAATTTTGTGTAAAAAATGATTCAAGTGCTCTTGAAATGTTGACAGTGGTACACGGTAAGCCTGCGCTAAATAAAACCAAGATGTTTACAAGCTCTTCCAAGATGCTTCATCTTCTCGGGACGAACCTCGCTTTGGACGCCACAGCACGTCAGCAAAAAATGATAACGTCGAAGCTGTCAAGAAAATTGTTTTGGAAAAGCTTCGTATTGACATAAGGGAAGTTGCTGAGGATATTTGCACATCTTTTGACTAGTGTCATGCATTTTTTTCGGATGTTATGGCATGAAACGTGTGTCAGCGAAGTTCGTCCCGAAACTTTGATCAGAAGAACTGTCGCATGAGCATCGCTCAAAAACTCGTAAATGACGTCAATGATGATCCCTTGCTCGAAAGGGTCATAACTGGTGATGAATCATGGGTTTATGGTTAGAATGTCGAAACCTAAGCCTAATCGTCCCAATGGAACACACAGGAGAGCCAAGACCGAAAAAGAACACGAAATTCGATCAAATGTCAAAGTTTCGGTCACTGTTTTTTTCGATTACAGCGGCGTATCAAGTTGGTGCATCAGGAGTTTTTACCTCAAGATCGAATGGCTAATGAGGAGTATAATCTTGAAGTTATGAGTAGTTTGCGAGAAGCAATACGAAAAAAACGTCCGTAATTGTAGAAAAAAATTCATGACTTTTAGATCACGGTAATGCACTTCATTCATCGTTGCTTGTGAAAGATTTTTTTGTGCCAAAACAGCACAACAATCATGCCTCAGCCACCATATTCACCGGATTTGGCCAATTTTTTTTTTTTTCCAAAACTGAAGAGACCTATGAAACAACAGATATTTGCAACGATTGAGGAAATAAAAACGTCATCGCTGGAAGAGCTGAACGCTATACCAAAAAGTCCTTATGAGAAGTGTTTCGAGGATTGGAAAAAGCATTAGCACAAGTATTTTATATCTGAGGAGGATAACTTTGAAAGAGACAACAATAATATTGATGAATAAATAAATATTTTTTTTTATAAAAATATCAAGTCGCCTTACTTTTTGAACACACCTTGTATATTACCATTTTGCGGATAACAATCCTTTTTCTCGGCTTAAATAATTTTATAAGGTAAAAACCTGTCCGGGCACTTTTGCTTATTATATCATGTTGATGACGAGACAGTTTGATATTTATAAAAGCTGCTAAAGCATCTTCGGCAAACATCTTATTTTTTTGAGGTGTAGGCAAGTTTTTAAAAGCTTGTTTGTATTTCCTTGCACAGTTAGAGGAAGTATTTACAATATCTATGTTTATGCTTCAGTCTAACCTGCTCCTCAGAAGCTCATTTTAGTTGCATGATATACATATGATGTTTGAGCAGATATATTTCGTATTCTGTCATTTTTTACGCTCAGAAAATTTCTCAAAATTAAAACTTGTCAACCACGTTTGTGATTATGTATTTTATATAAATATATATAATAAATTCATGCACTTAGCTATTTTGCGTTAGTTTTCAAGAAATTTTCTATTCTATATTACTCAACTAGCATTTAGCCACCGTGCATTAAATTCAGTTTTAATAAAGTTGGTACGTAAATCTCTATTTCCAACCGTGTATCCTAATCTTTCTGGCATTTTTTTTTCAAATACGAGTTGTTTTTCAATCTCCTGTTCGTCCGACTTTAGCATCATTTTAAAAAGCTGTTGCCGAGTAATAGTAAGGTTATTCAAAGAAAAACTAGAAAAAATTGATTACTATGCAATTATGTCAGTTAACCAAGCAAATAAGAAACTTAATATCAACCAAAAGGAATAGCATAATAATCATTTGCGAAAAAATTAGATAACAAAAGAACCATTTACAAATACCTTTATACGAGTAACTCAGTTAATTGGTACACTGGTCGTATGCTGATCAAATATCAAATTTGCGATCCACCTTGTTTTTTTTTAAGAACTCAAGTGGGTATGAAAACACTCAGCATGTGTTAAGTTTTTGGAAAATGGGATTGAGAGAGAAAAAATAGATGATTGTGCTCAGTGGTTATTTCACTCCAAGGGTGGCATCCAACATTTAATAGGGAGACTAAATTATAAGTGGAAGTTGGCTTGTTGTTGATATCTAGTCAACTACTCACCTTACTTGGTTTTTGTTAACTGAAAAAAAAAAAACGAATGTCGGACTGGGATTCAAACACCGAACCTTCCGATTTGGAAGCCAGTTCACTACCACTTAAGCCACGGTCACTCACTTTTTCTTAACTCTCACTATTATTACCTTTTCAGAAATAACACCACTAAAATAAAGTTGAACTTTGTTTCAAAAAAAGGAACCCATGTTTTTATTTTTCAATATGGGCTGTACCCTTACAGCGACATTGACCTCGTTAGAGGGGCTAGAATCCATCGGCTCAAATGGCTTGGACATGTTGAGTGAATGAGCACTACCACTCCTGTGTTGAATGTTTTCGAACGAAGCGATCCTCAAGTAACCTTATGTACGTAAGTGGAGGCAAATAACGTAAGGTCGCGCTTAATACGAGAAAAGAAAGGTCACAGCAGGCACTATCCAGACTGACACAGTCCTATTCACATCTCCACAGTAAGTTTCAACTCATTCGGTTTCACAGTGTAAACGAAACATTAAGTTTACAAAACGCAATTGCGGAAGCTTTTTTTTCAACACAAGTTGCTTTAATAAAGCAAAATCAAAGTGGATGATAAAAGTGATTGAATTGTTAATTGTTTTTCTATTGTGATATAGATAAAAACTGATTGTGTTGAAAGAAATAAATTTTGTTTAGGAAATAAGTTCCTTATTTAAAACAATTGACTTACATCTTAAGTTAAAAGCATTTATTTAAAATCATTGAAATAATATCACAAGCACAATCGATTTACAATTTATAATTGTTCTTTTAAAATAAATCTAAAAGCAATCATTAATCAGCATACATAAATAGGAAATAGAGGGCTCGACGGGGCATTCCATAAGCGAGTTGTAGGCTTAGGAACGAATCACGATATTTAAGAGTACGTCTTAAAGTGGACCTGAGGGTATACTGATGAGCATTCATAGTGAAACGGGTGCTACGGTTGAAGGTCTGAAGGGGCGATATGAGTATCACCTATGAGTTTCATAGCACGGTTTTGAATCTGGAAAGTGCAGAGATGTTTTAGTAGCAGCTGACCAGATTATATGTATAAAGGCCTGATGAGAGGAGGTGAAATACTTCTTACATCGCTTGAGGAAACCTAAACATTTTGCATCATTTTCGATGACATCGTATATGTGTCATTCCAACATAAGTTATCACTGACACACATAGCGTGAATGGAAAGTTTATCTCAGTCGTTCATAGACCTCTGCGGAGTAAAGTTGTGTTTCGGCTTTTAATTGAGCAGTGATCAGCTTTACTTATAAATTTGATCAAAGCTAGAAAGGCTCCAATTGGTCCGATTAGGAAACTTAAAGTCGTGGGTTCGACTCCGAATCGGAGAAACGCTTTTTTTCATCTTTTTTTTTTTAAATAAAAAAAAAGAAAAAAAATATTATTAACTGTCGTTAACCACATCACGCGATGGACTGTGGAAAGCGATCCGCTAGGCCAACAGCGGAATCTGCTGAAAAATCAGGCGATGTGTCGAGTGGTTCAAGCCAAACAGCAGTAGTGGGAGAACCAAAGACGAAGAGAAGGAAGAAGCTAACACCATTAGATAAACAAGAGAGAGTGAGAGAGAGTTGAGAGAGAACATCTTCGCTTCTTTGGCGTCATCCGAATCCGAAGATGAAGACGAAGAATTGGAGTATATAGATAGTAGCATCAAAATGCTACAACAATGAGTGCTAGCCATAAAAGAAAATCAAACGGTAAGAAGGAAGAGGGAAAAGCAGGAACAATTCCAAAAGCAAACGCAACTGGCTCAAAAACAGGCCCAACAACGAAACCAAAAAAATACATTAACGCAAGTTCTACAACACCAACAAAAACTTAAAAATCACCAGCAACAACAAGATCAGCCACAACAACGGCAGCAGCAAAAACAGCAGCAGCCGCAACAAGACCAGCAGCAGCAGAAACAACAGCAGCAGCAGAACAGCAACAGCTGCAAAAACCACACCAGCCAAAACCACAGCAGCAGCAGGAACAACAACAACAACAGCAGCAGCAGGAGAAGACGGAGAAGAATTAGAGGTAAACGCCACCAAGGACCTATGTTAGTTGGTCGTTGGTAATAATTTTAATATAAAGAGGGTGGGGAACGATCGCCATGCCATCCACATGCCGTACAGTGGAGGGCTACGCGAAAGTAAAGGAGCTCCTTAAGGAAACGACGACGGTTCTCATTCGCACCGTAGTGTGAAAAGCGGCAATCGATTCTGCTGAAGGAGTTGAAACCGTCTTCTGATCCTGAGGAGATCCTGGCTCTGCTCAAAGAGAAGGAGTGCGAAGGACTCAAGTTTGTGGGGGTAAAGCCATTTACCACAGCGAGAGCAAGGCGGGAAAAACGGAGTCTGCCGTTCTTCCTGGTGCAGCTCAGTCCCGAAAGCCGCCTGGATAGTCTAAGGAGTATCAATGTCCTAGACTTCCAAGTAGTTCGCTGGGAAAAATTAAAGAGGAGCGAAGGTGTTATACAATGCTTTCGCTGCCAGAGGTTCGGGCACGCCGCATCGAACTGCCAAATGCAGCCTCGATGTGTGAAGTGCGCAAAGAACCACCGTTCCGAGAAGTGTGCTCTGGGTTGGGACGGAGCATCCGATAGGACACGGCTCTCTTGTGTGTTGTGTGGAAACGCGGGACACACCGCAAACTATCGGGGTTCTCCTAAGTTCGCTGACATCAAAAAAGCGTTCACCTGTTAAGTTTCAAACACCAGCCGTCACGTCCCAAATTTCCTACGCCCAAATGGCGTCAGGTAAGGGGGCTACGTTACAGCAAGCGATTGTTGCTTCTCCGGCGCTAATGCCGAGAACAACGCAAGCTGCACCTAACACGCTGGCCATCTTGCTCGCAATCCAAGAGCAGATGGCTCAGCTGCAACAGCAGGTACAAGAACAGGCCAAAGGGGTGGAACAGATCTACGCGCTGCTGCCGGGCCTAACGCAACACATATCGTAATGGGTACGCACATGGTGGAGCAAACTTTGAAAGTCCTTGAGGTGAATGTTAATTCACTGATTAGGATCGAACGAAGAACCGCGATGCTTAAATTGCTACAAGACCAAAATCCTGATGTGCTTTTCGCTAGCGAAACTAAGCTAACTGATAAGCACAAACTGGAGTACAATAATTATATTGTTATATGAAGAAACCGGCCCAGATCCAAACGTAGAGGTGGTGTCGCGATCTTCATTAAACAAGATATAAAATTTCACAAGGTGTACAAGAGAGTGTTGCGCAGGTTCCGGGTGTTGGAGGCAGTCGTCATGTACATCCCGCTCCGCAGTGGAAATCGGTTGTACTTTGCCTCTGTTTATGCACCTGAGGCTTGACAATCCACTTTATTTATTATGCAGCTCGACACGCTTTTTCGATTTCTGAGGCTGGAATCGGGGAGAATTATTTTATAATCGTCGGAGATTTCAGAGCTAAACACAGGTATTGGGGAAATAATATGCCAAATACCAGAGCAAACCTACTATTCGATTGGTGGGGTCAGCACAATGTCATTTACAGACTCGGTCTTTAAGCGACGGACAGCCCGTCGTTTCCCATAGGCGGGTCTTATTTGGATCTACTGCTATACGACGAACGTATACGACTGACAGGTACGAATTTACAAACGCTAAACTGTCTGAGCACATTCGTGTATGAAAGTTTTAACACCGAAATTACAGTTCCCAACGAAATTGCGGAATTGGAGGAGTTTGTCCAAAGATATTCTTACAACTACAGAAAGACTCGATGGACACGCTTCTCCGCAACATTGACAAGAGCACTTTTCTCGAACACGCTCCACCCACAGTCCAATAGGAATTCGTCAAACGAGGAGATCGACAAGTACCTAAAACGAATGGACGAGACAATTAAACAAACTATGGACACTACAATACTGGTGCCTGCCTTGTTGACTTGGAGAAGGCCTTCCAAACCGTTTGGTTAGAGGCTCTTTTTTATAAGCTGACTAGGCTGGAGTTCAGTAAACCACTCTTGTACATTCTTTATAATATGCTAACCAACATACAGTTCATCGTGAAAAATGGTGATGTGACTTCTATTGGAATATCTCAAATTAAAAATGGTCTTCAGCAAGGCGCGGTCAAATCGCCGATCCTATTCAACATTTATACAAGCGACTTGATAGGTTCACTTCCCCATACTATTTCGTATGCAGATGATTTGATAGCGTACAGAACAGGTCCAAGAATCGAGGTCATTAACACTCTCGTGCAGCGTGACTTCGATAAGATAAGACGATTTTGCGATGACTGGAAGTTAAAAATCAACTTTTAAAAGTCGGAAACCATTCTCTTTAGAATGCCGTTGTCTAGAGCCTCTAAGGATACCAGAAAAAATTGGCGAAAGTTCTCAATCATTGGACAACACGGACAGCCTCTTGCCTTGGGATCAGGCTAGATCAGTTTCTGTATTTTGACAAAAATGTAGATGCTGCTCTGGCCAGAGCTAAAGGCGCTTTTGCCCTTACAAAGAAACTGTTTTATAGCAGCCAACTCGATGGTAGGGTAAAGGTAATCTGCTACATGGCCCTTATCAGGCCTATGTTGGTATTTGGATGTCCCGTGTGGTTCAATGTACGAGCAAGCTTAATGGAAAAGATTAACTCGAAGGCGCATTGCAAGAGCAAGTACCTCGACGAATAACCTAATATCTGTGGCTTACTACCCCAATTACCTTTACCACGAGAGTGTACGCTATGACGGCTTCGTTCCGCCAGAAGCATTCCTCTAACTAGATCAGATAGGGTTGTTCCAGGATAGAGCAGCGGTCTCGCTAATCTTCCATGTCGCTTGGATAGACAGGCGACTCAACTACAATAGAGACGTCGCACACAACAGTGTGGATCGTCTCAGGTTCAGTAGGGTGGTGGGAAACCGCGATAAGAGGGATGTCGTTCGGAAGCATCAGCATCTCTGGTGATTAAATGATGGAGAAGATGTTTCGTCGTCGTTTCCGTCAATTACGGAACAGCCTCACTAATGGGGCAGAGGTGACCTGTCTATTTGCACTGCAAATAGCGATAGCCAGCTTACATGGGCTTAGGTTAGTCTTTAAGTCTATTGTACATATATTGGTATATACAAAGATATATACTCTGTATATATATTTGTATATACAAAGATATATACTAATATATTTATATTATTGTGTATAATGTCTAGATGTGTGCATGTGTGTATTGTGTATGTAGGTTAGGTAGACTAAGGTTTATTTTAAGTAAGATATTAAGTTTTTACAAAAATAATGTCCATATACTAAGTTTTTTGTTAACAATGTTTTTCTTAGCTCTAAGAATAGAAAATAAATATTACAAAATAAAATAAAATGTAAATAAAGTCGAAAGACATAGATATAAGAATTAAGAGTAGCTTAGAGTTAATGATTAAGAAAATAAAATGCATATAAAACTGGAAAAAACTGAACTGGAAAGTTTATCGGTTTTGAAGGTTCATTCATGAAAAATGCCTGGATACTTAAATTTCATCATACGACAGTAGAGAGCGTTGTGTTTTGGAAGCATTTTACAGGCGAAGATTAAGGACGTAAATGCGAGAACGAATATGAAAATATGAAATAGTACCGTTTTTAGTAAAGGAATATATTGGACTAGAAGTAGCAGACATGAGATCATTAATTAAAATTCAAAAGAATATCGGAAACAAACATACAAACACCAGAATTTATTTTGTGGATATTAGACTTGAAACCGTCCAATACTACTTGAATTAAAATGAATCAAAGAAGAGATTCGTCGATCCCAAATGCAGGCATTTTCGACAAAAAAGATGATGCCGTAGTATTATCAAGTCCAACTACTCGTATCTTTCTTCCGCTAAATTGATGTACGCCTTGGTTCCACCTTTCGGTCAGACATGCTATCGAATCACCAGTGAACCTGTTGTTACGAAAACTATACATTTGGAGACATTTAATGAGCTGACGGTTTATCTGCAGTTTAAAATCGTTAAGGAGCGCTCAATATTTGTTTTGTCATTTAGCAAATTGAGGCCTGCGGGCGATCAACTTCGTTGTTTACACAACAAACGTTATGAAGGTCTGCTATTGCAACTACATATGATACTTTGAATGGTTATTTTTAATTTTATCTATAGGAATATAATATCGGAAATCTTTTTTTTTCACACACCATATGAACTTTCAAAACAATTTTGTGTTCGATCAAAGTTTCATTGTATAAAAATTCTTATTGATTGTTGCAGCTGCTTATCCGTCTTCACGGATAAACAGGATAACGGATAGAACAGAAATTTTTGAGTTCTTAAAAATTGTGGATTCATAAGTCGATCATGGCTACCTTGACACAACGTCCACTATTTTTAAAGTCGAATCGATAAAAAAAATATCCTTTGTGATTTCCAAATAGTTCGCCATTCTCCCATCTTGAGAAAGAAAAACTCAAATGTTATACAATAAATATGTCTGTTTGTATTCGTAAATGTGTGCAATCTAAAGCACCAGTAGTCGAGGAAATCTAACAAATTGATAAAAACCGTTCACATTTCTTAGTTTTTTCTCATATGTTATCGGAAATTATATTTAATTATCTTATCAAGGTGATAGACGACAATTTGAAATTTTAAAGAACCAAAAAAGTGCTCTGCAGTAATGAGTATACACCCACTGACGCCGATATTGAACTGTTTCCAGAAAGTAATGTATAAACGATTGTTTGCTATTATATTAATAAACCATTTCATACTATCTAGCTGTATTTTTAATTTTAGATAAAATTTTCTTAAAGACAATGTAAGCAGAATGCTTTGACATAAGAAACCTATCGAAACACCCAACAATACCCCAAGAGTTGAAGTGATCTGTCCTTTGCATCCTGTTTTCTCTCCTCGTTATCGCAATTATCATAAAAGTTTCACCTTCACTTATATAACCAAAATAATTTCCGAACGCGAATATATTATCAAAGCTAAATTATTCATTTTGATATAAATTACTTTCGTTTCATGAGTTTGGAGGTCAGTCAGATTTTCGTATAAGACTACGATTATCTCCATTCATTTTAGATCTACAAATATCTCTAATATATCTTATATATACAAACATATATATATACATTGCTCTTATCCTCATCATAGAGTTGACTAAATATACGGAGCCGTTTTTTAATTGGGGCATGTAGCTATTTTTCTTCAGCGTTTCTTCGAACCTCAGCTGGAAATTAAGCCTCTTTTGCTTTTAAGAACAGAGATTCAACGATCTTAGTTGAACTCAAGAGAATACAACTACTTAGTATGCCTAAGCGCTAAGTTGTTTGCAAAATTGGATAGAGAAATAGTTATTTCGCACCAATTATAATAACGTTTTTTGAGGTGACTAGTTTATTAGTGCAATTTAGCTTGTAGTTGTGTTCTCATCAACTACTCAGCTTACATGACTTAAGCTGATGGATAATTTAATTTCTTTCGGGCCCGGTTGCGATTTGAACGCGGAGCCGTCCGATTGGGATGTCAATACAGTACCACTTGAGCTACGGCCATCCACTAATTCAATTTGATAAAAAATGGTACTAACCTAGCATATTCTAAGCCAGGGTATTAGAATAAAGTAGAACAGAATGAAATGATTTTTATTTTCAACTTCAATATTAATACAATACAATTTTTTTCTTCAAAAAATCCATTGGTGTGACTTTGCCGCCTGCCTGATTGACAACTAAGATTTTGTAGCAAAAACATTAAATTCGCAGTAAATTAAGGCATTCTTGTAATATTTGTTTAGGGTTTTGGCATCGCATTCATTGAGTAGTAAAGCGACCTCAGTCGATCACAGCACGTTCAAGTTGAAGATCTGTCGTCTAATATTTTTGGAAATCGGGCATTGTTCAATGAAGTTCAAGACATCTTCTATCTCCTGCAAGTTGCACAGGTCACAAAGCACTGACAAATGCAGTATGTAATTGAGTCTTCAGAGCCCACCTAATCTCGAACCTTAGCATTATTTCATGCATGCTATATATAACATATATATATATAACATATAGTACGTAGTGAAGAAAGTATAGCGGCGGTAGTAGAGAGTGTACGCGATTCAGCGCCGTTCTCAACTTTCTCTCTTCTTGTCGTGTAGAACAACTTTGCATATTTTGATAACAGACTATTTGCTGCCTGAAAATTAAATACCGTAAGCAATATTTGGTTCCAGTGCATACTCCACTTCACCAGTCGAACCATGGCGATATTTCCGCGGCATTCCATATGCATGACTTAATTCCTTCCTACAGGCATTTTAGAATCCGTCCAAGCTTCCTCGATAAACCCATGCAATAGAGCTTGTACATGAGTGCCTTACGGTCAACCGTATTAAAGGAGGACCGTCAATAAAGAAGGCGTATAGCTTTTTACCAGCTGATATAAAAGTCTCCGATATGCTACGTAAAACAAATATGTGGTCGATCGTAGATGTTCTTAAGCAGCTTATTTTCTTTGATCAATGCTAATAGACGACACTGCAGGATAGCTGTAAGTATTTTTTTTTTTTTTTTTTCATTTAAAAATGAAATGCCTTTATAGTTTGCAGGATCGAACATTCTTTCTTGAAAGTTGGAAAAATCACCACTTTCTTAAAACATTCTAGAACTTCACCAGTATCAAAAATTTTATTTAATATTAAAACTAGTTTATAGTGCAACTTGTTGGCCCCATACTTATAAAATTCAATTGTTATACCAACTGATCCTAAAGCCTTGCCTGCTTTTGTGGCATTAAGTGCTTAGGAAGTTAGTTTTAGTTTTAGGTGCATTTTATTTTATTACTCAATAACTCTTACATACTAACAAAAAATGCTTAAATGCTAGTTTAAAATTACTTAACAATCTTATACTAACTGACTAACCCCACCCAAGCACTCTAAGCTACCCTAAATTCTCACATCTACATATGTCTTTCGACTTAATTTACATTTTATTTAAATATTTATTTGCTCTACTTAAGGCTAAGAAAAAATATTGTTAATAAACAACTTAGGAAATGGACATATTTTTTATTTTTTTAAAAATTTAATATCTAACTTAAAATAAACCTTAGTCTGCCTAAACTACATACACAAAACACACATACATACACGTAGACATTATACACAATTATATACATTTATTATTATATAAATTTGTATATATCAATATATATACATATTTCTTATATGCTAACCTAAACCTACCTAAGCTGGACATCGCTATTTACGGAGCAAACAGATTTGGCAACTCTGCCTCATTAGTGAAGCTGGTCCGTAATTGACGGAAACGACGACGAAATGTCTTCTAAATCACTCAACCACCAGAAATGCTGGTGCTGCCGAACGACATCCCTCTTATCGCGATTCCCCACCGCCCTACTAAACCTGAGGCGATACACCCTATCTGATCTAGATAGGGGAATGCTTTCGGTGGAATGAAGCCGTCAGAGCGCACACTCCCGTGATAAAGGTAATTGGGTAGTAAGCCCCAGATATCAGGTTATCCGTCGAGGTCATTGCTCTTGCAATGTGCCTTCTAGTCAGCTTAATTACGAAATTGTTCACTCGTATTATGTTCGCTCTGTTGTAAAGGACCTCATTAGGATAAAAAATTTTGTACTCCGACTCTGGTATTCTGTACAAGCAAAGGCAAGCCGTAAGTCAAGCCCTCTCAAACACCTGAATCTTTTCCATTAAGCTTGCTCGTACACTGAACCACACGGGACACCCAAATACCAGTATTGACCTGATAAATGCCATGTAGTAGATAACCTTCACCCTCACATCAAGTTGACTGCTATAAAACAGTCCCTTCGTAAAGGCAAAAGCGCCTTTAACTCTGGCCAAAGTAGCATATACGTTTTTGTCAAAATACAAAGTGCTTAGAAAACTTCTTTAACTGTTATCGGTCTGTTGAACGTAACACAACCGAAACCCAGGAATGGGAATCGAACTTGGCAGAAGAGTTTAAGAGAATTTCAAAATATTGCGATAGTATATTATATTGCTATTCAACCTAGTCCTAATGCTGTGAGATAAGAACCTCGTTGAGTTCTTCGACTATTTTTTAGAAATCCACCGAGTTTTTTTTACAATGTAAATCTCCGTGCTAGCGATTCATAGTAAGATTTCCTTTTCTCGCGGATTATTGCTTTAACCTCAATATTGTCGCCACCGCCATACCAATCAAAATACGCTATCAATCAATCTATTTATACCTTAACGAAACCTATTGTTTTTAATTAAACCTATCATTTTTTGATTGAAATTCAGGAACAAAGTGAAGTTGACCGAAAAAGATATTTAAGCTAACGAGTTGTTTTGAAGAATTTAACTTGGCATCTAAGTCTGATGTGTTTTTTTAACTGCTTAACAAAAATATAGTATATACATATATTTTCCTGGGCCTCATTTTCGTTTTATTTCAATGAATAACTTGGAATTTTTTGCGATATACGGCCCCAGGACTTACAAGTTGCCCTTTATTCGAGCCAATTGCAACACATGTGCCTAATATCATATTTATACACATATATTTGCAATAAAGCTAATATAGGGTTTTCTAATAACGACTTGACAACTTTTTTTTTTAAATAAAAGACAAACCATTTGAGATATTTCAAAAACTTTATTATTGGTTTGAAGTACAATCAAAACATTTATGAATGGAACTCGACTTCGTTCATATGGCCACCGCGGGAACGTTTGCAGCGGTCGATTCGTTGGACCCAATTTTCAAAGACTTGGCCACACATTTCGGCCGAAACGGCCGCTATTTCGCGTTCAATGTTGGCTCTGAGCTCTTCCAACGTCGTCGGCGTGTTGGCATAAACCAATGACTTAACGTAGTCCCACAAAAAATAGTCAAGCAGCCCCTGTTTTGAGATAACACGCTCATCATACTTACGCTTCAATAAATCGATTGTAGCGTGTGCTGTGTGGCTTGTGGCACCATCCTGTTGAAACCACATGTCGTCCAAGTCCATATCTTCCAATTCGAGCCAAAAACAATCGGTGATCATGTTGCGATAACGCTGACCATTCACCATTCGTGGACGAAAAAATATGGCCCAATAACGCCGCCGGCATGCAAACCGCACCAAACAGCTATTTTTTGTGGATGAAGTGGTGATTTATGAAGCTCATGTAGGTTTTCACCCGGCCAATAACGCATATTTTGCTTATTGACGAATTCATTGAGCCAAAAATGAACTTTGTCACTGAAGATAATTTTGCGACTCCGAATATCTGTAGAAAATTTTTATAATTTGCAGACTTTGCTCGTTAGTGTACTTTACTATGATGAAGATGTTGAGTTTACTGAATAAATTTAAAGTAACAGTTTGATGATTAGTGAAAGAGTGCGTTCACAAATTAAATTCAAAGTTGTCAAATCACTATTGGAAAACCCTACATTAATGACCACTTCCATGACCGTATGTATTTTATTTTGTATTAAAATTCTATGCCTCTCAAAAAATAATTGCATAAAATGAGGTGTTTGATATTAAACATCGGAATTAACGATTTTTATCAATGGCTTTTATATTTTTGTTGGAAGGAGGGATATCATTGAACTCGCTATTATCATAGCTTCTTATTGTGGGAGGACAAGAAACTTAATAATCAAGAAGGTATAACTAGTCTTAAAATGCTGCAGCACGTGTTACATTTTTCGAAAAATTGGGCACGAAAAGAATGAAAAATAATTCATACCATGGGTGCAATACAACACGTAATGTCGGGACTAAATTATTACTGTAATTTGACTTGTTTTGTTCAGCAACTGCTCTTCTTACGTGTTTTTAATTGAATGTTTTTCGGGTTTGCTCGGGAATCGTACGATTAAGAAATTACTAAGCAAGTACTTGATCCACTTGCGATTTCCTTGCACCTATCATATAAGTCATTACTAACCTGAGCAGAAACCACATTTATATTCGTTTATTCAATAAGTTCTGTGATTTTTTTCTTGGAAGTAATGTTTATCGTTTCTGAAAATATCTATGTACGAGGGCTGTTTGATGAGTAACTGGATTGGAAGATAGGTGGAACAACTGAGCAAAAATCATTTAGTATAACCCATTTTAGCCCGCCTGTCAAAATTTTTTAGAGTTTTTTCGACCACGGAAAAAGAGCAGTATCGCTCCCTGATCCGATTCTTGTTTTTAAGTGGCAAAACCTGCTAGGAAATTAAGCCCATTCTCGATGGTGTCTATGAGACCCATTTACCTTCCCGTACAACGGTTTACTACTGGTTGGCATAGTTTCACATCACACCTCGGTTTGTAATGAAACGCGCCCAGGTGGCCCAAAAACGGTTACCACAGAGAAATCCGTGGACAAAATCTATGATCTCGTATTCACGGACGGCAGAGTGAAAGTTCGCAAGTTGGTTGGGATAGCAGATATCTCAACTGAACGCGTTTTGGGCATGAGAAAGCTGTTCGAGCGATGGGTGTCGTGTTTGCTCACATCGGAAATCAAACGCAATCGTGAGACCACTTCAAAAACGTGCTAGGCTCTGTTTAATTGTTTTGTGGCTGTCGATGAGACATGGATCCAATGATACACACCAGAGACCAAAGAAAGATCGAAACAATGGGTCATATAGAGCGAACGTGCCACTGGCCACTGTTTTTTGGGACGCGCAAGGTGTGTTCCACGTTGACTACTTGGGGAAGAGAAAAACAATCACAGGAGAATACATCGTCGTTTCATTGGGCCGATTCAATGGGTTTGAAGAAAAAACGACCACATTTGGCGAAGAAAAAAGTACTCTTTCACCACAATAACGCACCGGTTCACACCTCCACAGTCGCCACAGCCAAATTGGTCGAATTGCACTACGAATTGCTCCTGCTACTTATTTTTTTCCAAGACCTTGAAAGATCGCTCGCCAGAAGCAGTACGTGTCGAACGAGGAAGTCATCATTGGGTTGTCATTTCTTATCCGAGTATTCATCAAACAGCCCTCGTATACCGTTATGCAATTTTGTTGAGAGGCTTATCCTATGAGAATTTGTTTTGATCGGAAGTGTTTTATGTGCAAAATACTTTTTATGTAGGGGATATGACAGTGCAATTTCGGCATATTTTTTTTTTTTACAGGCGTCAAAGCGACAGAGGTGCAACAACAGATTTGCAGGGTGCATGGAGATTCGACTTAAGCGCTGAAACTTGTCTGCTTTGGTTTACACGCTTCCGCTCACTAAATATAGATCTTGCTGATGCTGTTTGCTCTCGACGTCCACCCACAACAGACGACAATAAAATCTTGCCTACAGCTAGCGTTGACAGGCATTTGACGACACGCGAAATCGCTCTTGGCTCGAAGCTTTCTTTAAAAGAGTGGTTACGGGAAAAGAAAAATGGGTGGTTTACAACAACATTGGACGTAAGAAGTCATGGTGCGCTCCTGGTGAAACAACGCAATCGATCGGTAAACAGATTTGCATTTCAGAAAAGTAATATTGAGCATTTGGTGGAACTAGCAAGGTGTCCTTTATTTCGAGTTGCTTCCACGCAATCAGATAATAAGTGCCATTAAATATTGCCCTCAGCTCGCTACTTTGAAGCAGACAGTGGAAGAAAAACGGCCAGAGTTGGCGAATAGAAATGGTGTGGTTTTCCATAATGACAGCGCCAGATCACACACAGCTTTGCTGAATTAATTTGGCAGGTAAGTTATACAGTAACAATTATAGAAGCCGCAGTGCGCGGCGTACTCGAGACTCAAAGGAAGGAATTCGATAGGAAATTAGATGAGGTAGTTCGAAAATTTTCAGACACAAATTTAAATAAGCCAGAGGTAAAAGTGTATCAGAACACAAAAAAAATGGAAGGTATTAAATGTGATGAGCCACTCGAACTATTCGCACCGAAAGTAGCGATCCTATTTATTCAAAACTGTACGTGTACCCTATAGGTGTGGCCGATCTCGTTAATAACGAAATAAAAGACACTTTAAGGAACGGCATTATCAGGCCATCCAAGTCACCCTACAATAACCCTGTCTGGGTTGTTGATAAAAAAGTTACTGACGAGTTGGTCAATAAAAAGAAACGTCTAGTAATTGATTTTCAAAAGCTCAACCAAAAAAAAAAAAAATTGACGATAAGTATCCCATACTTAACGTTATGGTTATTTTATCAAATCTGGGTAAGGCGAAGCTCCTTACAACCCTGGACTTAAAGTCAGGGTTTCACTAAATCGAACTCGCAGAGAGAGACCTGGAGAAAGCCCACATTTTACGTTAGCGACGGAAAATACGAA
Organism: Volucella inanis; assembly: GCA_907269105.1. Taxonomy (NCBI): domain Eukaryota; kingdom Metazoa; phylum Arthropoda; class Insecta; order Diptera; family Syrphidae; genus Volucella; species Volucella inanis. The sequence continues at coordinate 11,243,675 of OU026158.1, forward strand.
GTCTGCCGACTCCCATTTGAGTTAAAAAATGCGCCCAGTATTTTCAAAGGGCCATAGATGATATTCTTCGCGAACAAATTAGTAAGACTAATTCTAAATTTACGTCGACAACGTAATTGTCTTCTTCAAAACTCAGCAGGACCATGTCAAGCACATTGACTGGGTCTTAAAAGCTTTATACGAGGAAAACATGAGGGTATCACGGGAGAAGTCCAACTTCTTCAAGGACGAGAGATAATACCTGGGTTTCAAGGTGTCAAGAGAGGGTATCAGGATGAGTCCGTCCAAAAGGGAGGCAATCCAGAACTTCACCGAGCCCTCGACATTGCTTGGAGTTAGATCCTTTTAAGGTCTAGCCAGCTATTACAGATGCTTTATGAGAGATTTCGCATCCATAGCCAGACCCCTGTCTGATATCTTGAAAGGCGAAAATGACAGGGTGAGTGCCCACCAGTCCAAAAATATTAAGATCAAACTAAATGACAAAGAACTGCAAGCCTTTAACAAACTGAGGGAAATTTTAATATCGGAAGATGTCACATTATTGTACCCAGATTTCAGAAAGCCTTTCGACTTAACGACGGATGCCTCGTCACATGGACTGTGAGTGGTTTTGTCCCAAGACGAGAAACCGATAACAATGATTTCGAGGACACTCAAAGATAGGGAATTGCACTTCGCAACGAACGAAAGGGAACTTTTGACCATAGTATGGGCCTTAAAAAGTGCGTAACTACCTGTTTGAAATAAAGACTTTTAACATTTATACAGACCACTAACCTCTCACATTTGCGGTTTCGGACCGAAACCCAAATACAAAGATATAGCGCTGAAAAGCTTTTATTGAATTAACTGCTTTAGAAATCAAATACTTATAGAGAAAGCACCAGCAGCCTCAACTCGCACTTTTATAATTTTCGGTGCACTTCATAAATTTCTCAGATAGGAACACACTTATAGAGACAGTGAAAGATATGGTAAAGCCAGATGTGGTGAACGCAATTCTTTATGAACTACCTGTTTTGGCCCACATCCAGCACAGGCTCATTGAGTTGTCTCCAACAACAAATTTTTGGCATTCTAAAGAATTCGTAGTGGATATTTACGACCAAACTGAACAAAAATAAATTATAATTGCCGAATATTACAGGGCACACAGAGCTTAGTAAAGACCAATAGAAGGTTAGGTAATAAGCTCACACCACTATACATGGAAGAAAAGGTGGAAGCAGATTTAGGGACAACAGTTCTCATAAGAGGGAAGGTGGTCCACAAGGACCATGATGCACGACATTTGGAGACACTTCTTAACGCCCTAAACATACACCATAGGCACACGAAAAGAATAAACTTCCTAGGCACGGTTTTAAAGATAGCAGCTGGAACCTACGATTTCGATGACTTTGAACAGATAAAATTCACACAGGCTCAACTCACAGAATCGAACAATAGGCAGATATTAATAAATACAAGAACACACAGACACCGTAAATAGTATCCTAGCCAGTTCCAAAAATGAGCATATTGAAACTATTCACCTTTATGAAATTTTATTAAGAAGAAGTAGAATCATGATTACTCAAGTAGAAAATTTAATGTTGTGAATAACACTTGCTAAAATTAATGTAACAAATCCGACAATTCTCGACAACAATGACGTAAATAATGAGCAATTCACAAATGTTAGTGTAACAGAATTAATGGAAGTAGCTAGCGTTAAGATTTTGCGAAATAATGATGTCTTTCATTTTATTATAAGATATCCTTGACCTAAGTTAAGTTGTAAGAAAGTTAGTATTTTCCCCGTCTCGCATTGCGGAACGATTCTCCACCTCACCGACAATAACGTGGTAGCAGAATGCGGTAACCAAGTGTTGGCGATTGACGATTGTAGACCTACAACAAGATATACATTCTGCAAAGAGTTTCGTAATAGGACGTGCGTCTAACAACTGCTCTCTGGGGGCATGGCACACTGCAACACTAAACCTAACCATCTGGATCCCGTGATAGTGGTCGATGACGGCATCATTATAATCATCAATGGCACGTACTTACTCACTTTCGATAATATTGTCTGGGTTAATGGCTCCATGTTTGTTAATAGCAACAACATCCAGAAGATCACCGCGAGATACTGAGCTTACCATATCTGCATAGAATGAATGAGAAAATCTTGCGCCACATTAAAGAGAAAATAACAGCCCCCCCAGTGCTGGGATCCTGCGTGACTTCCGCCTTCATTGCGGTTTATTACGCCATCCTCAAACTGAAACGGAATCAGAATAAAATAATGCAACCAACTTGTCCTTCAGAATATGATCGAAGCTTTGAGAAAGACCGAGGACAGTCTTCACTTAAGGAAGGGAGAAGTTAATACGGTGGGCTCTCAGCAGCCACATGTCGCTGACTCAGCATCCGGGCAGTTATCGTCGCCAACAGCTCCGATAATCCAGCCGCATTCCAGGTAATCTTGGCCAGCAGAGGAAGAGAGCTTGCAAAATTATATCTTGCACATGTGGCAAGGTAAGCACATCGTTCGAGTGTCACTAAATAGAAGTGTCGGTATCCAACAGAATTGTTAGGTATTTGAATTCAGTTTGTATTTGAGCTCGCACTGAGCCACACTAGCGAGTGCGGGAATAAAGAAACATAAATAATAATTATTCTTGAAGTTTTATTTAAGTTCTCAACAGTACAAAACTTAAACTTAGATACAATATGTATTCAAATTGTTAGTGGAAAAAATAAATTGCACATATCGTGTGTCGTTTGTTCTTCCTCTTGCTTCTTTTTTTCATTTCATGGTCCTTCGCAGTACCGGATAATTTCGTTTAATTTAATATTCGGATTTGACTCAACAATTGGTACAGAAACAAAAAATCTTTAAACAACGTGCATTTTTCCTTTTTGCTAAATACTTAAGACTTAAAGAACAATCGCAATGCAATTATTTTTACAAGCAGAATGAATGCATTAAAGAAAAAAATTGGTTATTTGAAAGCAATAGTAATTCGGTCGGTAAATTTCGTGGACGAAATTGATGACGGTTTTTATATCGAATTATTAGAACTTCGATTAAAGAATTTGAGGACGGATGAACAGATCTAAAAAACCTTCAAGATAAGTTATTTGATTTTGTAGACGATCCTAATTACAGTGATTCTGATGACGATTTATGTGGTTATGAAACAAAGTATTTTGTGGCACAATAAAAGTTAACCAAGGTTATTCGTGTTCGGTTTCCTTGGAGACTGAAAATAAAAAACAAAATTCTATCGTAGAACAGCTTGTAAGTCAACAAGCATCCTTTTTAGGGACCTTATCTAATACTTCACAATCGCCTTCAGTCTCGTTACCCCAAATTTATGGTAAATTCCTAACTTCTCTGGTGACTACAAGGAGTAGCCATGTTTTAGAGATCTATCGATCGGGATCTATTGATCGAAAACCAAATTTAACGACAACCCAGAAATTTCGGCATCTCAAATCCTTTCTTCGTGATGAAGCAGCAAATTCGGTTTGTCATTTAACAGTTTCCGATGCTAACTTTATTGAGGCATGGGATCGGCTCGAACAAAGGTATAATCGGTCTAATTTAATCGTCACTTTGAATGTTTTCTATCACTTCCAAATATAACTTAAAACAGCGGGAGAATACTTCTGAAAATTTCTGACACAGCAGATGAAACTATAAGATTTCTTAGTGCAAAAAGGCAAATAGTCGCGATCCCTGGCTAATTTATCTATTGCTTCTAAAACTCGACCAGGATAGCAAGAAAGCATGGGCCCATGAAGTTATATCTCGAGATGATTGCACCATCCAAGAGTAAGTTATCTTTTTAAAATGTCGTTGTGATGCATTAGAATCAGATCAGTAGCTTAACCGCGGTAAAAATCGAACAACGATTCGAGCTCACGTGGCTGAAGTTTCTCATGGCACACCACGTTGTCCAATGTGTAGTGATGAACATATCTTAGGTCAATGTCTAAAATCCGTTTCACTTCCCGTTGATTCGAGGAAAAGACTTGTGAAAGACAAGGCTCTTTGTTTTAATTGTCTTAGAGCTGGACATGCTTCGAATAAATGTAAATCCACATTCCGATGTCGCACTTGCAAGTCCCAACATCACTTGTTTTTACATTCGGAGAAATTGATGAATATTTCAAGGTCGCGTGAAGTCACAAATGAATTGGAATCTGCTTCTGCTTCTACTGCTACTAGCATCGTAAATCATCATTCTCAGCCTCAACAGTTTCGTTGTCGTCAGACAATTCTACCAACCCTCCTGGCTAAAGTGGAGAACAACAAGGGAAATCTCGTTGATTGCCGGGTGCTTCTGTATTCCGGCTCTCAAAATTAATTTGTCACGAAATCATTTACGCGCATGCTCGTATTTCCACCGTTGGGCTATCTGCTACAAATGCAGGCTACACGTGTGGTTGTTTATCTCATAAATTATATTCATGTATTAATCTAACTTGTCTTTTCGTCGACGCGTTTATATTACCCAAATAACTTTCGAATTTACCCACTTGCTCGTTGGATGCAACCTCTTACAAACACCTTCGTGATCTAGGTTTAGCTGACCCCTCATTCGATATATGTCAACCAGATAACGTTTTGTTAGGAGCAGATAAGCTGTGGAATATTCTTAGTGGAAGGCAGGTTAGGGGTCAAGAGGGAACACTAACAGCCCAAAGCACTTCGTTCGGCTGGGTTATAACTGGTGAGATACCTATCGATTATTCTACTTCTAATTTGTCGTTATCCTCACTCCATTCCACACTTGACCTTGACCAATTATTACGAAAATTTTGGGAGTTACAAGAGGTTACTCCAGTTGCAAATCAAAGCGAAGATCCTGCAGAATCTAATTTTCGTCAAACGTTTTCTCGCCCTTCTGATAGTCGTTATGTCGTGAACGTACATTTCAAGGCTTCACTTGAACGCCGGTTTGCTAGAAATCCAAATATTTTTCAAATGTATTCGAACTTCATGCGTGAATACCTCGACATGGGACATATGAAACGCATTCTTCCCAATGAGCTGAACGATACTTAGCCTCACCAGTTTTATTTTCCTCATCATGTCGTGCTCAAAATAGATAACCTCACAACGAAATTGCGTGTCGTTTTCGACGGATCTACATTGGATTCATGTAGAATGACGAATTGTTAGCAAGACCTCCAATCTAGAGAGATCTTGTCAGCGGTTTTTGGAGATTTCGGCTGCATCGATATGTTTTCTGTACTGACGTGGTGAAAATGTTTCGTCAGATTTGGCTGGACGATGAACACACTAATTTTCAACGGATAGTTGGGCGAGTGAATCGAGAAGATGACATTCAAGATTTTCTGCTTTATACTGTCACATATGGCACAGCATATGTTCCATTTCTCGCGATCCGCGTCGTGAACCAGGTCGCTGATGACTATTGTACTGAATACCCGGTTGCATCTCAGGTTCTTCTGAACGATGTATATGTTAACGACTTAATGACTGGAAGCGATTCAGTTGAAGATCTTTTGGAAATTAAGTCTGAACTGGTTACACTACTTTCAAAGGCCAAATTTACCTTGCGAATATGGAGTTCTATTTGCTGGCCTCTTTTATCGACACTTCCAAGCAAATATTGTGAGTATTCAGAAGTATCTGAAGAATCGGTAAGGGTTCTAGGTATTTTTTGGGATTCTGGTCGCGATGAGCTATGGTACACGATCAATGTGTCCTTATCGAAATCTTCATTAACTCGAAGAACATTACCGTCAGATATTTTGCGTACTTTTGATCCTCTTGGGTTACTAGTTTCATCGGTCGTATCATTCAAATTAATGTTTCAGGAACTTTTGGGAACCAAAGCTAAGATTAAGCTAGGATGATCCCTTGCCATCAACGGTGGCTGAAAGGTGGACTCAATACAGAAATGAACTATCTTATTTCGGAAATATTCTAGTTACTAGGAATGTGTTTTCGTACTGGAGCAGTAAGTAGCTGCACGGTTTTTCGGATGCATTCTCTGCGGTAATCTATTCTCGCAGTTAACTTGAATCAGGTTCATTTAAAATTACCATAATAGCTGCAAAAACAAAGTTAGCTCTTGGTATCATATCTCCTCTACTCAACAGATTGTGCGTCGCGCGGTATACTACCTACAGAACTTATCGAACATAAGTTTTGGTGGACCGGTCCGACTTGGTTAGCCCTTGAAATAGAATATTGGCCATAATCTAAGTTCAACCCTAAAGTAATTTTAGAATGCAAAACAGTTACACGCGAAGAAAAACCACATTCGAAACACGTTCTCCTTACTACCCAAAACTGTTCATTATTCGAACATTTTTTCTCGTGGCATCGGTTACAAAGAGCTATCGTTAATGTTATTGTCGTCGCTTTATTTTCAATTGCAGGTCTAATAAATGTCATCGGTGCATTTTAAATCCTTCCCTGCATGAACTGCAGCAGACAAGGCCACTTATTCTTAAGCATACCCAATAAACTTCATTTGGGGAGGATATTCAACATCTCATTAAACATCTATAGCTTCCGAACAAATCAAAACTTTTGCGATATTCCGCATTCATAAGCTCCGATGGACTTATTCGCGTTGGTGGACATTTAAGATATGCAAATATATCATACATATAATATCAAACATCCAATCATTCTCCCAAATAATACTACCATTTCTTATCTTAACTAGGTTCAATAATCTTCACACAGGGGTGTCGGAGACATTCGCAATAGTCCGTCAACGATACTGGATACTTGGTAGTCGCAATCTCATATGCAAGTTTGTATATCAGTGTAAGGTATGTTTTATGCAAAAACGTTGACGAAGTAACAAGTTGATGGCAGAGTTACCAGCTTAACGAATTTATCCAATGCGTCCATTCATCAACTCTGGCGTGGACTATGCTGGTCCGTTGACCATACGGCTGTCTCGTTGACGTAATCCAAAGCTCACAAAGGCCTACGTTGCACTTTTCGTGTGTATGTCTGCAAAGGCCGTACACTTGGAGACGGTAACTGACCTTACAACTGATGCATGCCTCGCTGCTCTTCGAAGATATATGTCACGACGGGGAAGATGTGCCAATCTTTATAGTGACAATGGCACAAATTTTAAAGGAGTTCCGAGTTGCACAAATTAGTCATGTCTCAGCAGTACAACAGCAAAATATCATCCACACTGGCCTGAGAAGACATCGCCTGGCACTTTATTCCACCTTCTGCCCCACATTTTGGTGAGTTGTGGGAGGCTGGAGTAAAGTCCATGAAATTTCATTTGCGGCGAGTTATTGCAGCAACCATTCTAATATTTAAGGAGCTCTCCACAGTGCTAAGTCGAATTGAAACTATACTTGATTCTCGTCTTTTATGTTGCCTCTCTGACGATGATTTGAACCCACTAACATCGGCTCATTTTCTTATAGGTGCACTCCTTACAGCCATACCAGAGCCAAATCTCGAAACCATCCCACTTCACAGTTTGACACATTGGAATCATCTACAAATTATGGTACAAGGATTCTGGAGACGTTGGCACGTGGAATACCTTACAACGCTTCAAGAACGCAAGAAATGGCAACTACCCAAGACAAATCTTTCTCCTGGTGACTTGGTGGTAATAAAGGAACGAAATCTTCCTACCATGCAATGGGTTTTTGGAAGAATTATTTCTGTGGCACCGGGAGCAGAGGGAATAGTTCGAGTAGCAATATTAAAAACTGCAAGGGGTACCTTCATTCGAGCTAAAACAAAGTTAGCATTACTTCCTAAGTCCTGAAACCTTGTTTCAGGGGCGCCAGAATGCTCCGGATTCATATCATTAATTGCCATTGTTTACTTGATTATATTCATTTCATTTATTCAGTTTAGCTAAATTTATTTGGTTAACTCTATTTGTAAACTTCAATAACTTAATTTTTATTTTCATTGCAATTCCTTCTTTATACTCTTAAACCATATTCATTTTATCAGTGATCAGTGTACACACTGTACACCAATTTCTTATCATTTAATTCTGATATCAAATTTTGTTTTGATTCTCTCAATTGATCTATGTAAATGCGCTATCATATGTACGGCCTCTGCTTGTACGATAGTACAGACAATTATCGTTTTCGTGGAACGCAGCCATGAGGTAACAAGACCCTTATTATTATTGTAAGTTCCTACTCGTTTAGATTCAATAGGTATTCAAATTGTTAGTGGAACAAATAAATTGTACGAATTGTGTGTCGTTTTTTCTTCCTCTTTCTTCAATTTTTTTACCGTCAAAGCGAACTCTCTCGTGATACATATAATTAGGGTAGTAAGCCCGAGAATCAGGTTCTTCGATGAGGTCATTGCTCCTGCAATGAGCCTTCGAGTCAACTTAATGACGAAATTGTCCACTCATGTAAGGTGCGCCCTATTGCACAAGAGCCCATTAGGGTAGAATTTTTTGTACTCAGACTGGTGTTCTGTATAAGCGAAGATAAGTTCTAAGACAAGCCCTCTCGAAGCTCTTGTGTAAATGTTGAATAGGATCGGCGAACTTACCGCACCTTGTTGCAGTCCGTTTTTAATGTTATATGTTTCAGCAGAAGTCACATCGATATTCTTTACGATGAACTGTTTAGTGGAGAGCATATGAAAACAGCAGTGGTTTACTAATGCCCAATCTGTTCAACTTGAAGAAGAGGCCCTCTAACCATACGGTATCGAAGGCCTTTTCCAAGCCAATCAGGCACGCATCAGTGCACTGGTTCCTGCCTTTGTTTCATGAGATATCAGAAACCAGTTTAGACGCAGCATAAATGATAACATGCCCGAAACCGAACTAATTATTCGGAACCGTATGTTTATCCTCAACCTACTTAGTCAGGACTCTATTGCTCACCTTCTCGAAATACTTACTAATGTTTGAAGGAAGAAAGTTCGAGCGCAGAGTTGCCGGATTGGAAGTATCTTTATCCCTTTAAGGGACGTGTGGACGGGTGGACGTTTAACTTCCAGCTTTTGCTGCAGAGCTAGATTTACTTTTTCGATATATTAGAATTTAGGACAACCCCGATAATTTGCGGCGTGTCCCGTTTTCCTACATAAATCACAGGAGAGTTGACTTTTTTCCGTCGCTCCGTCCTAAAGTGCGATCTTCTGGCTTGTAATTCTTTCCACACTTCACGCATCGAGGCAGCATTTCGCAGTGCTATGCAGCGTACACGAACCTTTGGCAGCGAACACATTGTAAAATGTTTTTGCTCCTCACAAATTTTTTCCCAGTGGACAACCAAGTAGTCTAGGACTTTGATGCTCCTTAGACCATCCTGTTTGTGTTTCCTGTTGCCCAGGAAAAACGGTAATTTCCGATTCTCACCTTTGGCTATAGCCGTGCCAAATGGCTTGACCCCTACGAATTTGAGCCCTTCGCAATCCTCTCTTTCAGCAGTGCAAAGAGCTTCTCCGGATTAGTCGACGGTTCTTACACCCTCAACAGCATTATCTGTAGCTTCTCCCCCTTAGGGGGAGCTAAGTATTTTAATATAAAAACTATTGCCTATGACCGACTTACATTGTTCTTTTGTTTCCTTTAGTTCTATCTTTGGATACTTTGGATCTTTGAAACCCTTTGTTTTGAAATTTGTTGTTTCTGCTGCTGTTGTTTTTGCTGTTGCTGTTTTTGTTTCTGCTGCTTCTTCTATTTTATCTGCTGATCCCGCTTTTGGCGTAGCCGACCGCTCTCCACAATCCATCGCGTGATGTTGTAGTACACCACACTATCACTTTACTAACACTTTAATAACTTATTTTTTCTTTTGTTAAATAAGAATTAAAAAGGAAGTTGGATCCACATATAGATTTCGTTAGGAGAATCTGGCTACAAAAACAATAAAAGTAAAATTTAAAGTAGACGAAAGTGATACAAAAACAAAAAACTCTCGGTATAGAAGGGAACCCGAAAGAGGATGTTTTTAACTTCGCTTTAAAGGACTTGGTCACACCAACTGGTTCAACAAAGTGCTCTGTTCTGTCCGCTGCTAGCAGGTTGTTTGATCTGTTAGGGTTGCTTGGACCAACTGTTGTTAAGGCAAAAATGTTTCTCAAAGAATTCTGGGTTAAAAAATGGATTGAGACGATCCGTTGCCAAATGCACTTAAAAGTTTTTGGAGAGGATACATAGCAGATTTTCTAAATCTTGACTGCATTCAAATACCACAACATATCTTTTCCCCACATTCTGAGGATATACAAATTCATAGATTTTCGGATGCCTCAATAAAGGCCTATGGTTGTTGTTTGTATGATAACTGTACCGATAAACATGGAAACGTTACCTTGACTAGAGCTTTGTGGTGCCCAAATGCTATCCAAATTGTGGCAAAAGGTTAAAGATTCATTGAAGGCGGGTTTAAGAAAGTATATTTCTGGATCGATTCCGAAATAGTTTTGTATTGGCTTACGTCTCTATCAAATTTTTCAACACATTTGTGGCCAATAGTGTTAGCGATATTCAGAGTTTAACTTCAAATGTCTGTTGGAGACATGTTAGGTCGGAAAACAACCCAGCATATTCAATATCTCTTGGAAGCCTAGTTGGGGATTTCAATGCTTCACGGCCCTGAATTCTTAAAAAATCTTCTGAGGATCGACCAGAAAATTTAACAAGGCTAGCATCGACACTTCACTTATAGAAGCAAAAAGAAAGAAAAATATATTCATATGTATTGTAGTAAGTGTCGAATTTATAGAAACCCTAAATTAATATATCAGTTTCATGAAAGCCATTCAAGTTGTAGGATACATCCTACTCTTTTTTAAAATCGCTAAAAACCAACACACTTACAAGGAAAACCGTTATCTGCAGAAGAGCTGAACGAGGCGATTATCGCAATCGTGTGGTGCATACGAGAGAGGAGTTTTTCAACAGAAATAGGTCAAATAAGCGCAAAAAAATAAAAATCTCTTCTCAAAGAGCATAAAAAAAGTTCTCTCCATTTCTAGACGTCGTTGAAATTAGAACATTGCATCGTGTAGGTTGACGTATCAGGAATGCCATCGTGGAAGCAAACATAGAACTTCCAATTTTTTTCCAGGAGACAATGAGTAAGTTAGTAAGTATGTGCGATTTTTGCACGTTAAAAATTACCACGCGAGGCCCAATGCTTTTTTGAACTTCGTTCGCTACAGCTTTTGGATTCTTAATGCCAGGAACTTGGTCAGGCAAGTTTTAAGCAAGTGCTTCCACTCTATTAGGTATAGATCTGTATTACTCGACCAAGTATAGGAAATTTATCAATGGATAGATTAGCTCCAGGTAGACCCTTTAGTATGTGTGGTGCCGTTTTAAGTGGTACTGACATCTTGGAAGATTCGTGGAAAGTGACCATATAGATCATACATTTCTTTTTTCGTATGTTTTGCTACGAAAGCAGTTCATTTTAAACTTGTATATGGGGCACGGATAAATTCGTTTCTTGAACCGGAAAAAATAACTGATAAAATTTCGTATATTATTAAGTGGAAAAGCCTTACAGCCCTAAATAAACATTTTTAGAAGAGTAACAACCACTGCATACATCCGAAGTCTTCAAGAGAGGTCCAAATAGTGTACCATTAAGCTGACTGTAGTAGATGGCGTACTAGTTGTTCTGCAAATTTATTCTAGCGTATGTGGAACGAGTTATAAGAAGAGATGACGGCAACGTTAGGGTGGTCGATTTTAAGACTCCAAGTAGGATATTTCGGCGTCCAATAACGAAGATATCACGCTTAATCTAAATTGATAGCACTGCACATCAATGGGGCCGGAATGTTGGAGCAAACAATTCCGCTCAACATACAAAACATTCTTTTTTTTTTAATTTCCCGCCTATAAAAATATAAATTTGAATTTTTTCATAATGTAAGTCTTGAACGTTAACCAATACTGTAAACTCAAAGGATAAATTCCTCACAATAAGTTTTCGTCCTTTCCTCGTTCATAAATCTGCTTACTGAATCACTAAATTGTCAAGCTTGAAAGTGAATCGTTCAGTAAAGTTTTTAAACCAATAAAATTACTTTATAACGTTTTGGAAAGTGGATGTGGGTTTTTTCTTTTTCTTAAAAATCCATTTGGAATTTTACAGGCTCAGTAACCTTACCCTTCCGACTCATGACTGAAAGGTCACGAAACTGGAGGAACTAAAGGGCCCTTAAGAAATCCCTTACACCTGTAGCGCAGACCAAAGGCATGATTCAGTTCGGATTTGATTCAATAAACTTAAGGGTTTACAAAAAAAAAAAATAGCTGGATGCTTATAAGAAACCTTTTCCTCCTTTAACTGAAATTCCAAATTCAGCCTCAGATCCTTTCCTAAATGGAATAGCGACGACCTTAATCTAACCGAGGTGACAACTAAGTCGACAATCTCCATCTCTGGCACACTATTGGCAATGAAAACCAAAAACGAATTAAAAAGTGGTCTTTTACGATCAAGTGGTTAAGTATAGCTCTTGGCCGCATGTTCAGCATCAGAGGACTCGAATAACATCGTGGTAGAGGCTTCTCTGGTAGATTGTAGCAGTTATATTATCGTTTCTTTAAATTAACCTCTATCACTTCACTGGCCTCGGGCGCACTCATATTACGCCTATCCAAAAATGTAGAACACATCACCATAATTCAAGAATCATGGATTGTAGAAGGCGTGATTCATGAACTTCGGACACCTGCCTACATTCTGCTTTATACAAGAGACAAAGGTAAGATTAGAGCTTGTATATTAGTAAAACGTAGCCTTGATGCATTCTTACTTCCGAACTTCAGCGACCCTTTCTTAACCGTTGACGGAGACAGACCGGAGATCGGCATATTTGGCCACGACGATGTGGGTTTTCTCCCTGGAGACAACCTAGAAAAGGTAGTACTGGAAAGTAGACGGCTTAACACTAGCTTCATCATCAGGTGCGACGCTAACACACTTCACAAGCTATAGGGCTTAAACAATACTAACGATAGAGGTGAGTCACTTTTTGATTACATTATAAATATTATCCTTATTGTTTGTAACATTGACAATGAGCCTACTTTCATTACTAAAAACCGAAAAGAAGTACTGGATATCATCGTCCACACCCTGGACTTGTTTTTGACTTCTCACTGTAACAAATACAAGGTAGATGTAATATCCCATCTAGGCTCGTCTGGACCTTGCGTCACATCAGCTAATTTCTCGTTCACGGAACACACACTTTTTTATAAGTAAGACTTCTAAAGGAACCGTATGGCAATACGAGAAAGCCAATTGGAGCGAACTAAACAACTTATTTAAAAATTTGAACAGTTCACGATGTTACCCCGTTAATGACATGGATGCCACTGTTTATATGTTCACAGGCTTTATTTTCTTTGAAATGAGATGCTTTCTCCCTCATCGGAAGAAGAGTATTATACGTACACAAAAGGCGTAATAAGACTCGACCTGTAAAGTAACTTTCAGGGTTAAAGAAATATTTTTCCGGTCCTACAAAACCAACTCGACAGAGGAAAACCGAAAAAATTTCAAAGGAGCCAGGAAATGACTGCAACGCCTTTCTGAAGCATGTAAAATTACAATATAACCAACAACTGAGACTAAAAATACTACAATGTTCCAAAGGTAGTAAAAATTTTTGATTGTTCGTCAAACACATTAGAAATGCCACCTCATCCTTCAGCTATTTGGACAAGGCCAATCTGTTTGCTGCACATTTTAAATCCATATCAACAGTTCCAGAGTATGCTTTGTCCCCACTCACACTTCACTGCGTCGAATCTTCAATGTGACGAATCCGCTTTCACACTCGTGTTGTAGCAAGTGTACTTAAAGATCTTAATATACACAAACCTGCTGATCCAGATGGTATATCTCTCCTCCTTTTAAAGAAGCGTTCTTTCTCGGTGGCAAAACCACTGCGTAAGCTTTTTCATCAATCCTACTCTTTAGGACTCTTTCCGAGCAGAAGGAAAACATCATTTGTCCAGCCCGTCCTTAGAAAATGCGAATCTTCTTCTCTTTCCTCATACCCATTGCATTTACGTCACATCTTTCCGAGGTCATGGAAACGCTGATAAATCGCCAGGTTATGAAATATCTCTAAACGCGGAATGATCGGAAATTTGGTTTTCATAGCAAAAGGTCCGCAGGTGATCTGATCTCATCGAAAAGTGGAACCAAAGCATACACCAATCTGGCGAACGAAGATAGTTACACTTAATATTTTTTAGGCATTAGAGTTTGGCCTCAGAGTCTTTTGTGGAAAATGCGTGCTTTTGGGATCGACGACTCTCTTCTTCAATGGATTAGAAATTACCTTTCGAAACATTCAAATCAAGTTGTCTTGGATTTTTCAAGGGTGGTATTCACAAAATTAATGCTTATGTGTCCCAGGGCTCCGCTCTGCCTCCGACACTTTTTAATATTAATATATGATTTCATCTCTGCTACTTCTAATCCAAGTAAACCGCAATAAATGCACATCAACCCTACTTTCGCACGTACTCTGAAATATGGTGTTTAATTCCTAAGCCTAATTTGCAAAGATTTAAGACAAACGTATTATACATCGGCATCTTTCTTTTCTTCCTCCCTAATTTTAATTTTTTAAATTTTATTTTATTTAATTTTATTTTAAGGGTATTAAAATTCTATGAACGCGCGTTAATCATAAAATAACATTAAAAATAAAAAATCAACATTTGTTATCGGAATGCCCCAATAACACTCTATAGCATCAATTGCTTCATATCATCAAAAAAAAAAAAAAAAAACAATTAAATTTTAATGTCTGCGAAAAAAGAGTTTCCATTCTTACATTCGGATAGTTCGAAAATTGGCTAGGTCGAGAATAGAACGAAAACAAATTTGGAAATATAGGGTGAATAAATGCGTAAAACAATGCATGATGAAATGGCAAAACTTACTGAATATTTTGACAACTAGATGTCATTGGTAACTTAAACAACTGCTGAAACATAATAATTGGAAAAAAAAACTATTATTGCTATCTGGTCACCCGTTTTTACAGTTAATGTAAGAATATCAGTTTAGTGAAACCGCAAGTATCTATTTTTGGTCCTCACTATCTCCTTATTTGAACTTAACTCCACCGCTTGTCGCAAAAGTTATGGTTTTTGGGAGATGATTAAGCATATAACACATGGGCTGAAAAGTCAGTGCCGTTTTATAATAAAACAAAATTTTTGCAAAATTCAACTTTATTTATCAAAATATTTGCCTTCGGGGCGATAAACTGATTGAAACGATTTCGATACCAGTTTTGCAGTACGATTTCGGTTTAGCCTCAAAATAGACCTCTGTTTCGGCGATTACTTCTTCATCGGTCTTAAATCTCTTTCCGGCGTGCATTCTTTTGAGGCCTGCGAACAGGAAATAGTCGCTGGGTTTCCAAATCTGGCGAATACGGTGGGTGGGGAAGCAATTTGTAGCCGAATTCATTCAATTTTTCCATCTTTTTCATCGACTTGTGACACGGTGCATTGTCTTGATGAAACAGTACTTTCTTTTTCTTCAAATGCGGCCGTTTTTCTGCGATTTAGTCCTTCAAACGCTCCAACAACGCAATGTAATAGTCGCTGTTGATAGTCTGCCCCTTTTGGAGACAGTCGATGAAAATTATTCCATGTGTATCCCAAAATACGGATGCCCCAACCTTGCCAGCCGACTGTTGAGTTTTTGGTCGTTTTGGACGAGGTTCGACGCTTGCTCGCCACTCAGCTGACTGCCGACTTGACTCTAGTGTGAAGTGATGGAGCCACGTTTCATCCGTTGTCACATACCGACGCAAAAATTCGGGTTTATTGCGGTTGAACAGCTTTAAACACTCCTCTGTATTTTTGGTCGACTGTGAGCAAACGCGGCACCCACTTTGAACAGAGCTTTCGCATGTCCAAATATTCGTGTATAATATATCCAACACGCTCTTTTAATATCTTCAGAGCCTCAGCTATCCAGATCAACTTCACTTTACGGTCATTCGTAATCATTTTGTGGACTTTTTTGATGTTTTCATCTGAAACAGCCTCTTTTGGACGTCCACTCAGAGCATCATCTTCGGTGCTTGTATGACCACTTTTAAATTTTTCAATCCACTTGCGAATGGTTCGTTCGGCTGGTACAAAGTCCGGGTAAAACTTATCAAGCCATTTCCTTGCATTGGCTGCATTTTTTCCCATCAAAAAGCAATGCTAAATCAACACACGAAATTGCTTTGAATCCATTTTTTTCACAATAACAAAAGTTGCTTCACTCACAACGCTATATCTCGAGAACTAATCGTCCGACAGCTGTCAAATTTATGCACGTATCTTTTGAAGATTGGTACTAACTGCAAATTGTATGGATTTAATGCAAGGGGTGCCCTCTTTTAGATACGGCACTTTTCAGCCCATGTATTATATCAGTTAAACTCTCTTAATTCCTAAAATTAACGATGATGTTGAATGCTCTACGAAACACAAAAAAAAACCAAATACAGCAAACATCGGTATCGCTAACAAGATGGTGAGTGATCTAATCATTTATTTATTTATTTATTTATTGTTTATATCCATAGTTTTAGGAAAATTCGCATGCAAACTCAAAATTTTGATAGAAAAATAATAAAAAAAAAAGGTTGAAACCAATTTTTTTTGCAAAATTGTGATAGGAAGTGCTAAATTGACTTGACTAAATTGAATCGAACACGAAAAACTGAATGGTTTTTTGTATTTTAGTTTTTGAGAAAATTGAAAATTACTAAAACTATTTTTTATTAATTTATTTTTTTTTTGTATTTAGTACCTTAATCAAAAATTAAATATACAAGTTTATTCACCTAATCTATTTTTTCCCCTTTAAAGTAATCCCCATCGACTGCAACACACTTATGCCAGCGCTTGATCCAATCCTGGAAACTTTTATATTCGGTTTTCGGTGTTTTCTGAAATTTTTCAATTACTTTCTCTCGGCTGCTGAAACGCGTTCCCAGTAGTGGTTCCTTAACTCGATTGAACAGAAAGAAGTCACAGAGAGCCAAATCAGGTGAATGGTATTTGTTGAATTTTTCGTCAAAAAATTACGAATAATGATGTCACTGTGCGACGGTGCGCTATCCTGGTGTAAAATTCACAAGTTTTCTGCCCACAATTCTGGTCTCTTTCGGCGAATTGCTTCACCCAAACGTCTCATAATACCCAAATAATATTCTTTTTTTACTGTCTGGCCTTCTGTCAAAAATTCATGATGCACTACACCGTTGTAATCCAAGAAAAACGTGAGCATTGCATTCTTTTTGGACTAAAAACGACGTGGTTTTTTTGGTCTCGGCTCGTTTGGTGTACGCCATTCACTTGCCTGACGTCTGGATTGCGTGTCGTACTCATAAACCCACGTCTCGTCTCCAGTAATGATTCTTTTGATGAATGTGGGATCAGATTTAGCCTCGCAAATCATCTCTTTTGCTACGTCAAAACGGACTCTTTTTTGCATGAAATTGAGGTCTTTGGCACCAACACTGCTGCTACACGACGGAAACCCAAATCATTAACCAAAATGTCTTGGACAGATCCATAGGCTATGTTCAAGTCCTCCGCTATCTATCTAATGGTTAATTTGCGGTTTTTGACCACTATTTCATTTACTTCATCAATGTTTTCGTCGGTTTTCGATATCGATGGTCTGCTACTGCGTTCATCATCTTCGATTGACACACGACCACTTTTGAACCGCTCGTGCCACTGGTAAACGACGGTCTTCTTTAGAGAATCGTTGCTGAAAGACTTTTCCAATATCTCCAACGTTCGCGCACCATTAAATCCGCTTTTTACGCAAAATTTAATACAAGTTCGTTGTTGCAAATTTAAATCCATTTCTAAAATTGTAAAATATAGTGTCAATATAGTGTCAACAAAAAACAAAAAATAAAAATTGAATAAAAAAGTAGTTTTGGTAATTTTCAATTTTTTCATAAACTATAAAACATATAACCATCTTGTTTTCAGTGTTACTTTTTTTTGTTAGCTTCAATCAAATTAACAGCTAGATATACTTGTATGATATTGTAGTATGTGTTTTCTTTAGATAGGGTGTTTATACCAAAGTAATTTTTGAGAAGATTTTTAGCTACCACGATGTTGGTCCTGACTTACCATTACCAGCATAAGGTGTGTTACACTAGAGGGAATATCCAGATCTTTTTTTTTTCCCCTAAACACAAGTTTGATAATTAATTTGTGTACGAGTGGGTGTCAAAATAGCGTAAAGCCAGAAACACTGGTTAGAGATAATTTCAAACAATTTTGGGTAATTTTTTATGAAATATTTTCCTTAAAGAACATCGTCGAGTTGGCATGTAAATACAGGACTGGCTATTGACTATACCTGTATGCCAGTGGTCATAAGGGTGGGTTTAAGGGGGAAGGTTAAGTCTATGTTAGATAGAAATTTTCGTTACAAAATACGCAGTAATAAAACAAGACCGATGTTCTTTAACCTACCTCCCTGAAGAATTTGAAAAAAAGAATTTTCTGTTCCATATTTTTTTCGACATTTTGACACAAATTGTACTGGCAGTGCTACAAGATCAAATGTAATATTAAACAAGGATGCAAAGTGCAAGAAAACTCGTTTCAAGATTGACCAAAATATGAACTGGTCTTCTCGTCTCATGCTTTAAGGTATATATTTTAATTTTTAATTTGAAGGTTTATTTAAGAAAAACGTACAATAGTATTATTCAAAATATTATCCATCTGAAGCTATGACTTTTTCCCATCTTTCTGGCAATTTGTGGATCCCATCCCAAAAGAACTGCGCCGGCTTGGCAGCCAAGAA
Organism: Volucella inanis; assembly: GCA_907269105.1. Lineage (NCBI taxonomy): Eukaryota > Metazoa > Arthropoda > Insecta > Diptera > Syrphidae > Volucella > Volucella inanis. Next base: position 11,262,518 of record OU026158.1, read on the forward strand.
TGAATCAAGCTAATTTTTAATATTCTGCTCTGATGTGAACCGTATTTCAGTGAGGGCATTCTGCATCGACCGGAACAAATGGTAGTCAGAAGGGGCAAGGTCTGGGCTATAAGGCGGGTGGGGTAAGACTTCCCATCCACTGCTTTCCAAATAGTTCTTAACCGGAATAGCAACGTGGGGCCGAGCGTTGTCATGATGGAAAATTATTGCCTAGTGTCTGGTCGCATATTCGTTTTTCGGCTACTGCTCTTTTCAAACGGATTAATTGTGTTCGGAAGCGTTGACCATTGATGGCTTACAAGGTTTTAGCAGCTCATAATACAGCACACCCATCTGTTCCCACCAAATACAGAGCATTACCTTCGCGCCATTACATTCGATGCGAAAATGACTTCCTTTTGTGGCATTCCAGCAGCATTTCGGACATGCAAAACCGCCTTTCGACGTCTCTTGGCTTGAGTTCATGTGGAACCCAATTTCCTTGCTTTTGAATATATCCAGCTGCTTTTAAACCTTTTTTAAACGTTTTACAATGGCTGCTTGAGTGACACCCAAAGATTCTGCGAGCTCTTCTTCTGTTTGGCAACAATCTTCATAGAGTAATGCTTCCAGTTCTCCATCTTCAAACTTTTTTGGCTGCCCAGGACGTTCATCGTCTTCCAAGCCAAAATCACCACTTTTAAATCATGCAAACCACTTTTGGCACGTTCGCTCAGCTAGCACATGTTCACCATAAACTTTCACCAAAATACGATGACTTTCGGCATAAGTTTTCTTCATATTAAAGTAATTAAGAAGAACTCCCCGCAAAAACACTTTTTCAGGCACAAAGTTCGACATATTTGAGTCAAAAAAAATTATTGTTGTTTACGCTTCAAATGAATGACATATACTGAAATGATGTACAATGACAGTAGCTTTCCAACGCATGTCCCAATGGAATAATAACAATAGAAAAATACAAGTTACGCCATCTCGTAGAAAACCGCATTAATTAAGTTATAGACCCAATATTATATTAAATTATATTGCTTTTATTAATACTAATACGACAAATACAAATCCATTAAAGTATACAAACATGTTGGAGGCCACAGAATAAGTTGTTTCAAGTTTTCATATTCACGCTATAACCACCCAACTGCTTGGTTAAAATGACCGGGGACGCCACTCTCCTGGTACACAATAGTGTTCTTTTAGTTACAGGAGTATGCAATTTAGTAGGTCAGGTAAATAGTTTAAGTCGAACTGTCAACCTGTGCGAAAGTGTTTTTCTTTTTCTTTCGTATATGGAATATATTTACCCAGTTTTGGGCCCAAAAACAAAACAAAAAAAAAGATAAAAAACAATCCTCAATTGTGCCCAATTGTTGACCCCAACGCCGCATGGGTAGAATGCAATGGTTTCTATTAAAAATCATTCCATGCCATATGCATCGGAATGCAACAACGAGTCTACTAATGCCATGCTAACCGAGAATGGTCATATTAGCAGAACTTTTCTTGCCAGAATAGAAAAAAATTTAAGACTCAGTAAACTGCAATGACAATAATGTAGGGGCTTACAAGTCCACAGGAAAAATGATCGAAAGAAAATGGCAACGATCCAAAATTTGTCCAAAAACCAATCTAATCACGACAACGTGAGCGAAGTGATCAAATATCACCTCGACTTCACATAAGCGACTCTATCAATCTTCTCCGTACTGATCTCGAGTTGCTTCTTTAATCCTCCTCCAAAACAATACATGACATTCGTGGTGTAGTGGTATATGCATGCAAGCAGACGGTGGCGGGTTCTTCTCCCGTGCGAGGCAATTCTCTGAAAAAGTCTTTTCATTGAATTTGTATGTAGTATGAATTTGTCTGAAGGCATAACACTGATGTTAGAGTGGTTACTGGTTGGGCTTAATATAACAAACTAACAACTAGCACGTACTAAGACCCACTGGTTGAGGATGCACTGGCTCCAGTTTGACAACCACCTCTGGGAAAATATCGAACCTAGTACACCTGAGTTTCAACTACTATACCACCCGCCCGCGGTCTGGTAAGAAAGCCAGTAAAAGGGTATTCATATCCCCTTTGTGCGCGCGCGGGATTATAAAAAAAAAAAATACCACCATAATGTGCGACACAATCTGCTTGATTTAGATAAGTGCGGACGTGTTGCCAATCCTCCACGTTGGTGTGTTGTTGAATGTAATCAATTCTGTGTGCAGCATTGGTTAGTCCAATGCATGTTTTACACTGCCAACAGTCTGTGCCTATAGTTGAGCTGCACATAATTATAGCCATGGTATCGTTGTCGTTGGATTGCCTTGATTGTCAACTCGAGCTGATGGCACACGAGTTTTTGCTGTAAAAAGTGCTGATGTGAAGTCACCATTGGGACTTGTCGTACAAACGTACACGAATGCTGCATATGCCTTAATGCAAGCATTGCAAAATCCATGTAAACACATCTACCGATTCCTGCATCTGCAATCACCGTGGAATTCGAAACTTGTGTAATTGATACAAATTGTGGTGATAATTCATCTATTCTTGAAGCAAGTCCGCCGGTAGTGGTGAGTCCCATTCCAAGCCAGTCCGCCATAGAGATTGAAGGAATGTTTTCGCCATGATGATAACGGGTGCCAGCATGTTCGTAGGATCATACAGTCGAGCAATATTACTCAACACCTGTCGTTTGGTGGTCGTTGTTTCGCCAATGTGGATGAGGAAGAAGATTTCATCCGTTATATGATTTCAATGCAACCCAAGCACAGTCACTTTCGGTGATTTCAACTTGATGTCACACGTTGGGCAAGGATTGTTTTTCATTCGAGCAAAAGCAATTGAATTATTGGACTGCCATTTGCGTAAGCGAAAGTGACCTTGTTGCAATACTGCAATAACGTCTGTTTCGACACTCGCCAGATAATCGTCGTAAGAGCCATAAGGTCATAAGCCAGTATTTTGCAGTTATCGCGGGCACACTTCTGCATTGCCCGAATAGGATAGTACGGACCAAAAGCCATGCCATAAGCATGGTCAAGTGGTCAATTGATATGTGAAGATTGATTGGTCAGTTGTTTCACGCCGTAGAATCTACTGCTATCGCTGGTGACGTTCGTCGATTTGAACTTGCCTGAACATCTTTTCAACATCTGCCGAGAGAGCCACTGCAAAACGTCGGAATCGGAAAATGATTGTGATCAGCTGTTCTTGTACTCAATTGTGTCCACCTGGGCGGATAAATGCCTTATATATTCCTTATATATATTCACAGAGGGGGTGAAATATTTCTTACATCGCTTGAGAAAACCTAGATATTTCGCAGCATTTTTGGCGACATCGAATATGTGCTCATTTCAACATAGGCTGTCACTGACGCACATACCGAGAATGGAAAGTTTTTCGTCTTTGACGATGCAAGTTCTATTCATGAATAATCACAGTTTTGAAAGCATTAAATTCCACTCTGTTGATAGTTCCCCAATTGGGTAATCTGTTGATATCGGAATTTAATGAGGTTAACATACGCTGTCGTTCCCGTTCTACAGTCGAAAAGCAGGGACGCAAGTCCGGGAATGAATATGAAAAACAGAGAGTAGTCATCAGCAAAGGATTATATTAGATTAGAAGTAGCAGATAAAAGATTATTAATACAAATTAAAAAGAGTGTTGGAGACAGAACGGAGCCCTTATTTTGTAAATATCAGACTAGAAACCATCCAAGACAACTTGAATTGAACGTTTCGAAAGGTAATTTCTAATCCATTGAAGAAGAGAGTGATCGATCCCATTTTCAACAAAAGAACCTGATGCCAAACTCTGCCAAATGCTTTAGAAATATCAAGTGCAACTATCTTGATTTCGACAGAATGATGCCCTCTTTAGTTCCACTTTTCGGTGAGACATGCTATGAAATCACTAGTGGATCTGTTGCTTCTACCGGTCAATTAAAGGTATACGCGTTTCAAGATATTTCATGAGCTAACGGAAGGGACGTAAGTGCCATGCGTCTGTAGGAAGAGAGAGTAAAAGACTCGCCTTTTTTAGGGACGACCTGGACAAATGCTGTTTTCCATCTGCTCGGAAAGAGACATTGATTGATAAAAAAAACTTACGTAGTGATTTTGCCGGCGAGAATGCCCATTCTTCAAAAGAATGGGAGATATACGTACCATCTGGACAGATTTGTGTATATTGAGATCTTTAAGTACTTTTGCTACTACACGAATGCGAAAGTGGATTCGTCCCGTTGAAGTTTCGACGCACTCAATGTAGGCGAGAACAAAAGACAATCTGGAAGTGTTGATGTGACCGGAAAATGTGCTACAAGCAGATTGGCCTTGTCCAAAGATTTGACAGCTGGACTGTCATTGTAAATAAGCATCGGGATGGAGGATGAGGCAGAATTTACAAAGTTTTTAAAGAACGACCAAAAATTTGCCTCAAATTTGCAATGTTAAAAAAGTGATTCTCAATCGTTATCTGATCTCACCATTATTATCTTACTTTTTACTAAAAAATCTAAGAGAAATTCTAAAAATCTATAGAGTAATGCATGGTATATTTACATATGCATAAACATAGCTTTCGGTAACATTAAAATCAATCATTATTGGTATATAGGAGTATGCTATATTTTTAAAGAGTATGTTATCCCTATAATTGAGCCCAATCTCGGGTAAATTATGGCTGCAGGGAATTAAACAGTATTTGCTGCACAGTATATTGAATATATGTATGATATAGTTATAAGTAATATATGTGAATGAATATATGTATGTACAATATATACGAAATAAGTTAATTCGAAATGTTATCAAAACATGCACATCAACTTTTGATATATGTATGTACATATATTCTGTTTCTTTATCAGCAGTTCGTTCTTCATTTGTCATAGTTATATGTTTGTGTTTTTCTATAATATTTGCTGAAATATATATGCATGCATGCATACGGTCATATGTATTTATGTATATACTTTTGGTTGCAAAATATTTATATGTATGTTTAAATCTATTTGAAAATATGCATATTTTTGAAATGTAATGCATTTTGATTCTATACAAATAACTAGAAAATAAGGAATCAATTGCTGTGTTTGCTTGTTGCTGTGTGCGCATTAGTTATGTGGGGATCAGCAACATTGCGGGAGTCGATAAGAAAAAAGAGAGAGACAACGTATATATGAGGAACTCTCTGCAACAATGTGTCTTCAACAATCTATTTAACTACATTCGTTTGGATATTTTTAGAATTTTTGATTGTGACTTTGTGATTCTGTGTATTCAAAATCTATATAAGCCTCCGTTCTGATCGCACTCCAACGACTAACTTTCCAAGTACCGCTGCTCATTAAATGACCACCGGATCGGACCTAAGCTTTGCGCGGAAATTCATTATTAGTTTTTTTTAACCATTCTCTCTTGTGTTGATCCTGTCCAATACAAAAGGCAAGTGATTTAACATTTTTTCTAAGTGTTAAATATAAAAAAATTTTACTAAGAAAAAATCAATTTAAATACGATGTGGAAAAATAACAATTATTGAATGTTCTTTCATTTTAGAAGAATGCGGTCACTAGACACCTTCTCTCAGATATGTACTCGTAAATTTCTCACCTGGGGGATCATTGTTTGTTTGGTTTCTATTACTAAATTAAATGCAGGTAAGTCTTTCTTTATAAAACAGTTTTTTATGTTGCTGTTAAATAACCAGTAATATAAAAAATATGCTTATTTAAATGAATTTTACCTCAATTATAAACTCAACGAAATTTGATTCTTAAATATATATATAATGCTTTATGAATGCATTAAACATTACCAGAAAATATAACACTTTTAAAATACATAACCATACATTAACAATTTTATATGTATTTAATACATAAATATAGGTATAGTCAATCAACTCAACTAAATTTTTAAAGAGTAAAATGAGAACAGGCAATTGAATGTTTGAATGTCATTACATCCGGCAAGAGATGTTTATCTGTTGTATGAAAGTCACCCTCAAGTATTTACTGTCTACATAACTAACACATCACTAAATCTTTTCAGCAAATAACTATAAGCATAATGCTGAACACATACTATTGTGATGTTTGATTGGTACGCTTATTTTCATAATTCTGAAACATTCAAAGAAACAAATGTTTTAAAATATGCTTTCTTTGAGCCTTGAAGAGATAAGTCTGCATTATGTAGGTACATAAATATTAATACAGCACATCTAAATTATAACAGTGCGTTTTGATCGAGGTTTTTTTTTTAAAGTAATTATCGCTCAAATATCGATAAAGCCAATATCGAAACGGAAGTATTATTGACTCTGTACAGTGAGATTTTAAGCCGCAGTACTTATGAACTTTGAACTTGCTTTCATTAAATTTAAAGAAAAAATTTGTTTTTTCTTAACGAACCGATAGTTTGCATTTTGTCAGCAAGACAATGCGCTAGAAATTATATTATCAGAATAATTATCGCCCTTTTCCGAGGGGTCAACTCTATAAATGTACAATATATGTATGTACATATTTACAAAGTGAAAGCAATAAACTTGGACTTGACTTTTATTATGAGATCAAATACTTATAACGAATAGTTATGCATACATATAGCTTATCATATATACTGTCAATTCGGTTATCTTTTGAATGACATTGACTAATAATTAATCTATGACTTTACGTTTGAAATTCGTTTAATCCACAATCAGAAAGTAATTTTCCAACACCCACATGCAATGATGCATATTAAAAACGCATGCATACATGTGTATAATATAAAAACAAACAAAATATTTGTACTAGTATAAAATTCTTGATTGTCCTTACAAAAAAAGAAATTGAAAACGTGAAAGTAAAGTGAATTTTTTTTCATCCATTGGCCACGTTTTCATTGAAATATGAAATATTTTATATAAAAAACTATGCATATTAATAAACATATCATGCTTTTTTTAGTTAACTTTTTTAAACAAATGATTTACAACACTCTTTTAACTCGTGTAAATTTGCATCACATAAATAGGTTCAGCTTTTGCTCAAATTCTTGTTTTATAAGATATTTGAATTTCTGTCTAAATACGACTAGTGTATACAAAATATTGAAGAATAAGTATGGTTAGGCTTAAGGGAACATGCTAATAAAGCAACAGCTCCTTACCAAAGGTGAGCTACCTTTGAATTGAAGGACCATAGGGAGGAAGAACTCTTGTTATATTAGTTCTGAGATAATTGCGATTTGAGTTGTTCTCCTGCACTGCTGTGTCCATTAAAGAAGGCACTGATTTTTTCAATAACGCTCTTATTAGAATATAAAGCATTTTCATAACAAGGAACTAATTAACCCTTACACTATTTATGCAAAGAAATCGCTTTCTTCTGTAATCTTTTAAAACCAAAAAATTATGCATTGCTTTTCTTACTTTAAGGCCAATTTTGTTCAATTCAGTTTTGACTTCTAAGATGAACCGTTAAGCCAGAAGCTTCCAGCTGACGATTTTCAAAGCTGTATTTTTTTTCTTTTTTTTTTTTTGCAGGCACCCCATCAATTTTCGTTATAACGGCGCAACTACAAAAAATTACTGACCTGTAATAACTAATCTTGAATTAGATACTAAAATGAAAAGACCATTTTCTGATCTTTTTTTTATTTATCAATCAATGTATGATTGATATGTGTTAACAGATATACGTTTATCGTAAAGAAATGGAAAATCTTACGATTTAAAGGCCAATACACTCTCGCTTGAGGCACGGTCACCCATAATAAACTTGTATCGTTAGCAAAAATTTCTAGCTCATAGCGTGGAAGCTTAGGGGCATCAAAAGTTGTTTACTAATATAAACAAAAAAATAGCTTTTTCGACAAACAATTTGAAAAAGAACATTTGCAAGATACGATAGAATCAAAAGCATTATCAATATCAACGATTGCTGAGCCAATTGATTCCTTGTGTACTATTGTTTTTAACATACTTGACGAATATAGTCGATTCTAAACCCGACTTGCTTTTTGGGAAACCATTTATTGTCCTGAATTACCGTTAATAAACTTTTCTTCAAAATCCGTTCAAAAACATTACTGAGGTTGCTACGCTTACATAAGCTATCTTCCAGCGATCAGGGTAGTATTAAATTAGTAGGCATAACTGAATTTTTTTCCCGATGTTAATGAGTTTTTCAAATAGAGATTTTTAATATCATCTAAACCTTCCGTTTTCTTTACTTACTATATAAGCTTCTTATTGTCTTTTCTACTTTTTATTGAGATATACACATATTCTCCCATTAGTATCAAAGACTTCAATATTTAGCCTTGAATTTAAATGACTCACTTGAGAATCATTAATCGTGTCAACTAGGTTTTGAGAAAAATCGTATATTTTTCATTAAGGATAAGGCAGATGTGTTTACCCTTTTATTTTCAGTGTGAAAAATTATGCGATGAAACCGATACCTGGGAATTTGTCGACTTCTAGTTTTGCATTTTATCCAGCGCATTCACTGTTTAATTGTTCTCTCTGTTGTGACGGTATTGAATCTAATTTAATTGGATGATGTAACATAATTGAGAACATAATCCGTAATTTTCATAAATGCGTTATTATTCGCTTTGTTACTCTGAGTATGCTGAACTTGTGATTTTTTCTAGATGTGTTTATTTTCTAAAGAAAATGAAACATTGTTTATTTTTTTAATTGACTCTGGTTTAAAAAGCCTTCATTAGCTTTTGAAAACTCGGGAAAATCTTCTGTTCATTAAAAGGCAAGATTTTACATCAAACAGAATTATTACCAATAGGGTGATTCATCGTAAGGTTTGTTTTATAATGTAAAATAAAACACACAAATTTGAAAGTGAACTTAAAATTTTACAACTGGTTAAAAGAACAATTCATGTTTTTTTCTTTTTGAAAATGATATCATGTAAACGTTGACCACGACTACGTCTGGGGTGGTCCATTCGGAAGGTCCAATTTTGGGCAACTCGTTCGAGCATAGCGACTGGTATCTGGCAGATAACACGAGTAATGTTGGCTTCCAAAGCGTCAATCGAAGCAGGCTTATTCTTGAAGACCTGAGACTTTACATATCCCCAAAGCAAATAGTCCAAAGGCGTGATCTAGGCACGATCTAGGCGGCCACCGTGCTCACCAAAATGATTTCTCAACAAGTCCATTGTTTCACGCGCTGTATGGCTCGTAGCGCTGTCTTGTTGAAATCAGAGCTCACCGAGACCATGTGCTTGAATTTCAGCGAAGCACATAGTCCGTTAACATGTCGTGATAACGGTTACCATTGACGGTAACATTCTGATTTGCCTCATTTTTTAAGAAATATGGCACAATGATTCCACCAGTCTATAAACCACACAATACCGTTGTTTTTAATGATTGTAATGGTAGCTTTTGGTACTCTTCAGGTTGCTCATTAGCCCAAATACGTCAATTTTCTTTATTAACGTATCCATTGAGCCAGAAATGGGCTTCATCACTGAACAAAATTTCACGATAAAACACCGGATTTTCATTGAGTTTTTCCAGAGCCCTTTCACTAAAAATATATCGCAAATTTAAGTCGCTTGGCTTCAATTCTTGCACAAGTTAAATTCTGTATGCTTTAAGTCCCAGATCCTCACGTAAAATACGCCAAGTTGTCGAATACGCCAAGCCAAGTTGCTGAGAACGACGACGAATCGATTCGTCATGGTCTTCTCGTACACTCTCAGCTACAGCTGTTATAGTATCTTTACTACGTGCTGGATGTGGTCTAACCGGTCGAGTATCATCCACTTATGTAAACTGGGACTCAAATTTGCGAATGGTATTGGAAGTAGTGGTTTCAGTAGGTCGATTATGCGTTTCTTGAACCGCACGAAAAACATTTCTCACAGAACGGTGATTTTCATAACACAGCTGAACAATTTGGAGACGTTGCTGTGGTGTGATTCTTTTGATGATGACTTGCCAAACTATACTGAACAAAAATAAAAAAAAGTTAGAATGAGTCACGCGTGATCTGTCAAAAAAGGCCTATTAAAAAGCAAACGTCACGATGAATGCTCAGTTCTTCTAAGGCAACCAGATATTTTCGCACATTAGCTTGCTTAGTTATACTATATATTGATCTGAAACAAACGGACTTATGTTCGACCCACATAAAATAAGGGTGGGATCTGACAAAATACAGAAAATGATCTGATAATTCTGAAAAATTATATCCCCAGATATTAGCTCTATTCCACCCCTAAATCATTTTCTTACAGTAAATTTCACCAACAAAAATGTAAAAGTCATTTCTCGAAAAAGTTTTTTTTATCAGGGAAATATATAACCAGGGAAATATATAACACATAACAAATTCAAATCGTTCTATGATTGTTCAATTTAATCTCTACTTTGATTACTTTACTCTAACATTTTCCATAAGACTAGTATGAAATACCGACAAAATTTTATACTGAATTGATTCCTTTTTCGTAATCGCAACTCTTTTTACCCGAAAGCACCCGTCTGAGAAACATCAGCACTTACTATGCTTCTAATAATTTTAGAACAACGCTTTCAAGTGAATATAAAAAGTCTTTTAAAAGTTGCGCCTAAGTGTTTTAAATAAAAAATACAATATAAATATTAATATTTTTTCTGGAGTTTTTATTTTTATAAAAACATGAATCTTAACAATTATGCGTAAAAAATAATATCATTTAAGTATCGACCATGAGCAAGACTACAGGCTCTCATACGAAAATAAATTTTTTTAATGATTTGCTTACACATTACCGCATTTAAATAATCAATTTCGGTTTTAATTTTATTTTTTAATTTAGCAATTGTTATCAGCTTATCCACATAAATGTTACTTTAAAAAAAAACCCAAAGAAAGTAATCAAATGGTGTTAAATTGCATTATCTATGTGGCCAGTTTATGTCACCATTACTTGAAATTAATTAACCTGGAATTTTTGCACGCGTTGTGTTTTACATACCTCCATCTTGTGAAAAATAAAAATCAATAAAAATCTGTGTCTGTTTCTTTTTTGTGAGGCCACAAATAACCTTAAATTATAGTAATAGCTCTTTTATTCGCATCTTCAAATAAAAATGAACAAATGATGCCACCAGCCCAAAAACTACACCAAACAGTATATATTTGTAGATGTAATGATTTTTGAAATTATCCGAAGATTTTCTTCTCCCCAGATGCGACAATTTTATTGGTTGACAAATCCATCTAATGTGAAATGAGCTTAATCTCTAAATATGATTTTACGATATGTATTTTTTTAGAGATCGATCATTTTTGTAATAATTTTGTGGTTTAGGTGAAATGGTTGCCCCGATTAATAAATGAGTTATCTGGTGTATATTTGTTTAAAAATTGAAACTTGAAAGATGAAGGAAGTCCAAGTAGCTTCGATTCAAACTTGAACTATCGTTTCCTTATGATATTGTCAGAACATTTTCAGAATTTATTAATTTTTAACCACTTTAACTCATTTCCTATCTTATGGTATAAACTCAATTTTATGACGAAGTCCAAGAATTCTCATGACTTTTTCTTCTTAATGATTCTCTATGGTTGATATGCACAAGTATTCCCTTCATGCTGAGAGATCTCAGATTCCCTCCAAATATTTTAATTAGTTTCTCCAATTCTCCATGGTTGTTTTTTTTTTTTCTTATTAATATGCCTATCACTATTAAGATATTGTTATTTATCTCAGTTATTTATTTATGTATACATTTTTTCTTACTACTGCTAATTAAATGCTTATTATATGTCTTTAATATTATACGTTTTTTTCCAGAATCATGCAAAACAGGATGTCCACGCTGTAAGTATAACTCTAAGTAATAAATTTATTGCAGGTAAAAATTAAGTACTCTATTTTCATTACGGAAATCTTTTAAGCCCGTTATCACTTAGCTTCGCCTGTCTAGGCAGTCGCTGAGGTTTTCATAATTTTAGATAGCAACGAATTCAGAAAAAGTGGTAGATCAGTATCAATTGTTAAATGAATTTGAAATAAAATGGATATATTGTAAGAAAACCTTTATTTAATTGATTTAGTATTAGAAAGTATATCCAGAAATTGTACGCAGTTAATATATGTGAATACTAAATTTAGCAAGATAAGATAGATAGGATTTTCGTAAAGCATTTTTTCTTAATATGTGCTAACAAATCACTTAGAAAATTTAAAAAGCATAAAATGGTATTTGCTACCATATTTTGTTCGCATGCAAATCGAATCAAATCAAAGAAATAATGTAATTAACAACACCTTTTCAAGATAGTTGAATTCAAAAAGAATTATATTAATTGAAATGTTTCTCATATATATCATATACACTTGATTTATTATTAATTTTTTTTAATTAGTTCGCGCTAAGGGTCCTTGTATATCGTCAAAACGTTTGAACACAGCGTCGTAAAAATATAATATTCATCATTCAAAGCCATTGTTAATGCCATAAATAATAACAATTCAGAAAAGAAATGTAAATAAAATCTGTACTTCCTGAATTCTTTAGGACGTCGAAATTAAATGATTTTTTTGATGAGATTCATATACCAAAAATATGCAATATCAGCCTGAGCACCTTCATGTGAAACCAAAGGCCTGCGAGTGTATGACTCGGAAGCTGCACCTAGCTTTGTAGTTTAGCCTGGTGGAGTGACGAGGCATCGACTTTTTTATTTTAATTTTACTAGTTTAATTTGTTTTCTTGATTGATGCTTCTTTATTTCATCTAATCGTGTTTTAAACAATAAACATCGTACTACTGAGTTAATATTTTTGTTTATTAAAAATGACTTGATTGTCCAATTTCTTGTAAACATAAATATTAAAAACTTTGTTAAAAAATTTTTGTCACAATATGGCTTCGTTATTCGTACGAGGCTATTTTATATAAGTAGTCTAAAACACTTTCAAAATTATGAAGGAATGCAATAAATAAAAGGATTAAAAAAGAAAACTTTAAAAAAATATGTATGTTAAAATATATTCTCTTTCGTCGTGATTTTACTCTTTTTCATAACAAATATCCATATAAGTGGTAATTTTTCATTATATTTTATTTGACCTCGATTTGATTGTCCCATAAGTTTTGATTTTAAAAATTTGTTGGCTTCCGAGTCATTAAAAATAATTGCAGCGTCATTGTCGGGATAGGACAATAGATTAGTCCCTAATCTATTGGTTTGATCAGCGATATGAAATTCGGTGGATGGTATATCTTCTTCTGAGGGGTAATATGAAAATAAATGTTCTTGATTTACTCGTCGTTTTACTCTTATAGATTGCTGGACAATTTTGAGGCAATGTGGGGAGCGCTCAAGTCTTGCAACATTAACTTACTTTAATATACAAGAACATTTATCTGTCGCTTCATAGTGCTTTACACCGTTAATTTATTTCTATGTATCCGAACGTCCGTCACTAATTTCTAATTAAATTCAAAGCAAAAAACTTTAAAAAAAAGGCTGTTAACATGAGGATTTGATTATCTTAAAATAGCGTTGCTCCTTAATTTTGGTGATTATGTATTAATTTCCGAATCGGACAAAATGGGATTATGGTCGGTTAGACTTAGAGCGCAACCATCTCTCCGATCCCACATTCGGCCGTCCTGACTCGACATCTGCCCCTGAGGTCTGGCTCCACGGTTTCATTCCGTCTGCTGCTAAGATCGTTTTGTTCGTCCCGCCGTAGTCTCCCAACTTTTAAACCTCATAGCGGTCATTTTTAAGTTTTTTGCGACATGTTTTATGGGCCAACTTCGGCATGAGTTTAAGGCCAGGGCTAAATTGAGTCCTCCTCACGACCACTAGTTTCTCCGTTTTCTGCACTCCGAAGTGTCCCTGTCGGTGTACCCTTGATCACCTCTTTCTCCAATACGGCTGGTATAGCGACCAACTCCTTGACAGGGTTCTTGTACAACCCACCATTCTTTAAGGAAAAGTCGCTGTATTACGTGTGCTCAAATACTTTTTTCCTGCGCTGAGCAGGGGATCCTGGGGATCCTTTTTTTCGATTTTCTTCGTAAACGTCGTTATGATAGTGATCGGGCTCCCTACCAGATAGATACCGCCACTTCTTTAAAGCTCCAATAATCGCAAGGACCTCCAGCTCATAAGAACAATACCTCTCCTTCTGACGCGTTGTTTTTCGACTCATATACTGAATTTAATGTAACATCTGATCTGCGCTGTCCTTTTGGAGAAGTACCGCCTCTTCATCATTATTAGCTATGACAACCAGATCATCCATGTAGGTTACCATAATTTGTCAAGGCTCCAACAGTTAACGTTGTATACTAGATCAACGAATTCAGCGCGCAGCACTCCCACCGGTCCCGTTTCCTTCGTTGTTGTTCTCACTGGCTCCTTTGTCTTGGCACTGAATCTTGCTTCCCTTTTCATCGTCACGTATGCCGTGATCACTTCCTTCATCTCCTGACCCTTCTTAGTAGATGAACCATTCGGCTCGGCTATGATCCCGCCGTCTATCTCGGCTTTCGCTGTTTCTTCCTCCGTGCGTCTCCGTCGAAAACGAATCTCGCCTGCGTCTATAATGACTATTGTAAACATGGAATCGTGCTCATCCGCCACAGACTTGAAAGCTAATCTTCGACAGTTTCGAAAACCACATCAGCTTCGATGAGTTGTTGCGTCAGAATACTGTAATTACACAAAGCTGACAACAACAACCGTTTCAACTTAAAGAGGAAGTCGTGTCTGACAATACAAACATCGCAGCCTGTGTCTACCAGTGCGGTGGCCTGCACACTAACCATCATCACATCCTTTAACATGTATGGCGCCTTCAAGCGAATTTAGTATTTGCTACCCTCACCTCTTTGCCTGGTTTCCCTGGATTCGTTACAGTCAAATGATCAGTACAGTACAGTGTAGTCAGACCTAAAAATTTTAACCCCCTTCGGACACATCTAAAACAGGCATTGCTGAATGCACCAGCCCGCGAACCCGAACTGGAGTTAGACACAGTCGAAGCTCCTCTGGCCCGCTCGTATGTCCTTAGCATCGCATTGAGCTCTTCAATGGTGCACGCCTCATACAGGAACCACTTATTGGAGTTTTATTCCTTCAGTCCTTCGACGAAGTACTCAACTAATAACTCCTCATCGAATTCAAAGTCTGCATATTCGTCGTCTGTATAGTAACTGTTAATGCACCTACCCCCATTCATCGGTAATTCTCCGCAACGTCGATGAATCAACCCACTGGTCAGAGTCATCATCGTCCGATTTTAACGGATCATGAACCATTCTGCGCGCATTAGTATACGCCCTTTGCTATCGCCGTTGTCGTTATTTTTCTCTTCGTTATAAGTTGGAACTTTCTGCACTTGCGTCTCTTCGGCAAAGATAGTGCGTAGCGAGTTGACGCACCCCTCAAGTCTCTTTACCAACTCCTCTTTATCCACAGACACAGAGAGCCCTCAAACAATCCCTTAGCTCATCCCTCAGCATGGTCGCAATTCCCTTTCCAATAACATTTTACGAAACCACAATATAATCAATGTGGCAAAATGGAAGAAAAAATTTGCATACACAGAGCGGTACTTACATGCAATATCATTTTTTTTTTTTCTTCGCACTTCTTTTTTCATCTTCGATTTCTTGTTGTTTTCTTTTCTTTCGGTCTATTCACAGCAACCCTTTTGTCACAAATCCTGGATGAGCCCCCAATTTGTGGGTATTTCAGTTTATTTTAATAGAAATTCAATTTATTAATTTACTTAAACTTATGACAATAAAATATGTGAAGGTTGGGTACCGCGCTGTGTGCTGTGAAAATTGCGACCACTATAGAGATGAAGAATGAGAAAACAAAAGAAAATGGGATTATGGTCGCTTAAACTTAGAGCGCAACCATCTCCCCGATCACACATTTGTGTTCTAAAATCGATAAATGTATCGTGTATACACCTAGTATTTTAATCGTACACCGGAAGGGCTTCATCTCAATATGCAAATGGTCAGGGCGAGAAAAATGTAGCCGGTTTTTATACACGTAGCTTGGATCATTTATTTAACACGCTGTTTAGTTATCATGAATGAAATAAACTAGGTAGAAAACCTTTCAGAATCCCAATTTTAATGTGTGGCACTGACGTTTTTAACGCTAATCTGAAAAACCTTCTCAGTATAGCTAAAGACTGTACTTAAACTATAACTTTGTCTACTATAATCCTTATTTTACGATCAACAATGCTCTCACATCCTTTTATACCGAAATGTTCAAATATCTCACCAAATCAGTAACTTTTTTATCAGAAAACAAAATCCCTCATCTTCACCACTCTGGTATTATAAAAAGCTACGATCTCTTCATAACAAGAGAAATGAGCTCTGGTATAGTTACTTAAAATCGTGTTCCGACGCTGATTTCTTCTACTACCAGTCTGCCCAAATAAATTTCTCTGTACTTTGCCAAACACTATAGGACAACTATTTAAACCGAATGTACCATTCTTTCAGTTTATCAAAACTAAAAGTAAATCTTATAAATATTCATCATCTCTAAATTTTCTTGGTAAGTCCTCGGGCGATCCCTAAATTATCGCAGATTTCTTCCCATTTTTTTTAGCCAAGCGTTCGCCATCCATTCCCAAGAGCCAGACTACTCTTACTTTTCCTACTTAAATATCTGTCCACAAACAACTTTGGAATCTGTTTCTTTAACTTTAGAGCAAGTTGAAAATAAAATAATAAACCTCAAAGATAATTATTCTGCTGGCCCTGATGATCTTCCTCCTATATTCTTAAAGAAATGTGAAATACACCTAGCCCAACCTCTTACAGCTCTCATTCAGCTTTCTCTCGCCTAGCGATTATTTTCCTTAACCTGGGAAAGGTATTTTATTATTCCCCTACATAAAAAATGTCGTAAAGACAATATTTCCAACTATCCAACTATCGACCAACTGCTAAGCTGTTCTGCAAACCTTTGCTTTTGAGAGCATTATTTATGGCATAGTGCTTTTCCATTGTTAGTCTATTGTTTAACAAAAACAGCACGGATTTCTCGAAGATAGATCTACAACCACCAACTTAACGGAATTTGTATCAAGCACTTTATATGCACTAGAATCTGGAAATAAAGTTGACGTGATTGCTACCGATTTTATCAAAATCTTGGATAAAAGCTTTGTAACACGGGTTCAATCCCATCTAAATGAAGGGCATTACTATGTTATATTTATGTCCAGAGTTTCTGACCCAATTAAAGCCTCTTCTATTGCCCCTTAAGGCAGCCGCCTTGGTCCCTTATTATTTTTACTGATCCATAATAATGTTGATTTCATCATAAAAAAATCGTACACATCTGTTTACGCAGATGATATGAAAATCTTTAGATTTATATCATCTTTCTCAGACAGTCTAACACCGTAGAAAGACTAAGAAAAATTTTGTATGTGGTGTCAGAAAAATTACCTTGAGCTTAACGTCAATAAGTGTCAGGCTATAACTTATACCCATAAGAGCCCTCCTATTTCACCTTCCGGCTATCTAATGTTTTATCTGCCTGTTCCATTATTGAATGAAGTGTGTGATTTAGATATCTGTAATAAGGAGCTCAATTTCCGTTCTCACATTGATAATATAATAAAAAACAGCCAACTTTGCCCTTGGCTTCATGAAGCGTTAGTCTAAGGGGTTTATGAATCCTTTTTGATCCTCTTCTTGAATATAATAGCAAAGTTTTGTCACCCTAACACATAACTCACATCCTCCGGATAGAAGCGGTTCAATGCAGGTATTTACGATTTGCTTTACATGGACTTCCCTGGGATGATGGCCAAAACTTACCACTATTCACTGATCGGCTGGAACCTATAAATTTACAACTTTATAAACAACTTTACAACTTACAAACTTATAAATTTATAAACTTTACAAATTTACAAATTAACAACAAATTTAAAACATACGTCGAAAAGTTGCCGATATTTTCTTTCTTCATCAAATTTAAGTTGTTAATATTGATTGCCCTTCCTTACTTCAACTTATTCCTTTTAACATAAACCCATATTCAGAGCATATTCCTGAAGTTCCGCCGAAGAAAAAATTGTATGGCAGGGGGGGTCTACAATAGGTACAATAGGTACACCTTTTTGGCCTTTACTACAAAATTTCTTGATCGTACGTAAAAAAGTATCTAAACATAATGTTTAGGAAATTTTGCAAGGATATAAATTTCATAAGACTTCAGAAAGTTTATTAATTAAAAATTTGAAGAAAAATGCATTTTGAGTAAAAAAAAAATAAATAAATATTATATAAATTAAATATTATATAAATACATAAATTTTTGTATTTATTTTGATATTATTTTAAAAAAAATAAAAAAAAAATTTGATATACATAGAACTTTTTTTTGTGACTATAACAAAAAAATTTAGTAATTTAATACATAGTAATAACTATAATTAAAACTGTTTTAGCCGATTCCGGAGTTCTACAGTACATACCAGGTAACGTATATGAATACGGCATTGATAGTTTATTAACCGTTGCCGTAAGTGGAAATGAAGTCGATGAAACAGCCCTTAAGATCACTGGTCACGCTAAACTATTTGCTCAAGGAAATTGCGGCTACACTTTACAACTCGACAAAATATCTATAAGTGCAGTCAAGGAAAATTTAGAGAAACAAATAACTCAAAATCTTAACAAGCCAATTAAGTTCATTTTGGTTGGTGGAGAACTGCAGCCCCAAATTTGCGCAGATCCCACCGATACGGTTAATTCTTTAAATATTAAACGGGCTATCGTCTCGCTATTACAAGCTTCTGACAAAAATTATGAAACAGACGTGTTTGGTGTTTGCCCAACTCATACATCAAGCTCAAAATCTGGACTATCAGAAATAATAACCAAAGTTCGTAACTTAAACGCTTGCAGCTATCGCGAACAGATATCTAATGGCTTAGTTACTGGTGTAGTTAACAGCAAAGCTGGTATTAAATCAAGTGCCTTATTAAATGCAGATTACTCAAAAGACCTTAAGCTCGCACAAGGGATCGTGGAAAATGTGCAATTGGTTGAGGAATACAAATTTTCAGCATTGGCAAATGGAGGTGGGTCCGTTAAGGCTAAGGCAAGAACTATTCTCAAATTGGGCAAAGTAACCAAGGGAAATCCTCCAGAAGGCGCTAATGAACCAAGGTCTATTATTTTTGAACAATCAACTGCACCAACTACCAAAAATATTGTGGTTTTAAGAAAAGTTTTTACAAATACCGTAAATTTGGTTAACAATCATGTACAAGGTGATGCTGCACAATACTTCACCGAACTCATTCGGTTAATGCGCTCTTCAGACACCGACACGTTAATAGAATTATCCGTCGTACCTCATGTTAACAAAGTTTTAGCACGAAAGGTATATTTAGATGCACTTTTCCGCGTGGGCACTTCAAATTCTGTGAAAGCTATTGTTCGACAAATTTCTAAGATGACAGAACAAGAAAAAACATTTGCCTTTTTATCTCTTAATCTAGTACAATCCGTTGAAAAAGATGCACTCAACCAAGCAGCTGTAAGTGATTTGAGTTTTCAAAATTAATTTAAATTATTAATTTTTTGTTGTTTTGTTTTTCAGGCACTTTTAAACCCTAATTCTCCGAAGGAAGCCTACTTAGCTATTGGAAATCTTGTGAATAAGTATTGCAAGCAGGGTACATGTGATCAGAGTGAAGTAAATATTGTATCAAAGAAGTTCGCTGATGGCTTAAAACATTGCAAAGCAAGTACTAAAAAGGACGAAGATCGTTTCGTGAACATTTTAAAAGGAATACGGAATACTCATAAGATCGCAGACGCATCAGTTCAGGTTTTAATCGAATGCGCATCAGCTGATAGATCGGCCCGCCTTCGTGTTGCTGGCCTTCAAGCATTTACTGCATCTGCCTGTGATTCTGGCCTACAAACTAGAGCTCTAAATATTCTTAAAGACCACAATGAGGATTCAGAAATACGTATTGAAGCCTATTTAGCAGCTATCGCTTGTCCTAATGCAGAGCTTGCTAATGAGATTGCTGATATAATTAACAATGAGCCAGTTAACCAGGTCGGAGGTTTCATCGTTTCAAGTTTGAAAGCAATAAGGGACTCAACTGATATGACACGAGAAGCAAGTCGTCATTATCTTGGTAATATTCGAGTAACGAAGAAATTCCCGATCGATCCCCGTCGTTTTTCATTCAACAGTGAGTCTTCCTATACTGTCGAATCATTAGGCATCGGTGCAAGTGCAGACTATAATGTGATCTATTCTCAAAATGGATTTATTCCAAGAAGCCTTCGTCTTAATTTGACTTCGCAAATCTTTGGAACTGATTTTAATGTATTTGAAATCAACGCTCGACAAGAAAATCTTGAGGAAATTATGGAATATTATTTTGGACCAAACGGTTACATTCACACGGAAGGAAAAAACCTTATTGGTAATCTTGCAAGCAAGACACGTTCAAAACGATCAATCGTAGATGATGCTAACAAATTCGCTAAGAAATATAAATCATATGGTAGCAAATCAACTGCGGATATTAACTTAGACCTTGCTATTCGTGTATTTGGATCCGAACTTTTTTTCATTAGTTTAGGTGATGAGGTTCCGCAGAATGTTGATGAAATTATACGAAAGATCACAGAAACGGGTGGAAATATAAAAAACAAGCTAAAGAACTTTGAACATGAATATGCTTGCCATTCACTGTTTCTTGATACGGAATTCGTGTACCCAACTGGTGTCGGGCTACCTCTAGAACTAATAGCTCAAGGAAGTACAACATCAAAACTAGATTTGGCGACAGAAGTGGATGTAGACGCCATTGTGGACAGTCCACTTAATTTGAAATATCGCATCAAAGCTGTTCCCAGTATAGATGTTAACATAAATGGACAAATACGTATTAATGCGTTGGTCTTAATGGCTGGCCTTCGTGTTTCAAACAGTTTACACTCATCAAGCGGCAGTGATCTTCGTTTTGGATTAATTAAAGATGCTGGTGGTTTCAACCTGGATGTTAATTTTCCGAATTCAAATATTGAATTGATAGAGTTTAAGCATAATGTAGAATTCATTATTGCGGAACAAGATAAAGAAACCAAAATTGTGCCATTTAAACTTAAGAAGAAGAAGAACACTCCTCAAGAAAGTTGCTTTGATCAACTTCATTACATAGGAATGACAATGTGTTTCACTTCTGTGATTCCAGAGACCAATGGAGTTGATAGTATTAGTTTTCCATTTTCCGGACCTGTACATATCGCACTTAGGTTGCAGACTGAAAAAAATATCAAATTATTTGGAACATATGAAAAAAAATCTGAGTCACGTATTTGGAAATTAAAGTACTCAACACCTGGATCACAAGTACCTCATGATACTGAAATTACCTTCCAAATCGGAAGTCAACCGAAAGTATTTGCTCGAGCCTCGCTTCAACACCCAGATGTTCGTTTAAGCTGTGAAGCAGGAATTCTAAATGATGACAGAGAAATTGCTATTTACGGTGAATATGAAATGAATGGAGAAGTTGCATTACATAAAATTGGTTTATCGAAAAATGGAAATGAATATCGACCAATGATTGAAATCAAGAGCAATAAGGGTGTCAGCAACGAAATTAATGGTTATCGTGCTGAAGGCCGAATTTTTAAATCTGAAAATGGAAATAATATTCGTTATACTTGCGAGAACTTTCAAATAATAAGCAAGGACAGTGACAACTTGATTTTAAACGGATGGTTTGATGTTAAACCATTTAGGAGCGAGTTGAAAATTCAACGTGGGAATGACGTTTATGAAATTGAATCTCATTTTTCACTTGAGGACCGATACGCAGCCGGTTTGTTCGTTCGGAATCGAAATTCTCCGCAAAAAACTGGTGCCAGCATTGATCTTCAAGTATCACAAAATTCTATAAAGAATGCTGTTGTTATAGCAATTACAGATATTATGTTTGAAATGAATAACAATTTTGACTTTATTCGTGATGAGAAGAATGCTATTCAAGAATCTACATTTGCTAATGACCTCAGCTTTAAAGAAAAAAATGCCATTGTTCTGCAAGGCAAATTAAATGGTGAAGCTGGACTAAAAAAAGTTAAATTTAATGCAGAAATTGCAAAACATTCGAAAAAAGCCTCAATTGACTTTAATTTAGCTAAAGATGTAAGATCACCCGGAGACTATACATTGGGTATAAGCGCTAAGTTAAACAAGCATTTTGTGGACATTAAGGCAAAAGTCGATATTAAGGGGGTACGATATTTAACGGAAAACAGTTTAAGTACAAGTTGGGGTACCCAATTGACTTCTAAAGGTGAAATCGGTCAGCGATTTACTCCCCATGACATTTTTATTGATTTGCAAGGAACGTTTCTTCTCACCCCTAAAGACAAACAAGGAAACTGGCTACTGAAAAGCATAGGTTCTCCCGATAAAACCAACTCTGAATTCAAACTTAATCGTGACAATGCGGACTTAATTATACTGAGTGCTGAAACTACACACCCACAAGATAAACTTGCAACTTGTAAGCTGAATTTACAAATTAAAGATCTTCTTGTTGCTAAAGGTGAATTTAAAATCAACAAAGGTGGTAAGGGTGACCTAACTGCATTATTTAATTTTAAAAAGGCTCAACGTAAAATTGGTCTCGATTCAAAATTTATCCTTCTTGCTCCTAAATATGACATAGAAACTACAATATTGTATGATAATGATAAAAAATTATATTTAAAAACTGAAAATATTGTTGACAAAAACAAACTTTCAACAAAAAACCTTTTAGACGTAAAAGGCGACAAGGTATTATTTGATGCAAATAGTGCTGTTAAAGGTGAATGGCGTCTTAATGGAGAAATAGAAGGGGCGTTAAGCTTAAAAATTCCCAATGGCCGTCTATTCGAAGGAAAACTTAACCGTAAAATAACAACGGCCAAAAATGGTCTCGCTCAGGGAGTAGTAAATGCAGTTATCTCAGATACTTTTCCAAGCAACGAACGTCGTACGATTGAAATTAGTGGAAACCTTGAAAAACTCAATGTTAAAACCAATGAATTTAGTACAACGACTAATTTCGTATACACAAGTTTTGAAGGAAAAAAGCTTGATATTTCACAGAAAATAAAGCACTTGCCCAAAGGTAGTTTCAAATCAATATTTTATAATACAGAAGTTCGTGGTGCCATCATTAACACGCCTATTGAAATAAGTTTGAGTGTAGATGAATATTCACAAAATCATGCCATTTTCCAATTCTCTGGCAGATATGGTGAGCTTGTCAATGCCAATATTGAGGGTGACTATAGTCTAGGAAGCCGAGCTGAACCAACTATTTACAATTTAAAAGCCAATGTAGCAGCTCCGAAATCTGATATTAAAACATATAGCCTGATTTCCAATGGCAAGTATCTACGCCCGGAAACACAAAATGGAGTTCGATCAATTGAATTTCATGTAGATAAACAGGCCGGTGAAAACACTATCAAATTCAACGCTTTCGCTAAAGGAAATAGCAACCATGGCAGCTATACTTTTGATCTCAAAAGCAGTCATTTAAAAAATACACTTAAAATAGACGGTGGATTTACTGAAGAAAAAACAGACGAAATTTCTCATAAAAAGAAGTATAGCTTTAACTACATTTACGGGGAACAGTTTGTTAAAACTGTCTTAGATCTACGTTATATTGAATCTAAGTCGGGATTAATACATTATACTCTAAGCTCATCATTTGATTCAGTTGAAAATGTTGATTTAACAGTAAGCTCTACCAAAATTGATGATATAATTCAACTTAATAGTGAATTGCAAATAAATGGACAAAAATTTATTCAAGAAAGCTCTATTTACACCAATGAGCATAAACAAGGTGCTATAATGAAGATAATTTTGCCACAAAAAACTACAACAGTATCAGGAATTGTAGAAACTCTTGGAGAACGAAAGGGCAGGTTGACTTTAATCATTGAAAATCTTGGTGATTTAGACCTTGAGTATGTAGGGGAGGCTAGTTTGAAATCATTTGATGAATTCTATTTAACATCACATACCAACTCACAAAAGCTAAAGATTCATAACTTGAATTTCGATGTAAGATCAAAAATTAGTGCAGAAGAAAAGGGTGTTGACTTAAACCTAAATAATGCGAAAGGGGTAATCATCTCCGGCTTTGTTACATATACAGTCAAAAAAGAAAAGAGCAAAACAATAATTGAAGGTCAAGGACAAGTTCAATACTACCAAAAGACAAACAAAGCTAACTTTAAAATGATTCACCAGTCATATGATGTGGCATCCGACCAGGAAGTTGGTTATTCATTTACTTTTAATGGTAATTTCGGCCCCAAAAATGCTGTCTCTACACTTAAACTAACAAATAAAAATTTCCAAGCTAAGATATCTATCTGCGAAGAAAAAAAACAATGCACTAATATCGAAGTTAGATCAATAGTTACCATTGATCCACACGATGTAACTTCTATTCAACATGATCTCATGGTATTGGTTGATCTCCGGGAGCTTGGATACCCACATGAATTCGAGCTGCAATCAAAAAGTAGTCGAAAAGGTCTTAAATTCAATCATGAAATTGAAAGTAATATAATTTCTAACAGCAATACTAAATATCAGCTTATAGCTAGCATTTCACACCTAACAAATAAGGTTCAAGTAAAATTGCCAAACCGTGAAATATACATTGAGACGGATGACGTTCTACCAAAGTCATTATTTGGACATTATAGAAGATCTATTACGTTCTACTTTGATCGTTTAAATAAGCCCAATGACGTTACAAAGTTAATCGCTAGTGCTGATATTAACGGGATTGAAAAAGTTGCTGTAAATGCAAAGGGTGAAATTCGATTTGAACATCCTAAAATACGAGCTTTGTCAATTTCTGGTCACTTTGACAGCAACCGTGACATGCGAGTTGTAGATACTGAAATTGTTTTTGACGTATTTAAAACCCCAGAGCAAAAAATTATTGCAACAAGTTCAATTAGAGATACTTTAACCGAAAAGGGCCATGGATTTAATATAACAACGGAAAATATAGTTAAAAGCACAGGCTTTGGCTTCCAATACGAGGCAAGTGGACATTCTGCTCTATCATTCGAAAAACAGGAATTCAGTGCAGGATATAACGTACAAAGTGGTTCAACAGACTTACAACTAAGTGGATTAATTTTCGGCAGTAACGATCGCATGGAGGTTATAATACACAGTTTGAATGAACAACTTGTGAAACTCGTAGCTGAGTATAACCGCAATAAATTCTCAACTAAAATAAGTTCAAATATTCACTTATTTTCATCAAAGCCTCTTAACGGAGTTATTGAAATTGATCAAAATACTGCTAAGCTACTAGTAAAAAAAGAGGGACTTTTCGATGCTGTAGCCGAGATTAAGCTTGGCAAAGAAGCTAAAATCTACGTTAAAGATGAAAGCAAAAAAATTTTTAGTGGACGAATTGCACTGGATGCTGCACACTTCCTAACTACATCATTTGAAAATAACGAAGCTGATACAAAATCACTTTTGGTAAGTTAACAAATGGAAGTAAAATTGTAATAATTATAAGACAAAGATTGTTATTCGATTGCATTACTTCAAATTCAAGCATATGGTTCATTATTCAATTTTATATTTTTCATTGTAGAAATCAATCGAACAAAGTTTCGACGAGGACGTAAAATTAGGTAAAGAGCAACTTGAAAAACGGTTTAAAAAAATTCGCGAAATAATTGAACGTCAAGCGGATTTGGCGAAGAACAGTGCTCCAGATCTTACTGCACTTCAAATTAGTGTTAAGGAAAATGTTAAAGAAATCTTGGAAGAACTAGAGAATGACCCTTCAATAAAAGAGTTTGTGGAAAATTACAAGAAGTACTACGAGACGATTTCCAAATTCTGTAAGGAATTATCACAGCTTACTGCTGACGCTTGCGAGCAAATTGCTGCCTCCATTAAAGAGATTTCTGCTCAATTACAGAACCTTGTTAAAAAAACTCTTCTTCCTGCTTTGGAGGAGTTTACGAAAAAAATTACAGCGCTTTACGGTGAGCTACAAGTAGAAGTCTTTAAACTTCTTACCAATATTTTTGAGCAAGTTCTAAAGAACTTAAAATCCTTTGAAACTGATTTAAAAGCACTGGGAAAGCCTGTTTACGAAGCCCTAAAACCCATTTCAGATAGTTTGCAAGTTCTTCTTAAAATACTTGTTCAGGACTTTGAAGAATTTCTTAAGGACCTTAAAGAATTTTGGAGTAAGCTTCCAACGTTTGAAGCTGTAAAAGATGAGGTTAAGGAAAAGCTTAAAAACCTAAAGACTATCGACGAAATTCTTATATTCATTCGCAACATTATAGAACAATTAAACAACCTTTCAGCTACAAATGAATCTTCAGAATTAGGAAAAAAACTGTATGATTACCTTGAGGCAAAATTAAAAGATAAACCTCTTGATGATATAAAAGCCTTAGAAGATATCTATAATGCTTTCATAAATGCGCTTAATTCACTTTGGAAACGTTGGAATGAGATTAAGCCATCGAAATCAAATTACCTTACTCCACTTCCAGGCTCGATCGAGATATTGAGTAGCCTACCAGTATGGAATTCTGTTCATCTTAGTTTGTTAAACTTCATATTAAATGAAAAAATTGATGGAATCAGTGACTTTGCTGAGTTATTAAAACCACCTTTCGACATTTTGCCACCTTTTAAATTAGTTGGTCATATTGCTGATGGGAAAAATATATTCTCTTTCGATGGACGTCGGCTAACATTCAAGGGCTCATGTAAATACATCTTGGCTCAGGATTCTAAAGGAAATAAATTCAGTGTAGTTGGAACGATTAAAGATGGAAAGCTCAAGAGCTTGACACTGATAGACGCTAAGAACTTTGTTGAAGTTTCTGATAATGGAGCACTTAAATTAAATGGAAAACCGGCTGAATATCCGACACATCTCGAAGATATACATGCCTGGAGACGATTCCATACTTTACGCCTAAGAACAGAATATGGCGTTGAAGTAACATGTACTTCTGACTTAAAGGTGTGCCACGTAGCAGTAAATGGATTCTATACCAGTAAAATTCGCGGTTTGTTTGGTAATGGTAATGCTGAGCCATTTGATGACTACACAACTGTTGATGGTAAAATCACCACAAATATTGTTGAATTTGTCAATGACTATGGATTAGGAAATTGCCCTGCTATAGCCGCAAGAGAAACAGGAGCAGTTGAGCATGACTCATTATGTTCTGAGCTATTTGCACTTGATTCCAGTTTGGTACTAGGATATCTTTTTAGAGATCAAAAACTGTACCGTGAAGCTTGTGATGTATCTGTACTTGATAACGTAGATAATAAGGAAGAAACTGCATGCAACATCGCCTTAACATATGCATCTGGTGCAATTTTGGAAAATATTCCTTTAACCTTACCAAATCGCTGCTTAAAATGTGTTGGCACAGCTGGACAACGTGAGATCGGTGACGAATTTACCGTTAAGGTTCCAACTAATAAAGCTGATGTTATTTTTGTTGTTGATTTTGGCTCTAGTAAAAATATTATCAATGATTTGATAACCCCTGCTATCAGTGATTTGCGTTTTCAGCTTAAAACTCGAGGCCTCACCGATACCCAGATAATAGTTATTGCCTTCAGTAATGATCAGTTATATCCCGCTATTTTAACAAGCAATGGGGGAAAACTGAACTTCAATGGAAAACTAAATAATGTTGAAATAAATGGACCCCGTCGGTCTGAAGCTCTTGATGTCGGAATACCTGTCATTAATAGGGTTTTAAAATGGCTGAACGAATTTCAATACCTTCTTGGACCCCAGGCTGATGAAGTGGCATTCCGCTTGGCACTTCAATATTCCTTCCGTGCAGGTGCAGCTAAATCTATTGTAGCGGTCCGCAGTGATAGATTGGATAACTCAAACATTGTAAGTGGCATACCTTTAACCAAATACAAAAAAGATGTTTTATAGTCACATGTTTCTAGTTCAAATTTATCCGAGCACACCTTATAAGTGCTCTAACACAATTTGATGGTGCATCACTGCACATGATCGCTCCTGTCCAGGATCTTGCTCTTGAGGGCGTACCTGTCGAAAAGCTTGTTGGTAAATGAAATTCAAATGAAATTAAAAAGAAAACAGGTAACGATATGGTTATGATTTTAGGGTTCAATTCGCGTGTTGTTGCAACAGTAGAGGGTAAAGACGCGAAGAAGCGGCAAAAACTGAAGTTCAAAAACGATATGGGAATAGACTTTATTCTTCAAAATAATGGATGGGTCTTCGCCGCGAAAAATTTTGATGCATTACAATCCGATGATCAGAAACGATCTTATGTTAATCAAGTCACCAGTTCAATTGCTGATACCCTTTTTAAGAACGATATTGTGAGCGAATGCAAGTGCGTAATCTCATTTGGGCTTCATGCTGAGCACAAATGTTCTATTAAATCCTCAAATTTTGTACTCAACAAAAGACCTAAAGGGGCGTGAAACAATAAGCAGAAGATCAGATAACAGCTACCATGCTTACAACATCCTTAGAAACTGGACACCCTTAGTTTTCGATTTTAAATATGGAGAGATATGTACATCCTATTGAATTGCTCATAATGTTAAAAATAACCTAAATACCTTTTTATATTTTAACAAAAAATAAATACCTGAAAAATACCATATAAATTAGAGCTTTTGATTTATATTACTAAGCAACTGTTTTTTCCTTTTCCTTTATAGGTAAACATATGTTGTTGTCTGGTAGACGACATAAGACAATGCAGTCAACTGTAGCAAACTTAGCAGAGTTATTTGTTTTAAAGTGTCTACACAGTGGAAAAATAATTCATTTGGCCACGCTAATATTCTTAATATATAAGGAATCCTTAGAGAGAACATCGATTACACCATACCTGAACTTTGGTTCGACAAAGACTTTTATACAAGCTTCCTCTCTAGATTCTTCTGGGAGGAAGATGCTTTCATGGAGGACATTGGGTTGGTGGCGGTGTTTTCTCAGATAAACTAAATCGAAGCCTCACCTTCCATCTTCTAAATCATTGTAGCGTGTTCCAGGCGGAAATTTAGGCGATTAAAGAAGCTTTGTCTTGGTTGATGAAAAACTCGATATCTGTAAAGGATATCCGCATCTTTTCAGATAGTCAAGCCATTAACAAGTTCCTGAACTCAGTCTTATTGAACTCTAAACCCACCCTTGAATGCCGATCATATCTTACGGAGATGGCAGAGCAGTTCAACCTTCACCTTTGTATGGTGCCGGGCTACAGAGATATTCCAGGGAACTGAAGGTCCGACAAACTCGCCAAAATTGAAACTACTCTACCTATTCTATCGGAAAATGGTACCATACTCGTATGTATACCAATCGCTACGTGCATATCATCACTAAATCTGGATGCTTATAAAAGAACAGACCTTAGATGGAGTGTTAGATCAACAAGTCTAGCGACCAAACAGATCTGGCCGAATCTGGATCTGAATCGCTGCAGGAGTCTGATCCTTCTAAACATTGCTTTATATGCAAGCATAGCGCCTTTACAAACGAGTTCTATGAAAGCTGCATGGACGAGGAGGAAGAGGAGACAATCCTCCACCTACTTTACATGCCCAGCTCTCACCCATAAATGGAAGCTTCACTTAGGAGCTTTCTTCCACAATGACTTTAACAACGTTTATATTCTCCTACGTTTAATCATAATGTCAAATTGGTTCCATGAGTAAGAGGATAACAGGTCCACGTGGCATCGCAATGGGCCAATAGGCCTACGTGGACTGGTCTTTCTAAACGCCCTATTTTTCCTACCTACATAAACCAAAACATACAAACAACAACATTTACATTTTTAAAAAAAAATGTATGCATTGTTTCCCTCCAAATAAATCAAACGAGGCAAAAACGACAAATAAAGTTGGCCCGTTTACCAGTTTTGATTGAGATCTGATACTGCAATCATACTGCTGTTTTTGTGAGCTGAGTTTTTGAACAAAAAACACAAATTGTGTTTTTTTTTTTTTTTTTTTTTTTTTTTTTTTTTTTTTGTGGTCCAATAATATTAAATGCTTACACGTCGGTGCAAGTGTGAATTATCTAGATATCACTTCTTTAAGAGACAAAACTACACGATGGGAATCGACCCTTTCGATCCTCTTTCGCGTTCAGTAGTTAAGTTAACATAGAAAGCCACTGGAACTACAGAATTCGCTATACAATGTCCACGGTAACAAAAAACAAAGATATACGAGAATATAAGTCTTCTCTCCTTTTACGTTTGTTTCGAGGGTAAAACCAAACTAAGCACCACAGTTTCCATTCGGCAGAAAGACTGAAATTGTTTTTGACGTATTTAAAACCCCAGAGCAAAAAATTACTGCAACAAGTTCAATTAGAGATACTTTAACCGAAAAGGGCCATGGATTTAATATAACAACGGAAAATATAGTTAAAAGCACTGGCTTTGGCTTCAGTTCAACAGATTTACAACTAAGTGGATTAATTTTCGGCAGTAACGATCGCATGGAGGTTATAATACATAGTTTGAATGAACAACTTGTGAAACTCGTAGCTGAGTATAACCGCAATTAATTCTCAACTAAAATAAGTTTAAATATTCACTTATTTTAATCAATGCCTCTTAACGCAGTTATTGAAATTGATCAAAATACTGCTAAGCTACTAGTAAAAAGAGAGGAACTTTTCGATGCTGTAGCCGAGATTAAGCTTGTCAAAGAAGCTAAAATCTACGCTAAAGATGGAAGGAAAAAATTTTTAGTGGACGAATTGCACTGGATGCTGCGCACTTCTTAACTAGATCATTTAAAAATAACGAAGCTGATACAAAATCACTTTTGGTAAGTGAACAAATGGAAATAAAATTGTAATAATTATAAGACAAAGATTGTTATTCGATTGTATTACTTCAAATTCAAGCATATGGTTCATTATTCAATTTTATATTTTTCATTGTAGAAATCAATCGAACAAAGTTTCGACGAGGACGTAAAATTAGGTAAAGAGCAACTTGAAAAACGGTTTAAAAAAATTCGCGAAATAATTGAACGTCAAGCGGATTTGGCAAAGAACAGTGCTCCAGATCTTACTGCACTTCAAATTAGTGTTAAGGAAAATGTTAAAGAAATCTTGGAAGAACTAGAGAATGACCCTTCAATAAAAGAGTTTGTGGAAAATTACAAGAAGTACTACGAGACGATTTCCAAATTCTGTAAGGAATTATCACAGCTTACTGCTGACGCTTGCGAGCAAATTGCTGCCTCCATTAAAGAGATTTCTGCTCAATTACAGAACCTTGTTAAAAAAACTCTTCTTCCTGCTTTGGAGGAGTTTACGAAAAAAATTACAGCGCTTTACGGTGAGCTACAAGTAGAAGTCTTTAAACTTCTTACCAATATTTTTGAGCAAGTTCTAAAGAACTTAAAATCCTTTGAAACTGATTTAAAAGCACTGGGAAAGCCTGTTTACGAAGCCCTAAAACCCATTTCAGATAGTTTGCAAGTTCTTCTTAAAATACTTGTTCAGGACTTTGAAGAATTTCTTAAGGACCTTAAAGAATTTTGGAGTAAGCTTCCAACGTTTGAAGCTGTAAAAGATGAGGTTAAGGAAAAGCTTAAAAACTTAAAGACTATCGACGAAATTCTTATATCCATTCGCAACATTATAGAACAATTAAACAACCTTCCAGCTACAAATGAATCTTCAGAATTAGGAAAAAAACTGTATGATTACCTTGAGGCAAAATTAAAAGATAAACCTCTTGATGATATAAAAGCCTTAGAAGATATCTATAATGCTTTCATAAATGCGCTTAATTCACTTTGGAAACGTTGGAATGAGATTAAGCCATCGAAATCAAATTACCTTACTCCACTTCCAGGCTCGATCGAGATATTAAGTAGCTACTTCCATAGTAGTAGTATGGAATTCTGTTCATCTTAGTTTGTTAAACTTCATATTAAATGAAAAAATTGATGGAATCAGTGACTTTGCTGAGTTATTAAAACCATCTTTCGACATTTTGCCACCTTTTAAATTAGTTGGTCATATTGCTGATGGGAAAAATATATTCTCTTTCGATGGACGTCGGCTAACATTCAAGGGCTCATGTAAATACATCTTGGCTCAGGATTCTAAAGGAAATAAATTCAGTGTAGTTGGAACGATTAAAGATGGAAAGCTCAAGAGCTTGACACTGATAGACGCTAAGAACTTTGTTGAAGTTTCTGATAATGGAGCACTTAAATTAAATGGAAAACCGGCTGAATATCCGACACATCTCGAAGATATACATGCCTGGAGACGATTCCATACTTTACGCCTAAGAACAGAATATGGCGTTGAAGTAACATGTACTTCTGACTTAAAGGTGTGCCACGTAGCAGTAAATGGATTCTATACCAGTAAAATTCGCGGTTTGTTTGGTAATGGTAATGCTGAGCCATTTGATGACTACACAACTGTTGATGGTAAAATCACCACAAATATTGTTGAATTTGTCAATGACTATGGATTAGGAAATTGCCCTGCTATAGCCGCAAGAGAAACAGGAGCAGTTGAGCATGACTCATTATGTTCTGAGCTATTTGCACTTGATTCCAGTTTGGTACTAGGATATCTTTTTAGAGATCAAAAACTGTACCGTGAAGCTTGTGATGTATCTGTACTTGATAACGTAGATAATAAGGAAGAAACTGCATGCAACATCGCCTTAACATATGCATCTGGTACAATTTTGGAAAATATTCCTTTAACCTTACCAAATCGCTGCTTAAAATGTGTTGGCACAGCTGGACAACGTGAGATCGGTGACGAATTTACCGTTAAGGTTCCAACTAATAAAGCTGATGTTATTTTTGTTGTTGATTTTGGCTCTAGTAAAAATATTATCAATGATTTGATAACCCCTGCTATCAGTGATTTGCGTTTTCAGCTTAAAACTCGAGGCCTCACCGATACCCAGATAATAGTTATTGCCTTCAGTAATGATCAGTTATATCCCGCTATTTTAACAAGCAATGGGTTAAAACTGAACTTCAATGGAAAACTAAATAATGTTGAAATAAATGGACCCCGTCGGTCTGAAGCTCTTGATGTCGGAATACCTGTCATTAATAGGGTTTTAAAATGGCTGAACGAATTTCAATACCTTCTTGGACCCCAGGCTGATGAAGTGGCATTCCGCTTGGCACTTCAATATTCCTTCCGTGCAGGTGCAGCTAAATCTAAATATAGATGTTTTATAGTCACATGTTTCTAGTTCAAATTTATCCGAGCACACCTTATAAGTGCTCTAACACAATTTGATGGTGCATCACTGCACATGATCGCTCCTGTCCAGGATCTTGCTCTTGAGGGCGTACCTGTCGAAAAGCTTGTTGGTAAATGAAATTCAAATGAAATTAAAAAGAAAACAGGTAACGATATGGTTATGATTTTAGGGTTCAATTCGCGTGTTGTTGCAACAGTAGAGGGTAAAGACGCGAAGAAGCGGCAAAAACTGAAGTTCAAAAACGATATGGGAATAGACTTTATTCTTCAAAATAATGGATGGGTCTTCGCCGCGAAAAATTTTGATGCATTACAATCCGATGATCAGAAACGATCTTATGTTAATCAAGTCACCAGTTCAATTGCTGAT
The DNA here is from genome assembly GCA_907269105.1 of Volucella inanis. Lineage (NCBI taxonomy): Eukaryota > Metazoa > Arthropoda > Insecta > Diptera > Syrphidae > Volucella > Volucella inanis. Next base: position 11,296,279 of record OU026158.1, read on the forward strand.
ACCCTTTTTAAGAACGATATTGTGAGCGAATGCAAGTGCGTAATCTCATTTGGGCTTCATGCTGAGCACAAATGTTCTATTAAATCCTCAAATTTTGTACTCAACAAAAGACCTAAAGGGGCGTGAAACAATAAGCAGAAGATCAGATAACAGCTACCATGCTTACAACATCCTTAGAAACTGGACACCCTTAGTTTTCGATTTTAAATATGGAGAGATATGTACATCCTATTGAATTGCTCATAATGTTAAAAATAACCTAAATACCTTTTTATATTTTAACAAAAAATAAATACCTGAAAAATACCATATAAATTAGAGCTTTTGATTTATATTACTAAGCAACTGTTTTTTCCTTTTCCTTTATAGGTAAACATATGTTGTTGTCTGGTAGACGACATAAGACAATGCAGTCAACTGTAGCAAACTTAGCAGAGTTATTTGTTTTAAAGTGTCTACACAGTGGAAAAATAATTCATTTGGCCACGCTAATATTCTTAATATATAAGGAATCCTTAGAGAGAACATCGATTACACCATACCTGAACTTTGGTTCGACAAAGACTTTTATACAAGCTTCCTCTCTAGATTCTTCTGGGAGGAAGATGCTTTCATGGAGGACATTGGGTTGGTGGCGGTTTTTTCTCAGATAAACTAAATCGAAGCCTCACCTTCCATCTTCTAAATCATTGTAGCGTGTTCCAGGCGGAAATTTAGGCGATTAAAGAAGCTTTGTCTTGGTTGATGAAAAACTCGATATCTGTAAAGGATATCCGCATCTTTTCAGATAGTCAAGCCATTAACAAGTTCCTGAACTCAGTCTTATTGAACTCTAAACCCACCCTTGAATGCCGATCATATCTTACGGAGATGGCAGAGCAGTTCAACCTTCACCTTTGTATGGTGCCGGGCTACAGAGATATTCCAGGGAACTGAAGGTCCGACAAACTCGCCAAAATTGAAACTACTCTACCTATTCTATCGGAAAATGGTACCATACTCGTATGTATACCAATCGCTACGTGCATATCATCACTAAATCTGGATGCTTATAAAAGAACAGACCTTAGATGGAGTGTTAGATCAACAAGTCTAGCGACCAAACAGATCTGGCCGAATCTGGATCTGAATCGCTGCAGGAGTCTGATCCTTCTAAACATTGCTTTATATGCAAGCATAGCGCCTTTACAAACGAGTTCTATGAAAGCTGCATGGACGAGGAGGAAGAGGAGACAATCCTCCACCTACTTTACATGCCCAGCTCTCACCCATAAATGGAAGCTTCACTTAGGAGCTTTCTTCCACAATGACTTTAACAACGTTTATATTCTCCTACGTTTAATCATAATGTCAAATTGGTTCCATGAGTAAGAGGATAACAGGTCCACGTGGCATCGCAATGGGCCAATAGGCCTACGTGGACTGGTCTTTCTAAACGCCCTATTTTTCCTACCTACATAAACCAAAACATACAAACAACAACATTTACATTTTTAAAAAAAAATGTATGCATTGTTTCCCTCCAAATAAATCAAACGAGGCAAAAACGACAAATAAAGTTGGCCCGTTTACCAGTTTTGATTGAGATCTGATACTGCAATCATACTGCTGTTTTTGTGAGCTGAGTTTTTGAACAAAAAACACAAATTGTGTTTTTTTTTTTTTTTTTTTTTTTTTTTTTTTTTTTTTTTTGTGGTCCAATAATATTAAATGCTTACACGTCGGTGCAAGTGTGAATTATCTAGATATCACTTCTTTAAGAGACAAAACTACACGATGGGAATCGACCCTTTCGATCCTCTTTCGCGTTCAGTAGTTAAGTTAACATAGAAAGCCACTGGAACTACAGAATTCGCTATACAATGTCCACGGTAACAAAAAACAAAGATATACGAGAATATAAGTCTTCTCTCCTTTTACGTTTGTTTCGAGGGTAAAACCAAACTAAGCACCACAGTTTCCATTCGGCAGAAAGACTGAAATTGTTTTTGACGTATTTAAAACCCCAGAGCAAAAAATTACTGCAACAAGTTCAATTAGAGATACTTTAACCGAAAAGGGCCATGGATTTAATATAACAACGGAAAATATAGTTAAAAGCACTGGCTTTGGCTTCAGTTCAACAGATTTACAACTAAGTGGATTAATTTTCGGCAGTAACGATCGCATCGAGGTTATAATACATAGTTTGAATGAACAACTTGTGAAACTCGTAGCTGAGTATAACCGCAATTAATTCTCAACTAAAATAAGTTTAAATATTCACTTATTTTAATCAAAACCTCTTAACGGAGTTATTGAAATTGATCATAATACTGCTAAGCTACTAGTAAAAAGAGAGGAACTTTTCGATGCTGTAGCCGAGATTAAGCTTGTCGAAGAAGCTAAAATCTACGCTAAAGTTGGAAGGAAAAAATTTTTTAGTGGACGAATTGCACTGGATGCTGCGCACTTCTTAACTAGATCATTTAAAAATAACGAAGCTGATACAAAATCACTTTTGGTAAGTGAACAAATGGAAATAAAATTGTAATAATTATAAGACAAAGATTGTTATTCGATTGTATTACTTCAAATTCAAGCATATGGTTCATTATTCAATTTTATATTTTTCATTGTAGAAATCAATCGAACAAAGTTTCGACGAGGACGTAAAATTAGGTAAAGAGCAACTTGAAAAACGGTTTAAAAAAATTCGCGAAATAATTGAACGTCAAGCTGATTTGGCGAAGAACAGTGCTCCAGATCTTACTGCACTTCAAATTAGTGTTAAGGAAAATGTTAAAGAAATCTTGTAAGAACTAGAGAATAACCCTTCAATAAAAGAGTTTGTGGAAAATTACAAGAAGTACTACGAGACGATTTCCAAATTCTGTAAGGAATTATCACAGCTTACTGCTGATGCTTGCGAGCAAATTGCTGCCTCCATTAAAGAGATTTCTGCTCAATTACAGAACCTTGTTAAAAAAAACTCTTCTTCCTGCTTTAGAGGAGTTTACGAAAAAAATTACAGCGCTTTACGGTGAGCTACAAGTAGAAGTCTTTAAACTTCTTACCAATATTTTTGAGCAAGTTCTAAAGAACTTAAAATCCTTTGAAACTGATTTAAAAGCACTGGGAAAGCCTGTTTACGAAGCCCTAAAACCCATTTCAGATAGTTTGCAAGTTCTTCTTAAAATACTTGTTCAGGACTTTGAAGAATTTCTTAAGGACCTTAAAGGATTTTGGAGTAAGCTTCCAACGTTTGAAGCTGTAAAAGATGAGGTTAAGGAAAAGCTTAAAAACTTAAAGACTATCGACGAAATTCTTATATTCATTCGCAACATTATAGAACAATTAAACAACCTTCCAGCTACAAATGAATCTTCAGAATTAGGAAAAGAACTGTATGATTACCTTGAGGCAAAATTAAAAGATAAACCTCTTGATGATATAAAAGCCTTAGAAGATATCTATAATGCTTTCATAAATGCGCTTAATTCACTTTGGAAACGTTGGAATGAGATTAAGCCATCGAAATCAAATTACCTTACTCCACTTCCAGGCTCGATCGAGATATTAAGTAGCTACTTCCATAGTAGTAGTATGGAATTCTGTTCATCTTAGTTTGTTAAACTTCATATTAAATGAAAAAATTGATGGAATCAGTGACTTTGCTGAGTTATTAAAACCATCTTTCGACATTTTGCCACCTTTTAAATTAGTTGGTCATATTGCTGATGGGAAAAATATATTCTCTTTCGATGGACGTCGGCTCACATTCAAGGGCTCATGTAAATACATCTTGGCTCAGGATTCTAAAGGAAATAAATTCAGTGTAGTTGGAACGATTAAAGATGGAAAGCTCAAGAGCTTGACACTGATAGACGCTAAGAACTTTGTTGAAGTTTCTGATAATGGAGCACTTAAATTAAATGGAAAACCGGCTGAATATCCGACACATCTCGAAGATATACATGCCTGGAGACGATTCCATACTTTACGCCTAAGAACAGAATATGGCGTTGAAGTAACATGTACTTCTGACTTAAAGGTGTGCCACGTAGCAGTAAATGGATTCTATACCAGTAAAATTCGCGGTTTGTTTGGTAATGGTAATGCTGAGCCATTTGATGACTACACAACTGTTGATGGTAAAATCACCACAAATATTGTTGAATTTGTCAATGACTATGGATTAGGAAATTGCCCTGCTATAGCCGCATGAGAAACAGGAGCAGTTGAGCATGACTCATTATGTTCTGAGCTTTTTGCACTTGATTCCAGTTTGGTAATAGGATATTTTTTTAGAGATCAAAAACTGTACCGTGAAGCTTGTGATGTATCTGTACTTGATAAAGTAGATAATAAGGAAGAAACTGCATGCAACATCGCCTTAACATATGCATCTGGTACAATTTTGGAAAATATTCCTTTAACCTTACCAAATCGCTGCTTAAAATGTGTTGGCACAGCTGGACAACGTGAGATCGGTGACGAATTTACCGTTAAGGTTCCAACTAATAAAGCTGATGTTATTTTTGTTGTTGATTTTGGCTCTAGTAAAAATATTATCAATGATTTGATAACCCCTGCTATCAGTGATTTGCGTTTTCAGCTTAAAACTCGAGGCCTCACCGATACCCAGATAATAGTTATTGCCTTCAGTAATGATCAGTTATATCCCGCTATTTTAACAAGCAATGGGGGAAAACTGAACTTCAATGGAAAACTAAATAATGTTGAAATAAATGGACCCCGTGGGTCTGAAGCTCTTGTTGTCGGAATACCTGTCATTAATAGGGTTTTAAAATGGCTGAACGAATTTCAATACCTTCTTGGACCCCAGGCTGATGAAGTGGCATTCCGCTTGGCACTTCAATATTCCTTCCGTGCAGGTGCAGCTAAATCTAAATATAGATGTTTTATAGTCACATGTTTCTAGTTCAAATTTATCCGAGCACACCTTATAAGTGCTCTAACACAATTTGATGGTGCATCACTGCACATGATCGCTCCTGTCCAGGATCTTGCTCTTGAGGGCGTACCTGTCGAAAAGCTTGTTGGTAAATGAAATTCAAATTAAATTAAAAAGAAAACAGGTAACGATATGGTTATGATTTTAGGGTTCAATTCGCGTGTTGTTGCAACAGTATTACCCGACGCGAAGAAGCGGCAAAAACTGAAGTTCAAAAACGATATGGGAATAGACTTTATTCTTCAAAATAATGGATGGGTCTTCGCCGCGAAAAATTTTGATGCATTACAATCCGATGATCAGAAACGATCTTATGTTAATCAAGTCACCAGTTCAATTGCTGATACCCTTTTTAAGAACGATATTGTGAGCGAATGCAAGTGCGTAATCTCATTTGGGCTTCATGCTGAGCACAAATGTTCTATTAAATCCTCAAATTTTGTACTCAACAAAAGACCTAAAGGGGCGTGAAACAATAAGCAGAAGATCAGATAACAGTTACCATGCTTACAACATCCTTAGAAATTGGACACCCTTAGTTTTCGATTTTAAATATGGAGAGATATGTACATCCTATTGAATTGCTCATAATGTTAAAAATAACCTAAATACCTTTTTATATTTTAACAAAAAACAAATACCTGAAAAATACCATATAAATTAGAGCTTTTGATTTATATTACTAAGCAACTGTTTTTTCCTTTTCCTTTATAGGTAAACATATGTTGTTGTCTGGTAGACGACATAAGACAATGCAGTCAACTGTAGCAAACTTAGCAGAGTTATTTGTTTTGAAATGTCTACACAGTGGAAAAATAATTCATTTGGCCATGCTAATATTCTTAATATATTAGGAATCCTTAGAGAGAACATCGATTACACCATACCTGAACTTTGGTTCGACAAAGACTTTTATACAAGCTTTCTCTCTAGATTCTTCTGGGAGGAAGACGCTTTCATGGAGGACATTGGGTTGGTGGCGGTGTTTTCTCTGATAAACTAAATCGAAGCCTCTCCTTCCATCTTCTAAATCATTGTAGCGTGTTCCAGGCGGAAATTTAGGCGATTAAAGAAGCTTTGTCTTGGATGAAGAAAAACTCGATATCTGTAAAGGATATCCGCATCTTTTCAGATAGTCAAGCCATTAACAAGTTCCTGAACTCAGTCTTATTGAACTCTAAAACCACCCTTGAATGCCGATCATATCTTACGGAGATGGCAGAGCAGTTCAACCTTCACCTTTGTATGGTGCCGGGCTACAGAGATATTCCAGGGAACTGAAGGTCCGACAAACTCGCCAAAATTGGAACTACTCTACCTATTCTATCGGAAAATGGTACCATACTCGTATGTATACCAATCGCTACGTGCATATCATCACTAAATCTGGATGCTTATAAAAGAACAGACCTTAGATGGAGTGTTAGATCAACAAGTCTAGCGACCAAACAGATCTGGCCGAATCTGGATCTGAATCGCTGCAGGAGTCTGATCCTTCTAAACATTGCTTTATATGCAAGCATAGCGCCTTTACAAACGAGTTCTATGAAAGCTGCATGGACGAGGAGGAAGAGGAGACAATCTTCCACCTACTTTACATGCCCAGCTCTCACCCATAAATGGAAGCTCCACTTAGGAGCTTTCTTCCACAATGACTTTAACAACGTTTATATTCTCCTACGTTTAATCATAATGTCAAATTGGTTCCATGAGTAAGAGGATAACAGGTCCACGTGGCATCGCAATGGGCCAATAGGGCTACGTGGACTGGTCTTTCTAAACGCCCTATTTTTCCTACCTACATAAACCAAAACATACAAACAACAACATTTAGATTTTTAAAAAAAATGTATGCATTGTTTCCCTCCAAATAAATCAAACGAGGCAAAAACGACAAATAAAATTGGCCCGTTTACCAGTTTTGATTGAGATCTGATACGTTGCACGTATCTGCAATCATACTGCTGTTTTTGTGAGCTGAGTTTTTGAACAAAAAACACAAATTGTGTTTTTTTTTTTTTTTTTTTTGTGGTCCGATAATATTAAATGCTTACACATCGGTGCAAGTGTGAATTATCTAGATATCACTTCTTTAAGTGACAAAACTACACGATGGGAATCGACCCTTTCGATCCTCTTTCGCGTTCAGTAGTTAAGTTAACATAGAAAGGCACTGGAACTACAGAATTCGCTGTACAATGTCCACGGTAACAAAAAACAAAGATATACGAGAATATAAGTCTACTCTCCTTTTACGTTTGTTTCGAGGGTAAAACCAAACTAAGCACCACAGTTTCCATTCGGCAGAAAGACTGAAATTGTTTTTGACGTATTTAAAACCCCAGAGCAAAAAATTATTGCAACAAGTTCAATTAGAGATACTTTAACCGAAAAGGGCCATGGATTTAATATAACAACGGAAAATATAGTTAAAAGCACTGGCTTTGGCTTCCAATACGAGGCAAATGGACATTCTGCTCTATTATTCGAAAAACAGGACTTCAGTGCAGGATATAATGTACAAAGTGGCTCAACAGATTTACAACTAAGTGGATTAATTTTCGGCAGTAACGATCGCATCGAGGTTATAATACATAGTTTGAATGAACAACTTGTGAAACTCGTAGCTGAGTATAACCGCAATTAATTCTCAACTAAAATAAGTTTAAATATTCACTTATTTTAATCAAAACCTCTTAACGGAGTTATTGAAATTGATCATAATACTGCTAAGCTACTAGTAAAAAGAGAGGAACTTTTCGATGCTGTAGCCGAGATTAAGCTTGTCGAAGAAGCTAAAATCTACGCTAAAGTTGGAAGGAAAAAATTTTTTAGTGGACGAATTGCACTGGATGCTGCGCACTTCTTAACTAGATCATTTAAAAATAACGAAGCTGATACAAAATCACTTTTGGTAAGTGAACAAATGGAAATAAAATTGTAATAATTATAAGACAAAGATTGTTATTCGATTGTATTACTTCAAATTCAAGCATATGGTTCATTATTCAATTTTATATTTTTCATTGTAGAAATCAATCGAACAAAGTTTCGACGAGGACGTAAAATTAGGTAAAGAGCAACTTGAAAAACGGTTTAAAAAAATTCGCGAAATAATTGAACGTCAAGCTGATTTGGCGAAGAACAGTGCTCCAGATCTTACTGCACTTCAAATTAGTGTTAAGGAAAATGTTAAAGAAATCTTGTAAGAACTAGAGAATAACCCTTCAATAAAAGAGTTTGTGGAAAATTACAAGAAGTACTACGAGACGATTTCCAAATTCTGTAAGGAATTATCACAGCTTACTGCTGATGCTTGCGAGCAAATTGCTGCCTCCATTAAAGAGATTTCTGCTCAATTACAGAACCTTGTTAAAAAAAACTCTTCTTCCTGCTTTAGAGGAGTTTACGAAAAAAATTACAGCGCTTTACGGTGAGCTACAAGTAGAAGTCTTTAAACTTCTTACCAATATTTTTGAGCAAGTTCTAAAGAACTTAAAATCCTTTGAAACTGATTTAAAAGCACTGGGAAAGCCTGTTTACGAAGCCCTAAAACCCATTTCAGATAGTTTGCAAGTTCTTCTTAAAATACTTGTTCAGGACTTTGAAGAATTTCTTAAGGACCTTAAAGGATTTTGGAGTAAGCTTCCAACGTTTGAAGCTGTAAAAGATGAGGTTAAGGAAAAGCTTAAAAACTTAAAGACTATCGACGAAATTCTTATATTCATTCGCAACATTATAGAACAATTAAACAACCTTCCAGCTACAAATGAATCTTCAGAATTAGGAAAAGAACTGTATGATTACCTTGAGGCAAAATTAAAAGATAAACCTCTTGATGATATAAAAGCCTTAGAAGATATCTATAATGCTTTCATAAATGCGCTTAATTCACTTTGGAAACGTTGGAATGAGATTAAGCCATCGAAATCAAATTACCTTACTCCACTTCCAGGCTCGATCGAGATATTAAGTAGCTACTTCCATAGTAGTAGTATGGAATTCTGTTCATCTTAGTTTGTTAAACTTCATATTAAATGAAAAAATTGATGGAATCAGTGACTTTGCTGAGTTATTAAAACCATCTTTCGACATTTTGCCACCTTTTAAATTAGTTGGTCATATTGCTGATGGGAAAAATATATTCTCTTTCGATGGACGTCGGCTCACATTCAAGGGCTCATGTAAATACATCTTGGCTCAGGATTCTAAAGGAAATAAATTCAGTGTAGTTGGAACGATTAAAGATGGAAAGCTCAAGAGCTTGACACTGATAGACGCTAAGAACTTTGTTGAAGTTTCTGATAATGGAGCACTTAAATTAAATGGAAAACCGGCTGAATATCCGACACATCTCGAAGATATACATGCCTGGAGACGATTCCATACTTTACGCCTAAGAACAGAATATGGCGTTGAAGTAACATGTACTTCTGACTTAAAGGTGTGCCACGTAGCAGTAAATGGATTCTATACCAGTAAAATTCGCGGTTTGTTTGGTAATGGTAATGCTGAGCCATTTGATGACTACACAACTGTTGATGGTAAAATCACCACAAATATTGTTGAATTTGTCAATGACTATGGATTAGGAAATTGCCCTGCTATAGCCGCATGAGAAACAGGAGCAGTTGAGCATGACTCATTATGTTCTGAGCTTTTTGCACTTGATTCCAGTTTGGTACTAGGATATTTTTTTAGAGATCAAAAACTGTACCGTGAAGCTTGTGATGTATCTGTACTTGATAAAGTAGATAATAAGGAAGAAACTGCATGCAACATCGCCTTAACATATGCATCTGGTACAATTTTGGAAAATATTCCTTTAACCTTACCAAATCGCTGCTTAAAATGTGTTGGCACAGCTGGACAACGTGAGATCGGTGACGAATTTACCGTTAAGGTTCCAACTAATAAAGCTGATGTTATTTTTGTTGTTGATTTTGGCTCTAGTAAAAATATTATCAATGATTTGATAACCCCTGCTATCAGTGATTTGCGTTTTCAGCTTAAAACTCGAGGCCTCACCGATACCCAGATAATAGTTATTGCCTTCAGTAATGATCAGTTATATCCCGCTATTTTAACAAGCAATGGGGGAAAACTGAACTTCAATGGAAAACTAAATAATGTTGAAATAAATGGACCCCGTGGGTCTGAAGCTCTTGTTGTCGGAATACCTGTCATTAATAGGGTTTTAAAATGGCTGAACGAATTTCAATACCTTCTTGGACCCCAGGCTGATGAAGTGGCATTCCGCTTGGCACTTCAATATTCCTTCCGTGCAGGTGCAGCTAAATCTAAATATAGATGTTTTATAGTCACATGTTTCTAGTTCAAATTTATCCGAGCACACCTTATAAGTGCTCTAACACAATTTGATGGTGCATCACTGCACATGATCGCTCCTGTCCAGGATCTTGCTCTTGAGGGCGTACCTGTCGAAAAGCTTGTTGGTAAATGAAATTCAAATTAAATTAAAAAGAAAACAGGTAACGATATGGTTATGATTTTAGGGTTCAATTCGCGTGTTGTTGCAACAGTATTACCCGACGCGAAGAAGCGGCAAAAACTGAAGTTCAAAAACGATATGGGAATAGACTTTATTCTTCAAAATAATGGATGGGTCTTCGCCGCGAAAATTTTTGATGCATCAGATGATCAGAAACGATCTTATGTTAATCAAGTCACCAGGTCAATTGCTGATACCCTTTTTAAGAACGATATTGTGAGCGAATGCAAGTGCGTAATCTCATTTGGGCTTCATGCTGAGCACAAATGTTCTATTAAATCCTCAAATTTTGTACTCAACAAAAGACCTAAAGGGGCGTGAAACAATAAGCAGAAGATCAGATAACAGCTACCATGCTTACAACATCGTTAGAAACTGGACACCCTTAGTTTTCGATTTTAAATATGGAGAGATATGTACATCCTTTTGAATTGCTCATAATGTTAAAAATAACCTAAATACCTTTTTATATTTTAACAAAAAACAAATACCTGAATATAAATATATATATAATATAAATTAGATCTTTTAATTTATATTACTAAGCAACTGTTTTTTCCTTTTCCTTTATAGGTAAACATATGTTGTTGTCTGGTAGACGACATAAGACAATGCAGTCAACTGTAGCAAACTTAGCAGAGTTATTTGTTTTGAAGTGTCTACACAGTGGAAAAATAATTCATTTGGCCACGCTAATATTCTTAATATATTAGGAATCCTTAGAGAGAACATCGATTACACCATACCTGAACTTTGGTTCGACAAAGACTTTTATACAAGCTTCCTCTCTAGATTCTTCTGGGAGGAAGACGCTTTCATGGAGGACATTGGGTTGGTGGCGGTGTTTTCTCAGATAAACTAAATCGAAGCCTCTCCTTCCATCTTCTAAATCATAGTAGCGTGTTCCAGGCGGAAATTTAGGCGATTAAAGAAGCTTTGTCTTGGTTGAAGATATCTGTAAAGGATATCCGCATCTTTTCAGATAGTCAAGCCATTAACAAGTTCCTGAACTCAGTCTTATTGAACTCTAAAACCACCCTTGAATGCCGATCATATCTTACGGAGATGGCAGAGCAGTTCAACCTTCACCTTTGTATGGTGCCGGGCTACAGAGATATTCCAGGGAACTGAAGGTCCGACAAACTCGCCAAAATTGGAACTACTCTACCTATTCTATCGGAAAATGGTACCATACTCGTATGTATACCAATCGCTACGTGCATATCATCACTAAATCTGGATGCTTATAAAAGAACAGACCTTAGATGGACTGTTAGATCAACAAGTCTAGCGACCAAACAGATCTGGCCGAATCTGGATCTGAATCGCTGCAGGAGTCTGATCCTTCTAAACATTGCTTTATATGCAAGCATAGCGCCTTTACAAACGAGTTCTATGAAAGCTGCATGGACGAGGAGGAAGAGGAGACAATCTTCCACCTACTTTACATGCCCAGCTCTCACCCATAAATGGAAGCTCCACTTAGGAGCTTTCTTCCACAATGACTTTAACAACGTTTATATTCTCCTACGTTTAATCATAATGTCAAATTGGTTCCATGAGTAAGAGGATAACAGGTCCACGTGGCATCGCAATGGGCCAATAGGGCTACGTGGACTGGTCTTTCTAAACGCCCTATTTTTCCTACCTACATAAACCAAAACATACAAACAACAACATTTAGATTTTTAAAAAAAATGTATGCATTGTTTCCCTCCAAATAAATCAAACGAGGCAAAAACGACAAATAAAGTTGGCCCGTTTACCAGTTTTGATTGAGATCTGATACGTTGCACGTATCTGCAATCATACTGCTGTTTTTGTGAGCTGAGTTTTTGAACAAAAAACACAAATTGTGTTTTTTTTTTTTTTTTTTTTTTTTGTGGTCCGATAATATTAAATGCTTACACATCGGTGCAAGTGTGAATTATCTAGATATCACTTCTTTAAGTGACAAAACTACACGATTGGAATCGACCCTTTCGTCCTCTTTCGCGTTCAGTAGTTAAGTTAACATAGAAAGCCACTGGAACTACAGAATTCGCTATACAATGTCCACGGTAACAAAAAACAAAGATATACGAGAATATAAGTCTTCTCTCCTTTTACGTTTGTTTCGAGGGTAAAACCAAACAAAGCACCACAGTTTCCATTCGGTAGAAAGACTGAAATTGTTTTTGACGTATTTAAAACCCCAGAGCAAAAAATTATTGCAACAAGTTCAATTAGAGATACTTTAACCGAAAAGGGCCATGGATTTAATATAACAACGGAAAATATAGTTAAAAGCACTGGCTTTGGCTTCCAATACGAGGCAAATGGACATTCTGCTCTATTATTCGAAAAACAGGACTTCAGTGCAGGATATAATGTACAAAGTGGTTCAACAGATTTACAACTAAGTGGATTAATTTTCGGCAGTAACGATCGCATGGAGGTTATAATACATAGTTTGAATGAACAACTTGTGGAACTCCTAGCTAAGTATAACCGCAATTAATTCTCAACTAAAATAAGTTCAAATATTCACTTATTTTAATCAAAGCCTCTTAACGGAGTTATTGAAATTGACCAAAATACTGCTAAGCTACTAGTAAAAAGAGAGGAACTTTTCGATACTGTAGCCGAGATTAAGCTTGTCAAAGAAGCTAAAATCTACGCTAAAGATGGAAGGAAAAAATTTTTTAGTGGACGAATTGCACTGGATGCTGCACACTTCTTAACTACATCATTTAAAAATAACCAAGCTGATACAAAATCACTTTTGGTAAGTGAACAAATGGAAGTAAAATTGTAATAATTATAAGACAAAGATTATTATTCGATTGCATTACTTCAAACTCAAGCATATGGTTCATTATTCAATTTTATATTTTTCATTGTAGAAATCAATCGAACAAAGTTTCGACGAGGAGGTAAAATGAGGTAAAGAGCAAGTTGAAAAACGGTTTAAAAAAATTCGCGAAATAATTGAACGTCAAGCTGATTTGGCGAAAAACAGTGCTCCAGATCTTACTGCACTTCAAATTAGTGTTAAGGAAAATGTTAAAGAAATCTTGGAAGAACTAGAGAATGACCCTTCAATAAAAGAACGTGCCTTCCTCGTCAGCACTTAAACCATCCCGCCATACATCTCCACCACACAACATCCCTCTTACATTTTACTACCAGAATTTAAGAGGTCTTCGCTCTAAAACCAATGCTGTCCTTCGTCAATCGCATTCTCTTCCCTTTGATATTTACGCCTTGACTGAAACCAATTTAATTCCCGACATAAAGAACCAGGAATTGTTCCCCCCTACTTTTAATGTTTTTCGCGACGACGATCCTACCCGCCCACATGATGATTCCCCCTGTCGAGGCGTCTTACTGGCGATCCACAACAGCCTTAACTCTTCTCCCATTAGCATCTCTTCATCCTTTAAAGTCGACTTTGTCGCTATAAAAATATCACTCCCCTTCAAGTCCCTTTACGTTTTATGTTGCTACATCCTGCCAGCTCAACCTACCGAATCTTACCAACTTGTTTTCGATGCGATCGACCATTTAATTAACCTGTCTGACTCTACTGACGATATCTTTGTTTTCGGCGACTTTAATCTTCCTCAGCTACAGTGGATTCCATCAGACGATCAATCGTTCTTCATCGCTTCAAATGCCAACTCAGCTAAGGAATGTCTCTTCTTAGATCGCTTAACAGACTCAAGTCTATGCCAAGTCAGTGGTGTATCCAACTATATGGACAGGCAATTGGACCTTATTTTCACAACAGATTCCATTAACTCCTCAGTCTCACTTTGTCCCCTATCTCTCTCTACAATCGATAACTACCACCCCCCCCCCCCCTTCTACTTTCATTTTTTCATAACTCTTCTTTCCAGTCCACTCCTCCCACAACTCTCTCATCCTACGACTTTCATAAAGCAAACTTTCACAAAATCAGTGACTATCTTAGCAGATCCCCCCTTAACTTTCACAACCTAAGCGTAAATGATGCCTTATCCATTTTTTATAAAGAAATAGTTAATTCTTTCAGCCTTTACGTTCCGTTTTCCCGCCTTAAAATATCATCTACTAGTCCTCCCTGGTATAATCGCAAGCTTCGTTCCTTACGAAACAAGAGAAACAAGTTATGGACTGTTTTCCTGCGTACCAGATCCTTGTCGGATATTCCAACTATCTTGGTGCTTATCTTCATTTCACCGAACTTTACGATTCCCTTTACCAGCGTTACCTTAACAATGCGCAACTCAACCTTATCAATGACCCTAAGTCCTTTTACCAATTTGTTAACTACAATAGAAAGTCCGATGGTTACCCTCCTTCCCTCTCTTTCAACAACAAGTCATCATTCGATCCACTCACCACTGCCAACCTATTTGCCAGCTTCATTAAACAATCCTTCACCAACGACTCCTTTGTACCAGATCCCTCCTATTTTCGTTACCTACCGAACTTCTCCAACGGCCCATTTCTCTCTCACATCTTTGATCCCTCCTATATCGAATATAAATTACACCAACTCAATGACGAATTTACACCCGGTCCAGATGGCCTCCCTGCCATATTTCTTAAAAAATGTTCTTCGTTTCTTTCCCTTGCCCTTTCTAATCTTTTTCGTCTTTCACAAGGAGAATTTCCTCAGGTTTGGAAAACCTCCTTTATAACCCCGATCCACAAAAAGGGATCAAAGAACGAAATAACAAACTATCGTCCGATCGCTAATCTCTCCCATATTCCCAAACTCCTCGAAAGTATTTTCTATGAAGCTCTAAGTTTCCAATGCAAATCACTTATTTCCCCTAGACAACATGGCTTCCTAAAGGGTAGGTCAACCACCACAAATCTCGTTGAATTCGTATCCTTTGCCATCTCTGCCCTAGAGAACGGCAACGAAGTCGATGTAGTTGCAACCGATTTTAGCAAAGCCTTCGATAAAATCTCTCATCGATTAATACTCCTCAAATTGTCTACCCTCGGCTTTGAACCCATACTGTTAAAATGGATCGTTTTATCGTTTTAGGTCAGCCCATTCCACTCCATTTTTGGCCACCCCTGGAGTTCCTCAAGGTAGCCATCTCGGCCCCCTTCTCTTTATATTAACCATAAATGATCTCGATAGGATCATCAAATACTCGTCCGTCTCCCTTTACGCCGACGATACCAAATTTTTCAAAACCATTTCCTCTCCCCATGACTCCTTCCTTCTTCAACAAGACCTTGATAGATTTTCGATCTGGTGCCTCAAAAATTGTTTGGAACTTAATATCACCAAATGCCAATCCATCACCTTTTCACATAAGCGGCTCAAATCTCCTCCCCGATTCTACCTTCTCCACAACCAACCGATCTCCTCCGTTGAATCTCTTCGCGACCTCGGCATTTTGTGTGATAGGGAGCTCAATTTCCGTTTGCATATGGATGGGATAATCCTTAAAGCCAACTCTGCACTAGGTTTTGTAAAACGATGGTCCAAAGAATTCACCAACCCATACGTGACCAGGTCCCTCTATATTACCTTTGTTCGTCCCCTTCTAGAGTACGCTAGTCAAGTATGGTCCCCATATCATCGCGTTCATATCTCGAGAATCAAAAGCATCCAGCGCCGTTTTCTTCGATTTGCTCTTCGAGGTTTGCCCTGGGATGATTCTTTTACTCTGCCCCCCTATCAAAACCGTCTCAACCTTATTAACCTAAACACCCTTGAGGAACGCAGAGATGCTGCCGACTTTCTCTTCATTCATCGACTTCTTTCAGATCAGGTTGAATATACGTCCCCTCACAATTCTATTTTCCTCAACACTAACCCTCGTAATCTACGTACCCCTCGTTTCTTCTATCACCCAACCCACCACACCACCTATGGCGCGAACGAACCAATCTCCCGCATGCTACGAAAAATTTATTCAAACCCTAGCGTCTTTGACTTCCACCGCACCACTTCCTACCTCAAATCGGTTCTCCTTCACCACAACAACCAACCTTAGTTTTAAGTATTAGTTTAAGTTTAATTTTTAAGTTATAGCTTGTATTAAGCCGAATAAATGGGGGCTTTCGCCCCCACCAAAATTAATTCTGATTTAAAGGTGTGCCACGTAGCAGTAAATGGATTCTATACCAGTAAAATTCGCGGTTTGTTTGGTAATGGTAATCCTGAGCCATTTGATGACTACACAACTGTTGATGGTAAGATCACCACAAATATTGTCGAATTTGTCAATGACTATGGATTAGGAAATTGCCCTGCTATAGCCGCAAGACAAACAGGAGCAGTTGAGCATGACTCATTATGTTCTGAGCTATTTGCATTTGATTCCAGTTTGGTACTAGGATATCTTCTTAGAGATCAAAAACTGTACCGTGAAGTTTGTGATGTATCTGTACTTGATAACGTAGATAATAAGGAAGAAACTGCATGCAACATCGCCTTAACATATGCACCTGGTGCAATTTTGGAAAATATTGCTTTAACCTTACCAAATCGCTGCTTAAAATGTGTTGGCACAGCTGGACAACGTGAGATCGGTGACGAATTTACCGTTAAGGTTCTAACTTATAAAGCTGATGTTATTTTTGTCGTTGATTTTGGCTCTAGTAAAAATATTATTAATGATTTGGTAACCCGCGCTAACGGTAATTTGCGTTTTCAGCTTAAAACTCGAGGCCTCACCGATACCCAGATAATAGTTATTGCCTTCAGTAATGATCAGTTATATCCCGCTATTCTAACAAGCAATGGGGGAAAACTCAACTTCAATGGAAAACTAAATAATGTTGAAATAAATGGACCCCGTCGCTCTGAAGCTCTTGATGTCGGAATATCTGCCATTAATAGGGTTTTAAAATGGCTGAACGAGTTTCAATACCTTCTTGGACCCCAGGCTGATGCAGTGGCATTCCGCTTGGCACTTCAATATTCCTTCCGTGCAGGTGCAGCTAAATCTATTGTAGCGGTCCGCAGTGATAGATTGGATTACTCAAACATTGTAAGTGGCATACCTTTAACCAAATACAAAAAAGATGTTTTATAGTCACATGTTTCTTATAAGTGCTCTAACACAATTTGATGGTGCATCACTGCACATGATCGCTCCTGTCCAGGATCTTGCTCTTGAGGGCGTTCCTGTCGAAAAGCTTGTTGGTAAATGAAATTCAAATGAAATTAAAAAGAAAACAGGTAACGATATGGTTATAATTTTAGGGTTCAATTCGAGTGTTATTGCAACAGTAGAGGGTAAAGACGCGAAGAAGCGGCAAAAACTTCTTCAAAATAATGGATGATTCTTCTCCGCGAAAAACTTTGATGCATTACAATCCGATGATCAGAAACGATCTTATGTTAATCAAGTCACCAGTTCAATTGCTGATACCCTTTTCAAGAACTATATTGTGAGCGAATGCAAGTGCGTACTTTCATTTGAGCTTCATGCTGAGCACAAATGTTCTATTAAATCCTCAAATTTTGTACTCAACAGAAGACCTAAAGGGGCGTGAAACAATAAGCAGTAGATCAGATAACAGCTACCATGCTTACAACATCCTTAGAAACTGGACTCCCTTAGTTTTCGATTTTAAATATGGAAAGATATGTACGTCCTATTGAATTAATGTTAATTAATGTTAAAAATAACCTAAATACCTTTATATTTTAACAAAAAATAGATACCTGAAAAAGTACCATATAAATTAGAATTTTTGATTTATATTACTAAGCAACTGTTTTTTCCTTTTCCTTTATAGGTAAACATATGTTGTTGTCTGGTAGACGACATAAGACAATGCAGTCAACTGTAGCAAACTTATCAGAGTCCAAAGAACGGCAGGTCTTGGGACATTGGGTTGGTGGCGGTGTTTTCTCAAATAAACTAAATCGAAGCCTGTCCTTCCATCTTCTAAATCATTGTAGCGTGTTCCAGGCGGAAATTTAGGCGATTAAAGGAGCTTTGTCTTGGTTGAAGAAAAACGTGATATCTGTAAAGGATATCCGCATCTTTTCAGATAGTTAAGCCATTAACAAGTTCCCGAACTCAGTCTTATTGAACTCTAAAACCACCCTTGAATGCCGATCATATCTTACTGAGATGGCAGAGCAGTTCAACCTTCACCTTTGTATGGTGCCGGGCTACAGAGATATTCCAGGGAACTGTAGGTCAGACAAACTCGCCAAAATTGGAACTACTCTACCTATTCTATCGGAAAATGATACCATACTCGTATGTATACCAATCGCTATGTGCATATCAATATTAAATCTGGATGCTTATAAAAGAACAGACCTTAGATGGACTGTTAGATCAACAAGTCTAGCGACCAAACAGATCTGGCCGAATCTGGATCTGAATCGCTGCAGGAGTCTGATCCTTCTAAACATTGCCTTATATGCAAGCATAGCGCCTTTACAAACAAGTTCTGTGAAAGCTGCATGAACGAGGAGGAAGAGGAGACAATCCTCCACCTACTCTTTACATGCCCAGCTCTCACCCATAGATGGAAGCTCTACTTAGGAGCTTTCTTCTACAACGACTTTACCAACGTTTATATTCTCCTTCGTTTTATCATAATGTCAAATTGGTTCCATGAGTAAGAGGATAACAGGTCCACGTGGCATCGTAATGGGCCAATAGGCCTAAGTGGACTGGTCTTTCTAAACGCCCTAAATTTCCTTCTTACATAAACCAAAACATACAAACAACAACGTTGACATTTTAACAAAAAAATGTATGCATTGTTTCCCTCCAAATAAATCCAACGAGGAAAAAAAAAAAATAAAGTTGGCCCGTTTACTAGTTTTGATTGAGATCTGATACGTTGCACGTATCTGCAAACATACTGCTGTTTTAGTGAGCTGAGTTTTTGAACAAAAAAACACAAATTGTGTTTTTTTTTTTGTGTCCGATAATATTAAATTCTTACACATCGGTTAAAGTGTGAATTATCTAGATATCACTTCTTCAGGTGACATGTGAATCGACCCTTTTGATCCTCTTTCGCGTTCAATAGTTAAGTTAACATAGCAAGCCACTGGAACTACAGACGGCGCTATACAATGTACACGGTAACAAGAAACAAAGACATACGAGAATATAAGTCTTCTCTCTTTTTAAATTTGTTTCG
Organism: Volucella inanis; assembly: GCA_907269105.1. NCBI lineage: Eukaryota > Metazoa > Arthropoda > Insecta > Diptera > Syrphidae > Volucella > Volucella inanis. The sequence goes on from OU026158.1 coordinate 11,315,862, forward strand.
AGGGTAAAACCAAACTAAGCATCACAGTTTCCATTCGGCAGAAAGACATTTCTATCGGCGCACATAGGAGTATTCCGACCGAAAACCTGGATTTTCTAAAAAGTAAAATTCTGATGTAAATGCTGTGCATAGCGGACAGCAAATATACATGGGTTCATATGATGCACTTATTTTTTTTTTGTTGTAAAGTGTGTGGCGTGACAAAACAAGATTAATGTCAACTGTTTATTACTTGCATTTTTTTTGCAATTTTTGGTAATTCGGTGAGTATTGTTTGAAGAGTGATTGTGAGTGGGTGTGTTAACAAACATAAAATTTTTAAATGGAAAAGTCAATTGCAGGTATCATATAATAATTAAAGAGTAGTTGCGGAAATATTAATTGTTTTTTTTGTTTGTTTTAATGACAATGGGAAAATACTCTGCAACATTTTGATAGTTTTCACGTTTATTTTCAATAAGTCTAAGTGTTTTGTTATACTATACCCTGGCATTCCGCGTTGATTTATAGGTTTATGGTAAATTTCACTATTCTTTTAACTATTGTAATTCCAAAGAAATCGTTTCCGATCATTTCCGACTAACAAAATAATGTGCGAATGAAATTGTCGCTTTTAGAGAGAAACCCTCATACGCCATACGTTTTTTTTTTTTTTCTATAATTATTATATGTTTAATGTTATTGGATTGTTTTAAGTGAATTGTTTTGTGTAACTTAGGAAACAGTTTATTCGTTATATATTGTGAGCGTTTAGTTTTTGTGTAATAAGTCAAAAATAGGCGATAAAAAATTTAAAACAAACAATTTTTCTATTTGGATCATCAGGTTCAAGAGTTGTGATCAGAGACTATCTGTATAATATTATGGAAGAAAGTTGTAGCAGGAATATAAATGAAAAATTAAATTATCTTAAAAGCTATTTATTTTCTGGTCCTTTAATGCAAGAACAACTTCGAACCTATAAGCCAAAAGTTGCTAAACTTTTTTACGATTTTAAGAAAATATATGTGGAATCTAGTTCTTAAAAAGTTTTATTCTTAGAAAACAATAAATCATGGCTAGAAGGTTCATTGACAATTCCCACCTCTTGTGCTAAGCCTGGGCGGCCCAAAAAATCGCTTAATGAATTATGGGACAAGAGTAAACGAAGTAAAACGGAAAAAAATATGGAAACTGCTCAAATTGAGGAATTAGGTTATGCAGCTCAAATGAAGTTTAGAGAATCGAGAAAAATTGCGGTATCAAAAGTTTTAACGGAACTCTTGAAAACTTCTCAAAGAGCGATGAAATATAAAAAAGCTTATAGCGATTCTCTCACGGCCAAAAACGAAAAATCTGCCATACTTGAAACAGCTCTTAAGCTTGGACTTTCAATTCTACATGCTCGTATTAGAGTTTTTGAAAACCTATAACATATTTCCTACAAACTACCTTTAAAAAAATGGCAAATAAGATCGGACGATGAGAAAGATATATGTAAAATACGGAAAATTCAAACTCAAAGAGAATTTAGGAATAAACTTGGCCTTATTGTTGATTTCCCACGAGCTGGTTTTGGAAACACCAAAGACGACAATACAAGTAGAAGATTTTTTGAAAACCCTGAAGTTGCCTCCGAAACAACGGGAATTGATTTTAACCTGATTTGTCGTTTTAAAATAATTTTAGAAACTATTTCAAGTGAATACAAAATTAACCTATTGAAATTTGAGTCATTTGCAATGGAAACCGCAAAACTTTATGTGAAGTTATACTCATGGTATCCAATGACTCCCACATTACATAAAATATTAGTTCATGGATCTGTCATAATTAAAAAAAAATCTGCTTCCAATTTTCCAATTGGGTAACTATCTGAAGAAGCGGCAGAAGCTAGAAATAAATATTTCAAGTTTGTGTATAAATTTTTTCTTCTTCAATCTTAAAAAGTTATGATTTTTACCAAATATATTACAAATTTTAAATACAGACTGTACCAGCTAAACTATGCAAGAAAGTTTTCTAGGAGAGATTGCCACCTCGATATACTTAATAAGCTGATTTTGAGTTCTGATCCTCTTTTAAGATGCCTCAGAATATCATCTTCAAAGACTAAAAATAAGTTTTCAAAGGAAACTATGGAAATGCTTCTTCCAATGGACACAAATGCCGCCGATGGTAGATTTTCATCTTTTCATGATGAAAATAGTGAAGAAAGTGAAGACAATGAAGATGAAGATAATGAAGAGTCTGAATACAGCAATTGAATACATTTCTTCCTTTTTTTCAATTTATTTACATAAAACCCTATGAAATATATCTGAAATTTGTTTTTCATTTTAAAAATATTCAATTTTAACAAAAATAAATTATTTTACTTCAAAAAATAATTTTATCCAGATTTTCGGTCGGAATACTCCTATGTGCTTCGTTACTATCAGGTACTACGAAAGTTGCTGCTCTCTTTAATTACAAGAGAGACAAGAATTTCATAGCTCTAATGAAGCCAAATTGGCATGATCTCTCTTTCGATATCTATGCTCTGACTGGAACCAATTGCATTCCGAACATAAAAAATCAGGAGTTTTTCTTCTCTTTCTTTTCGACACGATGATCCTGCCCTCTTAAAATTGATGGCTATGCTGAAGAATCTTTGCTCACATTACCTTTCCTTTTTCTTTAAGCTCGACATTTTCGCAACAAAATTAACACTCCCTCGTAAGTCCGTATACGTTATATCAAAGTACATTCTTCAGATCGATGTCAGTCCCACTGAATCGCTCGACCAATCCATCAGATTGAGGGTGTAGAGGACTTGTCCTTATCTTTCTTATTTCCAGATATGTGTACACTCCCTGAAAGACTTTTGATTAAAAGTCTCGCCCTTGATCAAGGTAAAGTTCCATTGGGACCCCTAATCCGCTCACCTAGTTTTTGACTAGGTCCAGCGATGTCGATTGCCATTCGTTCAAATGGTGCTCCGAAATTGTATTGCTGCATCCCTCCCTGTAGTTTTACTATTGGACCCTTCCTAGTCGCACACCTTTTGCACTTTTTGCACCAATTCTCAAAATCTTATTTAGCGCTTAGCCAATAGAAACGTTCCCTTACCTTTTCTATTATCTTGTTTATTCCCAAAGGACCTCATACAATTCCGTCATGTATTTCATGGAGTACTTGGCTGACTCTGGACCGTTGCACGACTAGCTGCATAAGAGATGTTGTTCCATCTGCATTTTCCCATTTTCTCTTCAGCAAATCATCTTGCACCTAAGGTGAGTCTAACTGTTCCCATATGACTTCAGAGTTTAGCGACGGTCCGATATCTCCTGCCAGCTTGGCCTTTCCTCGTTCCTTCCAGCCCAATATTGGTTCGATGTCATTATCTGTCTTTTAGGAGGAACGAATTTCATCTGTACTCCAACCCTCTACTGGTTCGGTCCTGATCCTGCGGATAGTGCTCTGTTCTTTCTTTTCTTTACGGTTGCAGTGCTCACATTACACTCTGCACGGTCGACGAGAAAGAGCATCAGCATTTAAGTGGAGTTTCCCTTGCGTTGTTGTACCTCAAAGTCATAGCCCTGCAACTGCTGGATCTATCACGCAACTAGGCCTTCAGGGTTCTTCAAGTGAAGTTGCTATTTCAGAGCGAAGAATAAACTTTTGTCAATAGAGGTGCTTATGGAAATTCTTCGTAGCCATCATATGTAGCAGTAGTTCTTTTGAGGTCTGTAGAGTACCTCACTGTAATACGCAACCACTTTCTCTTGACCATCATGAACTTGAGAGATCAACATTGCTAGCGTCTGCGTACACGACGAAAATTTATCCGAGTGTGAGGTAACCCAAGGTGAGTTCATTGCACAGATGCCTGTTATTAGAATGCTTTTTCACACTCTCCAGAACTGTCGGCCTTTTCCGTTAGTTGTTGCAGGCTCTTTGCAATACAAGTAAAGTGTTTTACGAACCTCCTGTAATACGTGATCATTCCCAAGAAGCTTCTTAGTGGGTGTTTATCTTTGGGGACAGGCCAACTTTTCATGACTTTGATTTTGTCAGGATTCTTCCTTACTCCTTCCGCTTATATAATGTAAGCCTTATATTTCCCTTCCGGAAGGAACAAGGGACACTTTTCTGACTTCAGCTGCAAATGACCGCTTCCCAACCTCTCAAACACTTCTTTTAGGTTTTCTCGATGCTACTCGAATGTCCTACCTTTGACGATAACGTAGTCCAGATAAACTAGGCAGGGTTTTCACGAAAGCCCTTTCAATGTTTGTTCCATTAGTCGCTCGAGGGTAGCTAGCTTTGCACAATCCCAACAGCATCACTGTAAATTGCCGAGACCGCTGCCTGTGGTAGGAGCAGTTTTCTCACGATCCGTATGAATAATTTTTACCTGCCAGTTGAAAACCATTTCGCTTCAGAAAACGTATCTAAAGTGTCGTCGATTCCCGGATTGAGATTGGTGACATGGTTGATCTATCGGTAGTCTCCACAAAACTTCGTGCTGCTGTCTTTATTTTTCACGAGGACCACTGGAGAAGCCAATGGACTCTGCGATTTCATCTTCAACAGCATTTCGCCAACTACTGTTTGTTTTGCCAATGGGAGACGTCATTGTCAATGCGGTGTTGAACAAGTTGCGTACGTCCACATTCTCCTTTTTTTGCAGCAAATAGGAAAGAACTTCAGCAAGGGTTCTTTTTCTGGCCATCCTGCTGATTGTAGCCTTAAATCTGCAATTCCCCTGATGAATGCGTTCTTTGCCATTTCGTCGATAATTTCCTGGCCTACGGTGGGGTATGACAAATGTGCTAAACTAAAGCCATATAATCTTTATGCTTTTCAATGTATATTGCTTGCAACAATTCTGATGCAGGACCGTGCAAAGCACTTTTTCTCATTGTCCCAGTTGTTCGTAAGGCAACCATTTCAAACTGCTTCTTATAAGTTGACCATGAGGTCTGGCCATCAAATGAAGGAGGCTTCAACTAATTTTTCCTTGGGCGGCTTAAGGAACCTTTTTGCAGTTTCTTATTTCGCATTGTGTCGAGCTCTATTGAAAGTTGCTCACCTTTGCCGTCCATTTGCTCGAATTTTTCGTCAGTAGAAAGTTTTTTTGTTCTTCCAGATGTTTCTTTTAGTCTCCCATCTATTATATGAAGCTATTCTTTTGTTCGTCCATGTTTTTGCTCGAAGCTATTTTTTTTCTCGTCGAATTTTTGTTCAAAGCTGTTTTTCTGTTCTTCCACATTATTCTTTTGTTCGTCGAGACTGTTCTTCTGCTCCTCCATTTTTTGTTCGAGGCTGTTCTTCTGTTCGTCTTGTATTGTTTGAAGAGTGATTGTGAGTGGGTGTGTTAACAAACATAAAATTTTTAAATGGAAAAGTCAATTGCAGGTATCATATAATAATTAAAGAGTAGTTGCGGAAATATTAATTGTTTTTTTTGTTTGTTTTAATGACAATGGGAAAATACTCTGCAACATTTTGATAGTTTTCACGTTTATTTTCAATAAGTCTAAGTGTTTTGTTATACTATACCCTGGCATTCCGCGTTGATTTATAGGTTTATGGTAAATTTCACTATTCTTTTAACTATTGTAATTCCAAAGAAATCGTTTCCGATCATTTCCGACTAACAAAATAATGTGCGAATGAAATTGTCGCTTTTAGAGAGAAACCCTCATACGCCATACGTTTTTTTTTTTTTCTATAATTATTATATGTTTAATGTTATTGGATTGTTTTAAGTGAATTGTTTTGTGTAACTTAGGAAACAGTTTATTCGTTATATATTGTGAGCGTTTAGTTTTTGTGTAATAAGTCAAAAATAGGCGATAAAAAATTTAAAACAAACAATTTTTCTATTTGGATCATCAGGTTCAAGAGTTGTGATCAGAGACTATCTGTATAATATTATGGAAGAAAGTTGTAGCAGGAATATAAATGAAAAATTAAATTATCTTAAAAGCTATTTATTTTCTGGTCCTTTAATGCAAGAACAACTTCGAACCTATAAGCCAAAAGTTGCTAAACTTTTTTACGATTTTAAGAAAATATATGTGGAATCTAGTTCTTAAAAAGTTTTATTCTTAGAAAACAATAAATCATGGCTAGAAGGTTCATTGACAATTCCCACCTCTTGTGCTAAGCCTGGGCGGCCCAAAAAATCGCTTAATGAATTATGGGACAAGAGTAAACGAAGTAAAACGGAAAAAAATATGGAAACTGCTCAAATTGAGGAATTAGGTTATGCAGCTCAAATGAAGTTTAGAGAATCGAGAAAAATTGCGGTATCAAAAGTTTTAACGGAACTCTTGAAAACTTCTCAAAGAGCGATGAAATATAAAAAAGCTTATAGCGATTCTCTCACGGCCAAAAACGAAAAATCTGCCATACTTGAAACAGCTCTTAAGCTTGGACTTTCAATTCTACATGCTCGTATTAGAGTTTTTGAAAACCTATAACATATTTCCTACAAACTACCTTTAAAAAAATGGCAAATAAGATCGGACGATGAGAAAGATATATGTAAAATACGGAAAATTCAAACTCAAAGAGAATTTAGGAATAAACTTGGCCTTATTGTTGATTTCCCACGAGCTGGTTTTGGAAACACCAAAGACGACAATACAAGTAGAAGATTTTTTGAAAACCCTGAAGTTGCCTCCGAAACAACGGGAATTGATTTTAACCTGATTTGTCGTTTTAAAATAATTTTAGAAACTATTTCAAGTGAATACAAAATTAACCTATTGAAATTTGAGTCATTTGCAATGGAAACCGCAAAACTTTATGTGAAGTTATACTCATGGTATCCAATGACTCCCACATTACATAAAATATTAGTTCATGGATCTGTCATAATTAAAAAAAAATCTGCTTCCAATTTTCCAATTGGGTAACTATCTGAAGAAGCGGCAGAAGCTAGAAATAAATATTTCAAGTTTGTGTATAAATTTTTTCTTCTTCAATCTTAAAAAGTTATGATTTTTACCAAATATATTACAAATTTTAAATACAGACTGTACCAGCTAAACTATGCAAGAAAGTTTTCTAGGAGAGATTGCCACCTCGATATACTTAATAAGCTGATTTTGAGTTCTGATCCTCTTTTAAGATGCCTCAGAATATCATCTTCAAAGACTAAAAATAAGTTTTCAAAGGAAACTATGGAAATGCTTCTTCCAATGGACACAAATGCCGCCGATGGTAGATTTTCATCTTTTCATGATGAAAATAGTGAAGAAAGTGAAGACAATGAAGATGAAGATAATGAAGAGTCTGAATACAGCAATTGAATACATTTCTTCCTTTTTTTCAATTTATTTACATAAAACCCTATGAAATATATCTGAAATTTGTTTTTCATTTTAAAAATATTCAATTTTAACAAAAATAAATTATTTTACTTCAAAAAATAATTTTATCCAGATTTTCGGTCGGAATACTCCTATGTGCTTCGTTACTATCAGGTACTACGAAAGTTGCTGCTCTCTTTAATTACAAGAGAGACAAGAATTTCATAGCTCTAATGAAGCCAAATTGGCATGATCTCTCTTTCGATATCTATGCTCTGACTGGAACCAATTGCATTCCGAACATAAAAAATCAGGAGTTTTTCTTCTCTTTCTTTTCGACACGATGATCCTGCCCTCTTAAAATTGATGGCTATGCTGAAGAATCTTTGCTCACATTACCTTTCCTTTTTCTTTAAGCTCGACATTTTCGCAACAAAATTAACACTCCCTCGTAAGTCCGTATACGTTATATCAAAGTACATTCTTCAGATCGATGTCAGTCCCACTGAATCGCTCGACCAATCCATCAGATTGAGGGTGTAGAGGACTTGTCCTTATCTTTCTTATTTCCAGATATGTGTACACTCCCTGAAAGACTTTTGATTAAAAGTCTCGCCCTTGATCAAGGTAAAGTTCCATTGGGACCCCTAATCCGCTCACCTAGTTTTTGACTAGGTCCAGCGATGTCGATTGCCATTCGTTCAAATGGTGCTCCGAAATTGTATTGCTGCATCCCTCCCTGTAGTTTTACTATTGGACCCTTCCTAGTCGCACACCTTTTGCACTTTTTGCACCAATTCTCAAAATCTTATTTAGCGCTTAGCCAATAGAAACGTTCCCTTACCTTTTCTATTATCTTGTTTATTCCCAAAGGACCTCATACAATTCCGTCATGTATTTCATGGAGTACTTGGCTGACTCTGGACCGTTGCACGACTAGCTGCATAAGAGATGTTGTTCCATCTGCATTTTCCCATTTTCTCTTCAGCAAATCATCTTGCACCTAAGGTGAGTCTAACTGTTCCCATATGACTTCAGAGTTTAGCGACGGTCCGATATCTCCTGCCAGCTTGGCCTTTCCTCGTTCCTTCCAGCCCAATATTGGTTCGATGTCATTATCTGTCTTTTAGGAGGAACGAATTTCATCTGTACTCCAACCCTCTACTGGTTCGGTCCTGATCCTGCGGATAGTGCTCTGTTCTTTCTTTTCTTTACGGTTGCAGTGCTCACATTACACTCTGCACGGTCGACGAGAAAGAGCATCAGCATTTAAGTGGAGTTTCCCTTGCGTTGTTGTACCTCAAAGTCATAGCCCTGCAACTGCTGGATCTATCACGCAACTAGGCCTTCAGGGTTCTTCAAGTGAAGTTGCTATTTCAGAGCGAAGAATAAACTTTTGTCAATAGAGGTGCTTATGGAAATTCTTCGTAGCCATCATATGTAGCAGTAGTTCTTTTGAGGTCTGTAGAGTACCTCACTGTAATACGCAACCACTTTCTCTTGACCATCATGAACTTGAGAGATCAACATTGCTAGCGTCTGCGTACACGACGAAAATTTATCCGAGTGTGAGGTAACCCAAGGTGAGTTCATTGCACAGATGCCTGTTATTAGAATGCTTTTTCACACTCTCCAGAACTGTCGGCCTTTTCCGTTAGTTGTTGCAGGCTCTTTGCAATACAAGTAAAGTGTTTTACGAACCTCCTGTAATACGTGATCATTCCCAAGAAGCTTCTTAGTGGGTGTTTATCTTTGGGGACAGGCCAACTTTTCATGACTTTGATTTTGTCAGGATTCTTCCTTACTCCTTCCGCTTATATAATGTAAGCCTTATATTTCCCTTCCGGAAGGAACAAGGGACACTTTTCTGACTTCAGCTGCAAATGACCGCTTCCCAACCTCTCAAACACTTCTTTTAGGTTTTCTCGATGCTACTCGAATGTCCTACCTTTGACGATAACGTAGTCCAGATAAACTAGGCAGGGTTTTCACGAAAGCCCTTTCAATGTTTGTTCCATTAGTCGCTCGAGGGTAGCTAGCTTTGCACAATCCCAACAGCATCACTGTAAATTGCCGAGACCGCTGCCTGTGGTAGGAGCAGTTTTCTCACGATCCGTATGAATAATTTTTACCTGCCAGTTGAAAACCATTTCGCTTCAGAAAACGTATCTAAAGTGTCGTCGATTCCCGGATTGAGATTGGTGACATGGTTGATCTATCGGTAGTCTCCACAAAACTTCGTGCTGCTGTCTTTATTTTTCACGAGGACCACTGGAGAAGCCAATGGACTCTGCGATTTCATCTTCAACAGCATTTCGCCAACTACTGTTTGTTTTGCCAATGGGAGACGTCATTGTCAATGCGGTGTTGAACAAGTTGCGTACGTCCACATTCTCCTTTTTTTGCAGCAAATAGGAAAGAACTTCAGCAAGGGTTCTTTTTCTGGCCATCCTGCTGATTGTAGCCTTAAATCTGCAATTCCCCTGATGAATGCGTTCTTTGCCATTTCGTCGATAATTTCCTGGCCTACGGTGGGGTATGACAAATGTGCTAAACTAAAGCCATATAATCTTTATGCTTTTCAATGTATATTGCTTGCAACAATTCTGATGCAGGACCGTGCAAAGCACTTTTTCTCATTGTCCCAGTTGTTCGTAAGGCAACCATTTCAAACTGCTTCTTATAAGTTGACCATGAGGTCTGGCCATCAAATGAAGGAGGCTTCAACTAATTTTTCCTTGGGCGGCTTAAGGAACCTTTTTGCAGTTTCTTATTTCGCATTGTGTCGAGCTCTATTGAAAGTTGCTCACCTTTGCCGTCCATTTGCTCGAATTTTTCGTCAGTAGAAAGTTTTTTTGTTCTTCCAGATGTTTCTTTTAGTCTCCCATCTATTATATGAAGCTATTCTTTTGTTCGTCCATGTTTTTGCTCGAAGCTATTTTTTTTCTCGTCGAATTTTTGTTCAAAGCTGTTTTTCTGTTCTTCCACATTATTCTTTTGTTCGTCGAGACTGTTCTTCTGCTCCTCCATTTTTTGTTCGAGGCTGTTCTTCTGTTCGTCTATTTTCGACAAGATGAGTTGCATCATCGCAGCCATGTCGTTGCAAGTACTCATTTGATCTTCCTCGCCAACGTCAAAGGAGTATGTACAGGGTTTTCTAATAACGACTTTTTTTTTAAATAAAAGGCAAACCATTTGAGATATTTCAAAAATTTTTTTATTGGTTTGAAGTACAATCAACACATTTATGAATGGAACTCAATTTCGTTCATATGGCCATCGCGGGCACGTTTGCAGCGGTCGATTCTTTGGACCCAATAATCGGTGATCATGGCGCGATAACGCTGACCACTCACAGTAACGTGATAATCGTTATCGTCGACGAAAAAATATGGCCCAATAACGCCGCCGGCATGCAAACCGCACCAAACAGCTATTTTTTTGTGGATGAAGTGGTGATTCATGAAGCACATGTGGGTTTTCACCCTTACAATAACTCATATTTTGCTTATTGACGAACCCATTGAGCCAAAAATGAACTTCGTCACTGAAGATGATTTTGCGATGAAATTCATCATCTTGGCGCATCTTCTCCAGAACCCAATCGGAGAACGTAGCTCGTTAGTGTACTTTACCATGATGAAAATGTTGAGTTTACTGAATAAATTGACAGTGACAGTTTGATGATTAGTGAAAGGGTGCGTTCACAAATTAAATTCAAAGTTGTCAAGTCCCTGTTGGCAAACCCTATATATGGATCATGTCCCTCTTTGTTCAAAGCGTTTTGAAGTCAGAAGACTAAGTCACTTTTTCTCCATGGCACTGAGGTTTTTCTTGTTCAACTTGCTTCAATACAATCGTTTTATTACAATTACAACTCACAATTTATTCGCTTACCTCAACACTTTTATATTTCTTTATCATTTACTTAAACCTCTTAATCACTATCTTAAATCACAATTTAAATTCAACTGATAAACTGAACTTACATACCTTGAGGATGGTGATATTTATACTCCAATGACATATTTTAAGAACAATCTGTGCCGTCCAGCGTCCATGCAAATTTCCATTTTGCTAGAAAATTAGATTCCATTCTCCATTCACCAATGGTTGAGTCTTTTGTTATTGAAGTAAGGAAATCTTCTGCTATTGAAATGTAGATAACGCTGTTGACATTTAAGGGATATCACAATATTAAATATTTGCTTACATATACACATAAAATAAAAATAAATAAATAAATAAATAAATGTCGCGAATTAATTAACCTCTTGTTAACCACAATTGGAATAATTTTATAGTCTTTGATGGTAGTGTTTAGTTATTTGAATAACTAACCACTGTACTCCACTGCACAACTTGAAATACACCTTCACTTTAAAATACTTTCATAATTTTGTGTTCTTCTCGGCTATACATCTGACTACGCATTAGACACTTGCTCTTAATTCTATTCTGTTTTTATACCACTTTCTTACCAGTCTACTTATAAGTAACATTTCGTCTTATCTCTATTGGTACTTATATTCTAATTTTAATATTGACATTGGCATGTACATATATTCTAATCTGAATGACATTTTTGAATATTCTAAAATATTAGCTATTGGTATTTTTATTTTTTCATTTTGAATAACTTTACGAGTTTCTTTAAAGTTTAATATTGTAGAAAGAAAGTTATTTGAACGTGCTAAATTGATTGATTTTTTAAATCAATATACCTATATTTCATTTAATAAAAAAGTATAATGAATTTCCATCTCTTGCAATGCTCTGATATTTTGGTCAAATTTATTATTTATTATCTATCAATTGGTTAACCGCGCTTTTTATTTCAATCATGTCAACATATTCATGGTTTCTAGTTATAAATTTTATTATCGTACCTAAGAATTTTAAGGATCTCTTTTCTCCCTCGTGGTCGTTCGGTTGTGTTATTAAATTCTCGACCTTATCGATAGTATAGATGTTTATCTTATCTGGGTAATTTCTTCGTTTAATAGTTTCTGATGTTTGAGTATAATGTGTGATATTTATTATATGGAATAAGAATTCAAATTTTTCAAACGGTTATACATCGTCTTCCTTTATTATAATGAATTTTTTATCTCTTAAGTTCGTGATATTCATTTCGGCATTAATCTGTCGTGTTATGAACATAATCTTAAATATTTTACTTAATATGTCGTTTGCGGATGTCATCCTTGTGTACAACCTTGCCTGTGTTTGTTAAAATTGTGTCCTGACGATTCTTTTGTACTATATATTTCTTGAATTTCGTGCTTGTTTTATTCCTTCTTTTTTGTCTAGCGAATATATCGGTTCCTACCTGAAATGTTTTGTACATTCGATTCTTATTTTCGTTTTTTAAAGTATTTTGTTATGCTAATTCTAACTTATTTCTGATATAAGAAAATTTATTTCGATTGAAGCAAATATCTATAGGCTTTTCATATATTACGGAATGAATTGTGTTATTGTATTGGCATTAAAATTTTCTTCTGGTTTCGTTTTATTTTGTTCAGATAATGCTCGTGTTAATTCAATTAAAGTTGAATGAAATCGTTCTACTTGGACATTTGTAATAGAATGGTTTATCGGTGTGAGATAATGTTCTATATTTAAATTTCGTAATAACATTTCTACCATTTGGCTTTAAATATGCTTTCTTTATCAGTAATTAAAATTTTACACTTCGGAAATATGATTCTTAAAATTTGTTCAATATGTTGTTGCACATTTTTTTGTTTTTCTGTAATAAAATGTAAGTATGCGTATTTAGAATAAGTATCATCGTATGAAATAAATGTTTGATTTGCAATATAGAAGATATCCATATGTAAATTTGTTTCTGCAGTATCGGGTATTGGGTATGGGTTTGTTTTAAGATTTGTTTCTTTGGGTACATGTCATATTTATTCTTTAAACAGTTCTCACATGTTTCTGCATATTTTTGGATTTGGACAGTTCTCACATGTTTCTGTATATTTTTGGGTTTGGATAGCTAAATCCGGCCAATAATATTGTGTTTGTAGTTCTTGTAGATTATTTTTCCAGTTTCTATTTGCTATATTGTGGGCTTCCATTAGGAGATATAATTGTTTATCCGTATCTTAAATATCTTCTAAATTACTTTGTGAAAATACTATTTTTTGATTACTATGTACAATGCTTCACAACTTTTCAATTAAAGTATTCCATAGTTCTAGATTACAATGGAATGCTATAGTTCTCTAAAGATCCATAATAGTTTTTAATTGTTTAATCATGTAGTTTATATCTACTGATTTTATACTGTATTTTGTATAGTTTGGAAATGTATTGTCAATATTTATTTTGTTCCAAGAATTTTCAACTATGTTTAATTTTTTGTCTTAAACACATTTTAAGGTTGACTTAATGTCTTTATTGCTTCTTAATAAGAACTTTCCTCTGAGTGATCACTGTTTTCAGTTGAACTATTATTTATTTGTTGCCTTGGTAATGCATATGCTACTAAATTCTGATGTCCTGGTATGTACTTTAATTTAGATCCGTATTCTTTTATGAGGTTTTTCCAACGTTTGAGCTTTGAATTTGGATTCTTTTCTGATAGTGAGAGTATAAGACTCTGATGATCTGTATAAATTGTTAAGTCGGCTATGCCGTATAAATGGCTTCCTTACTTCTGTAAGCTCCAAATGATTGCCAATAATACTTTTTCATTCGCTGAATAGTTCTGTTCGCTTTCACACAATATCCTTGATATAAATACAATTGGATTTCCTGTCTGACTCAGCACTACTGCGCAGCACTATGGCTGTATTACTTGCATCCGTCGTTAGTTCAAAAGGTTTATTATAATTTGGTTGATATAATTCAACTTGCTCTTGTAATTTAGCTTTTAATATATTCATCGCCTTGATGGCTTCTTCATCTAAATTTATCTGTACATTTTTACTATTATTCTTATTTATTCCACCATTTTCTTCTGTTTTAAAGTTAAACTGTTAAAGGTTTTGCTAAATTTGCAAAATTTCTTAAAAAATTCCTGTAATATGAAGTTCATCTCAAAAAAATCTTAGTTCTTTTAGATATAAAAAAAATGTGATTTTTAAGTGACAATTTCATATTTGCCTTGTGTAAAACTTTAGTTATAGTTTTAATGTGGTTAATATTTAACAATTTTTCTGATGTTTTAGAAAATATTAATACATCATCGATGTATACGTATGCAAATTTGCCAATGTATTCTCGAAGTATACCACACATCTCAAAATATGCTGGGTGTATTCTTTAGTCCGAAGGGCATTCGTAGAAATTCGTTCTTTGCTCCATTTATGTTATATCATATGCTTCATCTGTATCATTTTGTTTTATTTTTGTTTGATGAAATCCTGATTCTAAATCAATTGTAGAAAATATCCTAGCTTGTCCCAAATTTTGGATAGTCGTATTTATATGCGGAATGGTCGTTTGTGAATTTAATTTCGGAAAATCAATGACCATTCTACGCTTAGGCTTTCCTTTATTTATCGGAAAGGTGGTGCATCCAATGGTTACTTTTACAATGGACCAGCTGAAACATACCTGCAAGGATGCTAAATTTGCGTTCCCTCAAAAGGAGGTTCCTAGGCATAGATCAGCAGCCAGGCTTAACACGAACGAACTGCAGTATTAGGAAAATCTATCCAATAAGCGAAATCGCTTATTTGCTGGAACTACAGAATTGAGGGTTAAATTACCCTCTTTGATTGTTCCGCAAGTGTGAGGAATAACTCCTACTTTAGATGCTGTCAAGAGGGGTGATACCATCTTCATGCCCCCGCTGCAGTTCGGAAAACCGGCCGAGAAACGCGAAGACGTCAGGGGGTCATGTTCGACCCAGACCCCCCAATAAGAATAAGTGTGACATAAAATTATGTTCAAAGAAAGCTATGAACATTTTTATAATAAAGCCGTTGAATTTTAGGATTATGGAATATATTAAAAAAAAAAAGTATAATGTGTCAAATAGAATAGAAAGAGCAAGACATATGTAAGAACTGAGAAAAAAGTTAAGGCGTAACATCAGTTGTACAATTGTTAGTTCATATACGGATCCCAGGGCTTACGCTTAAGTCCAAATGAGAAGTAAGAGAATCCTAGGACCACTCGCCAGTGGAGCCCGCGTAAGCATTTAAGGGAAATACTGTTTTACTTTTGTGCAATTCGTAGCATTTCTGGTCCACAAGTATGCACCGGGGGTTAAGACAGCCGATATCAAGAACCAAGTTATCGTGGGAAAAGTGGTAGCTCAGGTCGCTTATCGAGGTCAGCAATGGAGCATTACATTTTACTTGGTCCCAATCTTACATCAGGAGCTTTATCTTAGGGTAAACTTTTTAAAAGTGTTCCAGATAGCACCGAGCCTAGTGAGTTTCTTGGACCTAACGGTTGCTACAAAAGCTTCAAACAGTCATGTTTTGCCTTTTTCACAGCAATCCAAGCTAGATACGGTCAAGCGCAAGTTTCTCTGCTATACTCAGAATGGGCTCGGAAAAACGATGCTAAAAGAGTACGTCATTGATACAGGAGATACTACCTTGTGTCTCCAGCGATACAAGCACTTTTTTTTATTAAGAAGTAGACCGAATGTTAAGTCTAGAATTGACTGCTGCGGAGAGGGAGAGTCCTTGGTGATAACCAAAGATCCTTATACGAAGCCAGGTAAGAATCGCTTTTACTTGGATTCCCGTAAAGTGAACGCTTTGACCAAAAAGGACGCTTATCCTCTTCCACATATTAACGGGCCTCTTAGTTTGCTACTAGATACTTATCACATCAATAGTGTAGATCTTAAGACTGCACTCATGGTGCTGGGAAAATCCTTGTATCAGTATACGGTCATGCCCTTTGTGTTGTATATTTAGCTCAAAAAATGTGCCGATTAATAGATAAGGTCTTTCCCGCGCATTTAAAGGACTTGATTTTCATGTATTTGGGCGACCTGCTCAACATAGCGCCGGATTTCGAGACCAATATATCTCTACTTCATGCAGCAGCACAATGCTTGCGTAAAGTAAATCTCACTATCAACTTGAACAAATCAAAATTCTGCAGAAAAATATTTTTTTGGGGTTCATAGTTAGTGGTGGGATGGTAAAAACAGATCCTGCTAAGTTTAAGACGATTGTGGATTTTCCACTTCCCAAAAGCCCAAAGCAGGTTCGCAAGTAACTTGGTCTTGCAGGATGATACAAGAGGTTTATTAGAAACCTTTCTAGCCTGACTTTTCTGGCCTAAACCTGAAAAGCTTAAGATGACGGATGAAGCAATTGTGGCATTTGAAAGGCTTAAGGAGGCTTTTACAACTGCCTCCGCACTCACGCATCCGGATTTCACGAGGCGATTTTACATCCAGTGCGATGCTTCGCAGTCTGGAATAAGTGCGGTGCTTTTCCAAAATAACGAGGAAAATGAGGAGACTACAATATTGTACTTCTCTTAGAAGCTCAGTTCATGCCAGAAGAATTACAGCGTGACCGATAGTGCTTGGCTACAGTCATTGCAGTGCTGAAATTCAGGCCCTATGTATAGGAAATGGAATTCAGCACCGAAAACTCCAACCGTCGTTGGCTGATGGGCCTAAAAGACCTGAGTGGTAGACTAGCTGGGTAGAGTCTGAAGCTGCAAGCCTTTACTTTGTATATATAGCACAGAAAAAAATCCTTGAATGTAGTTCAATATTCTCTTTCTCGTGTCTATGCTGGCAGTTTGGAACTGGGAAATATTGCACCGTTGATTGACTTTCAAAAGCGAAGAGTATTTACACTTGCTAAACACCATACAAGGTCGCCATTAAAAGATACCGGATCAAGAAGTAGAATTAAATTTCATCTACAAGAGCGAGCTACGATCGCAGTACGCCATGGTCAACTACCTTGACCGCCAATAACCCCAATAACATTTGCAAGCTACACATTGGGTCAGTAACCAACCGGATACAATTGGAACCTGGCGAAATTAAATTAAATTAAAAAAAAGCTTAGTAAATGCTGAAGCAGCACAAATGTATAAAATTGTAAAGAGCGCAAATTAGAAGTATAAATAATTAAAAAGAAAAGTTAATAAAGCATTGTGTATTGTTCAGACAAGACAAAAAGTTGTTTTTTTTTATCCCCCAACATAACTGGCGCAGTCGGTAGACCGGTGAAATAGTTTAGAAACTGAGTGAAGATAAATTGCTAAACATAGTGATTGAATAGTGAACTAGTTCGATATTGCATCGCGCAGTATAAGTGCTCAATTCAATCAAAAAAAAAAAAAACAAAGGAAAACAGAAAAAAAATAATTCTAAATTAAAATGGTTGAATCGTGAACTAGTTCGATATTGCATCGTGCAATATAAGTGATAGATCCATGCTCTCGTGATTGTGCCTCAAACTTTAAAAATCATCGTTCATCCGCATCATCTGACCACAATTACCATAGTTCTTTCAAATCATCTGACCAGTATCATCACCGCTCATCCACATCTTCTGACCTCAACCATCATCAGTATCATCGGTAATGCTTCTAATTGGCACTGTCATTTCTATTGGGTGCATGTATTGGGTATATAATTATTTTCGTACGGTTTTTTTTTCAAAATTTGAACGTTTATTTAAGAAAAACATGCACAATAGTATTATTCAAAATATTGCCCATCTGAAGCTATTGCCATCTTTCTGGCAATTTGTGGATCCCATCCCAAAAGAACTGCGCCGGCTTGTCAGCCAAGAATGAATCAAGCCAATTTTTGGTATTCTGCTCTGATGTAAACCGTTTTTCAGTGAGGAGAAGATCTGAGCTTAAATTCGGGTGGGGTAAGACTTCCCATCCACTGTTTTCTAAATAGTTGTTAACCGGAATAACAACGTAGGGGCGAGCGTTGTCATGATGGGAAATTATTGCCTCGTGTCTGGTCGCATATTCCGGGCGTTTTTCGGCTACTGCTCTCTTTAAACGGATTAATTGTGTTCGGTAGCGTTGTTCATTTATGGTTTCACCCAGTTTTAGCAGCTCATAATACAGCACGCCCATCTGATCCCAAAAAATACAGAGCATTACCATCGCGCCATGAATATCTGGCTTTGCCGTTGATTTGGCTGGTTGGCCGGGTTTCACATATGACTTTTTGCGCTTGGGGTTGTCGTAATGGATCCATTTTTCATCACCAGTAACAATTCGATGCAAAAATGACTTCCTTTTGTGGCGTTCCAGCAGCATTTCGGACATGCAAAACCGCCTTTTGACGTCTCTTGGCTTGAGTTCATGTGGAACCCAATTTCCTTGCTTTTGAATACATCCAGCTGCTTTGAAACGTTTTGACATGGCTGCTTGAGTGACACCCAAAGATTCTGCGAGCTCTTCTTGTGTTTGGCAACAATCTTCATAGAGTAATGCTTCCAGTTCTTCATCTTCAAACTTTTTTGGCTGCCCAGGACGTTCATCGTCTTCCAAGCCAAAATCACCACTTTTAAATCGTGCAAACCACTTTTGGTACGTTAGCTCAGCTAGCGCATGTTCACCATAAACTTCCACCAAAACACGATGACTTTCGGCAGCAGTTTTCTTCATATTAAAGTAATGAAGAAGAACTTCCCGCAAAAACACTTTTTCAGGCACAAAGTTCGACATATTATTGTTGTTTACGCTTCAAATGAATGACATATACTGAAATGACGTACAATGACAGTAGCTTTCCAACGCATGTTCCAATAGAATAATACAAGTTACGCCATCTCTTAGCAAACCGCACGAATTATAGACCCATTAAATTATAGACCTTATAAGGGACTTTTGTATGCGACGTAACTATACAACATTGCGATCCTTATTGCAAGGCAGTCCAGTCAAAATCAAATTAAAATAAAATAATTGCGACCCTTATCCTAAATACCCTTAAATTATTAACTGCAATCCCTATTGCAAGGAATTCCAGTTCCAAATAAAAGAACTGCTACGCATGGCACTCCAGTTTCAATAAAATAAAAAATAAAAGAACTGCAACCCTTATTGCAAGGCCCTCCAGTTAAAATCAAATCAAAATAAAATAATTGCGACCCTTATCGCAAGGCACTCCAGTTACAATAAGTAATAAATAATAAATAAAGGGAATATATATTTACAAAACTTTGAAATATATGATCCAAAAGTATATAGAATTTATATAGACATACAAATATACAATATATTACTAAGATAATTATAAATAAAAATTAAAGAAGTAATACATGGGCTGAAAAGTCCGTTTCTAAGAGAATTATATTGAATTAAATCCATACCATCCTTCAAAAGAGGCTGTTTTAGATGAAAACATCAAAACAGTCCACAAAATGACTACGAATGACCGTAAAGTGAAGTTGATCAAGATAGCTGAGGCTCTGAAGCGTTTTGGATACATCATACACGAATATTTGAACATGCGAAAGCTCTGTTCAAAGTGGGTGCCGCGTTTGCTCACAGTCGACCAAAAACAACAACGTGTTGATGATTCAGAGGAGTGTTTAAAGCTGTTCAACCGCAATAAAGCCGAATTTTTGCGTCGATATGTGACAATGGATATAAATTGGCTCCATCACTACACACCAGAGTCAAGTCGGCATTCAGCTGAGTGGCGAGCAGGCGACGAACCTCGTCCAAAACGACCAAAAACTCAACAGTCGGCTGGCAAAGTTGTGGCATCCGTATTTTGGGATACACATGGAATAATTTTCATCGACTGTCTTCAAAAGGGGCAGACTATCAACAACAACTATTACATTGCGTTGTTGGAGCGTTTGAAGGACGAAATCGCAAAAAAACGGCCGCATTTGAAGAAAAAGAAAGTGCTGTTTCATCAAGACAATGCACCGTGTAACAAGTCGATGAAAATGGTGGCAAAATTGAATGAATTCGGCTACGAATTGCTTCCCCACCCACCGTATTCTCCAGATTTGGCCCCCAGCGATTATTTCCTGTTCGCAGATGTGCTGATGACAACAATGTCATTAATGCCAAAACGGATCTGCCTCAACTCTTTTCTCAATGGACTCAATGAGCATCTAAGATCCGGAGTCAGAGCTATACAGCCAGACTCTTTGGCCATAGCACTGACTCAGTTCATCAAAGAACAAAATATTTCGTACCAAAAGTATACTCAAAATCCAAACCATTACAGACCAGGTCCATCTTCACACGAAAGAAACCATACCAGACCTTCCAACTCAATAAATCTACATACTAGAACAAACTCAAAGACACAGAATAGGAACCCAAGATACCAAGAAGCAAAAGGGCAGACTCAAACTCATATAAACCTGACAAGGCATCACCCACAATTCAAAGCAAGTCCTACAGAGCAAATCAGAAACACATGAAGGGAATACTTCAATTTTCAAGACATGCACAATTTAGGAAATAAAAATTATGAACGGATGGACAGTTTTTTCGAGAATGACACAACTAATATGGTGAATGAGAAAAAATTTTCAAAACAAGTCACAGGATACAAGAAACATCCGGCAATCTTGCCATACATAAATATTTCGTCAACCTTCGGGCGACCCCTACGTTTCCTCCTAGACACTGGGGCTTCGACATCATTCATAATCCCCAAATTTATACTACAATATAAGAAGATTAACTGTGACACAATTACCACAGTATTCAAAAAATACTGATTGAACAAAGAAGCAATTATCCTCATTTTTGCAGAATTGAATCAACGAAGTTCCTTAAATTCCTGATATTCAAATTCCACCATTACTTTGACGGATTACTAGGTATTGGTAATATTGGTGGAACTTCCTGTCAATAAGGAAAATGGCAATGTTTACATCCACACAACAGAACTAAACCCACATCTGTACGTAAGTCAAGTTCTATACAAAGCCGAAAGCTGGTACAGCTTACTTGAACTTGTAAACCTTTCTGAAAACCACCAAAAGATCATTATTGAAGTGGTGAAGAATATAATCTCATTAATTTCATCGAGATAAATAACTTCAACAGCGAAACTGAGGACCATGAACCTACCAACACGTTCGTAAATGACTTAATCTGAACAAAGCATCTGAACGCAGAAGAACGCAAAACACTCCTTAAACTATGTAGGAACTACAGTGAAATACTGCATAGAGATTGTGAACCACACATGACATAAAAACCACCGACGAAGTACCAATCCATATCAAATATAACAAGTGATTGTAAAGTTGCCACACTAGAAAAAGAGTCTGCCGGTGGGTAGAAGATCAGTCGTAAGTCAAACACTGTAGAATACAGACGCCTATAAGCAACCAAATAAAGAGCGTAAATTATTTTCTTTAAAGGATTGTGTTTGTTTTATTCGCAATAAGACTAACTGCTTAAAATCAGAAGTGGGATCCAACCCAACAAAAAATAATAATAATACAAAATAACGATTGTCAAAGTGGAGAGAAGAAAAAATAAAGAACGAAATTAAACTAAACAAACGAGTGTGCAAAAAAGTAAATACAAAAGAGTGGGAAAAAAAAACCCAAAAGGAGAGAACAAAATGGAGCATTATGTCGGATTATTCCTCCGAAGAGTTGCCAAAATGGCTACTATGTCTTGGGCTTTCCGCAGCCGGCGCCAAAAATGTGCCCGTGATGCGCTGAAACGATGTGCCATTTGAGCAACGCGGCGAGCACCAACGAGCGGTAACATCGAAGAAGAGGCAACTATATCAAAACGGTTGACTTAGCGGGGGACAGAGAAGGACGCCGAAGCAAAATACTAACGTGTGGACGAGCAAGAGAGGGAAGTGAACAGAAGTGAACGGGCAACGGAATCCGAAGATAACGAATGCATCATCGAACGATCGGCTGCTAGTGTAAGTGCAGCATGCTCAGCCAGGGAGAAACGGTTATATGAAAAAGAAATAATTACTAAAGAGAGAAAATAAAACTACTGGCAAAAGAAAATGAGTGGCTGCGAAGAATGGCGCGAATGAGCGAAGCGACACAAAAGAATGCTGACACACACACACACGAAGGAGTGCAGACAAATGACCTGCCACAACCAAATGAGAGTGAAATAAACGCAAATACACAAACGAGCGAAAGTCAAATGGGTGTAACAACATCTGATCCACAACATTTGAGTATGTGGAAAGACCTGTTGCCAGAATATGACGGCAGCACAAATCTGGATGTGTGTTGACAAAAATGAAAGGTAAGGCATTGGAGTGGATCCACTCAAAGCCGAATTTTTTGATTGAAGGAGTGGACGAATTGGTGCTACAGATGAAGGAGCTGTTCAGTACAAACGAAAACAAAATGGTATTGAGACGGAAATTCGAAGACAGGAAGTGGCTGACGAATGAGAGTTTTACGGACTATGTTACTTTAATGACATGATCATCCTTTCAAATTGCTTTCAAAGCGACGAAGATGAGCTAGTTGAATATGTGGTCGAAGGCATAACGGATGAATCGCTACGACTACATTCACTCATCCAATGCTATTCTACAAATGCACAACTACTCCAAGCCTTTTCAAAAATAAAACAACGGAAGGCGTCCAACGAGAGCGAAGGAGTGATACAGCATGGAACCAAATCAGGTGCTACAATTGCCATTGTGTTAAGCACATGGCAAACGAGTGTAGGAAGGAAAAACGAGAGAAAGGCGCTTATCACGTTTGTGCCAGAATGGGACATATAGCAGCAGACTGTCCAGAGCGGAAAAAGCCTAGCAGGAAGCCGATATACAACGTACACCAAGAAGACGAAGCAGATGAATCCGTAAGATTATTTAATTGTATATTTACACATAGAAATTTACATTATAAAATATTAGATTCACTACTAGATACCGTTCACTGGGATACGTTCCAACAGCAGTTATTAATTCATATGAAAAAGTTTCAGGGAATAAATAAAAGTCCGTTAAGAATACTAAGTAAAGTGTGTTGTCAAATTTTATTGGAAGAAGGAAAGGTTGAACTCGATCTACTAGTGGTACCGGATGGTACAATGACATCTCCCCTAATTCTAGGTAGGGATTTCATGAGTAAGGCGAAGCTATTGTAAGATTAACTACCGTAACATCAGAAAAAGAAACGAGTGAGGTAAGCACAGAACATTTTCAGGAGTTACTAAAGATAGATGTAGAAACGGAAGTAGAGCTATTAAAAAATTGTAGTTGAAACGAATGTTCAATGAGAAATATTTGTACTGTGAGCGTCCCGAAGAGCCCGAGATGAAATACGAAATGAAGCTAAGGTTGAACGATACAAAACCGTTTTATTTCTACCGGAAGAAACTCTCATATACCGAAAAGGAACAAGTACAATCTATCGCAGACGAGTTGCTGCGGGAAGGAATAATCAGGCCAAGCAGATCGGAATACTCGTCGCCTATAGTATTAGTAAAAAAGAAAACAGGCGATTTGCGACTTTGCGTGGACTTCAGGAACTTAAATAAAGTTACCTTAAGAGACAATCAACCGATTCCACTAATCGATAACTTACTTGACGAGTGTTTAGATAAACGATTGTACGCATTATTAGATCTGAAGAGCGCTTTTTACCACATACGATTAAATATACATCATTTGAGACACCAATGGGACAGTACGAGTGACTCAGGATGCCATTTGGACTATATTTTAAATGTTTTTGAAGATTTGATTAAAGAAAAGAAAGTCAAAATCTACATAGATGATATAATGAAAGCTACTAAGACGGTAGAAGAACATTTAGAGATACTGAATGAAGTTTTCGATAGGTGAGTGAAGAGCAAGTTGGAGTTACGTTTGGACGAGTGTCGGTTTATGGAAGCTAAGGTCCAGTATTCAGGATACACCGTATCCAAAAAGGGTATCCAGCCAAATGAAAAGGGCATCGAATCGATAAAGAATTTCCCTGTGCCACAGAATGTAAGGGCTGTACATAGTTTTCTAGGACTATGTTCCTACTTCAGAAGATTTGTTAAAGGATTTTCAGTGTTAGCCCAGCCATTATACAAACTTTTAGAGAAGAATACCATTTATAAATTTGACAGTGAAGAGATGCAATGCTTCGAAGAACTAAAAGGATGACTACTGATGGCACCTATTCTGGCAGTTTACTGTCATCGGGATGAGACGGAGCTCCATTGCGACCGGATTTGGGGCCATTTTGATGAAGAAGAAGGCGGATGGGAGGTTCCATCCGGTGTTTTATTTTTCCAAAAGAGCGACAGAATGTGAGTCGAAGTATCACAGCTTCGAACTAGAAACATTGGCAATTATATATGCGCTGCAAAGATTCAGGATATATTTACACGGCATTAGGTTCAAGATTGTGACAGACTGTAACTCACTAACATTGACACTTAACAGAAGAGAGGTAAGCCCCAGAATAACCAGATTAGGACTAGAGTTCCAAAACTACGACTTTACCCTGGAACATCGTGGTGGGGACAGAATACAGCACGTAGATGCTCTCAGTCGAGTCTCAAACATTCTGGTGCTAGAAAAAAATTCGTTTGAACAAAATTTATCTATTTGCCAACACAAGGATAGGAAAATTAACGAGATACGGAAACAATTGAAAGAAAAAGAGAGTAGTCTATATGAGATGCGTAACGGACTGGTGTATAGGAAAGCGGGGAAAAGAATAGTGTTTTACGTCCCTATAGGGATATTTAGTAAGATTTTGCATGTATGATTTTTTGCAGGGATGATGACAAGTCAGGATGGTCAAGTTGTAGCAAGCCATACATGTAAGAAATATAAAGTGGCAACACTAACGAGTAATTTTAAAGTGGCCACACTAGGAAAAGAGTCTGCCGGTAGGTAGGAGAACAGTCGTAAGTCAAACACTGTAGAATACAGACGCCTAAAAGCAACCAACTAAAGAGCGTAAATTATTTTTTTTTAAAGGATTGTGTTTGTTTTATTCGCGATAAGATTAGCGGCTAAAAGGTTTCCATTTGTTCATAAGGAAGAAGTAAAAAACCAAATCACTAACATTTTACATCAAAGAATCATTAGACATAGTTACTCCCCATGAAGCTCTCCAGTTTGGATTGTCCCGAAGAAACAAGATGACAGTGGAGATTGTTCAGTGATAAAACAATATCCGATAGATACCCAATTCCGAATATTTCAGAAATACTGGATAAACTAGGCAAGTGTCTATATTTTACAATGCTTAATCTAACAAGCGGATTTCAACAAGTAGAAATGAACCCAAAACACATGGAAAAAACGGCCATTACGAATTCGTAAGAATGCCATTTGGTCTTAAAAATTCTCCATCGACTTTTTAAAGGGTAATGGACATTGTCCTGAAAGAGCTAATCGGAAAAGTTTGCCTAGTTTGCCTCGACGACATTATCATATAGTCCACATCCCTAGAAAGTATAGAACTGGTATTCAAAAAACTAAAAGAAACTAACTTTAAAATTCAGTTAAACAAATGTGAATTCCTCAAAAAAGAAATAACCTTCCTAGGACTTGTCATCACCCCCGAAGGCGTAAAACCTAACCCTAATCAATACCATAAAAAACTTTCCCATGCCGAGAAATCGAAAAGAAATAAAAGCTTTCTTAGGGTTAATAGGTTATTATAGGAAGTTTATTAAGGACCTCGCTAAACTAACTTAACCCCTTACTAGCTGTTTCAGAAAGGGCGCCGAAATTATTATAGACAACAAATACACTGAAGCGTTCGAAACATGTAAAAACATGTTAATGAACAACCCAATCTTAATTATACTTACTACAGATGCTAGTAACTTCGTATTGGGAGCCGCCCTTTCTCAAGGTCACATAGGTAACGATAAGCTTATTTATTTCGCTAGCCGCAATCTTTTGGAAAGTGAAAAAAATTACTCCACCATAGAGAAAGAATTCTTGGCTCTTATCAGGGCCACAAAATACTTTCGCCCATATATCTTCGTAAGGAAATTAAGGATTTAAATAATAAAAATAATTGTATTAGATGAAGAATTTTATTCTTAAACAAAATTCATATAATATTATAAAAAAGATTATATTACTATATTATAGTATCTAGCGACAAGTACATGTTATGGTGTTTGTGTGGGATTTGTACTGAACTTATTCGTTTTCAATGCAATCTCTTTATTTAATCCAATTAGAATTCACAATGTAATCGGTTGTTTTAATCGTTTTACTTTTCTTTATCTCTTGCTTAAACCACTTAATCACTGTTCAATTTACACTTTAAATTCAACTGATGAATTGACTTGCATATCTTGGGGATGCTGATATTTATACTCCAATGACATATTTTGAGAAGAATCCGTATAACATAGTTTCAATTTTCCTAGAAAATTCGATTCTACTCTCCACTCACCATTGATTGATGCTTCTGCTATTGAAATCTACTGCTATAGCAACATAGATGACACTGCTCACATTCAAAACGGATATCACACTGCTCTCGATCCGTACGTTGGAAACTGTAGACAACGTTATTAATGCGGGTTATCACCTTGTATGGTCCTCGCTAATGCTGCTGCAATTTTGGTGATTTTCCTTTCTTACAGCCATACAAGAACTCCTTCGTTGAATCCGGACGATTTCGCTTTGATGTCGTACCTAGTATTCATGCGGTTGCTTGCAAGCTTCATCTTTTCTCGGGTGCTTTTATACAATTTATGAATCCTGCTGCTCAAGTCGTCTACGCAGTCGTTCACCTCTTTGGGCTCCGTAGGTGGGTATCCTAATTTTATTTCACTTGAAAACAGAATATTTTAACCAAATAATATCTCAGATGTTGTGTTTCCTGTTGAATATTGTCCGCGTTTCGGTAGGCCATTGTGTGTGTGTGTCGATCCCTGTACCGCTGGCAGTTGCTGACGACCTTAGACAGATTCTCATGCAAGGTCCGATCGCTTGAACATTCCATCAGATTGTAGTGCCGTTGTCCTTGTTTTCCTTATTTCCAGATATTGGCACAATTCCTGAAAAACTTTTGAATCAAAGTTTCGCCCTTAATCGGAGTGTAGCTCCATTGGGATCCCAAATCTGCTCACCAAGTTGTTAACTATCTCTTCTGCTACGGTCCTAGCTACTTGATTTGCGATGCCAAACACTTTCGGCCGCTTACCGAAGTACTTAATCCATGACTACGAGGGTGTATCGGTTGTCAATAAAAGTTTCGGAAAACGACCCAGCAATGTCGATGGCTATTTGAGTGATGCTCCGACACTGTATTGTTGCATTGGTCTCTGCGTCTTTACTCTGGGGCCCTTGGTAAATGTACACCTTATGCACTTTTTGCAACAATTCCCGACATCTTGTTTAGCGTTAGCCTATAGCAACGTTCCCGGAATGTGGCACGATTAACTGCATATGACATGTTGTTACAACTGTTCTTTCCCGTTTTCCCAATTCGATTTTTCTCTCTACTCGCCAATGGTTGGTGCTTCTGCTATCGAAATCTTCTGCTATGTAAACTTAGAAGACGCATTCAAATGGATATAACGTTACGTAAAAATTTTAGGTCGAATTTAAAACTACTGAATGCTTTTAGGAAAAACGAGTGATGATCAAACTTTTGAATTTTTGTGTATTTTAAATATTTTGTGATTCCTATTAACGCTAAACATTGCAATAAAAGAAGATTTTCTTACTTGGATTTTATTACTTGGCTGGACGGCTCAGATTTTTCTCGAAATATGTCATTGGAATATAAATATCAGCATCCTCAAGGTATGCAAGTTAGTTCATCAGTTGAATTTTAAGTGTGAATTACAAAAATGGGAAAGTTCGTACGAGATGTTGTTCAATCTGCACTTTCCCATTTTCTTTTCGGCAAACCATCTTTCAAACAAAGCGAGCTTCACTATGCCCAATATGCCTTCAAGGGGTACTTATGTCCGAGTTTAAATTTTAAGGGTTTTTAAGAATTTTTTTTTAGGGGGGGGGGAATGAAATACAATCTTCTTATGATTATTATGTGTTACATATTATTTAGCTATTGAGTAATACAAAAAAAAGTTTTTTTATAATCATCCGAGCCCAGGGATAAAATGTAGTTTCGAAAAAAATGCTTTTAAGGGTACGCTCTTCTCTATTATTTGTTGTACCTTTAAATTGACTTAGTGTTTCGGTCTAAAATTTTCACAGTATATTCTCAACTTATGTCATTAAACTTTGAAAATATGAAAAAGAAAAAAATTTTTGAAGAGCGAACATGGGACTACCCCCTTCAAAGCTCCACATGGTCAACGAGAGAGCATGGGCATTTGAAAGCAATTTTCCCTTGCGGTGTTACGCTTCAAAGTGGAATGGAAATGCTTTGTAGCCAGAAGCACGCGCCGAGCTACGCAGTACTTCCGTTCTGGTCTAGAGAGTAGTTTACCCTAATATGCGACCACTTTCTCTTGACCATCGTAAACTTGGGAGTTCGCAGCTCGGACCCCAACATTGCTAGCGTCTGCGGCTACGATGAATAGTTTTCGGGGTGTGGGGTTACACAAGATAGGGGAACTGCACAGCTACCGCTTGTGATCTTGAAATGCTTTGTCACACTTTCCGGACCACCTAAACTGTCTGCCTTTTACCGTAAGTTGGTGCAGACTCTTCACAATACCGGCAAAATCCTTTACGAACCTCCTGTACTACGTGGAAAGCCCCAAAAAGCTTCTCAGTTGGTGTTTATCTTTGTGGGCAGGCCAACTTTTCATGGCTCTGATTTTATCAGGATCCGTTCTTACTCTTTCCGTTGATATAATGTGACCCAGATATTTCACTTCCGGACGAAAAAAGGCATTTTTTCCATTTCTAGCAGAATGAAAAATGTATGGAATGGCGGATGGTACATATTCTTCTCGAAATAAGTCTTTGGAGTATAAATAACAGCATCCTCAAGATCTGCAAGTGAGTTCATCAATTGAATTTAAAATGTGAATTAAGACAGTACTTGCTGAAGCTCTTGCCTTTGTTCTGGCGATGGAATCAGCCAATCAGGCTTCCAAAGGAATACATTTCCTCAGAGAGGTGGCACCTGTTATAGCTTGCGAAAACCTACGGGAAAAACAACTTGGCCGGAATAGCTTTCTTTCACGTTTTCCTGGTAGCTGACATATACGACGAAAAACTGAAAAACGGAAAAATTGAGATACCAGTGATATATGGAAAAGCAATTACTACAGTCTAAAAAGTCTTAAAATTCTAAAGCCTTCGTCGGAAACAATTGTTTGGACAAAACTGGAAGCTGGTCCTGGTAGCTACTGATTCTATTTAATGGAGCCAATATACATGAGAGACTTCATAATGGGAAAGACCTTAGTAAAACCAAAGAACAACATTGTTCCAGAAAGGATTCTAAGTCCAAAGACGTTCAGTACAAAGGTGAAAAAGGGCGAAATAAGGGGAAAATATGTACCTGCTGAGGTACCTCTGACATATTTGCTACACAAGACGGAGAATATGGACGTACGCAACTTGTTCAACACCGCATGACACCGAAGATGTAGCACCAATCTGTCAACCTGCAAGGCGACTTCTATTGGCAGAACAAACAGAAACTGTCGAAATGGTGTCGAAGATGAAAGTTGAGGGACTGATTGAAGTATCGAAGTGTCCGTGGTCATCTCCACGGCAGCACGAGGTTTAATGTAGACTACCGACATCTCAACAATGTAACTAAAAAGACAGCTACCCACTTTGATAATCGATGACGATATGATTGTTTTCAACTCTTGGCTTGAAGAGCGGATAGTGGCAGGTAGAGATAGATACTATAAAAATAGAGATACGGCTTTCACCAAAGGAAGCGATTTTTGGCAGTCTACAGTGATGCCGTTCGAGTGACTAGTGGAACGAACATTTCAAAAACTTACGTGGAAGACTTGCCTAGTGTACCTGAACGACGTTTTTGTCATAGAAATGACATTCGACAAGCACCGAGAAAACTTAAAAGAAGTGTTTGGGATGCTGTAAAGTGCTTATTTGAAGCTAATCCAGAAAAGTATGCCTTATTCCGTCCAGAAGTGAGATATCTGGATCACATTATATCAGAGGAAGGATTAAGGGCGTACACAGGTAAAATCGTACACTTAAGCAGCTTGCCTTACATGCTGCAGAAAACTATCCTCGAGCTTCTTCAGTTATAGAAAATGATTTTTACGTCGATGACGTGACTACTGCTGCTGACTCTATTGAAGATTTGATTTCGCTTCGAAATGAACTTGTTGGCGTGCTTAAATCTGCAGGCTTCAATCTTCGGAAGTGGACCACAAACTGCTGGCCTCTTTTATTATCCCTACCAGAAGATCAACGAGAGATATCTCCGGTTGAGTTTGAAGAATCTAGCATGGTAAAGGTTCTTGGGTTGCAGTGGTGTCCATCGAAGGATTGCTTTACCTATAAGGTAAATCTTCCCAACCATTTGATTTCTACAAAACGTCGAATACTTTCTGACGCCTCGCAGATATTTGACCCTTTGGGATTTGTCGCCCTAGTTATCGTCGCTATTAAAATTAGCTAAATTATTTTGGGATGATGAGCTTTCAGAAGCACTTGCACATCGTTGGACTACTATTCGGGAGGAACTTCACCTCGTTCAAACTATTTCTGTTCCTAGAGCCATATAAACTAACAAGCTCAAGCGTGAGCTACATGCCTTTTGCGACGCGTCATTGGATGCTTATGCAGCGGTCGTGTACTGTCCGAGTGTAAGCGTAACTGGAGAAATATCTATATCGTTGGTGGCAGCCAAGAGTAACGTCGCACCAATACAAGTCCTATCTCTTCCAAAACTTAAGATCTGCGGAGCTGTTCTTCATCTTTGCAGGCAAATGATCTCAAGGCATGGACAGACTCGTCAATCGTTCTCCATTGGCTTCAGTCTCCACACAAAAAATGGTCGGTTTTCGTTAGTAATAGGACAGCTAAAATCATATCATCAATCCCATTCAAATCATGGAATCATGTACGATCTCCTTGCAACGCAGCTTCTTGCAGCTTCTTGGGGAGCTTTACGACGTAATAAACCATCTATACTCCCTTCTGCACCCCACTTTGAAGGGTTGT
Organism: Volucella inanis; assembly: GCA_907269105.1. Taxonomy (NCBI): domain Eukaryota; kingdom Metazoa; phylum Arthropoda; class Insecta; order Diptera; family Syrphidae; genus Volucella; species Volucella inanis. The sequence goes on from OU026158.1 coordinate 11,347,152, forward strand.
GGAAGGCGTTTGTAAAATCTGTTAAAATGCACCTTAAAAGCGTAATCGGTGAAAATAGACTTACATACGAGGAGATGTATACGCTATTGACAAAAATCGAATGTATTCTCAATTCGCGCCCTATGTGGCAAGCATCTGACTAAGAACCCACAGCATTATCTCCTTTTAATTTTATGATGTGAGAGTCTTACTCTGCAGTCCCATATCCAGATCTTTCAAACATAAACATTTCAAAAAGCACTAACAGGTATCTTTTACAGATTTTGATGCAAGGCTTCTGGAAGCGGTGGCACCAGGAGTATCTGACGTCTCTTCAAATGGCAAAAACATCAGAGTAACGTCCAGATAGATGACATTGTTTTGCTCAAGGAACCAAAGGAAATGGATTCTTGGGCGTATTTTCAACATTTATCCGGGAAAAGATAACAAATGCCGAGTCGTCACTGTGCATACTCAGTTTGGGGACTACACGCGACCAATTGTGAAAATTGCCCCACTGCCTATATCTGAAAGACCGGAGTCTTCCATGGGGGGCTGAATAAAAACGCGAAACATACCCTGTCAATTATTCCTTACTCTATCATTGTACTCGCTCTCTAATTTTTGCTACCTAGTTATTCCTTACTACAAAATGCTAACGTAACTTTTTGCTAGTTTTTATGTTTGCTTTGTACTCATTTTTTCAATCGCTCACTTTGCTTACAAAAAGTAGAAGATCTTTCTTTTTCAATTGGACCACTACCCAGAGCACATCAGAGAAATAATTTGTAATATAAATTAAATAATTAATTAAACATTACCCTAGATACATTTATATAAATCATATTAACATTATAAATTAAATAAAAAAATAAAAAAACACGTATTTAACACATTATACAAACAATTAATAGATACTTTTTACACAACATTTAAACAAAAATATCATTTAAAACACAAATCCATACAGCCAACTTACACAATTCAAAGTCGTACACATTCACCATTTCCGGAGTCGTCACCTCAATTGATTGACCACTACGATTCTCGTCTTGGCAGTTCGTACGGCCTCGTTTAAACTCAGCAACCCAAAATTTTACTATTGTAAAAGAAGGAGCAGACTCACCCAGAGTAGAATCCATCCAAACGATGACCAATTAAAATATTTTTGTTTATTTAACAAAAAATTGTTTGTATTACCTAAATTATATATTTTTCATTTTCCACAAAAAAAAAAAAAAAAACAATAGTTAAAAACCCTCAAAACTGAACCTCGGACATGAGATTACCCCCTGAAGCCATATTAGGTACAGTGAGACTCACTTTGTGTGAAAGATGGTTTGCTGAAGGGAAAATGAGAAAGTTGCAGATGGAACAACATTTCGTATTATGCACTTTACCGTGTTCGTAATTCACACTTAAAATTCAACTGATTAACTAACTTGCATATCTTGGGGATGCTGATATTTATACTCCGATGACATATTTCGAGAACAATCTGTGCCTTCCAGCCAAGTAATAAGTTCCAAGAAAGAACTTTAAATTCAACTGCTGAACTGATGTGCATACTTTGGGGAAGCTGATATTTATACTCGAATGACATATTTCGAGAGCAATTTGCACCACCCCCATACATTTTCCAATTTGCTAGAAAATTCGACTCTACTCTCCACTCAAAAATGGTTGATGGTTCTGCTAGCGTTTGAGTCAACGTTGAATATTTTTCCGGGCTTGAGCTACCTCAAGATGGGGGCATTGCACAGCAGCGATTTAAGTTCTTGAAATGCTTTCTCACAATCTGCAGACCACCTGAACTGTCCGGCTTTTTCAGATAATTGATGCAGGCTCTTAGCAATACCAGCAAAGTCTTTTACGAACCTCCTGTAGTACGTTGCAAGTCCCAAATACCAACTGATGTTGGTTTTCTCACAATCCGTAGGACTTATTTCTATCTGCCAGTATCCGCTCTTTAAGTCAAGAGTTGAAAACTATTTCGCTCCAGGAAGTCTATCCAAAGTTTCATCGATTCTCAGAAGTGGGTAGCTGCCTTTTTTAGTTACATCGTTGAGACGTCGGTAGTCTACACAAAACCTCGTGCTGCCTTCTTTCTTTTTCACGAGGATCACTGAAGGTGGCCATGGACTCTGCCATTCTTCAATCAATCCCTCAACTTTCATCTTCGACGCCATTTAGGACACTTTTGTTTTTTTAGGCAATGGAAGACGCTTTGCTGATTGACGGATTGGTCGGGCGTCCCATGTTGCATACGTCTATATTCTCCGTCCTGTGTAGCAAATATATCAGCGTACTCTCCCAATAGTTTCTCTGCCAGGATTCGCTGCTCTTGATCCAGATTACAGAAGCTGAGAATTTTGTTCTTGATTTTTTATTTCGAAGTGTTGCGACCGGTGTTGCACGATTTGTTTTCATTGTGGTGGATATGGCTTCAACTGGTTCACATTTCTTCACTATTTCCCACTTTTTCACTTTTAAACTGAACGTCTTTGCATTTAGAATCCATATAGGGACCATGTTGCTCTTTGGTTCCACTAAGGTCTTTTCCACCATGAAGTCTCTCCTATTTGTTGGCTCCATCAAATAAAATCGGTGGCTACCAGGACCAGCCTCCACTTTTGCCCAAACAATTGCTTCCGACGAAGACACTAGAATCTGATTTCTTTAGATAACAACTTTTAAGACTGAAGTTTCCGTATATCATTTGTATTTCCATGTTTCCGTATTTCAGGGCTATTCCGGCCAAGTGGATTTTTAAACGGACTTCACCATATACCTTAACTGGTTCTCCTGTAGCTATTCTCAAGCTGTAACTGCTAGTTTTATGCAACCACGATTTTTGCAGCAGATCCCTCCTGATGATTGAGGCAGCTGTTCCGCTGTTCTACTTTTACTTTTACTAGAAAGCTTTCGTTGCATCGTTTTGCTAGCGAGATTTGGATGATGATCCTGGGGCCGTCGATTCCTGCTACCAACTTCTTTCCCACGTAGTTGGTGCTTAAGCATTTCCCGACTGATGGCTTCGGGAAGATTGACCGGCTTCTTGATAGGCGTTTCTGCCGGTTTCTTTCTCTATTTGCTTGTTCCAACAGTGAGGGTAGTTCTTTACACTACCTTTGAAAATGTCCTATTTTATTGAATTTAATTCAATTAAATTTTTATTTATTCTAATAGATTGACGTTTATAATGTATTATCTGCAAAGGCAGAGGGATTATATTGAGTTCAAAAAACAATTCATTATACAAACTTAAAAACATTTATACATTTTATACATTTGAATTCAAAAATATTTTCTTAACATTTTTTTAAAAAAAATTTGTTTCGGACGATTGTTTAAACTAGTTTTAAGCTCGTTAAATATTGCCGGAACAGCATTCTTTCTACGTCCATATTGGGACAAAAAACTTGTTTTGTTGTCGTCTACGTGTGTTAACTGCTTGTTGGGTTGGTAGCTTATAGGTGTTATCATCCTTCAAAATTGATAGTATGTCCATCTTATACAATTGTTCTATTGTCAAGAATTGTCTTAAGTCATTACTATGATGTCGTTCTAACTTCTTAACTATTTTTTGTATACTGCCGTGCAATGATAGCTCCAATTAAAATTGTAATCTACGGTGACTCCTAAATCGTGAGGTTTGAACTATAATGTAAAATAAAATACATTAATTTGAAAGTGAACTTACAGCTTTTAGTATCGGTGAAAAGAACAATTCATGGTATTTCCTTTTTGAAAATGATATCATTTAAATTTTGCCCACGACTACGTTTGAGGTGGTTCATTCGGAAGGTCCAATTTTAGGCGACTTGTTCGGGCATAGCGACTGGTATCTCGCGGATAGCACGAATAATGTTGGCTTCCAAAGCGTCAAACGTAGCTGGCTTATTTTTAAAGACCTTAGACTTTACATATATCCAGAGAAAATAGTCCAAAGATGTAATATCGCACGTGATATCAAAACGTGAAATTAAGTGCTCACCAAAATGATTTCTCAACAAGTCTATTTTTTCACGCGCTGTATGGCTCGTAGCGTCGTCTTGTTGAAACCAGAGTTCACCGACACCATGCGCTTTAATTTCAGGAAGCACATAATCTGTTAACATAGCGCGATAACGGTAACCCTTGACGGTAACATTCTGATTTGCCTCATTTTTGAAGAAATATGGACCAACGATTCCACCAGCCCATAAACCACACCATACCGTTGTTTTTAATGGATATAATGATAGCTTTTGGTACTTTTCCGGTTGCTCATCAACCCAAATATGGCACTTTTGCTTATTAAGGTATCCATTAAGCCAGAAATGGGCTTCATCACTGAAAAAACACCGATAAAACACCGGATTTTCATTAAGTTTTTCCAGAGCCCATTCACTGAAAATATGACGCAAATTCAAGTCCTCTAGCTTGAATTCTTGCAATTTAGAATTTGTACGCTTTTATGCTTAGATCCTCACGTAAAATACGCCAAGTTGTCGAATACGCCAAGCCAAGCTGCTGAAAACGACGACGAATCGATTCGCCATGGTCTTCGCGTACACTCTCAGCTACAGCTGCTTAGTCTCTTCACTACGTACTGGATGTGGTCTAACCGGTCGAGTATCATCCGCTAATGTAAACTGGGACTCAAATTTGTGAATAAGTTCCTCGAAACGCACGAAAAATATTTCTCACAGAACGCTGATTTTTGTAATACAGTGGTGTGATTCTTTCTACGATGATTTGCCAGACGATACCGAACAAAAATGATAGAGTACAATAGTATCTGTCACGTGTGATCTGTCAAAAAAGCCTTTTGAAAATCAAACCTTACGATGAATCACCTCTTATATAGATACATTATCCAGGATCGTCGAGTAGTTGTCATCAGCTCGAAGAAGTTGATGACTGTTAACCTTATGAAGGCAATCATAGCCATGCATTCTTATTAAGATTTTGTGTGCGAAGTACGTATGTGCATTACATTAGTTTTTTTGCATTAATGAGTAGGCCGTTGTCGTGACACCATGTTGGACTGTATCAAGCTCCTTCTGTATGATTTTTTCAGCTGCTTCAACGTCCTTGTGATGAACGATAATTGCCGTGTCGTCTGAGTATGCGTAAACTGTGCTTTTGTTAAGAGCTGCAAACATATCGTTCATGTATATAATAAAATTAACGGTCCTAATTTGAATCCTTTTGGAACTCCATATTTTGGAGATTCTTTCTTAAAATCGATAAAAAGTACTATGGTGCGTTGTTTCTTTTCTTGATTTTGATTTATTTGGTTTGAAAAATCACCGATCGAACTAATTTTTTGACAATATATTATACTTTTCTAAATATTCAATAAGTTTATTGAATACCACATCTTCGAGGACTTTATCCGTTACCGATAGAACGGTCTAATGATGGATATTTTAGATCTTTCGGGGACCTTTGATTGTTACAGACTCAAGTTTATAAGTTTTTCTAAAACCGGAGGCAGAACCTGAACATTATTTCTTAAGTCCTTTGTTCGTATACCATCTTCACCTGCTGATTTGTTAGCTTTAAGTAATTTAAGAATTTTTTGTACTTCTTCAGTACCAACTTCATTCATAGACATTGATCGTTAAACACTGCTAGATGGACCCGACTAAGATTTATGTACTCATTTATGGGTAGTATTTATTATATCTAAAGAAAATTTTTGTGCAAAATGATTTGCCAAATTGTCAAACTCCTTTGTGGCAAACTTTCTAGCCAACAGATCATCCAGACTTGTGAGTTTTTTTTACTAATTATTGAATTTATGAATGAATTTATGGCTATCCAATTATGCTCATTAGAATTTTTTTGTTTTTTCTTATGTATGTCTTTGATTTTACCATTCTTTCAAAACATTCTCTAAAGATTTTGTACAAATCGTTTACGACTGTTAGATCAATCAACTGTTGCCAGTTAAATTGTTAAATTTGTCGTGACAACTAACAACTAATAATATACCTGAACATTTCTGGAGCGTTTCTTTCTTTTTCCTCATTAGACGTTATAGTCGCGCAGTATACACCAAAGTGGTCAAAGCAATTTAATTTTACTACTGCTGATATAATATTCATGCACTTAGTGCGAATTAAGCAGTGGTCAATTAATGTTTTTGTGTTTAGGGATAAGTCGACAGGCGTTACCGATTTAATTATGTTTATAATACCTCTTGATACTATCAATGAAAGGTATTTGCTCACATAAGGATAATATACATCATTCGTTGACATCGCCAATTATTACCAATGTTTTATCTATTATCCTAATGTTTTGTCCTAATTCTTCTATTAATTCATTTACATTAAGTCTACGCGATCTGTATATAGCAAAAAATGTACCTTCAGTGTGTCTTATTTGAATGGTTATTGTAACATATTCACAATACACTAATTCATACTTATTTCTGTGTGTCCTATATCAACTTTTATAAAAATCACTAAGCCGCCACCTTCTACATCAGTTCTATTATGGGCTAATGGTTTATGAAATCCAGTAATTATATAAAATGAGTTTTTAATTTTTTTAATATTTGCTTCAGACAGCACTATTATTAAAAATAATAAGAAATTTCCGTAATAAAATCCTTCATTTCTTTAAGGCATTCTAAATGTTTAAATTTAATTTTTTCGAGTTCTATTTCTTCGTTTAATTTATCTATTGTATTTATTAATTTTTTTGTCGCGACTGTAGTCCATACAAAAATTGTTGTTTACATTTTTCAACATCACAGTTTAATTGATTTTTACAACATTGTCTAAATCATTTTTCTTCGCTAGAACTTTTTTGTGTCTCATTCACACATATTTCCAGTAAACTGTTATTGCTTTCGTTTTTGGTTAACGAGAGTAATTTTTGAAGTTTGCTGATAACTCATTATTAATGTATGTGTTTTGCTCTGAGTACACAGGGTTTGTCTATCTATTTATAGTTTTATGTATTTCTTCGTGCATTATTGTTCTCTTGGTTTTCGCCTATTCTATCAGCGCAACTTTTGTTGGCTTTCTTGTAAGGCAAACCGAGAGATTTTTTAATTCTCTATTTTTTCTATCTGTGAACGTAGAGATTACCTCGGTGTCGTTTTCATTACTTTCCAGATTTAAGATTTTGCCTATTGCAATTACAATGTCGTGTGCGTTCTCGTTAGGTTTCATTGGAACGCATTTAATTTCCATATTTTTGTCAAGTTGCTTCTGTTCAAGTGTGTTTATTTTTGCTTGTAAAATATTTATCAATAAATCTTTTTGTTCGCTTTGTTTCTTGTATTCTTTGATTTCGTTCAATAGACTTTGTATTAATTTTGAGTTTTTTGTTAGAACGGAATTTAGATATTTTGCGCTTGTGAATTCCACTGCTTTCGTAAATTCATCCAGCATTACTTCGATTTCCTTTATCTCCGTATGTGTTTCCTTTGGTAGATCAATAAAGTTGCGGTGGTAGAACCTTTATTTTTCGGAGAATCGGCCGATGTTTCTGCTTGTATTGTCGGTAGTGGTTTCTCTTTTCCACTGCAGACAGTGCAGTGCATGTTTTCTTCGAGGCTGCAAACAATTTTCTCCATGTATTGTAGGAAACAGAGGAGCTTTCATAGTGGTAGCACTCCTTACATTTCCCGCAGGTTACAAATTCACCATCCATGGTTGAATCTCGTTCCTCGGCCGAATTCTTACGCAGGAGCATTAAACAGAAGCTACTTCCCTGACGAAATCTGTTCCTTTGAAGCCTGATTGGCTTCCATCGCCAGAGCTAAGGCAAGTGTTTCAGATAGGTTCTTTTCCCGGCCATCCTTATTTCATAATCATAATATTACATAATCTTTATGCTTTTGGATGTCTATTAATTGCAACAATTCTGCTGCTGGGCCGTGCAAGGCTATTGTTGGAGCAAAGCACTTCTTCTCATTGTCCCAGTCGTTCTCACAGACAGCCATTTCAAACTATTTCTTATATAAGTAGACCATAAGGTCTGACCATCGAATAAAGGAGGCTTCCACTCTTGAAGCACCAAGTCAGTTTTTCCTCCACTGGCGCTGAGGTTTCTCTTGTTTAACTCGGATTTGAGTTGGACGAGGGTCAACTGCAATAATTGTCCATCCATTATAGCTTTTTTCAGAAATCACAAAACACTTTTTTGTTACACACAATAAGTCCTATCTCACTTCTGACACCAATGTAATATGTTTGTGTGGGTACAAATGATAGAACTTATTACTTTCAGCACAATCTCTATTCAATCCAATTACCATAGAATTCACAATTTAATCGCTTATCTTAACCTTTTCAGTTTTACTTACCATATCTTTTGCTTAAATTAGTTAATCGCTGTCTTAATTCACACTTTAGATCCAAATGATGAACTTTTGAGAAGAATCTGCGCCATCCAGCATTCCATACATTTTCCAATTTTCTAGAAAGTTCGTTTCTACTCTCCACTCAATAATGGTTGAAACTTCTGTTATCGAGATCTTTTCCTGTGGAAACATAGATGACGGTGTTCACATTCAAATGGATACCACAATATTTTAATATCGGATTCTTGTCGAAATATGTCATTGAAGTATAAATATCAGCATTCCCGAGATATATAGTACAAGTCAGTTCATCAGTTGAATTTAAAATGTGAATTTAACAGTGATTGAGTGGTTTAAGTAAAAGATAAAGAAAAGTAAAAAGTTTGAAATAAGCGAATAAATTCTGAATTCTTATTTGATTGAATAAAGCGATTTAATAGAAAAAGAATAAGTATTGTTAAATGAACCGCAAGGTCAAACGAAGGTCACTTTTGATTTTTTTTAATGGATATAATAATAGCTTTTGGTACTTTTCCGGTTGCTCATCAACCCATATATGGCACTTTTGCTTATTAACGTATCCATTAAGCCAGAAATGGGCTTCATCACTGAAAAAACACCGATAAAACACCGGATTTTCATTAAGTTTTTCCAGAGCCCATCCACTGAAAATATGACGCAAATTCAAGTCCTCTAGCTTAATTTCTTGCAATTTAGAATTTGTACGCTTTTATGCTTAGATCCTCACGTAAAATACGCCAAGTTTTCGAATACGCCAAGCCAAGCTGCTGAGAACGACGACGAATCGATTCGCCATGGTCTTCGCGTACACTCTCAGCTACAGCTGCTTAGTCTCTTCACTACGTACTGGATGTGGTCTAACCGGTCGAGTATCATCCGCTAATGTAAACTGGGACTCAAATTTGTAAATAAGTTCCTCGAAACGCACGAAAAATATTTCTCACAGAACGCTGGTTTTTGTAATACAGTGGTGTGAGTCTTTCTACGATGATTTGCCAAACGAAACCGAACAAAAATGATAGAGTACAATAGTTTGAAAGGAGTCACGTGTGATCTGTCAAAAAAGCCTTTTGAAAATCAAACCTCACGATGAATCACCTCTTATATAGATACATTATCCAGGATCGTCGAGTAGTTGTCATCAGCTCGAAGAAGTTGATGACTGTTAACCTTATGAAGGCAATCATAGCCATGCATTCTTATTAAGATTTTGTGTGCGAAGTACGTATGTGCATTACATTAGTTTTTTTGCATTAATGATTAGGCCGTTGTCGTGACACCATGTTGGACTGTATCAAGCTCCTTCTGTATGATTTTTTCAGCTGCTTCAACGTCCTTGTGATGAACGATAATTGCCGTGTCGTCTGAGTATGCGTAAACTGTGCTTTTGTTAAGAGCTGCAAACATATCGTTCATGTATATAATAAAATTAACGGTCCTAATTTGAATCCTTTTGGAACTCCATATTTTGGAGATTCTTTCTTAAAATCGATAAAAAGTACTATGGTGCGTTGTTTCTTTTCTTGATTTTGATTTATTTGGTTTGAAAAATCACCGATCGAACTAATTTTTTGACAATATATTATACTTTTCTAAATATTCAATAAGTTTATTGAATACCACATCTTCGAGGACTTTATCCGTTACCGATAGAATTGAAATCGGACGATAGTTATATCGATAAATCGGTCTAATGATGGATATTTTAGATCTTTCGGGGACCTTTGATTGTTACAGACTCAAGTTTATAAGTTTTTCTAAAACCGGAGGCAGAACCTGAACATTATTTCTTAAGTCCTTTGTTCGTATACCATCTTCACCTGCTGATTTGTTAGCTTTAAGTAATTTAAGAATTTTTTGTACTTCTTCAGTACCAACTTCATTCATAGACATTGATCGTTAAACACTGCTAGATGGACCCGACTAAGATTTATGTACTCATTTATGGGTAGTATTTATTATATCTAAAGAAAATTTTTGTGCAAAATGATTTGCCAAATTGTCAAACTCGTTTGTGGCAAACTTTCTAGCCAACAGATCATCCAGACTTGTGAGTTTTTTTACCAATTATTGAATTGATGATCTTTCATGTCTCCTTTGGATTTTGTTTTTTTTTTTTTTGCATTTAAGAACTAGTGCTTGAAATAATTCATTTTACTACTATGTATCTTTTTATTGAGGTGGTCGCATAACGCTTTATATTCTTTTTCATAATCTTGGTTTCTTCTATTGTTTTTATGTCTTCCATATAAACGATCTCTTTCAAGACACGCATTTCTTATATTTATGGCTATCCAATTATGCTCATTAGAATTTTTTTGTTTTTTCTTATGTATGTCTTTGATTTTACCATTCTTTCAAAACATTCTCTAAAGATTTTGTACAAATCGTTTACGACTGTTAGATCAACTGTTGCCAGTTAAATTGTTAAATTTGTCGTGACAACTAACAACTAATAATATACCTGAACATTTCTGGAGCGTTTCTTTCTTTTTCCTCATTAGACGTTATAGTCGCGCAGTATACACCAAAATGGTCAAAGCAATTTAATTTTACTACTGCTGATATAATATTCATGTACTTAGTGCGAATTAAGCAGTGGTCAATTAATGTTTTTGTGTTTAGGGATAAGTCGACAGGCGTTACCGATTTAATTATGTTTATAATACCTCTTGATACTATCAATGAAAGGTATTTGCTCACATAAGGATAATATACATCATTCGTTGACATCGCCAATTATTACCAATGTTTTATCTATTATCCTAATGTTTTGTCCTAATTCTTCTATTAATTCATTTACATTAAGTCTACGCGATCTGTATATAGCAAAAAATGTACCTTCAGTGTGTCTTATTTGAATGGTTATTGTAACATATTCACAATACACTAATTCATACTTATTTCTGTGTGTCCTATATCAACTTTTATAAAAATCATTAAGCCGCCACCTTCTACATCAGTTCTATTATGGGCTAATGGTTTATGAAATCCAGTAATTATATAAAATGAGTTCTTAATTTTTTTAATATTTGCTTCAGACAGCACTATTATTAAAAATAATAAGAAATTTCCGTAATAAAATCCTTCATTTCTTTAAGGCATTCTAAATGTTTAAATTTAATTTTTTCGAATTCTATTTCTTCGTTTAATTTATCTATTGTATTTGTTAATTTTTTTGTCGCGACTGTAGTCCAAACAAAAATTGTTGTTTACATTTTTCAACATCACAGTTTAATTGATTTTTACAACATTGTCTAAATCATTTTTCTTCGCTAGAACTTTTTTGTGTCTCATTCACACATATTTCCAGTAAACTGTTATTGCTTTCGTTTTTGGTTAACGAGAGTAATTTTTGAAGTTTGCTGATAACTCATTATTAATGTATGTGTTTTGCTCTGAGTACACAGGGTTTGTCTATCTATTTATAGTTTTATGTATTTCTTCGTGCGTTAATGTTCTCTTGGTTTTCGCCTATTCTATCAGCGCAACTTTTGTTAGCTTTCTTGTAAGGCAAACCGAGAGATTTTTTAATTCTCTATTTTTTCTATCTGTGAACGTAGAGATTACCTCGGTGTCGTTTTCATTACTTTCCAGATTTAAGATTTTGCCTATTGCAATTACAATGTCGTGTGCGTTCTCGTTAGGTTTCATTGGAACGCATTTAATTTCCATATTTTTGTCAAGTTGCTTCTGTTCAAGTGTGTTTATTTTTGCTTGTAAAATATTTATCAATAAATCTTTTTGTTCGCTTTGTTTCTTGTATTCTTTGATTTCGTTCAATAAACTTTGTATTAATTTTGAGTTTTTTGTTAGAACGGAATTTAGATCGTGATATTTTGCGCTTGTGAATTCCACTGCTTTCGTAAATTCATCCAGCATTACTTCGATTTCCTTTATCTCCGTATGTGTTTCCTTTGGTAGATCAATAAAGTTGCGGTGGTAGAACCTTTATTTTTCGGAGAATCGGCCGATGTTTCTGCTTGTATTGTCGGTAGTGGTTTCTCTTTTCCACTGCAGACAGTGCAGTGCATGTTTTCTTCGAGTCTGCAAACAATTTTCTCCATGTATTGTAGGAAACAGAGGAGCTTTCATAGTGGTAGCACTCCTTACATTTCCCGCAGGTTACAAATTCACCATCCATGGTTGAATCTCGTTCCTCGGCCGAATTCTTACGCAGGAGCATTAAACAGAAGCTACTTCCCTGACGAAATCTGTTCCTTTGAAGCCTGATTGGCTTCCATCGCCAGAGCTAAGGCAAGTGTTTCAGATAGGTTCTTTTCCCGGCCATCCTTATTTCAGACTGTAGCTTCGAAACTGCAATTCTTCTGATGAATGTGTCCTTTGCCGTTTCGTCGATAATTTCCTGGCCAGGTGTGGGGTATGGCAAATGTGCCAGTCTACTCACGTCTGCTTGGAGCTGCTGCAGTATTTCTCCTCGTTGCTGCATTCGTCTTTGCAATTGGACCTTGAAAGCCTCCTGCATGTGGATATCCCCAAACTGTTTCTCGATAGCCTGTACTAACGCCACATAATCTTTATGCTTTTGGATGTCTATTAATTGCAACAATTCTGCTGCTGGGCCGTGCAAGGCTATTGTTGGAGAAAAGCACTTCTTCTCACTGTCCCAGTCGTTCTCACAGACAGCCATTTCAAACTGTTTGTTATATAAGTAGACCATAAGGTCTGACCATCGAATAAAGGAGGCTTCCACTCTTGAAGCACCAAGTCAGTTTTTCCTCCACTGGCGCTGAGGTTTCTCTTGTTCAACTCGGATTTGAGTTGGACGAGGGTCAACTGCAATAATTGTCCATCCATTATAGCTTTTTTCAGAAATCACAAAACACTTTTTTGTTACACACAATAAGTCCTATCTCACTTCTGACACCAACGTAATATGTTTGTGTGGGTACAAATGATAGAACTTATTACTTTCAGCACAATCTCTATTCAATCCAATTACCATAGAATTCACAATTTAATCGCTTATCTTAACCTTTTCAGTTTTACTTACCATATCTTTTGCTTAAATTAGTTAATCGCTGTCTTAATTCACACTTTAGATCCAAATGATGAACTTTTGAGAAGAATCTGCGCCATCCAGCATTCCATACATTTTCCAATTTTCTAGAAAGTTCGTTTCTACTCTCCACTCAATAATGGTTGAAACTTCTGCTATCGAGATCTTTTCCTGTGGAAACATAGATGACGGTGTTCACATTCAAATGGATACCACAATATTTTAATATCAGATTCTTGTCGAAATATGTCATTGAAGTATAAATATCAGCATTCCCGAGATATATAGTAAAAGTCAGTTCATCAGTTGAATTTAAAATGTGGATTTAACAGTGATTAAGTGGTTTAAGTAAAAGATAAAGAAAAGTAAAAAGTTTGAAATAAGCGAATAAATTCTGAATTCTTATTTGATTGAATAAAGCGATTTAATAGAAAAAGAATAAGTATTGTTAAATGAACCGCAAGGTCAAACGAAGGTCACTTTTGATTTTTTTTAATGGGAACCCCAATTTTTTTCGACAGATTCGTAATCTGCGTGAAAAATTACAATTCTTTTACATGAAACACTTTTTTTCAAAAATGCGTTCTTTTCCCGTCAGAGGGCGCCATGAAACTTAAGAAACCAAAATTACTCGAAAAGTACGAAATATCGCGAATGACCACGAGTTTGACCTTGAAAACCATTTTCAAGGTCAAACGAAGGTCACTTTTGATTTTTCAAATGATAGTTCCTGATTTTCATTGATCAGTCGTATTGCTCGTAGGCTTGTCATTTGCTTTTACATACTGCGCTTAGCATAACCCAGAAGCAACGACGTGGACGTAGCAGTATTTTGTTTTCTTCGGGGTGATTAATAAGAGTGGGTCCCCTTGCCTCCCACTGTTGAATCATTGAATTCTTCCCATTTCGACGTTTATTTCCCGAGACTATTTCAACAAATGCTCGAAAATGTGACCATTCACTTCAATACACTTGTCTATCCGCGCTCTAAATGAACCAACAGAACTGAGAGGTATTTCTGGCGTAATCTTCCGGCAAGCTTCAGTTATTCGTCTTTTCATGTCCTCACGTGTTGTTGGCTTTTTTCTGTAAACCTCACTTTTTAAGTAGCCCCACAAGAAGAAATCAAGTGATTAACATTCCAAGGGCGCTGGCGTTCAACTTGTTGCAACCAAAAAGGGTTTTCGGTAGCTCAGTAATGCATATTATGTCGACTGACCGTACCGTGATTGGTGAAAGTCGACTCATCAGAGAATAACACCTTGGCGAAGAAAATGGGGTCTCGTTAAAATGCATGGACAAAATGCATTGAAACATGATAAGGATGGTATTTATGCCGATGTAATATCTTACAAACAGTCGCTTGAGAAATTCCTTAAACAGCCACCCTATCTGATTGATTCCTTTTTTTTTGGTTGCACACTTCCTTCTCCAGTGAATTGTTGGATGACCCGATAAAAGGAAGCGCGCGATCGTATCTGGTCGTATCTGGTCTTTACGTTGGGCGTAAAGAGCAACAGCACCATCGATGTTTCTTCCACTTTCTCCATAAATCAATATAATTTCAATTTTCTCTTGAATTGAAATAGCCTGCATTATTAATCTGGAAAACATTACTGTTAAACAAATATCGAACTTCTAAATGAAGTACAGTTCCGTTCAAGTAAAAAAAAGGGCAGAGTGCACATCATACACTCTCAGATAAGTTTAGGACAATTTGTCTTTATCTGAAATTTCTTTGAGTTTTAACTTCACTCGAGGCAATAATGACTTCCTCAAAACAAATCTCGACCTTCTAACACCCTTACAACGTTGGAAACCGATTAATGATTTAGACGTGCCAGTACAGTGGTATCTATCACTGAATGAATAAGACCTTTGAGAGAAAGTGGTGTGACCCATTGAGGAATACGGCTGAGCAATGAAAATCAGGAATTTTATGTCGCCATCTTATGTTCCCTTTAGAACCTTGTAACTTTTGTCTGAAACATTTTTCGCGATATTTCGTACTGTTCGAGTAATTTTGATGTCTTAAGTTTTATGGCGCCCTCTGACGGGAAAAGAACGCATTTTAGAAAAAGTGTTTCATATAAAAGAATTGTAATTTTTTACGCAGATTACGAATCTGAGGCGTTCCCATTAAAAAATCAAAAGTGACCTTCGTTTGACCTTGAAAATGGGGCTCAAGGTCAAACTCGTATTCACCATCTTAAGTTCCCTTCAGAACCTTGTGACTTTTGTCTGAAACATTTTTCGCGATTACGAGTAATTTTCGAGTAATATGGATGTTTCAAGTTAAAAAAATCACCCTGTATATTATTATATTGTATTATTATACTCGTATATTATAATTATAGTTATTACAAAATAAAAAACATATTTATTATTTATATATTTTTTTATTTTATATTTTTTTATTAACCATTTTATTAATTCAGTTGGTTTATCAGAAACAAATAAAAAATATCTAAAAAGTTAAAAATAAATAAAAAAGGCATTAAATATTTAAAAATTATAAATATAATAATAATAAATACGAATCAAAACGAAATGGAATAAACACATGCGATTTTAAACTGTTTTAAAAATTAACGTAAAACTATATCACTTCCTTAGAACTTTTATTCGCTTTAGATGCAGGTGAAGTAAAGTTTTATTAATGTTTAACATCGTTTTTTACTACATCCTTATAAGCATGTGCAGTTAAATATAAGAAAAGATCAATTTTTAAAATTTTTGATATTTTGTTGAATTTGCTCCTTCTGAACATTAATAGCAATAACTACGTATTTACATTAAATTAAGTTATGGACTATACACGTATTTTTTTAAGCAGTTAGCCACTTAGGTATGCATACATTTTTTTTACACCTAAACTGCTTTAACTTTACAAAAAATAAACATTTTGCGAGTTTAAAGCTTAAAATTGGAGTTAAAACGTTTTTTTTTTTTTTTTCAAAAATGGAGCAACAGCTATTTAAAATATTTACTGCATATAAAAGGAAATAGTCTATGAAAAATATTTTAAAGTAATAAAACCGATAGATTTCATTTTTGTTGATGCCGTAGTGTTAAGAAACGTAAAGTCATGTGAAAAAAATAGACTTTTTTTTAAAAAAAATTACATATCTTATGTACTAATTGGGAAAGATCTTTCTTTGTATATAAGGGGTGCTATAAGGTGTTTCAGGCTTATCCATTCTTTCCTGGACACCCTGTATAACAATACTTATTTGAAATAAACGTATAATAAAAAGATAATAGTTATAAATCATCAAAAAAAAGTTTATCTATCGCTGATATTACAGAATTTGCGGCACTCGAAAGGTTTTTTTTTTCCGGCGAGGGCTGGTGAAAATTTTCCATCAGACACTATGAGAATCGCAAGCGCGTGCGACAATACATGTTCCGCTTTTTTAACGCGGTTTCAACTTATCGTGCCAGGTCCAGAGGTTTAGCTCTTTGAAGACGGCGCAATTAATTTTGTTCGTCCAAAATTTCTAGGACTGTATTATTAATATGCCCGTTTAACCAGATCTTATGTTTTCTTGCGAAGTTTATTGCTTCATCTTCGACAAAAGTAACTCCAAGGTCACAATACAGGTCATTTTTTCTTAGAAACCACGATGCATGTAAAATTTTTTCTAGCACTTTATTTTTAAAAGTTTGTGAAATACTAATATTTATTTTCTTAGTTTTTTCCACACTGGTTTTAACACCTGCTTATAGAAAAGCAGCTTGTATTCTACGCTAAGCTTGGAATATTTATCAAGTAGCCATACATTTTTCTGTTTTAATTTCTAGTTCTTTTCGTTTCTTTTTTACGTGCGTCTTCCATTTGAGCGTTGAATCAAGTGTCATGCCTAAATATTTAGCCTCATTAGCCAACGGAATAAAGACCGAGTTTATGTGGATGGGTAGGTGATTTATTTTTCTTTATTATTTAGCTGTTGATTCTTCTATTGATTTTCCGACAGCTAAAATGGCAGTGCCGTCAGCAAAGGTGGCAAGAACAGTTCCCTCGACTTGAGGTATATCTCTTTTATATAAGAGATACAGGAGTGGACGAGCACTCCAATTTATCTTTAAACTGCGATACGTCATTTCCCTATCTATTTTAAAGATACTTAGTCAATATATTGCAAAGATTCGATGGCAAAATTTGCCGTAATTTTAGCTTTAAACATTCATGGCAAACCTTGTGAAAGGCTTGTGAGACGTCAAGAAACACACTTGAGCAAACCTTTTTCTCTTCCAGAGATTTTTCAATTATTCGGTAGCTCTATGCACCTGGTCAGTAGTTAAATGCTTAATCCGAAATCCAAACTGAAGGTTGGGTATAAGATTCTTGTCTTCAATAATTGGCATTAAATTTTTTACAGGATCGGATGGCGAGAAATCGATCTATACGGTTTTTTATCAATCGGGGGTTTACCTGGTTTTAGCAGCATAATTATTTCTGCCAGCTTCCATCGGCATGGAACGTATTCTAGCCGCGTGAATAATATTGTATGTAAAAGCTTAGTGAGTGTTTTTAAGGGCAGCATATTAATTCGGTTATCAGGTCGTATACGGGAGCTTTTTCGGTTTTAAGTTCATTATAATATTCCTTAATTCAGCAAAAGTTGCGTTTGATATTGCAAAGTTATCAGACACCCTTTCTGATGAACTAGTCTAGTGTACTAGTGTTTGCCCATCAAAGGGCTTAAAAGTTTCTTTATAAAGCGAGTAATTGGTTTCTCCTCCTGCCGTCAAGTTTTCGACATATGTATTTACTACACAATTTTTTGGTTTTTTAGAGTCTTCTTAAGCAGATTACATAGTTTATTATTTATTTTCCCTTACCATTTATTTTATCTCTGGTGGGTAGTTTATGCTATTTTTTTTTTTTTTTTTCTTATCTTCCTTCGCCCATTCGTTGTTGTAGAATTTAATTGGTGGCACTGGGGTTTTGAGAGTTTTGAAGCCTTTTAACGCTTTCCAAAGCGAGTAATTGGTTTCTCCTCCTGCCGTCAAGTTTTCGACATATGTATTTACTACATATGTTTATTATTTATTTTCCCTTACCATTTATTTTATCTCTGGTGGGTAGTTTATGCAATTTTATTTTTTTTTTTTTTTTTTTTTTTTTTTTTTTTTTTTTTTTTTTTTTTTTTTTTTATTGATGTGATGGGTTGTTCCACGAGCACATTGAACGATTTCCACGAAGGAGTCAACTTCGATTTGAA
This sequence comes from Volucella inanis, assembly GCA_907269105.1. Lineage (NCBI taxonomy): Eukaryota > Metazoa > Arthropoda > Insecta > Diptera > Syrphidae > Volucella > Volucella inanis. Next base: position 11,365,711 of record OU026158.1, read on the forward strand.
GTTCAAGTGACTGGTCGGAGGAAAGATCGAAGCTTTCATTAACTTTTATATAAATATTAGAAATTCTTTAAAAACGAAAAAATCGACAAGATCGCGTATTTTCATCGTATCGGGTTTCGGAAATAAAACAAACGTCAATATCATTGAAACTGAGGAATAACACTAATTCATTGAGTGTGTCTTAAGCGTCGTTAGCATTCCAAGTAAGTTATTTTAGTTTCCCTTTCTTTATTTTTTCGGGTAAGTTCGTTTTTTATTTAACCTATTTTCAATCTTTGTTAACTTATCGAAAATAAGTTCATTTACTTTGTTTTGCTTCTCAAGTCTCGCGAGTATAATAGAAAAATCTTTAAATGCAGAGTCTCATTTGTTTCTAATATTTTGTCGAGTCTTTGCTTTTTTCGGGGCACAGTTTTTGAAAGTTCGTTTTGCGCCTTGAGCAACTTATCTCTTCTGATTTGCAGCTCCTCGGAAATTAGCTACATATTTCCGCTTACAGTTAACACAGATTGCAGGGGTTTGTTTGCTTACAACACAATCCTTTGAGAGATAAGTTCCTGCGCATTTGACGCAACGCGGTCCTCTTTGGCAATACACATGCATGTGGTTAAGTCCCTGACAACGTTTGCACTACGGAATTAATTTTGTGTGTTTACCCAAAGGCTCAATTTTAGTGACGATATTGAGGATTGCTTTTGTATCGTATATTTTTTGGATATTACCTGTTTTTTTCAAATGTTAGCATGAAAAGAGGAAGGTCACGTCAACGATTTTGAATCCATTGGCTCGCAGTTCACTATCCATATCCTCTTTTGGGTAAGATGGATGTAGTTCTCCTGCGACAACACGTATTGGCCTTCTGCATTTATTCTCGAAAGTGTACCATTGAATTTTTTCTGTATTTAACTTCCGAGAGAGTAGGCGATAGTTGTCAGCGTCCGTGACGTTAACTTTCCATACGTTGCTGTTGCACGATGTAACTTTATAGTCAGAACGCGGCAACGGAGGTGGTCATTGTTTATTTCTCTGGTTTATATCGGGAACTTTTTCTATTCTTTTTCCCGTCAATTCTCGTTGAGTAATCATTTTGGGAGATGAACCGACTTTTCGTTTTCTACCAGGACGTTTTTGCAAAATCCAATCAATTTCGCATCTTAAATCTTCTTCGTCTGTTACGTAAATTTTTTTGTCCGACTCAACAGACACTTTTTCATTTTCGGCGGTAAAACCATAGATCTTATCTTATTTTTCCAACTTTTTCTTAAACTCCTCGCAGATCGCTTCCATTTTGGTTAGTCTGGATCGAAGTTCAATATTTTCGACCTTCAGGCTTGTTTAGGATTTAAGAATTCCACGAGAGAAAAAAAAATTGTATAATATCCCGAAATGAAATAAATTTTTACGATACCTTATAATTGGTTTACTTATCTGTCCGGTGTGTCCAATAGTGCACAGCAAAGTGAAAGTGAATTTCACACAGCAGCAGCCACCCACCCATGCTCGTGTGCCTTATTTTTGATTTTATGTATGTTTGTACGAAATGTGAAGAATAAATACACAAACTACAAATGGCTTTAGTGTACACGATATGGTCCGATGCCTGCTGCTGAGTGAATTGTTCTTGTAAAGCACGGCAAAAGCATCAGATGATCGTGGGAAGAAAAATCAATATGTTTGTACCTTAGTTTTCATGTACCTAAATGTACATGATAGTGTAAAATCGAAGAATTACTATCCTTATTAGATATCGGCTGGTGCTTATGCAGTGTGTCACAAGATTGGTTTAATGTTTTACAATAATGATTTATAATGTGTAAAATGATTTTTAATAAAATGTACTTTAATTTCTAAGCAAATATAATATGCGTGTGAGTTTAAAACAAGGCTATTTTCTTTCGCTGAAGTCCATTGCTCATGTTGCGGCAAGTCCGGCTGTCATTTCGCTTGTGTGCAAGTTACGAAGCATTTATTTCAATAGATAATTTTATTAAATTATATAAACTACAAGGTGTTTAATTAATGCAACTTAGTCTCCTTAAATATCATATATAAATTGACACAAAATTTTAATCTATGACAATTTCGGAAAAATCTTTTACTAAATTAAAACTATTAATGTGCCTTTTGCGAAAATACATTTTATGATGAAGGCAAAATGGAGTCCGTTAAAGATCAATTCAGTTTTTTCAGTTTGTATGCATTTTTATTGTATCACTTAATTTACTCTTAATTGCTAGACAAAAAAATGCTTAAAAATTAGCTTAATTAACTTAAAATTATCTTATTCTAACTTACTGGCCCCATGCGAGCACTCCAAGTTAAACCTAACGCTTAAATTATGTCTTTCGACGTATCTAACTACCATAGTATACTATTTCTATCCATTACAATTAAAATTACAATTAAACATTTTTTACAAAAAAAAACTTAGTAACCTGACTTTTTTTTATTTTATTATAAAACATAAAACTAAAATCCTACAAACTACTTAAAACTAAATCTTAATCTACTTAACCTATTTATATCTAATACATACATACACACACACACACACATATATATATATATATATATATATATATATATATATACTATACAAATATATGTGTATATATATGTTCTTTTTTTCATTTTCTACAATATTTTTTTTTATTTTTTTTTTGGTTTTTATTTATTTATTTTTTTCATTTTCTACAATATTTTTTTTTATTTTTTTTTTGGTTTTTATTTATTTATTTTTTTCTTAAATCTAACTTAATCCTACTTAAAACTATGTAAGCCGGCCATGGCTTTGCTTCACATGAAGCTACTAAGTATTGGAGGAATACTCAGCCACCAAAATTGTTGGTGCTGCTGAGAAACATCCCTCAGGTCGCGACTCCCTACCACCCTACTGAACGGGAGACGCTCCGCACTGCTGTGTGCGACGTCTCTGTCGTAGTTGAGTCGCCTGTCCGCAGCTGTTCGAGTTACGTGGAAGATAAGCGGCACCGCCAATCTGTCCTGGATCAGACTTTTACTATCTAGGTAGAGAAACGCTTCTGGAGGAATAAAGCCGTTAAAGCGAACACTCTCGTGATACATATAATTAGGGTAGTAAACCCCGGAGATCAGGTTGTTCGAAGAGGTCATTGCTCTTGCAATATGCCTTCGATTCAACTTAATGACGAAATTGTTCCCTCTTATTAGGTTCGCCCTATTGTACAAGACCTCATTACGATAGAATTTTATGTACTCAGATTCTGGTGTTCTGTATAAGCGAAGACAAGTCCTAAGACAAGCCCTCTCAAACACCCGAATCTTTTCCAATAAACTTGCTCTCACGTTGAACCACACAGGACATCCAAATACGAGCATGGGCCGGATAAAGGCCATGTATTAGATCACCTTCACACTCGCATCGAGTTGGCTGTTATAAAACAGTCTCTTTGTAAGGGCAAAATCACCTTTGGCTCTGGCCAGAGCAACATCTATATGTTTGTTAAAATACAGATATTGATCTAGCCAGATCCCAAGGTATCTGACTACATTTCGACAAGCAAGTGGCTGTCCAAGTTGTCCTACGATAGAGAACTTTCGCCAATTCTTTCTGGTATCCCTAGAGGCCCCAGACAAAGGCGTCCTTAACAGAATGGTTTCCGACTTCTAAAAGTTAATTTTCAACTTCCATTCGTCGCAATGTACGACGTAATGTAATCTGTACGCGATTAAGTCGTCTGCGTACGCTATGGCATGGTGAAGTGAACCTATCAGATCACTTATGTAAATGTTGAACAGGATCGACGAATTTACCGCACCTTGTTGCAAACCGTTTTTAATGTTAAATGTTCCAGCAGAAGTCACATCGCTATTCTTCACTGTCTACTGGAGAGCATATCAAAAAGAATATACAGCAGTGGTTTACTAATGCCCAACCTGTCAAGCTTGAAGAAGAATCCCTCTAACCATACGGTATCGAAGGATCTTTCCAAGTCAATCAGACAGGCACCAGTGCACTGTTTCTTGCCTTTGTTCCATTGGATATCAGAAACCAGTTTAGACGCAGCATGAATGATATCATGCCCCGCCTTGAAACCGAATTGATTATCCGGAACTATATGTTTGTCCTCAAACCACTTAGTCAGGACTCTATTGATCACCTTCTCGAAAACCTTACTGATGGTTTGGGAGAAGACTGATCGAGCGGAGATTTGCCGGATTAGAAGTATCTTTATTCCCTTTGGGAATGGGATGTACCACCGCAGTTTTCCAATGCGCTGGATAATATGCACTATTCATTGCATTATTAAGCAGGGTGGTATAAATGTCCATCGCTTCTAGTGGGAGATGTCGAAGCACAATGTTCGGTATTTCATCGGTTCCCACTGATTTCTTACTTCTAAGTGATTCGAAGATCGTTTGAAGCTCTTCCTTCGAAATGAACGGTGGTAATACCCTTTCGTTGGTGATGACATTATTTGCCATGTTCTCGTCACTGAACTGGGTGAAACTCGATCTCTCGAATCGCCAATTCACAATTTCATTTCGAAGGCAGGAATTGTGCACAAGGACTCGACTCTCCAGGTCGTGGTTCGGGCCAATGATGTCATTCGCCTTGTACACTTCCTGAAAAGACGCTCCTATAGCTTCCACCTTCTCCTACGGATCCTCGATCACAAAGAAGTTGTCATCATCAACTGCCTCATTTGGATTGATACCCGCTGCTACAAGTATTTATTCGTTGTTCAGGCGATTTTGAGACATGGAAGGTCGTTTTGATTATTTCTCCGGAATATTTTATTTATTTGCGGGAACATATTCGGGTTGCTGGTGTTTACAGCCCGAATTTTATTGTTCCAATACAAACTTACAGAATTTCTGTAATTTTCCTTTACTAATATCTGGAGGTTTTTAATCGACGACTTCAATGTCATGATCTCCGGGTTATATCTGTCAGCAAACTGTCTGTACAAGGTTTTTAGTCTTGACAGTAGTCTACTTTTATGTCGGTGCAGTGCGTCAATAGTTGCGTTGCGGAACTTCGTTGTCTGTGTATTGATACCGAGGTATCGGTTTGTCCATAGTTCGTTTAATTGTCTCGTCCATTAGTTTTAGATATCAGTCAATCTCCTCATTTGACAGATTTCTGTTGGACGGCGGGTAGAGCGAATTCGAGGAGAGTGCCCTTGTCAGTATTCTGTCAAGTATGTCCAACGTACCCTACTATAATTGTAGGAATGCCTTTGAACAAACTCTTCCAATTCCGCAGTTTCGTTGGGAATAGTTATTTCGGTGCTGAAACCGCAATGGTCACTATCATACACGAAAGTGCGTAGACAGTTTGTAGTTTGTTGGTTAGTGTAGGTCAGTTGTATTCGTGAGTCGAACAGCAGAAGATCCAAATATGACCCATGTCTGGGAAACGACGGACTATCTGTCGCCTTAAGCCCAAGTCGATACGTTATACTGTGCTGACCCCACCAATTGAATAGTAGGTTCCCTCTAGTATTTGGTGTATTATTTCCCCAATCTCTATGTTTGGCGTTGAATCTCCGAAGATAATAAAATAGTTGTCTTCCAATTCCAGCCTTAGGAATCGAAAAAGTGTTTCCAGCTCTGAGATGAATAAGGTGGATTGAGTAGACTTAGGTGCATAGACAGACACCATGTACAGCCGCTTTCCTCTACGGAGAGGGATGTACATGACGCATACTTCCAGCACCTGAAACCTACGTACTACACGACTGTATACTCTTTTGGAATGCAGTCCTTTTCTTACAAAGATTGCAACACCTCCTCCTTGAATGGAGTTGGGTCGGTTTCTTCGTAATATTTTATATCTTCTGTGCCTCATTTTGTGTCTTTTAGTAAGCTTAGTTCCTCTTACCAAAAGCACCTCAGGTTTTGGTTTTTAAGCAACTTAAATAGTGTGGCTCTTCGTTCTAACCTAATCAGTGAATTAACATTCACTTCAAGGACCTTTAGGGTTTGCTCCGCCATGTACGTACCCATTACGACTGGAGGTGCGTTAGGCCCGGCAGCAGCGTGTATATTTGATCTACCCGCGTAGCCTGTTCCTGTATTTGACGCTGAAGCTGAGCCATCTGCCCCTGAATAGAGAGCAAGATAGCCAGCATGTCAGGTACAGGTTCTGGTGCTCTAGGCTCTGGGGCCTGAGAAGCTACCCTTGCTTGTTGTACCGTAGTTCCCCTACCTGCCGCCATTTGGGCGTAGGTAACTTGGGAGTGACGGTTGGTGTTTGTATTTGCACGGGTGGACCTTTGACTTCCACCTTCTGCTGTAGAGCCAGATTTACTCTTTTTATGTATTGGAATTTATGACAACCCCGATAATTTGCGGTATGCCCCGTGTTCCTACATAAGGCACAAGAGAGTTGGCTTTTTTCTGACGCTATATCCGTACCTAGAGCGCATTCCTCTGACTTGTGGTTCTTTCCACACTACACGCATCGAAGCTGCATTTCGCAGTTCGACGCGGCGTGCCCGAGCCTTTGGCAGCGAACACATTGTAAAATGTTTTCACTCCTCTTTAATTGTTCCCAGTGTACAACCTGGTAGTCTAGGACTTAAATACTACTTAGACCATCCAATTTGCTATCGGGAGTTAGCTGAACCAGGAAGAACGGTAGTTTCCGTTTCTCCCTTTTGGCTCTGGCTGTGGTGAACGGCTTGACCCCTACGAATTTGAGCTCTTCGCACTCTTTCTCTTTGAGCAGTGCGAGGAGCTCCTCCGGATCGGTTGACCGTTCTATCCCCCTCAGCAGCATTGTTTGCAGCTTTTTCCCCTTCGGGGTGAAGGAGAAGAACTCCGTCGTCGAATCTTTTAACAAGCTTTTTATTTTATTATAGCGCTCCACTGTGTTGCAGTGGATCGCATGCCTATCATTACCTAATCTTTTGATAAAAAAGTTATTGCCTATGGCCGACTTACATAGATCAATGGTTTCTTTTAATTCCAGTTTGTAAGTATTGATCGGGGGTATCCTTTGTTTAGCTCGTTGTTGTTGTTGTTGCTGTTGCTGTTGTTGTGGCTGTTGCTTTTCTGTTTTTTTGTTGTTGTTTTTGTTATATTTTACTTTTTTGCTGTGGTTGTGCCAGTTCCATTGTTGGTTCTTGTGCCAATTTTTTTATTTTTTTGCTGTTGTAGCTGATGTTTCTGTGGTTGTTGTTGGGGTATGGTTTCACTCCCCTTGAGCTCCCGTTGAGAGCACTGTAGTTGCTGTTGTAGTTCTCTCTCTCGTCTTGCAACTTGCTTAGCTTTTATTGCAAGTACTTTTTGTTTTAGATGCCTGATGCTGCTGTTCAACGCTTCAACCTCGTCCTCTTCGTCCTCTGACTCGGAAGCCGCCAGAGACGAAGGTGTTTTTGTCCATACAGTGGTCTTCTCCACCAACGGATACACATGGGAGATTGTTTTTGTCAGCTGCCGCCCTTTTTGTCGTTGTTAGCGCCTCTTCCCTTGCTCTACCAGGTAGCTTTTTGGGAGAGGTTGAAAGGGAAGGGCGCTTTGCTGAGTTCGGAGTTGGTTTCAACATCCTTCTCCTCTTCATCGTCATTGCCGATGTTGTTGTTTTTGATGTTGTTGTTATTGTTGTTGATTTCTCTTGAACTGGCTTAACGGACTGATTATCAGATGACATAGCGCCATCTTCTAATCCCGCTATTGACATAGCGGACCGTGCACTGAACTTCATCGTTTGAACACACTTTTTTATTGAGGTAGACAATAATGTTTTTTTTGTCTTTTTAAGCACTAAAAAAAAAAAAGTGGACAACGGTTTTATTGGGGGACTCGAACCCACGACCCCTGCTTTCTCGGCTCACTGCCACTACCATGAGTCTACCGAATAACTTAAAAGAACTGTCTCTAGTTTGATTTTTCACTAATTGATTGATTCGCACACAAATCTATGAACGACTGGTGCTAGTTCTGCCATCTGTCAGGCGATAGAAGAACTACTTTTTAAAGATGTGATTGCACTTTCCTCAACAGTAGTTGCACTTCATTATTTTAATTCAATTGTATGAGATCTAAGTGGAGTAGATCTCTAAACCAGCGACCTCTTTTCGAATGGGTGCAATAATAGGCTCGCCCCAGAATCCATCGAGAATCTAAAGAGGGTGGATTTTCCAGTAAAGCTGGTCAACTAGGGTATTATTTCCTTTTGTTTTGATCATTGCATTTTTTGTATGCTCTACGCCCTCGGTATAAAGAGGGTAGATTTAAGTCGCCTCTTACGACAGGCATATCTACCGCATGTATATATTATTCTTACCCATATCCGAAGGAAAATACTCCAAAGGTATTGAACAGATCCTCCTGTAGGAATTTGACAACGCCACAGGTCAATGCCGATTTTTTAACGACTTAAGGATAAGAAACTTAGACAAATGATCAAGGAAAACGTCTACACATATTTTTTAGAAGGAACCATCACTACAATAACTGTTACGAATAGGAGGACGAGAGATTTGGTTGGAACGATTTATATTTTATACAAAAAATATATGTTGTGACATACTATTTGATTTGAGGCGTTATGTTTGACCAGTAGAAATGCTGCAAAATACCTTGCAAAGTTTTTAATGTTCCACCATGAGCTGTTTGGGATGGATCGTGTGCTCGAGAGATAAACTTCTCAGTTAACCCACTGGAAATCCATAAGAGCAAATTATGCTCAACCATGAAGTGATCTCTTTGTGAGGGCGAAGATCAGGTAGCTCTTAATGGCGACCTTGTATGGTGCTTAGCAACTGTAAATACTCTTCGCTTTTGAAGGTCAGTCTACGGTGCAACATTTCCCAGTTCCAAATTGCCAGTAAAGACTCGAGAAAGAGCATCTGGAACTACATTCAAGGTGCCCTTTCAGTGCTATAAGGCTTGCAGCATAAGACTCCACCTACCTAGTGTACCACTCCGGTCTTTTAGGCCAATCAGCCAACGACGGCTGGAATTGTCGGTTCTGAATTCCATTCCTTCGACATAGGGCCTGAATTTCTAGACTGCCATGACAGCAGCCAAGGACTCCTTCTCGGCCACGCTGTAGTTCTTCTGGCATAAGTTAAGCTTCTGAGAGAAGTACGATATTTTCCTAGTTATTTTAGACAAGCACCGCAGCTATTCCAGACTGCGAAGCATCACACTGGATATAAAATCGCCTGGTGAAATCCGGATGCGTAAGTACGGAGGCAGTTGTTAATGCCTCCTTAAGCCTTTCAAATGCCACAATTGTCTCATGCGTCACATTAAACTTTTCTAGCTCAGGCCAGAAAAGTCTCGAAGTCTCGAAGTCACCTGTACCATCCTGAAAGACCAAGCAACTTGCGAACGGGCTTCAGGCTGTTGGGAAGTCGAAATTCCACAATCGACTTAACCTTAGCAGGATCCGTTTTTACCATCCCACCACCAATTATGAACCCCAAACAATTTCTTTAAGCAGAATTTTGATTTGTTCAAGTTGATGGTGAGATTTGCTTTACGCAAGCACTATGCGACTGCATCAAGCAAGGTATATTGGTCTCGAAAACCGGCACTATGTTGAGCAGGTCATCCAAATACACGAAAACTCAGTCCTTTAAACGTGCGGGAATGACCTTATTCATTAATTGGCACATTTTTTGAGCTAAATAACACAACACAAAGGGCATGACCGTTTACTGATACAAGGATCTCCCCGGCACCGTGGGTGCAGTCTTAAGATCTACACTACTGATGTAATAACTATCTTATAGCCGACAGAGAAGCCCGTCAATATGTCAAAAAGGATAAACGTCCTTTTGGCCTCTGGTGACCACCAGGGACTCTTACCTCCCTCAATAAATCCTAGACTTAACATTCGGTCTACTTCATAAAAAATTGTTTGTATCGCTGGAGACACAGGATTGTGTCTCCTGTATCGATGACGTGTTCTTCCAGCATAGCTCTCCCGACCCCATGCGTATAGCAGAGAAACCTGCGCTTGAATTGCTGTGAAAAAGTCAAAACATGACTGTTTGAAGCATCTATCAGGTCCAAGGAACTCACTTTTCAAAAGTCAATTCTAAGATAAAGCTCCTGATCTAAGTTTGGGACCAAGTAAGCAAGACCGACGTCTTCGCGTTTTCCGACCGGTTTTCAGAACAGAACCATTTAGATGTAAACACCCCCTCTTGACCGCATTTATAGTAGAAGATATTCCTCACACTTGCGGAATAATCCAAGAATATATGCCCCTTAACTCTGCAGTTGCAGCAAATAAGCAATTTCGCTTGTTGGGTAGATTGTTCTCATACTGCAGTTCGTTCGCGTTAAGCCTGGCTTCTGATCTATGTCTCGGAGCTTCCTTTTGAGGTAACGCAAATTGAGCATCCTTGGAGGCATATTTCAGCTGGCCCATTGTAAAAGTAACCGTTGGATACACCACCTTTCCGATTCTTTAATTTAAGTTGCGCTTAAGAATCCTCACAAGCTCTGTCTCAGGTATTTGAGATCTGAGCTTCGAGATTACCACGAAGAATTTGTCGCTTGACTCCCAGGTTCATTGGCTTCAATCCATTATGTCACGGAATGTCTCGAAGTCAGACTGGAAGTTCTAGAACTGCCGCATCAGAGCTTCTCATGGAATTAGCCAATCCGGACGGTAAATGGTCCGTTGGAATGGCTAACGCCACCCGTACGCTATACCTGAGAGGAGCAGGTCAAAATCTCTCAGGATTTCGGCCCAGAAATAGTGACACTGGTTCTGTAGCATCTCAAACCGAAAGATAAAGTCCTCCACTCTGAGCTTTTCCGAATTACCATCAAAAGAATTTCCCCATTCGTCAATTTTAAAAAGGTCCTCTCGCATGAGGATGGCTACCCATTGATTTGTCGGAACACTGGCCGGGTCATGGTGATTGACGCGATGGGTAGTGTGGACCATGCCTTTGCTCGAGTGGATGGGTACCTTGTTGCACATTGGGGAAGGTCTGTGCTTGTGTTCTTCTTGCAACTAGAACGAAGGTTTCTGGAGAAGGATCCAGCTGAGACTGAGGAATAGGCTGGCGAGAAATTTGTCTACCTTGCTTTGCTTACCTCTTCAGACGCGATATTCCGCACAGCGCCTTTTACGGTAGCTCTTTTATGAAGGCTGCCAGGCTACTCCAAAAACCATTTTTCAAACTAATAGAAATTTCTTCCCTGATCGATTTGTACTGAGATAAAAGCGCTTAAACCACAGCCTGATTGAGATAGGCCTCTAAATCTTCTCGCATCTGTTTTTCTTTCCTGCTCTCTTGATTGATGCGGCTCCTAACCTGCTAAGATTATTATAGGAAGGGGCTTGGACGAACTCATTTGAACTGTACGAGTGACTCGTAGACATTGTGGACAAGGATACGTTGAACCCACTGGGATACTAGAATGAGGAAGTGAGCTTTTGCAGCTGAGTTCTAGCTGTAACAGGTGGGCTAGAAGTACACGCGAACTGGAACCGATGGCACTCGTCAGCTGATGGTTACCACTACAAGTTTGTATTCTGTTGCTGCTCTCTATTCCCTCATTTATTATCCTTAAATTAATTCTTTCCTTCAAACAAATAGAAAAAAAAATCTAGAAAACGTGTCAGTATAACCATTGTGCCAAATAACGTACTCGTATAGTATGTAATGTGCACAAAAATAAGGAAACGAAAATGAAGCAAAACCTCCACAGAGGGAAATGTATAAGAAATGCTTAGAAAACTAAAAAAAAAAAAACATTATTAACAAGAAATATTTATATCGAAAAAGGAGAAATAAAAAACACACGAGAGAGATAAAAAAAAAACAAAAGATGGAGTAAAAACAAACAAAACAAAAGGAAAAGTGAGCGTTAAAAAAAACTAAATGATTGAGTTAAATTGATTGCTTGAATAAGAAAAATACTAACCAACGTGTTCCTTATATGTATGTATGTGTATATGTAAACAAATATTAAATATTGTGATATCCCTTAAATGTGAACAGCATATTCTACGTTTTAATAGCAGAAAATTTCCTTACTTGAATAACAAAAGATTCAACCATCAGTTGAATTTACCATAAAGTATGAATTAAGACAGTAAAATGGTCGAGATAAGCGAGCAAATTGTGAACTCTAATTGTATAGTATAGGGTTTTCCAATACGGACTTGACAACTTTGAATTTCATTTTTGAACGCACTCTTTCACTACTCATCAAACTATCACTGTAAATTTATTTTTCATTCATTAATATATTCATCATGGTAAAGTACACGTCTGCACGTACGTGTACACGCAACGTCTGCAAATAATAAAAATTTTCTACAGATATTCGGAGTCGGTGACTGCAACTTTAACAGCGTTAACTCCAATTTTCGGTCGTAATTCTCGCCCTAGTAGACAGGCAATAACAAGTTTAGTGCAAAAATTTGTGTCTACATATTCGTTGTGTGATGTTGCCGTGTCAGTGAAACAACGGGTTGGTCGTAGCAAACGATCCAAATCAGTCAATTCCACGGCGTTCTCAAGAATCGGACATCACTCAGACCACATTATGGCGTATTTTGCGTAAGGATCTTGGTTTACACCCATACAAGATGAATCTGACTCAAGAATTGAAGCCGATGGAATATTTGAAGCCACGTACGTTCTCCGATTGTGTTCTGGAGAAGATGCGCCAAGATGATGAATTTCATCGCAAAATCATCTTCAGTGACGAAGCTCATTTTTGGCTCAATGGGTTCGTCAATAAGCAAAATATGCGTTATTGGTCGGATGAAAACCCACATGTGCTTCATGAATTACAACCACAAAAAATAACTGTTTGGTGCGGTTTGCATGCCGGCGGCGTTATTGGGCCATATTTTTTCGTCGACGATAACAATCGTCACGTTACTGTAGATGGTCAGCATTATCGCGTCATAAACACCGATTATTTTTGGCCAGAATTGGAAGATATGGACTTGGGCGACAATGGGTTTCAACAGGATGATGCCACAAGCTACACAACACACGCTACAATCGATTTCTTCAAGACTAAGTATGGTGAGCGTGTTATCTTAAGACATGGGTCAGTCGATTGGCCGCCTCGTTCGTGCGATTTAACGCGGCTTGACTATTTTCTGTGGGGCTACGTTAAGTCATTGGCTTATGCCAACACGCCGACGATGTTGGAAGAGCTCAGAGCCAACACTGAACGGGAAATAGCGGCCGCTTCGGCCGAAATATGTGGCCGAGTCGTCGAAAATTGGGTCCAAGGAATCGACCGCTGCAAACGTGCCCGCGGTGGCCATATGAACGAAGTCGAGTTCCATTCATAAATGTTTTGATTGTACTTCAAGCCAATAATAAAGTTTTTGAAATATTTCAAATGGTTTGCCTTTTATTTAAAAAAAAAAAGTTGTCAATTCGTTATTAGAAAACCCTATATAAAGTGGTTGTATTGAAAGCAATAAATTCTATCATTTGTACCCACACAAACATTTTGTCAGATGTAAGACAGGACTAATTGTGTGTGAACAAAATTTGTGATTGTTTGAAAAAGCTATAATGGGTCGAAAACTATAGTAGTTGACCCTCGTCCAACTCAAATCCGAGTTGAATAAAAGTGGAGGCAAAAGTTACTTGGTTCTCGAACTCCAGGACGCTTTGATCTGTACACACTCTTATGATCTGGACGAGGAAGAACAAATAAGTGTCGGCAATGATATGGCTGTGTCAATACAACTTCTCTTGTCAAAAATGGACGAACAGGAGAAAGATCTAGACGAATACATGAATAGCCACGAACATAAAATGGACGACCAAACGAAAAATATCGAAGAACAAACCAAACCAAAAATTCGAACGAATGGACAGAAATGTTGAGCGACTCGCAAAAGAAAAGGAGAAACGCGTTGAAAACTCCCTCATTCGATGGCCAGACCTCATGGCCTACTTATAAGAAGCAGTTTGAAATGGCTGTATGTGTTAACGACTGTAACAATGATAAAAATTGTTTCGCTCTAAAAATGGCTTTGCATGGTCCTACATCAAAATTGTTGCAATCAATAGACATAGAAAAGCTTAAAATTGTGTGGTTTTAGTACAGGCTATCGAGAAACGTTTTGAGGATAGCAACATGCAGGAGGCTTGCAAAGTTCGACGGCAAGGCCGAATACAGCAACGAGGAAAAACACTGCAGCAGCTCCAAGCAGACGTGAGTAGACTGGCACTTTTTTCATACCCCACCGCTGACCAGAAAATTATCTACGAGAGCAAAGGACGCATTTACCAGAGAAATTGCAGATTCAAAGCCAGAAATTAGGATGGCCGGGAAAAGAGTCCTTGCTGAAGCACTTACCTTCGCTCTGGTGATGGAAGCAACCAGTCAGGCTTCCAAAGTAATACATTTCGTCAGCGAAATAGCACGCGTTCAATGCTTCTGTACAAGACTTAGTGCCGGGGAACGAGATACTTAACGGTATAAACGAAGAATGCGCTGCTAGAACTGCAATAAAATGGGACTTCGGCAAAGGAAGTGTAAAGAACCGGTGCGACGAAAATGCTACCTTCATTTTAGTAACAAGCGAAATAAACCTTAAGAACCGGGTATCAAGAAGACGGTCAACCTTTCCGAAGCCATCTGTCGGAACCCATTTAAACACCAACTTCGCAGGGCAGAAGTTAGTAGCAGGAGTCGGTGGCCCAGGACCATCACCCCAAGTAACGCTAGCAAAACGATGCAATGAAATTCCTCTAGTAGAAGTTTAAGTGGAAAGGAAAAATGGATGCCAACCATAGATACTGGTACCACGGCTTCAATCATCAGGAGAGATCTGGTGCAGAAATTCTGGTTGCATAACACCAGCTGTTACAGCCAGAAAATGGCTACGGCAGAAACAACTAAGGTATATTAGTCTTGCTTGATGAATAGAAATGATAACGCAACTTTTTTAGGCTTTGACAATTTATTTTTCAATATAATCCTCTTTCAGCTCGATACACTTTCTCAGCGGTGCTGTAACTTTTTTAACCTATTTTTTACGACTATTTTGGGAACAAAGAGAAGTCGCAGGAAGTCAAATCCGAAGAATACGGAGGATATTAATACATAGTGCCATTTCACTAGTTTGGCTGTCGCGACTGCAGAGGTGTGAGCCGGTGTATTATCGTGTTGGAAGTATTTTCATCAAATCGACGTCGAATCGGTCCTAATAAATTAACGTAGTATGCTCCTGTGATTGCTTTTCCCGTCTCCGAATAGTCAACGTAGATCAAACCTCGCGCATCCCAAAAAACGGTGGCCATCAGCTTTCCGGACAAATGCATGGTCTTCGCTTTCTTTGGAGTACGTTCACCGGGTAAAACCTATTGTTTCGCTTCTTCTTTGGTCTCTGGTGTGTACCAATGAATCCATATCTCATCGACGGTCATGAAACTACGCAGAAACTCCTCCCGATTTCGATAAGACAGAGTCAAGCACGTCCTTGAAGTGGTCTCACAATGGTAAATGGTTGTATGGGAAGCTGAATAGGTCCCAAACACACTACCGAGAATGGACTTGATTTTCTAGCTCCATTGTCTCAAAAAACAACAACACGATGTTTTGAAATGAGTGTCAAAACAAAACAAAGCATCGAATTGTCACCAAATTTTGACAGGCGCATTAAAAGAGGTTATACTAAGTGAAGGTAAAATTATTTTGGCTCAGTAGCGCCACGAATCTTCTTATTCGGGTTCTTATAAAACAATCCTCGTATTGAGAAGTTCGCATAAAAATTTAACTGGCCGGAATACCTTTCTCTCAAGTTTTCCTGGAAGCTGACGTATACGATGAGTGCATCATTGGTACAGACTTCATGAAAGAACATGGACTAGAAGGGGTTTTTGGTGCACAAACTCGTATAAGTTATTGTCAACTCTTTCGTCTTAAAAGTCGTCATCTGCCGAAGTCAGATTCTAGAACCTTCGTCGGAAGCAATTATTTCGGCAAAAGTGAAAGGTGGTCTTGTTATCCACCGATTCTATTTGATAGAGCCATTAAATAGGAGACACTTCATGGTGGGAAAGATCTTAGTGAAAAAAAAGTACAACAAAATGTTCCTGTAAAGGTTCTGAATTCAAATTCATTCAGCGTAAAAGCGAAAAAGGAAAATACGCACCTATTAAGGCTATATCGATGACAACGGAAACAAGTCGTGCAACCCTGGTTGCGAGTTTTCAAAGTATTAAAATCAAAAACAAAATCCTCAGCCCCTATAATTTGGATCAAAAGCAGCGTATCCTGGCATACAAACTAATCGGCGAGTACACTGGTATATTTGCTACACAAGGTAAAGGATATGGATGTACGCAACTTGTTCAATACCACATTGACACCGGAGATGCCCGACCAATTCCCCAACCTGCAAGGCGTTTTTTATTGGCAAAAAACAGAAGTTGCCGAAATGGTATTTAAGATGAAAGTTAAGAGCCTGATTGAAGAATCGCAGAGCCCGTGGGCTTCTCCAGTGGTCCTCGTGAAGAAAAACGAAGGCAGAATAAGGTTTTGTGTAGTCTACCGACGCCTAAATCGTGCCTTGTTCCATCCGGAAGTTAAATATCTAGATCAAATTATATCAGCGCAAGTAGTAAGGACGTATCCTGACAAAATCAAAGTCGTGAAATGTTGGCCTGCCTCCAAAGATAAACACCAACTGAAAAGCTTCTTGGGACTTTCCACGTCCTACAGGCGGTTCGTAAATAATTTTGCTAGTATTGCAAAAAGCCTGCACCAACTTCCTGAAAAATACCGACAGTTCAGGTAGTCTGGAAATTGTGGGAAATCATTTGAAGAACTCAAGCGACAGCGGTGCTATACACTCATCTTTGGTTATCCCACACCTGGAAAAATGTCCATCGTTGACGCAGTTGCTAGCAGTAATGGGGTCAGAGCTGTGATCTTTCAAGTTCATGATGGTCAAGAGAAAGTGGTCACATATTACAGCAAGGTACTCTCTAGACATGGGTAGAACTACTCCGGAACTCGGCTTGACCTTATGGCTTTAATTATGGACAAAAATTCATTCTTCGGACAGATAACGCAACCTTAAAATGGCTGCTTCAATTTAAGAAGCTTGGAGGCCCAGTTGCGAGATGGATCGAGCAGTTGCAGGTCTACGACTTTGAAATGCAAAACCGCAGGGAAAACTCCATTCAAATGCTGATGCTCCATCTCGTCGACCGTGCAGATGTAAATTTAAACCTTAACCGTAAAGAAACGAAAGAACAGGCCACTACCCGCATGATCAGGATCGATACGGTAGAGGATTTGAGTTCAGTAGAAATCCGTTCCTCCCAACAGGTAGATAATGACATCGAACTATTTTTGGGCCTGGAAGGAACACCAGGAAGGAACAAGCTGGCAGGATATATCGGACCGTAGCCAAAATTTGTAGTCATATTGGGCACAGTGGGACTCGCTTTATGTGCAAGATGGTTAACTGAAGGGAAAATGCAGATGGAACAACATCTCCTATGTAGCTAGTCGTGCCACGGTCCAAAGTCAGCCAAGTGCGCCATAAAATAAATGACGGACCCTCAGGAGGAAACAATCATGGAAAAGCGTAGGAAACGTTTCTCTTTGGCTAAGCACTAAGCAAGATGTCGGAAATTAGAGCAAAAAGTACATTAGTTGTGAGGCTTCCAAGGGCCCAAAAGTAAGGCCTCAAGAAGGAATGCAACAACACAATGTTGGACCACCTTTCGAACTAATAGCTATTGGCATCGCTGGGCAATTTGCTGAAACCTTTAATAACAACCGATACACCCTCGTGGTCATGGATTATTTCAATAAGTGGACGGAGGTGTTTACCATCTCAAATCAAGAGGCTAAGACCGTAGCAAAAGAGATAGTCAACAACTAGTTGAGCAGTTGTTTGAGTTAAGTTCTCAAGTGATAAGACGTGTGCTTATATTGTTACATAAAAATATTGTTTTTTTAAAGGGTCAATAAGGTTGTTTTAAATTATCATAAATTACTTAAATCAATTAGTCAATTTGGTTCCTAAGCCTATGGTAAATATCTTCTAACATTATTTGTTTACCGCTTACTCTTAAGAAAAAAATTTAATAAGAATGGCAAATTGCCCCCATGGATAGTGATTTCATAACCTGCGGGAAATGTAAAGGGTATTTCTATTCCGAGTGTTCACCTCTCGCCTACAATACATGAAGGAAACTCTCAGCAGCCTCAAAAAAAAGCGTTGGAATGCTCTGTA
The DNA here is from genome assembly GCA_907269105.1 of Volucella inanis. Taxonomy (NCBI): domain Eukaryota; kingdom Metazoa; phylum Arthropoda; class Insecta; order Diptera; family Syrphidae; genus Volucella; species Volucella inanis. The sequence continues at coordinate 11,383,910 of OU026158.1, forward strand.
TGCAGGGGAAGGGAGAAAGATCCAGCTGTACAAGGTGAAAACCAACCAGCCAAGCGAAGCCGGTCAGCGGAATTAGAGAAAAATAAAGAACCCGTAATTCTTCAGATCGACGATTATTTACAACGTGAAAATCATACAGAGATAATGGAAATCAAAAAAAAATTAATAGTACTCGAAAACAGAAGAATTTACATATGCCAAGTATGATGAATTAAATTCCGCTCTTACAAAAAACACTCAACTCAACACTCAAATCAACAAACCTTGGAGAAAGAAATCTAAGAATACAAAAAACAAAACAAACAAAAAGACTTTTTAATACATAATTAACAAACAAAAATAAACACACTTGAACAGGAGCAACTTGATAAAACAGTAGATTTCAAGTGCGTCCCAATGCAAAACAATGAAAACGCAGACGACATTGTCTCAGCAATTGGCAAAACTTTTGACAAGTAAAGAAATAACAATGAACAAACGAACGATAGAAAAACAAAGGGTTAAAAAATCTGTCGGTGTGCTTCATAAGAAAACAAACAAAGATCGCGATGACAGAGAAAGCAAAAGCTAAAAGAGTTATAACACACGGAGAAATATGGTATGCAAGAACCTTAACAGAGAAACAAATCCCATATTCACATTCTAAAACGTATATATCATTAACAGTAAGTTGACTCCACACTTCAAAAAATTGCTTTGGTTAACTAAAACGAAAGCAAAAACGGTTAACTGGAAGTACGTGTGGATTAGAAACAACAAAGTTCTTGCAAGAAGTGATGGAGATGTTATGGTAGAAATCAATTCAACTGTCGATATGAAAAAAATTGCTTAAGCAGTTAACCAGAATACAGAAAGGACAAAAAATTAACAAATACAAATGGAGAAAATGAAATAATAAACATTGTATTTAAGAACCTGAAATGCCAAAAAGATTTGAAAGAACTTACTAAAGAAGTAAATGGATTTTCTTAATTCTTTTCAAACATACGGTAAATTAGAACAAACTCAAATGGTTTTATGCTAAGTGTGAGTGAGTTCGTTGAAAGACTAGATGTAATAGTGTTGTCTGAAATAAATATTGAAAAACGGGAACAGATTTTATAAAATTTATGGTTTTCATAAACCACTGCCCTATAATAGAACCGATAGAAACGGTTCTGGTTTATTGGTATTCATAAGAAAAAACATACAATATGCAGAAAGAGAAATGAAATGCGAATACTTCGAAAGTATTACAGTGACAATTAAAAGAGGGAAAAAGGAGATTAAATTTTTCCTGTTTATAGGTCACCTAATCTAATGGCAATGAATTCATTAAAGTACTGAGCCTTAACATTGGAAAAATTGACAAAAAACAGACATTGGTCATAATTGGTAATGTCATTATTGACGCAAATGACGTGTTTCATCCTAATGTAAGCAAATATATTTCACACCGTCAAAAAGACTAGTTAACTCAAGTAAATCCTCTACTTGCGTTAACCTCTCACGAAACACCTAAACTCTAACTGATCATTGTGTGATTTGCACCAAATGCCCAGATACTATATCCGCAGTCGTTGAACTCAATTTTTCAGATCACTATGGTATATACTTTTTTTTTTATATATAATCCCGCGCGCGAACCAAGGGGATATGAATAAACCCTTACTGGCTTTTTCTCCAGGGCGCGGGCGGGTGGTGTAGTAGTTTGAAACTTAGGTATATTAGGTTTCGATATTTTTCCCAGAGGTGGTTGTCAAACTGGACGGGAGGAGCTAGTACATCGTCCTCAACCAGTGGGTCTTAAGTACGTGCTAGTTGTTAGTTCGTTACATTTAGCCCAGCCAGCAACCACTCCAACATCAGTGTTAAGTTTTCGTGTAAGAGTTGACGCCGCCGGGATTTTTTCATATAACTACATAAAAATTCTATGAAAAAACTTTTTCACTCTCCTCTGCTTGAGGAGTCTATGCATATACCACTACACCACGGCCACCACCACTGCGCTACAATATCATCCAACGAAGAACTGGAGGTAATTATCCTTAGAATGTGCAACTTCATCAACAGTATTGAGTTTTCACGACAAATTCGACAATTTGATTGGCACCAACTTAGCGATCTAAGCGATGCAGATGAGTTTTACAACTCTTACAACCACTTCAATAGATTGGTTCAATCTGTACCACATATCGAGAATACAGGAGAAAGTCAAATGAGGATAATGACTGCTAATCTAAAGAGATATATCAAAAAGGTAGAAATAAAAAGCAGAGAGAAAAAAAAACAAAAAATGGAATGAAAAGAAACAAAACAAAAGGAAAAGTGTGCGTTAAAAAAACTAAATGATTGAGTTTCTATAGTCGAAATTGATATTTGATCGAATAAGAAAAATACCTACCCACGTGTTCTTTATATGTAAATGTGTGTATATGTAAACCAATATTATATGTTGTAATATACCTTAAATGTGACCAGCATATTCTACATTTCAATAGCAGAAAATTTCCTTACTTGAATAACAAAAGATTCAACAATCAGTTGAATTTACCATAAAGTGTGACTTAAGACAATAAAATGGTTCAGATAAGCGAATAAATTGTGAACTCTAATTGTATAGTATAAATTGGTTGTATTGAAAGCAATAAGGTCTATCATTTGTACCCACACAAACATTTTACATTGGCGTCAGAAGTGGGATAGGACTAATTGTGTATAAAAAAAAAAAAACAAAGAAAAGTATTTTCTGATTGTTTGAAAAAGCTATAATGGGTCGAAAACTATAGTAGTTGACCGTCGTCCAACTCAAATCCGAGTTGAATAAAAGCAGCCTCAGCGCCAGTGGTCACTTGGTGCTCCAACTTCAGGACGCTTTGATACAGATACATACTTTTATGATCTGGACGAGGAAGAACAAATGAAATGTTGGGCAACTGGCAAAAGACCTCGATACAGTGCGAAAACAATAATGCGAGAATGTTCTTTAAATGGTTGATGGCCAGACCTAATGGTCTACTTATAAGAAGCAGTTTTAAATGGCTGAATGTGTTAACGACTGGAACAATGATAAAAATTGTTTTACCCTAAAAATGGCCTTGCACGGTCTTACATCAAAATTGTTGCAATCAATAGACATCGAAAAGCTTAAGATTATGTGGCTTTAGTACAGGCTATCGAGAAACGTAAAGTTCGATGGCAAGGCCGAATGCAGCAACGAGGAGAAACACTGTAGCAGCTCCAAGCAGACGTGAGTAGACTAGCACATTTTTCATACCATTCCGCTATCCAGAAAATTATCGACGAAAAGCAAAGGACGCATTCATCAGAGGAATTGCAGATCCGAAGCCATCAATAAGGATGGCCGGGAAAGGAGCCCTTGCTGAAGCACTTAAATTCGCCCTGGCGATGGAAGCAACCAATCAGGCTTCCAAAGGAATACATTTCGTCAGGGAAATTGCATGTGTTGAATGCTTCTGTGCAAGACTTAGTGCCGGGGAAGGAGATACTTCACGGTATAAATGAAGAACGCGCTGCTAGAACTGCAATAAAATGGGACATCTGCAAAGGTAGTGTAAAGAACCGTTGGGACGAACAAGCTGACCTCATTTTAGTAACAGGCGGAATAAACCGGCAGAAATGGGTATCAAAGAGCCAGTCAACTTCGCAGAGCAGAAGTTGGTAGCAGGAGTCGACTGCCCAGGACCATCATCAGAATCTCGCTAGCAAAACGATGCAATGAAGGTCTTCTAGTAGAAATTAAAGTGGAAAGGAAAAATGGATGCCAACTATAGATACTGGTACCACGGATCTGGTGCAGAAATTCTGGTTGCATAACACCAGCTGTTACAGTTAGAAAATGGCTACAGGAGAAACAGCTAAGGTATATTAGGCCTGTTTGATGAATAGAAATGACAACGCAACTTTTTTAGGTTTTTACAATTTATTTTTCAATATAATCCTCTTTCAGCTCGATACACGTATCTCAGCGGTTCTGTAACCTTTTAAACCCCTCCGTACAGTACGACTTTTTTTGGTCTGGAAAATATTCCTCTGCGGCGGCGATGACTTCCTCGTTCGACCCGTACTCCTTCCCGGCAAGTGATCTTTTAAGGTTTGGGAACAGAGAGAGGTCGCAGGAAGTCAAATCCAAAGAATACAGAGGATGGGATATTAATACATAGTGCCATTCCACCAGTTTGGCTATGGCGACTGCGGAGGTATGAGCCGGTGCGTTACGTTATGTGGTCGTATTTTCATCAAATCGACGTTGAATCGGTCCTAATAAATTGACGTGGCAGGCTCCTCTGATTGCTTTTCCTTCTCCGTTTAATCAACGTGTATCAAGCCTCGCGCATCCTAAAAAACAGTGACCCTTACCTTTCCGGCCGAAGGCATGGTCTTCGCTTTCTTTGGAGTACGTTCACCGGGTAAAACCTATGGTTTCGATCGATCTTTGGTCTCTGGTGTGTACCAATGAATCCATATCTCATCGACGGTCATGAAACTACGCAGAAACTCCTCCCGATTTCGATAAGACATAGTCAAGCACGTCCTTGAAGTGGTCTCACGATTGCGCTTGTTCTTCGGTATGAGAAAACGCGGGACCCATCGTGCGAACCGATTTCTCATGACCAAAATCTCGTGCAGGATATGGCTAACAGGTTCAGTTGAGATGCTTGCCATTTCGAAAACATCGAAATATCAAAACATCATCAAACACCGACGTCGGCCACGGCGAAACTCTGCGAACCAGTGGTAAATGGTTGTATGAGAAGTTGAATACCTCCCGTACACACTACCGAGAATGGACTTGATTTTCTCGCAGGTTTTGCCACTCAAAAACACGAATCGGATAACGGAGCGATACTGCTCTTTCCCCATTGTCTCAAAAAACAACAACACGATGTTTTGAAATGAGTGTCAAAACAAAACAAAGCATCGAATTGTCACCAAATTTTAAAAGTGAGGGTAAACTCATTTTGGCTCATTGGCGCAATGAATCTTATAATCCGCGTTCTCATCAAACAACCCCCGTATGGAGAAATTCCCAAAAATTCAACTGGCCGGAATAGCTTTCTCTCAAGTTTTTCTAGTAGCGGACGTATACGATGAGTGCATCTCTGGTAGAGGCTTTATAAAAGAACATAGTGGTTTTTGGCGCAGAAACCAGAAAATACTGAAACATGGAGAATCCAATGGTGTACGTTATTGTTAACCTTTTCGTTTAAAAAGTCGTCATCTGCCGAAATCAGATTCTAGAACCTTCGTCGGAAGCAATTATTTCGGCAAAAGTGAAAGGTGGTCTTGGTACCCACCGATTCTACTTGATAGAGCCATTAAATAGGAGACTCTTCATGGTGGGAAAGATCTTAGTGGGAAAAAAGAACAACAAAATGTTCCTGTAAAGGTTCTGAATTCAAATTCATTCAGCGTAAAAGTGAAAAAGGGAAAATACGCACCTATTAAGGCTATATCGACGACAACGGAAACAAGTCGTGCAACCCCGGTTGCGAGTTTCCAAAGTATAAAAATCAAAAACAAAATCATCAGCCCCTATAATTTGGATCAAAAGCAGCGTATCCTGGCATACAAACTAATCGGCGAGTACACTGGTATATTTGCTACACAAGGTAAAGGATATGGATGTACGCAACTTGTTCAATACCACATTGACGCCGGAGATGCCTGACCAATTCCCCAACCTGCAAGGCGTTTTTTATTGGCAAAAAACAGAAGTTGCCGAAATGGTATTGAAAATGGAAGTTAAAAGCCTGATTGAAGAATCGCATAGCCCGTGGTCTTCTCCAGTGGTCCTCGTGAAGAAAAACGAAGGCAGAATAAGATTTTATGTAGTCTACCGACGCCTAAACGATGTCACCAAACAGGACAGCTATACATTTCCTAAAATCGATAACACTTTGACTTTGACTTGAAGTACGGATCCTGGCAGGTAGAAATTAATCATACGAATCGTGAGAAAACTGCCCTTACTACAGGAATCAGTCTCTGGCAGTTTACAGTAATGCCGTTTGGGCTTCGTAACGCTCCGGCCACCTTCGAGCGACTAATGAAGCGAACATTGCAAGGGCTTACCTGTCTAATATATCTGAACGACGTTATTGCCATAGGTATGACGCTCGGAGAGTGTAAAGAAAACTTAAGAGAATTAATTTAATGGCTGAGAAGTGCTCATTTGAATTTGAACCCAGAAAAGTGTGCCTTGTTCCGTCCGGAAGTGAAATATCTAGGTCACATTATATCAGCGGAAGTAGTAAGGACGTATCCTGACAAAATCGAAGCCGTGAAAAGTTGGCCTGCCTCCAAAGATAAACACCAACTTAAAAGCTTTTTGGGACTTTTCACGTCCTACAGGAGGTTCGTAAATAATTTTTCTAATATTGCAAAAAGCCTGCACCAATTTCCTGAAAAATGCCGACAGTTCAGGTAGTCTGGAAATTGTGGGAAATCATTTGAAATCTATCTCGTCGACCGTGCAGAGGTAAATGTAAACACTTCAATCGTAAAGAAGAGAAAGAACAGGAAGGACCAAGCTGGCAGGATATATCGTGCGCCATAAAATAAATGCCGGACTCTCAGGAGGAAACAATCTTGGAAAAGCGTAGGAAACGTTTCTCTTTGGCTAAGCACTAAGCAAGATGTCGGGAATTAGATCAAAAAGTGCATTAGTTGTGAGGCTACCAAGGGCCCAAAAGTAAGGCCTCAAGGAGGAATGCAACAACACAATGTTGGAGCACCATTCGAACTAATAGCTATTGGCATCGCTGGGCCATTTGCTGAAACCTTTAATAACAACCGATACACCCTCGTGGTCATAGATTATTTCAATAAGTGGACGGAGGTGTTTACCATCCCAAATCAAGAGGCTAAGACCGTAGCAAAAGAGATAGTCAACAACTAGGTGAGCAGTTGTTTGAGTTAAGTTCTCAAGTGATAAGACGTGTGCTTATACTATTACATAAAATTTTTTGTGTTTTAAATTATCATAAATTACTTCCATCAATTAGTCAATTTGGTTCCTAAGCCTATGGTAAATATTTTACTCAAAAGAAAAAAAATAAATAAAAATGGCAAATTGCTCCCATGGATAGTGATTGCATAACCTGCGGGAAATGTAAGGGGTATTTCTACTTCGAGTGTTCACCTTTCGCCTACAACACATGGAGGAAACTCTCAGCAGCCTCAAAAAATCGTTGGAATGCTCTGTATGCAGGGGAAAGGAGAAACATCCAGCTGAAAAACATCGAGGTGAAAACCACCAGGCCAGCGAAGCCGGTCAGCGGAATCAGAGAAAAATAAAGAACCCGTAATTCTTCCCATCGACGATGATTTACAACATGAAAATCATACAGAGATAATGGAAATAAAAAAAAAAATTAATAGTACTCGAAAACAGAAGAATTTACATATGCCAAGTATGATGAATTAAATTCCGCTCTTACAAAAAACACTCAACTTATACAAACCTTGAGGAAAGAAATCCGACAATACAAAAAACAAAACAAACAAAAAGACTTTAATACATAATTTACAAACAAAAATAAACATACTTGAACAGAAGCAACTTTATTAAAAAATTGAGTTCAAGTGAGTCCCAATACAAAACAATGAAAATGTATACAACATTGTCACAGCAATTGGCAAAACTTTTGACAAGTAAAGTAATAACAACGAACAAACGAACGATAGAAAAAACAAAGAGCTAAAAAATCTGTCGGTGTGCTTCACAAGAAAACAAAAAAAGATCGCGATGACAGAGAAGGCAAAAGCTAAAAGAGTTATAACACACGGAAAAATATGGTATGCAAGAACCTAAACAGAGAAACAAATCCCATATTCCCAATGCAAAACATATATATCATTAACAGTAAGTTGACTCCACACTTCAAAAAATTGCTTTGGTTAACTAAAACGAAAGCAAAAACGTTTAACTGGAAGTACGTGTGGATGAGAAACAACAAAGTTCTTGCAAGAAGTAATGGAGATGTTATGGTAGAAATCAATTCAACTGTATGGAAAAAATTGCTTAAGCAGTTAACCAGATTACGGTAAAGATAAAAAATTAACAAACACAAATGGAGTAAATGAAATAATAAATATTGTATTTAAGAACCTGAAATGCCAAAAAGATTTGACAGAACTTATTAAAGAAGTAAATGGATTTTCTTATTTCTTTTCAAACATTCGGTAAATTAAAACAAACTCGAATGGTTTTATATCCACAGTTGTCAAACTATATTTTTTAGATCACTATGGTATATACCACGCTACAATATCATCCAATGAAGAATTGGAGGTAAATATGCCTAGAATGTGCAACTTCATCAACAGTATTGAGCTTTCACGACAAATTCGACAGTTAGATTTTCACCACCTTAGTGATCTAAGCGATGCAGATGAGTTTTACAACTCTTACAACCACTTCAATAGTTTGGTTCAATCTGTAACACATATCGAGAATACAGGAGAAGGACAAATGAGCATAATTGGATGACTGCTAATCTAAAGAGATATATCAAAAAGGTAGAAATAAAAAGCAGAGAGAAAAAAAAACAAAAGATGGAATGAAAAGAAACAAAACAAAAGGAAAAGTGTGCGTTAAAAAAACTAAATGATTGAGTTTCTATAGTCGAAATTGATATTTGATCGAATAAGAAAAATACTAACCCACTTGTTCTTTATATGTAAGTATGTGTATATGTAAACAAATATTATATATACCATAAATGTGACCAGCATATTCTACATTTCAATAGCAGAAAATTCCCTTACTTGAATAACAAAAGATTCAACCATCAGTTGAATTTACCATAAAGTGTGACTTAAGACAGTAAAATGGTTGAGATAAGCAAATTAATTGTGAACTCTAATTGTATAGTATAAAGTGGTTGTATTGAAAGCAATAAGGTCTATCATTTGTACCCACACAAACAAACTATAGCAGTTGACCCTCGTCCAACTCAAATCCGAGTTGAATAAAAGCAGCCTCAGAGCCAGTGGAGGAAAAAGTGACTTGGTGCTCCAACTTCAGGACGCTTTGATGCAAATACATACACTTATGATCTGGACGAGGAAGAACAAATGAGTGTCAGCAATAAAATGGCTGTGTCAATATAACTTCCTTTATCAAAAATGGACGAACAGAAGAAAAATCTAGACGAATACAAGAATAGCCTCGAGCAAAAAATGGACATAAATGTTGGGCAACTGACAAAAGAGCTCGATACAGTGCGAATACAGAAATTGCGAGAATGTTCTTTAAATAGTCCAAGGAGAAAAGCGTTGAAACCTCCCTCATTCGATAGCCAGACCTCATAGTCTACTTATAAGAAGCAGTTTGAAATGGCTGTATGTGTTAACGACTGAAACAATGATAAAAAGTGTTTTGCCCTAAAAATGGCCTTGCACGGTCCTGCATCAAAATTGTTGCAATCAATAGACATCGAAAAGCTTAAGATTATGTGGCCTTAGTACAGGCTATCGAGAAACGTTTTGGGGATAGCAACATGCAGGAGATTTGCAAAGATCGACGGCAAGGCCGAATGCAGCAACGAGAAGAAACATTGCAGCAGCTCCAAGCAGACGTGAGTAAAGTCGCACATTTTCTATACCCCACCGCTGACCAGGAAATTATCGACGAGAGCAAAGGACGCATTTATCAGAGAAATTGCAGATCCGAAGACAGCAATTAGGATGGCCGGGAAAAGAGTCCTTGCTGAAGCACTTACCTTCGCCCTGGTGATGGAAGCAACCAGTCAGGCTTCCAAAGTAATACATTTCGTCAGCGAAATAACATGTGTTCAATGCATCTGTACAAGACTTAGTGCCGGGGAACGAGATACTGCGCTGCTAGAACTGCAATAAAATAGGACATCTGCAAAGGTATTGTAAAGAACCTGTGCGACGAAAATGCTGCTCTTATTTTAGTAACAAGCGGAATAATCCGGAAAAAACAGATATCAAGAAGCCGGTCAACCTTTCCGAAGCCATCTGTCGGAACCCATTTAAACACCAACTTCGCAGGGCAGAAGTTGGTAGCAGGAGTCGATGGCCCAGGACCATCATCAGATATCAAGAAGCCGGTCAACCTTTCCGAAGCCATCTGTCGGAACCCATTTAAACACCAACTTTGCAGGGCAGAAGTTGGTAGCAGGAGTCGATGGCCCAGGACCCCCATCACGCTAGCAAAACGATGCAATGAAATTCCTCTAGTAGAAGTTTAAGTGGAAAGGAAAAATGGATGCCAACCATAAATACTGGTACCACGGCTTCAATCATCAGGACAGATCTGGTGCAGAAATTCTGGTTGCATAATACCAGCTGTTACAGCCAGGAAATGGCTACGGCAGAAACAGCTAAGGTATATTAGTCTTGCTTGATGAATAGAAATGACAACGCATTTAGGTTTTAGGTTTTGACAATTTGTTTTTCAATATATCCTCTTTCAGCTCGCTACACTTTCTCAGCGGTGCTGTAACTTTTTTAACCCCTCCGTATAGTACGACTATTTTGGGAACAAGGAGAAGTCGCAGGAAGTTAAATCCGAAGAATACGGAGGATATTAATACATAGTGCCATTCCACCAGTTTGGCTGTGGCGACTGCAGAGGTGAGAGTCGGTGCGTTATCGTGTTGGAGTATTTTCATCAAATCGACGTTGAATCTGCCCTAATAAGTTGACGTAGTATGATCCTGTGATTGTTTTCCCTTCTCCGAATAGTCAACGTACATCAAACCTCGCGCATCCTAAAAAACGGTGGCCATCACCTTTCCGGCCGAATGCATGGTCTTCGCTTTCTTTGAAGTACGTTCACCGGGTAAGACCTATTGTTTCGATTCTTCTTTGGTCTCTGGTGTGTACCAATGAATCCATATCTCATCGACGGTCATGAAACTACGCAGAAACTCCTCCCGATTTCGATAAGACAGAGTCAAGCACGTCCTTGAAGTGGTCTCACGATTGCGCTTGTTCTTCAGTATGAGAACACGCGGGACCCATCGTGCGAACCGATTTCTCATGACCAAAATCTCGTGCAGGGTATGACTAACAGGTTCAGTTGAGATGCCTGCTATTTCGGCCAACTCCCGAATTTTCGCTCGGCGGTCCGCCATTACGAAGTCATAGATTTTGTCCACGGTTTCCTCTGTAGTAATTGTTTTTTGGCCTGGAACTGGGCGCGGTTCATCAAACACCGACATGCGGCCACGGCGAAGCTCTGCGAACCAATGGTAAATGGTTGTATGAGAAGTTGAATAGCTCTCGTATACACTACCGAGAATGGACTTGATTTTCTCGCATGTTTTGCCACTCAAAAACACGAATCGGATGACGGAGCGATACTGCTCTTTCCCCATTGTCTCAAAAAACAACAACATGATGTTTTGAAATGAGTGTCAAAACAAAACAAAGCATCGAATTGTCACCAAATTTTAACAGGCGCACTAAGAGAGGTTATACTAAGTGAAGGTAAAATTATTTTGGCTCAGTAGCGAGACGAATCTTCTAATCCGGGTTCTCATCAAACAACCCTCGTATGGAGAAGTTCGCATAAAAATTCAACTGGCCGGAATACCTTTTTCTCAAGTTTTCCTGGAAGCTGACGTATACGATGAGTACAGACTTCATGAAAGAACATGGACTTGTAGTGGTTTTTGGTGCACAAACGTTGTCATCTGCCGAAATCAGATTCTAGAACCTTCGTCGGAAGCAATTATTCCGGCAAAACTGAAAAGTGGTCTTGGTACCCACCGATTCTATTTGATAGAACCATTAAATAGGAGACACTTCATGGTGGGAAAGATCTTAGTGGAAAAAAAGAACAACAAAATGTTCCTGTTAAGGTTCTGAATTCAAATTCATTCAGCATAAAAGTGAAAAGGGAAAATACTCACCTATGAAGGCTATAACGACGACAACGGAAACAAGTCGTGCAACCCCTGTTGCGAGTTTCCAAGGTATAAAAATCAAAAACAAAATTCTCAGCCTCTATAATTAGGATCAAAAGCAGCGTATCCTGGCAGACAAACTAATCGGTGAGTACGCTTTTATATTTGCTACACAAGGTAGAGGATATGGACGTACGCAACTTGTTCAATACCACATTGACACCGGAATTGTCCGACCAATTCCAACCTGCAAGGCGTTTTTTATTGGCAAACAAAAGAAGTTGCCGAAATGGTATCGAAAATGAAAGCTAAGAGCCTGATTGAAGAGTCGCAGATGCCGTGGGCTTCTCCAGTGGTCCTCGTCAAGAAAAACGAAGGCAGAATAAGGTTTTGTGTAATCTACCGACGCCTAAACGATGTCACCAAACAGGGCAGCTATCCGTTTCCTAAAATCGATAGCACTTTTGATACGCATTCTGAAGCGAAATTGTTTTCAACTCTTGACTTGAAGTGCGGATACTGGCAGGTAGAAATTAATCATACGGATCGTGAGAAAACTGCCTTTACTACAGGAAGCGATCTCTGGCAGTTTACAGTAATGCCGTTAGGGCTTCGTAACGCTCCGGCCACCTGAGAGCGGCTAAAGTAGAGAACATTGCAAGGGTTTACCTGTCTAATGTATATGAACGACGTTATCGCCATAGGTATAACGCTCGGAGAGAATAAAGAAAACTTAAAAGAATTAATTTAGAGACTGCGAAGTGCTCATTTGAAGTTGAACCCAGAAAAGTGTGCCTTGTTCCGTCCGGAAGTGAAATATCTAGGTCAAATTTTATCAGCGGAAGTATTAAGGACGTATCCTGGCAAAAGTTGAAAAGTTGGCCTGCCTCTAAAGATAAACAGTATTACTAAAGCCTACACCAACTTCCGAAAAAAGCCCGACAGTTCAGGTGGTCTGGAAATTGTGGGAAATCATTTGAAGAACTCAAGCGACAGCTGTGCTATACACTCATCTTCAGTTATCCCACACCTGGAAAAATGTCCATCGTTGACGCAGTTGCTAACAATAATGGGGTCAGAGCTGTGATCTGGTGGTCGCATATTACAGCAAGGTACTCTCTAGTTCTATTCATAACTACTCCGGAACTCGGCTCGACCTTATGGCTCTAATTATGGACAAAAATTCATTCTTCGGACAGATAACGCAGCTCTTAAATGGCTGCTTCAATTTAGGAACCCTGGAGGCCAAGTTGCGAGATGGATCGAGCAGTTGCAGGTCTACGACTTTGAAATGCAAAACCGCAGGGAAAACTCAATTCAAATCCTGATGCTCCATCTCGTCGACCGTGCAGAGGTAAATGTGAACACTTCAACCGTAAAGAAGAGAAAGAACAGGCTACCACCCGCATGATCAAGATCGATCCAGTAGAGGATTTGACTTCTGTAGAAATCCGTATCTCCCACCAGGTAGATAATGACATCGAACCATTTTTGGGCCTGGAAGGACCAAGCTGGCCGGATATATCGGACCGTAGCCAAATTTTGAAGTTATATTGGGCACAGTGGGTCTCGCTTTATGTGCAGGATGGTTTACTGAAGAGAAAATGGGAAAATGCAGATGGAACAACATCTCCTATGCTCCTATGCTACGCTAGTCGTGTCACGGTCCAGAGTCAGCCAAGTGCGCCATAAAATAAATTCCGGACTCTCAGGAGGAAACTATCTTGGAAAAGCTTAGGAAACGTTTCTCTTTGGCTAAGCAATAAACAAGATGTCGGGAATTAGAGCAAAAAGTGCATTAGTTGTGAGGCTACCAAGGGCCCAAAAATAAGGCCTCAAGAAGGAATGCAACAACATAATGTCGGAGCACCATTCGAACGCATAGCCATTGGCATCGCTGGGCCATTTCCTGAAACCTTTAATAACAACCGATATACCCTCGTGGTCATGGATTATTTCAGTAAGTGGACGGAGGTGTTTACCATCCCAAATCAAGAGGCTTAGACCGTAGCAAAAGAGATAGTCAACAACTAGGTGAGCAGTTGTTTGAGTTAAGTTCTTAAGTGATAAAAGGTGTGCTAATACTGTTCCCTAAAAATTAATTACTTCCATCAATTAGTCAATTTGGTTTCTAAGCCTATGATAAATATCTTTTAACATCCTTCGTTTATATTTTACTCAAAAGAAAAAATTAAACAAGAATGGGAAATTGCTCCCATAGATAGGGGTATTTCTACTTCTAGTGTTTACCTCTCGCCTCGAAAAAGCGTGGGAATGCTCTGTATGCAGAGGAAAGGAGAAACTTCCAGCTGTACAAGGCGAAAACCAACCAGCCAAGCGAAGCCGGTCAGCGAAATCAGAGAAAAATAAAGAACCTGCCATTCTCCCATTTACACCCTTAAACTCATACAGAGAAAATGGAAATCAAAAAAAAAAAATTAAGAGTACTCGAAAACAGAAGAATTAACATGTGCCAAATATGATGAATGATAAATTAAATGCTAGGCAGCGCATTTCAGAAGCGATTTCCATGGTTTAGGAACAAATCACGATATTGTAAAGCACATCCGAAAGTGGGTTGATGGTATTATGATAAACATTCATAGCGAGACGGGTGTTATTGTTGAAGTTTGAAGAGACGGAAGACTACCAGCAATTTTAATGGAGCATTAGTGGCTTTTAATGGAGCACTGGTGGCGAGAATAGCAATAAAACAAAGCGAAACAGGAGACATTACCTCGGTGCTCCAGGGTGTCAATTAACTAACTGATATTTGTATCACCTATGAGTTTTATCGCACGGTTTTGAATCCTATCTATCTAACAGAGCGCGCTAAAAGTAAAAATAATTTTTTTAGTATATCACCCAATCTATCCAATCGATTGCCAATCGCGCTGCAAAATGGAAAAATACCAATTCATTGACCTATTTAACTCTCTTAGACCAATCTTTTTTATTGGTGGTGACCTTAATGCGAAACACACCTTTTTGGGGCTCGAGATGTATTCCACAAAAAGGCAAAACTCTCTACAGGGCTGGCATGGAATGTGGTTGGCAATTTTACTCAACAGGCAGACCGACTTCCTGTCCCTCGGATGTCGCCAAAACACCCGATCTAATATACTTCTTTATCGGAAAAGGAGTAAACGCTAGTCACATCAAAGTTGAATAAAGTTTCGATCTCTCCTCCCATCATTCTCCAATTATCCTTTCATTGTGCGAATTCTTCGTTAAGAAACTAAGACCACCCAGATTATCCAATAAAAAACTCACTGGAAAGATTTCCGTATAGAGGTTGTCGAAAATACTGAGTAAAAAGTACCGCTTAGAATGCCGTATGAACTTGAAAAAGAAGCTGAACGGTTTGTTGAAGGCTGTATGCCGACTTCATTTATCACTCCACGCGAATCGAACAAAGTTGTCATTATCGGCATAAGTAACATGCCGGAAATCATGGAAATTATAGGAACCGCTTAGAACGCCGTATCAAATTGAAATAGAATTTGAACTGTTTGTTGAAGTAATACAGCAGGCGGTCTTAAATATTATTCCACGCGAATCGGACAAAGTAGTCAGTATCGGCATCACATACCCCCCGGAAATCATGGAAATGATAAGGAAGAAACGAAGAGCGAGGAAAAAGTGGCATGAAACTCTGGCTCAACAAGATAAAACGTCCTTTAATATGTTCTGCAATTTGTTGAAAAAATCGATCAAGAACTTCAATAACCAAGGTATTAATAACTACTAAAAAGCCTAACAACGACAAAAGATACCAATTACTTCATATGGAGAGCCGTTAATTTTTTTCGAAAGCCCCAAATACACATGGTGCCAATAAGAAGAAACTAGGATGGCTGGGCGAAAGAAGACAAAGCAAAAGCTAACCATCTTGCAGAAACGTTCAAACCATTCGATGGGTATTATGATTGTTCGAAGAGAATAAATAAAATGCACAATTATTTAAAATGCTTTGTTTTTATTAATTATTATATCTCGCATGGTGGTTTGATTTAAAAAGAAAGATGTACAGAAAAATCTTACTCTACAAGTGATTAACAAATGTGGGGTCTGACAAATGTCAAGCATCGATAACATTCTTTTTATCGATAACATATACGAGTATATTAGTGTTGTCAATGTATTTAGAATATTCCAGATTATTATTTTAAGAATTTAACAAATGACAAGTGCTTCCAGAGAATTTCAATACAGTAGACATGACGACGAACCTGTAATGGTCTTGGGGAGATGTTTCAAGACCTTACGGAGCCTACCGCCCTATGCCGTACAAAGAGCGGCCTGCTCTATTGTGCTGTATAAAGCGCAGCTCGCTACAAGTAAGGCATATTAATGCCGCAATAACAATGAGTCGAGACTGGTTTCTAAACTGTCCTTTATTTACGAATTCCTTTCCTATTTATACAAAACGTCTTACTATGGAACTACGTATATTCTAAGCATAGAGTTTCTGAACACTAATGAATACTAAACATGTAACATGTAACACAATATATGAACCAGATCTCTTTATTCCACATAGTGCATGGTGAGGGCGATGGACAAAGTGTTTACAATAACGGACGCATGCATCACTGTCGATACCGATAGAATGCCATTTGACAAATTCTGGTATCTGGGGCGATACAATGTCACGTAATGGTTTTTGGTGTTTTGTGTGCTTGCACTGAATCACACTACAAACTTTCCAAAGAAAAGGCTACACTTAGACAAGTTATAGACACGCTTAAGACAAATAAAACCCCTAACTGACTTAAATACCTAAGAAATACTTAAAGTGCTAAGGAAAGAAGGTTTGCTAAATCTACTCTATCTTATAAATGCCATCATAAGAATAGAACATGTACTGCATCAGTGGAAAGTTGCCGAAGTTATTATAGTTCCGAAACCCGGTAAACCGCTAACTAAAGAAGATTATATCGGAGGTCTTCTAGCGAATCTTACTTAATCGTCTAAAACCGATTATTGACACAAATCGCCTTTTGCCCGATCATTAATTTGGCTTTAAAAGACAACACTCTACCAAGTGCATGGAATAAATTATGTAATTGGACGAACAATCGAGTGTAAGCTAGTCTGTTCAAGCGTATTCCTTGACGTTTCTCAAGTTTTTGATAAGGTATGGCACGATTCACTGAAATATGAACTTCGACAAGTCGTACCCGAGCAATTGAGTCATTATTTTAAGTTCATATCTAGATGACCGACACTTCGGTGTCAGAAAAGGAAACGAATATTCTAATTTTAAAACAATAAAGGCGGGGGTGCCGCAAAGAAGTCTTCTTGGCCCTCTGCATTATATGTGCTTTTTACCCGCGACATACCGCAAACGGACGATACTGTTCTAGCCACAATTGCTGATGACACTGCCATTTTGTCAACAGCTAAAACCGTCGAAGAAGGTTTCATGTTCTGAAATCAGTCTAGTAAAACTAAACGTTAACGTCTTACAGACATTCCAAAACACAGTTCTCTGAGGGTTTGTTAATGCACCGTGGTACATTAGAAACTATGATATCCACAGAGACCTAGCAGTCGATAACGTTCAGAACGAAATTAAAATGTTTGGGCGAAAACACAAAAATCGACTACAAGGACATACGCACATTTCTGTTGAACAGATCCTTGACGAGACAAATTTATGGCGCCATCTAAAAAAGACCAAACCTCTCGATCTAGCGCGAAGATCAGCAGCGCTTGATTTTT
This sequence comes from Volucella inanis, assembly GCA_907269105.1. NCBI lineage: Eukaryota > Metazoa > Arthropoda > Insecta > Diptera > Syrphidae > Volucella > Volucella inanis. The sequence goes on from OU026158.1 coordinate 11,401,522, forward strand.
AAAGTACGTAGGAAACTTCAATAGAAAGTCACCTATAGTCGTAGTTTGCATAAGGAAGGTGTTTCTTTTGTGAGTAAGAATCTCACACTACTATAAGCACCAGGCTTATAGTGTCTACGAAGATTTCAATAGTACGTAGGAAACTTCAATAGAAAGTCGCCTGTAGTCGTAGTCGCATAAGAAAGGTGTTTTTTAGTGAGTAAGAACCTCACACTACTATAAGCACCAGGCTTATAGTGTCTGTGAAGATTTCTCACCTACCCACAAAACAAAAAATAATGGGGGATGAATGCCTTAAATATTGAAGCCAGATCAGAGGGGGTGAGATTTTTCTTACATCGCTTGAGGAAACTTAGACATTTCGCAGCATTTTTGACAACATTGAATATGTGGTCATTCCAAAGTAAGTCTGAAAATCGATAAAGGGATTGTTATTTGCTTATCAATTTTATTGTCAATGCAGTGGATTACTAATTTTTTACATTTTAACCTTTTACATATATTACATTTAACATTATCATATATTTTATTACATATAGTAAACAACAATCTCGAACATCCTTCCCGGCCGTGAACATACTTCTCAATGTGTTTCGACCTTTAATTTCGTAAAGTGTCTCTGCCTTCATGTTGCTGCTTTCCTTGTCGATCATCCACAGCGATCTTATTCTTCGTTTGTTTTGATCATCTTCATTCGTTATTGATGTTTATTGTGTTGATTGCCGAACCTGTATAATGTGTAGAGTAAGTGTTGTGTTGTTGTTGCGTCGAATAAAAAATAAAAAGAAATAAAGGGTTTTACTCAAACTCTGAAGTTCCTAGTATGGCGATATTGAAAATTGTAAGTATGGTGTGTTGACCAGGTAATTTAAAGTAAATTGACAAATATTTGACTATACCTTATGGGGTCAATGACCATTGTTGTTGCAACTGTGCATCGTATTTCTCAATGAAAGTTACTCATCCTTCTTCTTCTCTCTTTCGTGATCGTAGTACGTGTAGGAAATAAATAGGTTTTGTATAAATATATTTTATAAACATTTATTATTGTTGATTTTTGTTGTGTATGCTTTGTAAGAGATGATAAGCGATTAAATTAATTCGTCGTCTTTATATATGCTGTTGGTCGGAAGAAAGTTTGTCCAATTATCGCTAAATATATGCGAACATAATCCTCTTCTCGCTGTGAATCGTCGTAGGGCTGCGATGAACGCGTTTGTAGTAAAGTCGCTCACCAATTCGATGTGTATGGCCTTGGTAGCCAAACACACAAAAATGGCAAAGTACGTCTTGAAGGTTTTGCCCCCCCCCCCTCCTTTCCGTAACTTTACTTCGATCGGACATGCGTAGTCGACCCCGGAATGTGTAAATGGTTGGGAGATGCGCACTCTTGGGGCCGGTAGATTGCCCATCAGTTGGTGCGACGTTTTAGCTCGATACCGAAAACAGATGGTGCAGCTATGTAAATATCCCTTAACACAATTTTTAAATTTAAGGATCCAGTACCTGTTGCGCATGTATGCTGTGGTTTGCTGTAGTCCTCCAGGAAACGATCGCAGATGAGCATCAGCAATCAAAAGCTTTGTGAAATGATGATTTCCTTTGAGTATGATTGGGTGTCGTTGATGAAATGGAAGATCCGCCTGTTGCAATCTACCTCCGACTCGAAAGATTCCATCAGAGTCCGTAAAAGGGCAGAGCGAGCTTGGGGCTTTGGCTTTCAGGTCGGGAGCGAATATGTCTGCCTGTTCAAGTTTTACGGCGAACAGAGTGGCAGAATGAATTTCGACTGAAGAGTAAATTACCTTTTATCCTGATCCTTATAAGTTTTGTAATATTAGAGTGTTTTGATATTAGAGTATAAAAATAGTTTTTTACCTGAATCCCTATGTGAGCTTTAATTGACCGTTTCTCCTCGTTTGTAGTTAAGCTCGTCAGTTGTTGTGGACATTGAAACTCCCAAGATTCTCGCAGAAATTCTGGCCCATTCCACCAAAGTCTGTTAGCATGTAAGGCAGAAGGCGTTGTTCCTCTGGACGCTATATCCGCAGGATTAATTTCACTGGGAATGTGCTTCCAGCTTTCTGGTTTCACCAGTCGTTGTATTTCGGCTACCCGGTTATTACCAAAGGTGGCCCACTTATTTGGCATAACAGCAATCCACGATAACGCAATGGTTGAGTCAGTCCACGCATATTGCTTCACAACTGAAAGCCTAAAACCTTAGAAGTATAGTCCAGCAGTGTTGCGAGAGTAACAGCTCCACAGAGTTCTAGTCGTGGCACTGTTTGGGTTTTTACTGGAGCAACCCTGGTCTTGGACATAAGCAACTCTGCATGGATGATGTCGTTGGAATCGAGAACTCGAAGGTATATAGCGGCACCGTATGACTTCTCGGACGCATACTCTTAGTTCTTTAAGAGTGCTATGCGTGTGGATCCATCGAGGGATACGGATCTTTTCAAGTTGCGGCAATTCCTCATGAAAAGCGTTCCACTCCTTCTTTAACTCCAATGAAATAGGCTCGTCCCACTTCAGCTCTCTACGCCACAGTTTCTGCATCAAAATTTTGCCCTTGACGTTGCAGGGTGAAATGCATCCTAAAGGGTCGAAGAGCTTAGCAATGGTGGATAGAATTGTCCTTTTTGTTGGGTCAGCACCGTCGAGTTTAATGTTCTGAAAAGAAAGGCTATCGTCTACTGGAAACCACTTAATTCCTAGAGTGTTGACGTGATCTGGGGTATCTAAGGGCAAAGAAAATGCTACTTCCCGCTTTGATAGAAAACCTCGTTGAAATTGTGTGCCCACTTCCGCAGATTAAACCCTCCCGCGGCCAGGTATATTTATGTTTTCTCCATCTTAATATAATTTCAATAATATCCGTCTGCTGTTTAGATCCTGTCATTAAAGGCTGGTTCAATGAAGTTCCGTCTGAAGTTTTGGCTGCAGCATCAAATACGACCCGGAGTTTTGTCGTTGAACTTGATGCTTTGCACACGGCATGGTGCGGCGCGAAGTGGTGATAAGGAGTTTTGAGTACTTCGTCCTTGCTGACGACTTCTTTCATATGTCCCAAATGTAAGTACTCTTTTATACACCTTTTGTACACTAAGTGTAGTGTAGGGTCATACCTGAATCGTCGTTCTAGTTGAGTAAACCTACGCAAGGCTCCTTCCTTCGAGGATCCGAACCCAGGTCTGCTCCCTTCTTTAAATGATAACGATACCTCGTATCGTCCGCTATCCAACCTTTTTGTCGTTGCCATGTAGAACTCCTCACATATTTGGTGCGCCTTAAAGGGTGTTTTTTCCATCTCCCAGAAATGTTGGAGTTGACGGCTGACATCAAGTACTTCAAGGAAGTTGCTTATGGTTCGACTGGGTTTTTGTACTTTACCCATCAAAATCCACCCAAGTGACGTATTCTGCGCAATGGGTGACTTTGCTTCCTCGCCACGGATGATTTCTGGAAGTACTATCTCGGAGTAGATGTCGTTTCCCAATAGCAGATCGACTTCGGCGGGTTTATAGTAGGTCGGGTCAGCTAGAGTTAATCCGTGTATGTATTTCCCCTGCTTTGGTATTAGCTCGTGGGCCGGAAGAAGGCCACTCAGCGATTCGAATATTAAAGCTCGGGTGCTGGTTTCATAGGCCGAGTGCAGAGACCCCAACCTAAAGTCAACGTAGCTGTGACAAGCTCCGCTGCTGACCTTCCCCAACCCGGATACCTCTACTAAAGTCCGTTTTCCCTTCATACCTAATCTCTTGACTGCCCGATCAGTAATAAAGGTGGCCTCTGAGCCCGGATTTATCAATCCGCGGAGTTTAACGTCTATACCTGTAGAGGATCTTACTTTCACCAGCGCTGTTGCGAGTAACACGTCTACATGGGATTCTACTGCGTGAAAAGTGTTGACCTGCTGTGTGGGCTGAAAAGGGGTAGCGTTTAAGTGTACTGTAGATAAATGGGATTGTGTGGGGGTGTATGTGTGTTGGGTGGTGGTGACCGAATTAGGCGCTGCATGTGTTGTGTAGTGTTGGGTAATTGTTGTGTGTAAATTGAATTGTGAGTTTGAAGGGGGGTTAATGTGTAAAATGGAGTGGTGAAGCTGTTGGCAAAAGTAGCATCGGACTCTACTGGGACACTGTTGGGTTGCGTGACTGTATGCCAGACAATTCTCGCATATGCTGATTTTATGCACAGTTGCAAGTCCGCAGTGAATGAGGCCATTTATTACAAACTTTACAGCTGAACTGACTCTTTTGATTCTGCTTCAAGTAAAACGATTTTGTTTTTGTTAATGATGCCCTAGAGATCTTACTGACTCCTATATCTTCCCGTTGACCAACTGCCTCCAATGTCCTAAACCTCGCTTCTAAAAATTCAGTGAAACTTTCAAACTTTGGTAATTCCTTATCTGTCCCTATCTTTTTTTCCCAAAGTTGTTGTGTTATTGTGGGAAGTTGTTTCACTAAACAAAAGATAAGGATAACATCCCAGTGTTCCACCGGTACATCGCGATTTTTCAAAGCGTGTCGACACTGATGTATCTAGCAATTTTTTCAGATGTGCAGCGGTCTCGTGGCTAATGTTGTCTTGTGCAAAAAAGATTCTCAGCTGTGCATTAACAAGGACACGTTTATGGTCATAGCGAGATGTGAGAATGTCCCATGTTGGTTTATAGTTTCTGTTCTCAATGACTAAATGTTGAAGGAGACGCTCGGCTTCACCGCCCAAACATGATTTCAAATAATGCAATTTCTTAAGCTCTGTTAGTGCTTTATTTGTATGTATTAGAGATACAAAAAGATCATGAAATGTTCCACAGGATTCATATTGCCCCAAAAAGATTGGTAAATTTATTTTCGGCAATACAATGATGTTCTTATCGCTAGAGGTACTTATATTATCACTTACCGGAGTCTGAGCTGTTGCTTGAAGTTTATCCATGCTATCTTATATCGCTGTTTTGTAGCCCAGGTAATTGTTTTTAATCCTGTCGAAGATTTCCTCTAATTCATTCTCCTTTCCAGCTTCAATTGAGGATATTCCATCGGTGTTATGTTGGGTACTATTCTTGAAATTTTCATCCAGCACGGCAATCCTATTGGAGATGTAATTTTTTGTGCTCTCCTTCGGGGATCTCTTTCCAAAATTTTCCCAATCCTTTGTAATTTGCTTTAGCAAATTCTTTTGGAGCATTAGAGCAGTGCTCATTTTTGAAATCAATTAAAATTAAAAAAAAAAAAATACTCGTAAGAGAAAAAAAATTAAAATTTAGGTGTATTTCACTTTACGTATCTTTTACATTATTTAAATTGCCGGAGATCTGCAGAAAATTGATCTCCCAGGATGAAAATCGATAAAGGGATTGTTAGATAATTAAAATAAATGGACACCACAATTCATTTCCTTATCAATTTTATTGTTAATTCAGTGGATTACTAATGTTTTACATTTCCCCCTTTTACATATTATATTTTATTATATATTATATTTTGCATTATCATATATTTTATTACATATAATTAATTATTTCAATTGTAATCTCAAACAGTCACTGACGCACATACCGACAATGGAAACTTTTTTGGTTTCGACGATGAACTATATATTAAGTGCAATTCATGGCTAATGGCTGGATATTTAAATTCTGCTTCAATGACAGCAGACATCATTGAGTTTTGGAAGCATGTAATTTCACTCTGTTGATAGTGCCTCAATTGGTTATGATGTTAATATTGGAACGTGAGTCCGGGAACGAATATGAAAACCATAGAGTACTGTCATGCGATTATCAGTTCTTTCTTTGCAATTGCCAACTTAAGATCGAAAGACGGTGTTTTTTTCGAAAAAACCTTAAAACTCGAATAACTCTAGAACTACTGAATTTCGACCCCTGGTTGTCGCAGCGAAAAATATTGTGAATAAGCTATAGAATAACCCCTTTTAAGGAATAGGTCGAATTACAAGTCAACCTGCATATGTAATCCCTAAGGAAGCGAATAAATAAAACACCTCGTGTCTTTGACTGTTCGGCGAAAAGTTACCTGATTTATTTTACATCTGTTAAATGATGTGTGTCAAGCAATTGTTACAAACTGTACGTTTAGTTCAGATTATGAGGAAGATTAATTATAAGTTAAGTATATAACATTCTTCTTCACTATTTAGGGTGGGTGTTGATATCGGACGACTGGACGTCGAATCCTTTTTGATCTTCTTACTTCATTGACTCGAAGGTTTGTGTTGTCACTTGATAGATTGGGTGTCCCTGCCCTTACGCTGAAACTTGCTGTTGCATCTAATGGAATGGCTACTAACCCAGCTTACATGTTAGGGGCCTCATTCACGGCCTCGATCCCAGTTGTATTATCATCCGGTGTTACTGCATTTCCTGGAGATAGATTTGAAGTTTCTGGGATTTCTTTGTTTATCTCTGTGGAGTGTTGTCTTTCTGCAGCAAGAAATGTTGGAATTAATTCGGAATTATTACCTTCAACATTAGTACATCGTAGTTGATCTATATGTCTACGATATGAAACATTATCAACATCAACAATATAATATAAATAACCATCCCTTTTTATGACTCTACCAAATTTCCATTAACATTCTTTGTTTTGATAACATCTAAATTGTACCCGATCCCCTACACCAAAACTTCTTTTGCAATAGTTAAAGTTTGTTTTATGATCGGTGTTATGTACTCGCATTAAGTCCAACCTTGTTCGAAGATTAATTCTAAGCATCATCTCTGATGGGCTTTTAACGGTCGTTAAATCCCGCGTCTTCCGATACTGCAATAAAAACCTATATACCATAGTTTAATGTGCATGTCCCCTGAATAAAAAACAGCTGACCGTAACCCATTTTTGAATTCGTAGACGGGTGTGCAGGAGATGTTAGTTTGTGTCGAATTTTGTTACTTCCTAGAAATTGTTGGAACTCTCTTGATGTAAAATTGGTCCCATTGTCCGAAACAATTATCTGCGGAATACCAAATCTGGCAAACAGTTCTCGTAATAATCGAATAGCATTAAAAGTAGTTATTTTATTCATATTCCCAAGGATAATTAGCGGCTTTTGCTGGTTCCTTTAATACTTTTGCGCAGTCCCTGCAACCTTTTACAAGCTCTTCATTGTCATGATCGATTCCGGGGCAATAGAAACAGCCTCTAGCCAAAGCTTTCATTTTAGTTATTCCTACATGTGCTGAATGTAACTCGGCTAGCACCCGAGATCGTAAGGTGCATTATGGTGCAATTATTAATCGAATGCCACGATAAATGCATTTTTCGTTCAACATCAACTCATTTTCTCTATTTTTGAACGGTGTAGCTTTCAAGCTCGCACCCGTTTGCAACGAAAGCCAAAGTAGAGAAATATCCTTTTCACGCTTGGTTTCTCTGGCCACTTCGTTATTTGCAATAGGTAAAATTTCGTCTAAAAATTGATGTACCTCATAACTCTCACCACCAATTTTAGCTAAGGGATTTCTAGTGAAGAAATCTACAATAATGTGCTCTTTTGTATTTTTATATTTAATTGTGTAGTAAAAAATAATTAAAACTGTGCTGTCAGTAGTGGTAAACCTTTGTTTGGATTAAAAATAGCTTGCTATCTGTAATAAGCGTAAACTTTAATTCGTAACAATGGTTGAATTATTTATGAAGTCCACAATATATTGCTGTTGCCTCCTTGTCTAACTGGCTATAGTTGGTTTTTGCTTTGGTAAGACTTCTTGACGTGAATGCAATGGGTTGTTCGCCTTTATTGGTTGTATGTGACAAAATTGCTGATAAGCCGAAAGGGGAGGCATCCGTGGCCAAAATAAGAGATAAACTTGGGTCAAATGAAATCAGTGCGTTGTCACCCATCATTTTTTTTTTTTTTTTCTTATTATCTCAAAAGCATGCTGAAATTCTGAAGACCAAAAATATCTTGTATCTTTCCTAAGTAGTTAGTAAAGAGGGTGTAATTTCGTAGAAAGGTCAGGTATAAACTTGTTATAATAATTAAACATGCATAGGAATGAACGTGATTGGCCTAATTCAATAGGTGGTTCGATTTTTGTAATTGCCTTAACATTCTCTGATGTTTTGTGTAGACCTTCCTTGTCAATTGTATGCCCAAGTATGTAACACTCTTATCAAATAGCTTACATTTTGATTGAATTAAATGTGAATTAAATTTTTCTCATTTTCCTATTAATAGCATGCACCTATGATAAACCTCATCCCAAGTCCTACCCATCACATGCAGTACCCTCTAGATCATTTACTATGTTTTCGTCCATAAGCCTCTGCCACAAGTTTAGTGCAGTCTTAACCCCGAACATAAGCTCCCGTGCTCTATAGAGTCCTTTTATTGTTCTTATTGACGGTACATGGAACTTCCTTCCGACATGTTGAAGTTAAGATATGCCTGATAGATGTCAAATACGCAGAAATATTCGCCATATTCAAGCTTTTGGTGTAACTCATCTACATTAGGATTCGGATGTCCATCATTTACAACGCACTTATTTTAGTTACCTTTTTTTATCTTAGTTATTATTTAGTGTTACCTTGTAGTCGGCACATAACCGAACTGACCTTTTGGCTTTTATAACGGGTACAATTGGGCTTCCCCGGTCGAAATGCGCGACTCTTTCAAAAACTTCAATTCGTTCTAACCTATCTATCCCATCCTCGTCGCCACTAATACATATACTATATATATGTAATCCCTAATGAAGCGAATAAATAAAACACCTCGTGACATACGTCAAATGACGTATGTTAAGGAATTGTTACAAACTGTACGTGTAGTTCAGGTTATGAAGAAGATTAATTATAAGTTAGGTATATGTTATAACAGTGGTACTTAACTCTAATTTACACATTTTAACAATTAAATATTTATCTTCACATTTTACAATTGAATTGTCTACCAACAGTTTTCATCCTTTTACTTTTAGCTTACGGCTCTTATTTCTTATAAGTTACAACTTTTTTGAATAGGTACAGTAATCCCCGGTTAATTGCGCAAGCAAAAATGCTCACACTTTTGTTTAATGAATCGGAAAAATCAATTAGACAAATCCCACTTAATTGAACATTTTTTTAATTAAAAAAAAATCTCACCTAATTGCAATTTTTATGAAATTATGAAAAACCACTTGATTTTTGAGAAAAAAAACCCAAAATAATAAGAAAACACACATGTACATAGTTCATTGTATGTATTCACAGCTTTTAACTTATATATACAATGTATATTCACAGCCATAGATAAACTTAACTAGATGTCAAACTCTAATAAACACTCTGAAAATGAATTACGATTTATTCTCCATTTCTAGAACCTGTCAGACTGGCCAAAATGACAGCAAGTTTCACGTAATGTTCACAAGGTATGTACCACCTTGATGAAAAAAAAACCGAATAACCTCCGTGTTAAGTTAAGATAGTACATTTGTTGTTGTTGTTGTTGACATTACTTCTAAATCTAAGCGTCATAGCTTGACATTTGCAAACTAAATAAATAATTGTAACAATTAATGATCTATCTTCAGATCGCAATCCAGTGTCGGCTTCCCTGTTCAGGTGAAAAACCCTAAACTTGCACTATTTCCAGGATCTGAAACACGCTTTCTTGTATGAAACTTCCAGCTCATGTCTTGGAGTTTATTCGTTTGCGTAATATGAACCGAAGAAACTGGCAAACATATAGACAGCCCATCTCCCAGAGGCTAGTAAAACACTTCAACAAACTCATAGCCAAGCTTATTAAAACGGAAGGTATGAAGAGTGGAATAGGAAGATCAATTCTCTAGACAAATCCTTTAAACCTTTCTGGAATGTTATGTAATTAACGTACAACAAAAATAAAAATATTCCTTCTCTTATTAACATGGGTGCAACATATCACACTGATCTAGACAAAGCCAATATTTTCTGCCAGAGTTTTGCTAAAAACCATTGCGTTTTTTAACTTGAGACATCCAAATTACTCGAAAAATACGCGATATCGCGAAAAATGAATCAGGAATTATCATTTGAAAAATCAAAAGTGATCTTCGTTTGACCTTGAAAATTGGTCTCAAGATTAAACTCGTTGTCACCATCTTATGTCCCTTTCAGAACCTTATGACTTTTGTCTGAAACATTTTTCGCGATATTTCGTACTTTTCGAGTAATTTTGATGTCTTAAATCTTATGGCGCCCTCTGACGGGAAAAGAACGCATTTTTGAAAGAAGTGTTTCATGTAAAAGAACTGTAATTTTTCACACATATTACGACTCTGTCAAAAAAATAGAGGTTCCCATTAAAAAATCAAAAGTGACCTTCTTTTGACCTTGAAAATGGGGCTCAAGGTCAAACTCGTGGTCACCATCTGATGTCCCCTTCAGAACCTTGTGACTCTTATCTGAAACATTTTTTGGAACATTTAATTTGGGTGTTTCAAGTTAAAAAACTCACTCTGTATAAACTTAACAAAATTTAAATATCTTAACTTACGTTTTCGTTCACGCCGTGAGGTTATGAAATTTTCTGCCCTTCAATATCAAGTATATTAGCAATGCCGCAAGCTTTAAGACTCTAATATTTAGGCATATTTCTATTCAGCAATAATGAAGATTAACGCATATTTAACTCCTCTTTATCTTACATCTTACTTTTCATCTTCGTTGACTTTCCTTTCTTTTCTATTTTTCTTTTTTCTTTTTTTGTCTAATCGTTTATACAAATTATATTTTTTTAAATTTTAACCTTGCTTAATTCAGTCATCTCATGAATTGTTTTTACTTTTGAAATAGTACATATTTTGTTAATTTAAACAACTAATGTAATGAAATTAAGTTCTTATTTTAACTATCAAGCCTAAGTACTATAAGAGACCTATGTTTTAATGTAAAGGGTTTTCCAATAGGGACTTGACAACTTTGAATTTAATTTTTGAACGCACTCTTTCACTAATCATCAAACCGTTACTATTAATTTATTCAGTAAACTCAACATTTTCATCATGATAAAAGTACATTAGGGAGCAACTTCTGCAAATTATAAAAATTTTCTACAGATATTCGGAGTCGATGACTGCAACTTTAAGAGGCGTTAACTCCAATTTTCGGTTCGGACAGGCAATAACAAGTTTAGTGCAAAAATTTGAGTCTACATATTCGTTGTGTCAGTGAGACGAAGGGTTGGTCGAAGTGTCGAAAATATCGCTGCCGTTCAGACGTCCGTAACAAACCATCCAAATCAGACCACATTATGGCGTATTTTGCGTAAGAATCTTGGTTTACACCCACACAAGATCAAGCTGACTCAAGAATTGAAGCCGATGGACCATTTGAAGCGACGTACGTTCTCCAATTGGGTTCTGGAGAAGATGCGCCAAGATAATGAATTTCATCGCAAAATCATCTTCAGTGACGAAGCTCATTTTTGGCTCAATGAATTCGTCAATAAGCAAAATATACGTTATTGGTCGGGTGAAAACTCACATGTGCTTCATGAATCACCACTTCATCCACGAAAAATAACTGTTTGGTGCGGTTTGCATGCCGGCGGCGTTATTGGGCCATATTTTTTCGTTGACGATAACGATCGTCACGTTACTGTGAATGGTCAGCGTTGTCGCGCCATGATCACCGATTATTTTTGGCCCAAACTGGAAGATATGGACTTGGACGACATGTGGTTTCAACAGGACGGTACCACAAGCCACACAGCACACGCTACAATCGATTTATTGAAGAGTAAGTATGGTGAGCTTGTTATCTCAAGACATGGGCCAGTCGATTGGCCGCCTCGTTTGTGCGATTTAACGCCACTTGACTAGTTTCTGTGGGGCTTTGTTAAGTCATTAGTTTATGCTAACACGCCAACGACGTTGGAAGAGCTCAGAGCCAACATTGAACTCGAAATAGCGTTTAGGCCCAAATTTGTGGCCAAGTCGCTGAAAATTTGGTCCAAGGAATTGACCGCTGCAAACGTGCCAGCGGTGGCCATATGAACGAAATTGAGTTTCATTCATAAATGTTTTGATCGTACTTCAAGCCAATAATAAAGTTTTTGAAATATCTCAAATGGTTTGCCTTTAATTTAAAAAAAAAAAAGTTGTCAAGTCGTTATTGGAAAACTCTATACATACCATGTTATCTAATAAGTAAATAAAAACAGTAAACAAAATAAAATGGTGATAACGTCACATATAAGGATTTATAAATACGGATGAAATGTATGAAGCAATTTGGGCTATATTTCATCTTTTGCTTTCCACGTCCAAACCGTGGAAACTGTCCAGAAAGCACAGAGAGTTGGTGCGCTTATCGCCGCGCTAAACTGATGGAATGAACTTGACTAAGTTCAAGCACTATTATCCCGCGCTTGATCCAAATGTTCAAAAAGTTCTGAAGCCAATATTCGAGGACTTGTCTCAACGTGAATTTCTTGATAGAAGTAATAAAACGTAGAATAATAACGAAAGTTACAATGGTTTACTTTGACACTTTGCTTCGAAACGCCTCCACAGTGGTCTCAAAACTATTGAATTATCAAATTACTTTGCTACTTCAATATTCAAGGACGGTTATACATCTAATTTTAAAATATTTAATGTGATGGGAGTGATAATTGGACCTGCAACAAAAGATTATGTTGCTAGCAAACATGAAACAAGACTAAGAGTAGCAGAGCATCGCCAACAGGCTGCCTTGAAAGAGAGTCGATTATTTTGAAGAAGAGCTTCAACAGAGAAGGAGAGAAAGGTGAATTATATGGGCCTGGAATAGAAGATTAGCTCTTAGTATGAATTTTATTTATTTATAACAATGAAAACAGTCATTTTATCTTTAAACGCGTTTTTATGGAAACTACATTCTTCAAATTTGCTTCAATTGTAACTCGAAGACAAATCCTCCGATCACTTTAATTTTTTTTTCTTGCTTATTTTGCATTTATTTTTTACTGTTCATTGTTTAAAAAAATGTAATTTTGGCGGTCGAAAGATCATAAAACTTTCGAGTCAAATCCGGCTTTTTTTTCAAAATTCTGAAATTTCGTTAAATATCAATTTTTTCATAATCGTGGGTCATTGAATAGGCAAAATCTTCTAGTTTAATACCTTTTTTTGTTTTTGATTTCAGGCTATAATCACTGTAACGATGACTTGGTAAATAGCAAATAACTCGCTGAAAATTTAATGTTTTCCTTTGAAAGCTTCAGTGTGTATCCATTATTTATGTGTATTATTATTATGTTATTATACATATATGTCATTTTTTTCTTTAAATGTGTGGTTATATCTTAACACACTATCCCTTGGGTACTGTCTATCTAGACCGTTGACATCACAAACCCAGAGGTGGTTGTCAAACTAGACGGGACAAGCCAGTGCATCCTCAACTAGTGCTAGTTGTTAGTTCGTTACATTTAGCCCAGCCAGCAACCACTCCAACATCAGTGTTATGCCTTCATGTCAGAGTTGACGCCGACGGGATTTTCATATAACTACATACAAATTCTATGAAAAGTGTTTTTCAGAGAATTCCCTTGAACGGAATTCGAACCCGCGACCCTCTGCTTGAGGAGTCTATGCATGTACCACTACACCACGACCGCCACATATTCCAAAGCATCATTAATGCATTGCAGTGGAACCCCCCTATAATGAATTGCGAGTAGCAAGATTTTCGCGAATCGAATTCTCTGGCGAATTTCAACTCTCGTCGTATTACGAATAGCGAACTTAGTAGTTCGCCTTTAAAAAGAATGCTGCCATATACAACAAACTTGAAATCTCAGCTGTTAAATGTCAAAACCTATTCAAATTGTTTAAATTATCGTGAACTTTTGAGAGAAATAAAAAAAATTAAAATGTAATGTTGATTTAAATAAAAAAAATTAAAATGTAATGTTGTTTTATTTTTTTGAAAATTCTGATCGGAATAAAGAAAAAATTAGCAGATTGAGAAGAAAAATTCGAGATAGTTCCAATCCCTTGAAACTTCCTGAGAATCTGTAAGCTCTTAATTACTATTTGTTTAAATGTCTTATGTGAAAGATTTTTTTAGATTTATTTCTTACTTTCAACTTAACAAAGATGCATTTCTTTATGTGTTGAACGAAGTAAAAGATGATTTTCGGTCCACACATCTGCTTTCTCCTCACTGCTAAAATTAACTTGTGCTTTGCAATTTCTATACGGCGGTAGCTACCAAAATTCGGTTGGAAACAAACTTGGATTTGTGGCCTTTGATTTGATACCGTATCCGTTTTTCTGACGGAAATAATTGAAGCTTTTGGGACAAAAATCTGTAAAGCTTTATCCAGGCTAAAGCTAAAAATGTCTGAAAGAGAAAAGCAAGAAACACGAGATTTTTTATTCAGAACAGAAAGACAACCTGGAGTAATTGGATGTGTTGATGGGACACACATTGGAATTGTCGCCCTTGTGCAGTTGCGGCACCAATATTTAAACCGGAAAGAGTATTATAGGTTATATGGTTATATCTTTTGAATTTTAAAAGTTTTATTTTACATACTTGTGACCATAGTATGTCAATTCGCTATGTTGATGCCAGGAATCCGGTTTCAACCCATGATTCCTCTATATGGAATTACAGCCATTTGAAAAAAGTTTTAGAAACTCCTGAGTAAGTAAGACGTCTTTCTCTCTTATAGTTTTAATCAATGTATTTTTACAATATTTTAGGTGCTTCTGGTTATCCTCTCCTTCCTTATTTGCTCACATCCTATAGAAATGCAAGCGTTATGTCAAGAGAGGCAATGTTAAACAAATTGCACTCTGGAACTCTGGAAAGGACAATAGGAATCCTGAAAAGTCGCTTCAGATGTGTGTTGCATGGACGAAAATTACGCTACTCTCCAACAAAGGCGACAAAAAATAGTCTATGCTTGCTGTGCCTTGTACAATATTTGCCTCACGTATAATGCACCTGAACCCGAAGTCTTAGAAATACAAAATGACGTTCAGACAGATGAAGATATAACGCAATCACCAAACATAAACTTGGAAGGCGAACGAAGAAGAAGTGAAATTTTATCTTCTTTGTAATTATATAGGAAAAAACATTTAAGTTTAGTGTTTTTAATTAACATTTTTACTTCACTTTTTTTAACTCAAAAATAAATATGTATAATTATATAAATAAAAAAAATTAAATTTATTTGCCTAAAATTAATCACTCATTAAAAAAATTGCACAAAAAATTTAAATTGGGAATTCATTTGGCACAAGAAAATATAAAAAATAATTTAGTTGAGAAAACACTAGTATTTTCGGGATTTAAGCCCCATTTTCTTCAATTTGACTTAAAAGTTTTCTTCATGGCGTTGTTAGACACCTAAAACTACTATTACTATCCCTTACGACTGGTGGGGGAAGTCTATATGAAAAGAAAAGGTACTGTTTTTGCTGCCTGGTTGAAATAAACTGACTCGTTTATTATTTCTTTATGTCTTAAATACTAAAATAAGGCTAAGTTTACAAAATATACAACGCAAAACTTTTCACACGCTCAGTCAGCAATATGATACTCCTGAGATATCATGCTGACTGAATGGTTACGATAGATAAAAAAAACCTGTCTGATGTTATCATTATGACATGCTGAGGCTACCTTATGCAGAAGTTAGGCAGAAATCAGCATCGTTTAAGCTTATTTCTACAGGCACTTCTACTTTCCTGTGTAGCTGCGTTCTTACTGCTGGTTGTGGTAGTCGCATTTGAGGACATTGCTGCCGGATGAGGATAAACACTGCAACTATTATCAGAACTGTCGCTTCGGAGCTTAAGATGGTGTAGTGTTCAATTTTATGTGTCCTAATTGTCTTTAGAAATTGCTCCTAAACTTTTTGAATTCTAATTGCGTGCTCCAAATTTATGATCTTCTGAATGATATCTGCTTGCAAAACGGGAGTTTCCTCTTGTATGTGTCGGAAATTTGTTTGGATGATACATTTCTATCCAGTAAGCCAGTATTGCGTGTTACGCATGATGATGATAAGTTCATGTTATGGTGCAATGTACTCATCCCACAGGAACGTACTGATGAACTGGCGGAGAATATTGGACATTGTAGATTGCACCAATATAAGTTGGTTGACCTTTTATTACAGAACGCAAACTCTGCCTTAGTCATGGGGTAATTGTTGTATTTTTCCGAACTGACTGATAGATAGTCCGATGATGATACAATGAACGTTAAGTTTTCATTATAGCTTGTTGGCACTGGTAGCAAATTAAAAACCGTTAAATCCTTATTGTACAAAGGGGGTAATGTTATTTCGATGATGATGTTGTTTCGCATAACTCTTCCCTTCGGATGCAGCTCCTTGTACAGTTGTAGGATAGAATCGTGATGCCATTCTCCAGGTATCATCATCCTCCTAGGAATGTTGTCATGTATGCGCAACAGTTTGTTCTCTAATTGTTGAACACTTAGTATAAGCGGATGTATTTTTCCATTATATGTAGACAGGAAAAAAATTCCAGTAAGATACTTTGTGTATTCTGATAACTTATCATTACCAAAATTGAAGTAAGTGAAGTGGAGCTGAACCATCGGAATGTATTGTACTTATCGGGTTGGTTCTTTAGATTACTTATCAATTCAGTAAGTAACTTCAGTTGTTTTTGGGTTGAAATATGCTCTTCCTTAAATACATTTAGCTTGGAATCAGTGATTGCTATCTGATTTTTCATGAGCTCCATTATGTGATTTTCGTTATTGCGTACGTTTTGAATTGTTTCTTCATATTTCTGGGCATTCTTAAAGAATATTCCTGGCTGGCTGCTGAAATGAATTATCTCCATTTCATTAATGGTTTGTTGTGAGGCAGCTGATTTTTAAAGACACAAGCAATAATGAGTTGAAAATTTTTGACAGTAAACCCTCATTTCTCCTTCGCTTGCTTCTGCTAGATTCACCTGATTCATTATCTAGACCGATATTAGAATTGTCTTCGATTGGTAGAGGGCAAAGTTTGGTTATCGGCCTCTTCGTATATTTTTCATTGCTAAGAACAGTTACAGCACGAACTTCTTTGTCTTTTCCCTTATGTACTTCTGAAATCATTTTTAACATTGTGGGGTTTGATTTTCAATAGACTTTAGACTTTAGACTTTTGATAGATCACTCATGACTCCTATCAAATTACCTTACCATTTTTGTTCAGTATCGGTTGACAAGTCATTATGGAAAGACTAACACCACATCAGCGTCTCCAAATTGTTCAGCTGTATTACGAAAATCAGCGTTCTGTGAAAAATGTTTTTCGTACAATTCGAGGAACTTACGGTGCGCATAATAAACATACTGAAACCTCTATTGGCAATACCATTCGCAAATTTAAGTCCCAGTTTACATTAGTGGTTGATACTCGACCAGTTAGACCACATCCAGCACGTAGTAAAGAGACTATATCAGCTGTAGCTCAGAGTGTACGCAAAGACCGTGACGAATCGATTCGTTGTCATTCGTAGCAGCTTGGCTTGGCGTATTCGACAACTTGGCGTATTTTACGTGAGGATTTCGGCCTAAAAGCGTACAAAATTTATAGAATTTAAGCCAGGCGACCTGAATTTGTGTCATATTTTCAGTGAATGGACTCTAGAAAAACTCAATGAAAATCCGGTGTTTTATCGTGAAATTTTGTTCAGTGAAGCCCATTTCTGGCTCAATTGATACGTTAATAAACAAAACCGCTGTATTTGGGCTTATGAGCAAATCGAAGAGTACCAAGAGCTACCATTATATTCATTAAAAACAAAAGTATGGTGTGGTTTATGGGCTGGTGGAATCATTGGTTCATATTTCTTCAAAAATGAGGAAAATCAGAATGTTACCGTCGATGGTTACCGTTATCGAACCATGTTAACAGACTATGTGCTTCCTGAAATTCAAGCACATGGTTTCGGTGAGCTCTGGTTTCAACAAGACGACGCTATGAGCCATACAGCGCGTGAAACAACACCTATGGACTATTTTCTCTGCGGATATGTAAAGTCTTATGTCTTCAAGAATAAGCTAGCTACGATTGAGGCTTTGGAACCCAATATTACTCGTATTATTCGTGAGATACCAGTCACTATGTCGAACGACTCGCTCGAAATTGGACCTTCCGAATGGACCACCTCAGATATAGTCGTGGCCAGCATTTACATAATATCATTTTTAAAAAGTAATCACCCTTTACAACCGGAAAAGGCCCACAGGACCCACAATTCCTGTAGCTTGACTTTGTGTGAATTCCTACGATATGAAATACATTTCTTCACTTCGGTTTACGTTAAGATGAAAAAAAAGTGTAAGTCATTTTGAGAGCACCAGCACCAGTCGTCACCATGAAGGAAAAATAAGAAAGGAAAGCCAGAATGCATTCATTGTCCCATAGCAGAGAAAGCTAAGTATTCTTTTCTGCAAAGGTATGTACATAAGAATCACTTCAACTAGTAATATGTGCGTTGGTTGAAAATACTTAATTATCAGCACAACCTCGATCAAGTCAAAAACCAATTAATAATTAATTAATAACATAACATGATTCTATCTACGAACTCAATGTCGCAAATTAAACTTTGTTCATAACTACTTAGTTTCGCATATTTTTCGTCACCTGATACAGGCACTACTTTGGGTACAAAATTCGTTCACATTGGTAGGAAGTCTCTGCACTTTGGTAAATTTCACTTTCAATATATTGTACAAAGTTGAGGTTGACAATTCGCTAACAGATCGTTGTTCATAATGTCGAAACCATCGTTAGAAGAGTTAAAGTTAATGCGTTCTTCAACAAAGGGAAGATAATCAAAATAAAGAATATTATCGAATGTAACTTGTCACCAATAAAATCATAATGTCACTTAGGTATAGTGGAATCCTTCTTTAAGCTACTTTTAGCATATCAAATGCTAATTGAGTGTTTAACACCTACGAGTACTGTAAGACGAGAGCTTGAATAACTCTACATTTCTACAAAAATTAAAAACACCAGCCGGTCTAGCAAGAAGTAGTACTTTGGTAACTAAATTTTCAGTTCCACAATCGGTTAAATGTTTGCAAATATTAAGCTTGCCTAAACCCAGTGGCAAGTATTCAGAGTTTAAGAACTTAATTAGCTCATATATTAACTTGTAGGCAATGATCCGAGTATTTCAACTATCGAAAAGTTTTATTATTTATTCACTTGCTTAAGTAGTCACCCGGAACAATCAAGTTTTTCAGGTCACAGAGGTTAACTACCCTAAAGTACTAGTTCGACTCAAAGATCGCTCCAAAAACAATTGTCTTATATTTTTAGAAAACTTATTCCAAGCACCGCTTTTACGCAGAATAGTTGACAACTCCTCTGCATTGACTGTATCAATTGGAACCCATGCAAATATATAATATATAATGCTGTTATAATTTATATCACGATGCCCAAAGTTGGTGAAGGTGCTCGAGCGAAGTGGGATGAACAATGCGATTTTAAAACACTTCCAAGTTGAGATGCATCTGCTGAAGTTTTAAATAAACTGTGTCAATACCTTGAAGCACGTGATGGCTAGCAAATGGCTCAGAAGTTAATTTTATAAAGAAGCGCTTCGCTAATTTCCTAAATTTGCATAGGCAAAGAAAAAATAATTTTGAGCTTTCTTTAGAATTCACGTCTATCAGAAGTAATTTCCATCAAACTGTGTGACTATATATGTTATTTGTTGTCTTGTAATACCCAACCACTCTCTAATGGTGATAACTGAATTAGTTCATTCAGCATTTCTCCATACTTGAAAAATATAGTTGCATTTGTTGTAATAGTACCGATTTGCTTGGGCGCAAAATACTTCCTTTAAAACCTAGGGCAAACAAAAAATTTCAAATATTTACCTACATAAAATTGATTTTAAAATGTGTAACTTACTTATTTTTAAAAATTTTGTTTGATGTGGGCCTGCAGGTTTCATAAAACAGTTTATATCTAGCTTCGTTTACATTCAAAGCCCTTGAATGTAAGGACTTAGCTCCTCTGATAAATTTCTTCTCTCTCGTTCAATATCTGTTGAGATATTATTTGATCAAACACAATGTGTATGTGTGTTGCGTTCATTCTGCAATTTTTTTCAATATATGCATAGCAAAATTGCCGGAAGTTGAAAGTATATCCCCTAAGGTATGAAGAAGGAAAAAACCATCTACAAGTATGGCATCGACTTTTCGTTGAGAAGTGTTTACTACTGTTTTTTTTTTAATGACTTAAAAATACAGATTTATCTGTTTTATAATGGATCCATCTTAGTTACCAAATGACTGTGAAACAGGAGTCAAAGGGTATTTAAATAATTCCACAGAATTTTCGGAAGCTACGAACAGTATTCTTCCAATTAAATTTCTCTCCATTTTAACCTCACAAAATTTCCCAACGCCAACTATCTAAACTGTTAAATAACTAAACATAGTTTAATTTCCTCTATTTGCATCAAAGATAAAAACTTTTTTGAAATAGCAGTAAATATCCGATAGCATGGGCTATTATAACCACCTGATAACTATGATAATCAACCCGAAAAACAGATGTGCTGTCTGGAAGTATTCGTTGAAAAGTTTTGTGAGCTGGAGGCAGCGGATGGACGCAAGTCCAAGTTGACAGAGGAACTATAGAAGAAGTACCTAGTGGAAGACTAATGACTTAAGTCCCCTTTAAACAATATCCTAGATGCATAGGAAATTTTTACGATATATTATGTTTCTTATAATATTTTATTATATGTTTCTTATTAAAAATATGAACCTTTTTCACTTACTTTACCACAATTTTGTTGTACAATATGTTTTATATTTATATTTTTATATTATATTTATATTTTATTGGGTAAATATTTTAATTCGTACGGTTTTTTTTTTTTCAAAATTCGAACGTTTATTTAAAAAAACTCGTACGTAATAGTATTATTCAAAGTATTGCCCATCTGAATATATGACTTATTCTCATCTTTCTGGCAATTTGTGGATCCCATCCCAAAAGAACTGCGCCGGCTTGGCAGCCAAGAATGAATCAAGCCAATTTTTGATATTCTGCTCTGATGTGAACCGTATTTCAGTGAGGGCGTTCTGCATCGGCCGAGCGTTATCATGATGGAAAATTATTGCCTCGTGTCTAGTCGCATATTCCGGACGTTTTTCGGCTACTGCTCTCTTCAAACGGATTAATTGTGTTCGGTAGCGCTGTCTATTGATGGTTTCACCCGGTTTTAGCAGCTCATAATACAGCAGACCCATTTGATCCCACCAAATACAGAGCATTACCTTAGCGCTATGGATATTCGGCTTTGACGTTTATTTGGCTGGTTGGCCGGGTTTCACATATGATTTCTTGCGCCATTTTTCATCACCAGTAACAATCCGATGCAAAGATGACTTCCTTTTGTGGCATTCCAGCAGCATTTTGGACATGCAAAACCGCCTTTCGACGTCTCTCGGCTTGAGTTCATGGGGAACCCAATTTCCTTGCTTTTGAATATATCCACATGCTTTTAAACGTTTCAAAATGGCTGCTTGAAAGACACCCAAAGATTTTGCAAGCTCTTCTTGTGTTTTCATAGAGTAATGCTTCCAGTTCTTCGTCTTCAAACTTTTTTGGCTGCCCAGGACGTTCGTCGTCTTCCAAGCCAAAATCACCACTTTTAAATGGTGCAAACCGCTTTTGGCACGTTCGCTCAGCTAGCGCATGTTCACCATAAACTTCCACCAAAATACGATGACTTTCGGCAGCAGTTTTCTTCATAATAAAGTAATGAAAAAAGCTCCCCGCAAAAACACTTTTTCAGGCATAGTCGACATATTTGAGTGAAAAAAAATTATTGTTGTTTACGCTTCAAATGAATGACATATACTGAAATGACGTACAATGACAGTAGCTTTCCAACGTTTGTTCCAATGGAATAATTACAATGGAATAATACAAATTACGCCATCTCTTATCAAACCGCACTAAGCCGCATTAAGTTATAGACCCAATACTTAGATTATTCCGATATCCCCTCAAAGTCCAAAACGATATTCGTTTTTCCTAGTTTATCTTTCAACTCTTCCTTTTATTTATTTTTCTGGTCTTCCAACTTATTTTTTTTTTTTTTTTTTCATTTTTCCTTTTTAGAATTCATTTAAACTGTATTTTGAGCTTTTGCTTTTGTTATCATTTACAGAGGTTTGACTCTACGACTGTGATATACCCTCAAAGTGTATGTTATACTAATTTCTATAGTATACATGATTATTATTTATTTACTTTTTATTGAAATATATATTTATAAGTACTTCATTTTCTTTTTAGTAAACTATATCCTTAAATTTCGATGCTTGTTTGTACAATTTTTTTTTCAAGAAATATAGAAATTTTAAACATCTATTTTATATTTATTTGAGTTTATTTATTTTCCTTACTAATTAATTTTCCTTAAATGCTATAAGTAAATTAACAAACTATTACAAATTTGTTTATAAATAAATTGTATATGTATATATTAAATCATAATAAATACCATGTCATATCATTCACTTTCTTGTCGCATTACTATTATTTTAACAAACGTCATGTAAATCAAAATTCATTCTGTATGTTACTTAGGATTCCTTTTCTTTTTTCCTTTTTCTCTGTAAAACTAATCTTCATTTTTTTCTTAATTTTTTGTTCGTGCACTTTACGTTTGTCTGTATCAACTGTTATTTTGTTACCATTAACTACCTTATGTTCTATAAATTTTGCCGCGAGCTTATTTCTTCTATCATCTTTTTCGACAATAACATCATTAGCATTGAATTCAGGCGGCTTTCTGCGACTTTGATTACGATTATCTATGTATTACTTTTTGTTTATACTCTAAACTTCTCTTATGTGCTAGGTCTTTTAAGTAGTTATATGAATCAATGTGCTCTTTAAGATATTCTTGCTCCGCTCTAGGGTTATTTGTGGAAGGAAAGAAATCATTCTGGTTTACATGCCCTGTAAGTAACTCGAACGGAGTCATTTTTGTAACCGAATGTATCGAACTATTATAAGTTACTACTGTTTCATCTAGAATTTTCGATATCGGTTTGTTAGGAAACTGTGTTTTCAAGATTTTAACGATTTCAGTGAGGGTGGAATGGAACCTCTCCACAGGAGAGTTTCCTGTAGAGCTCTTTGCGCATGTAGTATGTAATATATATAATACATTCTTAAGAAGTCTCTAAAAGTTTTACATAGACAAAAATTCGCTACCATTATCCATTACAATTTTTTGAGGAATTCAGTGGTGAGAAAAGAAGTGTTTGAGAAAACTTGTCTATTATCGTTAGAAAATGTTCTTTGTGTATTGAATATATGTCTAAGTGTAGAATTTGTAAAGGTCTTTCAGGTGTTTCTGTTATCCTAAATTTCAAAGGCTCTCTAATACGTTTATTTTTAAATTTTTGACAGATCTGACAGTTGTTAATAACACGGGTAATAATATTTTTCATATTAGGGAAGTAATAATTTATTTTAATGTAACCATTCCTCTATGGTTAGAGGAATGATGGTAGGATCTGACCACCCTTTCTCGTTCATCAGATTGAGTTACATTCTGTAAAAGAATGTTGCTTCTAATGAGTTCTAAACGTGAATTTTTGAAGTCCTTGAAAAACACCCGTTGAACTATTTTGAAAATTTTGTCTTCAGCCAATATTGCCGTAACCTTGTTTGTACCCATATAATTTCGCAGGATTTGTATAATTTCTTTTTCATTAGTGATGTTTTTACTTTCTAGTCATTTTTTTTTTCCTTTATGCGGCTTGCATAGCAAACCGGTTTGTCTTTTCCAATTGGGCCTTGTGACAACACTTCGCCGATTGCAACGTTACTTGCATCTGTAGTGACGTTGAATGGCTTAGAAAAGTTTGGGTACTGCAGTATTGGTTCATTACAGATAAGGTTTTTTTGCCAGCTCAAAACATGATATAGACCTGTCGTTTAGTGTAATTACTTGACATTTTCAGAGGCACTGTCATTGGTTTAGTTACCTTTGCAAAGTCTCTTATAAATTTCCTATATGTAGTACCCCAAAAACCCAAGGAAAGATTTTACTTGTTTTAGGGTTTTTAGAAGTGGGAAATTATTTATGGCATGAATTTTATCCGGTTTCGGTTTGGCTCCATCGGATGTGACTAGATGACCAAGCTGATTAATTTTTTAAGCCAAACGGCATTCTAACAAATTTAAAATGATCATTGTCGACTGAGAATGCAGTTTTAAGGATGTCTTTTTCATCTACCTGTATTTGGTGAATACCAGGTGCTAGGTCAAGAGTGCTAAAATACATTGATTTGCCTAGCTTGTCGAGAATATCTAAGATGTTGTGGCTTGGATGTCTACCGTCTACAGTTTTCTCGTTTAGTTTGCGGTAATCGATGACCAGCCGCCATTTTTCTTTGCCACTAGAATCCCTTTTCTTTGGGACAAACCTCGCCGAGCATCTTAGATATCTGATTCTGCACTTCGTTTTTAAGGACATGCGGGTATCTATAACACTTAGCATATATTGGGATTTCATCTTTGGTTCTATTTGGTGTTTTATTTCGCTTGAAAGTGAAAGTTTGTCATTTTCCTTGAAAAATATATGTTGGAATTTTCGTTCTTCCGAATTAAGATGCTGAATGCGAGTTAAATCAGTTACTTCTTGATTTCAAATTAGATATTGACAAATTGTGGATCTCTGTGCTATTGTGCATGTTTAGGGAAATTGTAGTTACTGGTTGTTACATAGCGAAAAGTTGTGTAGATTTGGGCACATTTACTACTTCCATGTAAGAATGCCAATTGGTAGTTTAATAAACACCCTCAGATACAAAGAGGTCTGGTTTTATTAAAATTGGCCTTACATAAACATCACCAAAGTTAACATCAACCGGAAGACGTGCAATAATACATGGGCTGAGTCCGTGCCGTTTCTAAGATAGGGCACCACTTGAATTGAATCAATACCATTTTCAGTTAGTACCAACCTTCAAAAGATACGCGTATAAATTTAACAGCTGTCGGACAATTAGTTCTCGAGAGTTGTGAGTGAAACAACTTTTATTATTGTGAAAAAAATGGATTTAAAGCAATCTCGTGTGTTGATTTATGATTGCTTTTTGATGGGAAAAAATGCAGCCGATGCAAAGAAATGGCTTGATAAGTGTTGTCCGGACTCTTCACCAGCCGAACGAACCATTCGCAAGTGGAGTGAAAAATTTAAAAGTGGTCATACAAGCACCGAAGATGATGCCCAAAAGAGGCTGTTTCAGATCAAAACATCAAAAAAGTCCACAAAATGATTACGAATGACCGTAAAGTGAAGTTGATCGAGATAGCTGAGGCTCTGAAGATATCAAAAGAGCGTGTTGGATATATCTTACACGAATATTTGGACATGCGAAAGCTATGTTCAATGTGGGTGCCGCGTTTGCTCACAGTCGACCAAAAAAAAAAAACAACGTGTTGATGATTCAGAGAAGTGTTTAAAGCTGTTTAACCGCAATAAAGCCTAATTTTTGCGTCGGCATGTGAGAATGGATGAAACTTGGCTCCATCACTTAACACCAGAGTCAAATCGGCAGTCAGCTGAGTGGCGAGCAGGCGACGAACCTCGTCCAAAACGACCAAAAACTCAACCGTCGGCTGGCAAGGTTATGGCATCCGTATTTTGGGATACACATGGAATACTTTTCATCGACTATCTCCAAAAGGGGCAGAGTATCAACAGCGACTATTACATTGCGTTGTTGGAGCGTTTGAAGGACGAAAGCGCAGAAAAACGGCCGCATTTGAAGAAAACGAAAGTGCTGTTTTATCAAGACAATGCACCGTGTCACAAGTCGATGAAAACGATGGCAAAATTGAATGAATTCGGCTACGAATTGCTTCCCAACCCACCGTATTCTCCATATTTGGCCCCCAGCGACTATTTTCTGTTCGCAGACCTCAAAAGAATGCTCACCGGAAAGAAATTTAAGACCTATGAAGAAGTAATCGCCGAAACAGAGGCCTATTTTGAGGCTTAACCGAAATCGTAGTACAAAACTGGTATCGAAAGATTGAAAAATCGTTTCAATCAGTGTATCGCCCTCGAAGGCAACTATATTGATAAATAGAGTTGAATTTTGCAAAAATTTTGTGTTTTACTATAAAACGACACTGACTTTTCAGCCCATGTGTTACTTTTTGTGTGAAGCATGGTGATTTTATCTTGGTGTTTTTTATTGCACGAGTAGGCACATTTTTATTTAAAAGGATTTTTATATTTTTGTTAAAGAAATATACTTGATAGTTGGCGTTATTTGAATTATAAATTTTAGACCAATTCAAAGCCAGCCAGTCATTAAAAAGGTTCTCATAATTAATTCGACAAAATTGATATAATCTGAAATTCGTCTCAGGTTCAAGTGATGGAAATATAGGGTTTTCCAATAGACACTTGACAACTTTGAATTTAATTTGTGAACGCACTCTTTCGCTAATCATCAAACTTTCACAGTCAATTTATTCAGTAAACTCAACATTTTCGTCATGGTAAAGTACACTAACGAGCTACGTTCTCCGATTGGGTTCTGGAGAAGATGCGCCAAGATGATGAATTTCATCGCAAAATCATCTTCAGTGACGAAGCTCGTTTTTGGCTCAATGGGTTCGTCAATAAGCAAAATATGCGTTATTGGTCGGGTGAAAACCCACATGTGCTTCATGAATCACCACCTTATCCAGAAAAAATAAATATTTGTTGCGGTTTGCATGCCGGCGGCGCTATTGGGCCATATTTTTTCGTCGACAATAACGATCGTCACGTTACTGTGAATGGTCAGCGTTATGGCACCATGATCACCGATTATTTTTAGCCCGAATTGAAAGATATGGATTTGGACGAAATGTGGTTTCAACAGGATGGTGCCACAAGCCACACAGCACACGCTACAATCGATTTATTGAAGAGTAGGGTATGTTGAGCGTGTTATCTCAAGACAGGGGCCAGTCGATTGGCCGCCTCGTTCGTGCGATTTAACGCCGCTTGACTATTTTCTGTGGGGCTAGGTTAAGTCATTGGTTTATACCAACACGCCGACGACGTTGGAAGAGCTCAGAGCCAACATTGAACTCAAAATAGCGGCTGTTTCGGCCGAAATGTGTGGCCGAGTCGTTGAAAATTGGGTCCAACGAATCGACCGGTGCAAACGTGCCCGCGGTGGCCATATGAACGAAGTCGAGTTCCATTCATAAATGTTTTGATTGTACTTCAAGCCAATAATAAAGTTTTTGAAATATCTCAAATGGTTTGTCTTTTATTTGGAAAAAATTTGTCAAGTCGTTATTAGAAAACCCTATATATCCACAATCAGAAAGATCATATCAAGATGAGAGAACCCGGGTGCGGAAATCTGGTCATAATGCATAATCAAGTCGGGGTCGGAAACTATGGCAACATCAAGTTGTGTTGTTATGCGATCTGGCACCAAGTGTGTAGGTTGGGTAATACTAGCAAATTTAAAGTGTAGTGAATCAACCACTTCTTAAAAGCTGTATTTCTGTTTCTTAAAATATTAAAATTGAGGTCACCGCATATGACGATTTTCGAATATTTGGGGGCAAAGTCTTCAAGCAGGTCACTTATCAGTCTATAATTTGCTATATCAGGAGCTATTTATATGCAACAAAGCAGACATTTTTCACCTCAATGAAAACGTATTCTAAAGCGGCACTGAGTTTTCAGCCCATGTGTTAAATTTGTTAATTCCAGGGATAACAAATGTTTTGGACATCATGTTTCGCTTGAATTTTAAAGGAATCTTTACGTCGTCATTTTTCAAGATGGAATTCTTCAAATCGACTTTTATTCCTAGACTTTTTAAAATGTCGGTACCTATGAGACCATCAAAATAGTTATGTAAGTTAAAGATTAACAACAAAAGAGGTTTATTAGTTTTGAAATTTGAGAGACCACTCAAGGTTACTTGCTGATTTATAATTTTAGTGTCAAAAACGGTATTGATTTCGACTGGGTCTATTAGTTCTAAACTTAGGTCTTGTGCAGAATTTGAACAAATTAACGATCTATTAATTCAGGTGTCTACCAGGAATTCGAATGGTGATTTATTCATACTTTCTACTAATACGTATGGTAATAAGTTTCTGTTGAAGTTGTTGATGTCAGGGTAACTTATTGCTTCTCCGAGGCACGTATAGGAAAATTTATGTCGTCTACTTCGCTTTGATAAATATCTTCAGGTGATTGTGGATATGGTTGATGACTTGTACTGTTATCTCGGTAGTTACTTTCGTCTATATTATGTAGAAAATTTGAATTGTTATTGAAGCTACTTCTATTTGTACTTTCAACTCGCTATATCTATGGGGTCTGGATGGGAATTTCTGGTTTGATTAGGGCCCTGTTTTTGAACATAAGTAGAAGAAACATTTTGTGTGAACCTCGGTTTAGTTCGTAGGTCAAAATTAGAGAAATTCTGTTTGGTAAAGGTTGGTGGGCTGATATCTAAAGGGTACTTCATGTACCTACTTGGAAAACGTTGATTTTGATGTGGAGCAAATGTGTTAGTTGAAAACTGTTGTTGGTAATACTGAGGGGGTGATATTTCCGTAAAATTATACGGATTTTTAAAGTAAGTGGAGTTTTGCTCTTTAAGGTAAAAATTTAAGGCATCGGAAAGATTAATTCGTCTCATGGCTCGGATGGTTGATCCAAGCGTTGAGACATATATCTTCATATAACTTGTCTTTTGAAATGATGACGTTGCTATGTACTTTTACATAATTCATCATAACAGATAATATTTCTATTATTTTAGAATAGAAAACATCAACAGTTTCGCGGTTTTGTCTAATCTGGTGGAGATCGCGTATTAAACTTGTTTCATTGCGTTTATCTGAATAATGCACAGTCAAATTTTGTTTAATTTCATTCCAAGTTAAAGGAGTACTGTACATATTCAGCATCTTATTAGCCTGGCCGATAACTTTATTGCGAACAGCACGAAAAATAATTTTACCATAACTAATATCGTTTACTTCCCGAATAAGGTCTAATATTTCTTCAACATTTGTGAGAAAACCATGGAGAAGCCTTGGATTTCCATCAAAATTAGGTAGGCCCTTAACTGCGTCTGGAATCATGAGCGAGTTAAATACATTTAATGCTATTGCGGTATGATTAGTATTCATTTCAACTGTACAGTTATTTAGAGTACGGTTGGAATTACCAAACTTAACAACTTAATCTACTGTGATTAAAACTTCTACGAATTTTCTTAATTCCATCGGCTTTGAAGGATAGTATTTAAAAGAGGAATAACCAATTTGAAAAAACTAATACACAGAACGTATCGATCTTTTATACACTCCCGACCTTCTTGTAGGTGTTATTCTATAGGTACATGACTTGATTTCACTAATTTCTCGTTTGTCTGTTAGTTTAATTTTAGTGATTGTCTATTATGCTTTTTATTTATGTAATTAATTTTCAGATTGCTTTTTTGTTTACCATTTTTGTATTAAAATGGAAGATTATGATATGAACAGCACATTTAAGGCTGTTGTATATTTTATTTTTCACAGATTTGTTTCATAAATTTTATCACTGCGTTCTTTTTCACCATGGTATGTTTTCCACTAAATTATTTAAATGTTGTCTTGTTATTTAATTTATTTTTCGTGTCTTTTATTAGAACGCGTTGGCTGCTGAAATTGTTTGCGTAATGCACTTTTGTGAAAAAAAAACTATCCGACTGAAATTCAACACTTTTGAATTATTTTTTTTTTTTTATATACATATTCTTTTCAACAAAATTTTATTAAACAAATATTCCTTTTTTGATCGATCTACACTTGTGAACTGATAGTCTACTACCTGCGAAAGCGGTACCCAAGCGTTACCTAAGCGCAAACAAGCCAAAAGACATCGTTAAACGAGAAGACATGGAACATGAAAAAACAAAGCGACGCGTAACCATTTGTTGTCACGTTTGGTAGGAACGAATGGCGTAGATTTGTTGCTGGCGCTTAAGTGCGCATCTATATGTAAGTAACGTGTTGCGGAACGTAACTCCGGCCATGTTTTAAGAATTAACCATACCGACTTTGCGTTCTAATGACGACACCCCGAATTTGAAGGAAACGACGTGGCAGATTACCTTCACCCTCGCATCGAGTTGAGTGCTATAAAACAGTCTCTTTGTAAGGGCAAACGCACCTTTTGCTCTGGTCAAAGCAACATCTATATGTTATTTAAAGTATAAAAAACAAATAAATAGGATAAAATAAAATAAATAAAACATTTCGACAAGTAAGTGACTGCCTGTATCGTCCCAAGAACGAAAACTTTCGCGAGCTTTTTCTGGTATCCTCAGGGGCCCGCTGTTTTCCAATGCATTGGATAATAGGCATTATTCAAAGCAAAATTAAACAGAGTGATGTAAATATCCACCGCTTCTAGTGAAAGACGTCGTAGCACAATGATAGGTATGCCATCGGTTCCCAAAGATTTCTTACTACTTACTGTGATTCAAAGAGAGTTTGGAGTTCTTCCTTCGAAATGAACGGAGGCAATGACTCAGTGAATCCTGAGTTCTCGAATCCCAATTGTTCTATATCATGTCTAAGGTAGGAATTGTGCAAAAGGACCTGATTTTCCAGGTCGTGGTTTGGTTCAATGACAACATTTGCCTTGTACAAGCGAAGACAAGTCCTAAGACAGGCCCTCTCAAAGACCCGAATCTTTTCCATTAAACTTGCTCTCACATTGAACTACACAGGACATCCAAATACAAGCATATGTTGGATAAGGGCCATGTAGCAGATTACCTTCACTCTCGCATCGAGTTGACTCTTATAAAACATTCTCTTTTTTAAGGGTAAAAGCACCTTTTGCTCTGGCCAAAGCAACATTTATATGTTTATATAAGTACAGATACTGATCTAGCCAAATCACAAGGTATCCGACTGCCTTTCGACAAGCAAATGACTGCCGATGTTGTCCCACGATTGAAAATTTTCGCCAGTTCCTTCTTGTTTCCGCAGTGGCTCTAGCTCCATTATAGGTATGCCATCGATTCTCACAGATTTCTTAGTTCTCAGTGATTCGAAGATAGTTTTGAGTTCTTCCTTCGAAATGAACGGAGGTAGTTCTTTCTCATCGACCATGACATTATTTGCCATATTTTCATCATTGAAGTCAGTGAACCCTAAGCTCTCGAATCGCCAGAGATCTATATCATTTCGAAGGTTGGAATTGTCAATGACAACATTTGCCTTGTAAACTTCCTGGAAAATCGCTCCTACAGCCTCTACCTTTTCCTGCGGATCTTCTATCACAAAGAAATTATCATCATCAATAGCTTCTCCCATATCTATACCTGCTGTTATCAGTATTTGTTCATTGTCCGGCGTTCGGGCTATCTTTCCACACGGAAGATCGTTTTGATCTTTCCTCCGAAATACTTTATTTATTTGCGGGAACATATTCAGGTTGCTGGTACTTACAGTGCGGATTTTATTGTTCCAGTACAAACTTATAGATGCTCTGTAATTTTCTTTTATTAATATTTAGTGATTTTTAATCAAAGACTTCAGTCTCATGACCACCGGATTATGTCTGTCAGTAAACTGTCTGTATAAGCTCTTTAGTCTCAACAGAAGTGTACTTTTATGTTGGTCCTGTGCGTCAATGGTTGCGTTACAGAATATGTCGTCTTTGTCTATGATTTTAAATTGAGTTAACGTACTGTCCAAGTTCGTTTTATATCTTCGTGCATTTGTTTAAGGTATCTGTCAATCTCCTCGTTTGACAGATTTCTATTAGACGGTGGGTGGACCGAGTTCGAGGAGAGTGCTCTAGTCGGTGTTCTGGAGAAGTGTAATCAACGTGCCGTACTATAATTGTAGGATTACCATTTAACAATCACTTCCAATTCCGCAACTTCGTTAGGAACGGTTATTTCGGTACTGAGACCGCAATGGTCGCTGTCATACAGAAACGTGTATGAGGTGGCCGTCGTGTAGTGGTATATGTATAGACTCCTCAAGCAGAGGGTCACGGGTTCGAATCCCGTGCGAGGCAATTCTCTGAAAAAGTCTTTTCATGGAATTTCTATGTAGTTATATGTAAAGCCGTCGGCGTCAACTCTGACATGAAGGCATAACACTGATGTTGGAGTGATTGCTGGCTGGGCTAAATGTAACGAACTAACAACTAGCACGTACTAAGGCCCACTGGTTGAGGATACACTGGCTTTAGTTTGACAACCACCTCTGGGAAAAATATCGAAACCTAATACAACTGAGTTTCAAACTACTACACCACCCGCCCGCGCCCTGGTGAAAGCCAGTAAAAGGGTATTAATATCAGCTTGGTGCGCGCGCAGAATTATAAAAAAAACACAGTTTATAGTATATTGGTTCGAACCAATCAGTTGTGTCCGTGTGTCGAACATCAGAAGATCCAGATAAGAACCATGTCTTGGAAGCTACGGATTATTTGTAGCTTTTAAATCAAGTCGATATATAACACTGTGCCGACCCCACCAATTGAGTAGTAGGTTTCAAGAAGTCAACACACTACCACTTGAGCCACTATGCAAATAAGCATTAAATACAAATTCATGGATTTTCCGACGCATCTCTGCACCCATATGGATGCTGTACAAGAATACTTCAGGGTCTGTATTTGTCAAAATCTTTTTTTGGACAGACTCTAGCTCATGACGTTCATAATAAATCGAGTAACGGAAATCAAAGAACACGTGCAGAAAATCGTTTGGAGAATGTACCCACAAAAGAAAACCCCACCGATATTGTGTCACTGTACAACCCATGGACTGCGGAACTCCTTATGGTTTTCCAGACCTTCGTTTTTGTTAGAAGGCCCTGAAAAATGGCTCCTTCACTTGAATGAAATTTTCTTCAGAATTCCTTACGTTAGAAAAAGGAAAAACCGCATTGTCTAGTAAAAAAAACATCCAGAGAATTCACCGTATTTATTAAATATCGATATATATGGACAATACGCATTTTCGCATACAGTGTTTCAGATTATCAATAGGATGAGTAAGCGTTCAGCGGAATACGTTAGATTTCTTACCCCATGGAACTGGTTTCCGGTATCCATAAAATCGTAGTGATTATCCAAACATATTGACCTAATTCTTAATGGGAAACAACCTAAAGGAGCCGTCAAATGCTTAAGCCAGCTCGTTGATGAATCCAACGGGATTCAATTGTTAAAAAATTGAAAATCGACTGAAAAATGCAAACATTTCAGAGGAGCAAAAATATCTATTAATTCCTTGAAAGAAGTCGAACTTCGTTCTATCAATAGTAAGGGATGTACATACGAGTGTATCAAATTTTCATGCAAGATCCAAGACACTTGTTGCATTAATTAGACAACGATTTTGCATCATCAATGTAAGAGATATTGCTAGAAAAGTCGTCAGAAAATGCATACCTTGTTCTAGATACCATCCGAAGCTTCTTTAGTAAATTTTGGGTGATCTACCTGCGAAAAAACTTATTTCGTGTCGGCCTTTCGGTCGTGGTGGTATGGATTTTTGTTATAGAATTTATATTTTCTATAGAATTCGTGGCAAGGCTCTCTATAAGACGTTGTTCACCTTAAAGACGTATCAGATTTATCTGCAGACACATTCATTGCGGCTTTAAAGCGCAAGACCTATTCGTCGAGGTCAATCACATGAAACTTTTTGCGATCATGCTACAAATTTTTAGCGGGACGACTCAAAACATATATAATTCCGCAAAATTTTGTTTCAACAAAAATCAGTTGAAATAATTAATCACTTTTGTTTTAATGACAGTATTAATTTTCGTTTTATAACACCTGTTGGGCTCTGGGAGGCCGCCGTCAAGGTTGCAAAGGGCCATCTGTATCGAAGTCTCCAAAACGCTAAGTTGACATTTAAAAAGCTTTCAACGGCATTGGTTAAAATCGAAGCCGTAATGAATTCTGGGCCAATATCTTCGCTATCGACAGATCCCAACCTTTTGGAAGCAGCGCTAAAAGCCATTTCCGAAGCACCAGATGACATATCTGACATCAGTTACTTGCAACAATGGTTTCACATTTACGCTGTGAAAACTCATTGTTGGATGCGCGGATGAGACGAATGCGTCAATTAACTTTAACAACATTCGAAGTGGTCAACCCCTCAACAAAATCTGGAAGATGACGCAATAGTCATCGTCCATGAGGACAACCTTCCTCCCAGAAGTAGCTGCTTGACACAGTTATCAGAACCATTCCTGGTAATGATGCCAAGGTGAAAGTTGCTAGCATGCTGTTCTTCCTGTCAGCATCACAAAACCACAATATTTATACATTGTTACTTAATCTTCAATTGTTAATTTTTAAATTGAAAAATAAAATTGTGAATTCTTAGAAATCCTCAATATACTAACTTCATTGCATTAGATTCATTTTTGACTTTGGCACTTACGAATTTTAAGCCGCGACATTTTTGATAATTCATTTTCGCTTACATTAACACCAATTGTATTTGTACTCACTTTCTTACTTGGTATTGTATAGCTCACTTGTACAACCAACTCGTTGACACATTCGTTTTTTTTTTTTTTTTATTGCTCGTTGTCCGCTGCCGTAACATTATTTTTATCGTTGCTTGTAAAAGTTTTAACTCGAGTTAGCATGTTCTTATATCTGGTGACGTTTGATTTATTAAGTAAAATAAAACACATAAATTTGAAAATGAACTTAAAATTTGTATTATCGGTTAAAAGAACAATTCATGGCATTTAATTTTTAAAAATGATATCATGTAAATGTTGGCCACGACTAAAGTACGTCTGAGGTGGTCAATTCGGAAGGTCCAATATTGGGCGACTCGTTCGAGCATAGCGACTGGTATCATCTCACGAATAATACGAGTAATGTTGGCTTCCAAAGCGTCAATCGTTATTCCTGAAGACCTAGGACTTTACATATTTCCAGAGAAAATAGTCCACATATATGATATCGCACGATCTAGGCGGCCAGTTTACCGTAGCAAAACGTGAAATTAAGTGCTCACCAAAATGATTTCTAACAAGTCCATTGTTTCACGCTCTGTATGGCTCGTAGCGCCGTCTTGTTGAAACCAGATCTCACCGAAATCATGTGCTTGAATTTCAGGGAACACATAGTCTGTTAACATGGCACGATAATGGTTACCATTAACGGTAACATTTTGATTTGCCTCATTTTTGAAGAAATATGGACCAATGATTCCACCAGCCCACCAATGATTCCACCACACCATACCGCTGTTTTTAATGAATGTAATGGTAGCTCTTGGTACTCTTCGGATTGCTCATCAGATCAAATATGGCAATCTTGTTTATTAACGTATCCATTGAGCCAGAAATGGGCTTCATCACTGAACAAATTTTCACGATAAAACACTAGATTTTCATTGAGTTTTTCCAGAGCCCATTCACTGAAAATGTGACACCATTTCAAGTCGCCTGGCTTCAATTCTTGCACAAGTTTAATTCTGTATGCTTTTAAGCCGATATCCTCACGTAAACTACGCCAAGTTATCGAATACGCCAAGCCAAGCTGCTGAGAACGACAACGAATCGTTTCGTGACAGTCTTCGCGTACACTCTCAGATATAGCTGCTATAATCTCTTCACTACGTGCTGGATGTGGACGCAAATTTGCGAATGGTATTGACAATAGCGGTTTCAGTAGGTCAATTGTGCGCACCGTAAGTTCCTCGAATCGCACGAAAAACATTTCTCACAGAACGCTGATATTCGTAATACAGCTGAACAATTTGGAGACGCTGTTGTGATGTGAGTCTTTCCATGAGAATTTGCCAAATAATACCAAACAAAAATGACAAGGCTGTTTGATAGAAGTCTCGCGTGATATGTCAAAAAAAGGTCTTGAAAATCAAACCTCACGATTCATCCTATATAACCGGAAAAGGCCAACAGAAATAAAGTAAATTTTTTTACCAAGCAGTCAGACCTGTTGGTCATTAAGTTTTGTTTTTTTCGCATGTTTTGTTGCAATCTAGGATTCCTGCTTCGTAGCCAATTCACATAGTCGCTCACCTCCTAAGGCTCCGTAGGTGGGGATGTTAATTTCGTTTCACTTGGCAAGCGCTCTGTTTGACCAAATAGGATATGGACCGAGTTTTGATAGACCATTAAGAAGAGAGGTATGTTTCGATCTCAGGATTGAGGGTGTTCTTGTCTTACTTATCCCAAGGTATTGGCACAGTTCCTGGAAGACTTTGAAAATGTAGCCCTTGTTTAGATAGTAGCTCCATTGGGACCCAAAATCTGCTCACTCAATTGTTGACTATCTGTTTTGTTACGGCCATTTCGCCTTGATTTGGGATTGTGAATAATTACGGACACTTACTGAAATAATCCGGGACCACGAGGGTGTTTCGGTTGCCACTAAAGATTTCGGCAAACAGACCAGCGATGACAATGGCTAATGGCTATTTTTCCGAATGATACTCCGACATAGTTTTATAGTAAAACACAAAATTTTTGCAAAACTCATCTTTATTTATCAATATAGTTGCCTTCGAGGGCGATACACTGATTGAAATGATTTTTCAATCTTTTGATACCAGTTTTGTAGTACGATTTCGGTTTAGCCTCAAAATAGGCCTCTGTCTCGGCGATCACTTCTTCATCGGTCTTAAATCTCTTTCCGGCGAGCATTCTTCTGAGGTCTGCGAACAGGAAATAGTCGCTGGGGGCTAAATCTGGAGAATATGGTTGGTGGGGAAGCAATTCGTAGCCGAATTCATTCAATTTTTCCATTGTTTTCATCGACTTGTGACACGGTGCATTTTCTTGATGAAACAGCACTTTCTTTTCCTGCGATTTCGTCCTTCAAACGCTCCAACAACGCAATGTAATAGTCGCTGTTGATACTCTGCCCCGTTTGGAGATGTCGATGAAAATTATTCCATGTGTATCCCAAAATACGGATGCCATAACCTTGCCAGCCAAACCTTAGTTTTTGGTCGTTTTGGACGAGGTTCGTCGATTGCTCGTCACTCAGCTGACTGCCGTCTTGACTCTGATGTGGAGTGATGGAGCCAAGTTTCATCCACTGTCACATACCGACGCAATAATTCGGCTTTATTGCGGTTGAACAGCTTTAAACACTCCTCTGGATCATCAACACGTTGTTGTTTTTGTGCGACTGTGAGCAAACGCGGCACCACTTTGAACAGAGCTTTCGCATGTCCAAATATTCGTGTATGATATATCTAAAACGCTCTTTTGATATCTTCAGAGCCTCACCTATCTCGATCAACTTCACTTTACGGTCATTCGTAATCATTTTGTGGACTTTTTTGATGTTTTCATCTGAAACAGCCTCTTTTGGACGTCCACTCAGAGCATCATCTTCGGTGCTTTTATGACCACTTTTAAATTTTTCACTCCACTTGCGAATGGTTCGTTCGGCTGGTGCAGAGTCCGGGTAATACTTATCAAGCCATTTCTTTGCATCGGCTGTTTTCTTCCCATCAAAAAGCAATAATAAATCAACACACGAAATTGCTTTGAAGCCATTTTTTTCACAATAACAAAAGTTGCTTCACTGACAACGCTATATCTCGAGGACTAATCGTCCGACAGCTATCAAATTTATACACGTATCATTTGAAGGATGGTACTAACTGAAAATGGTATAGATATAATTCAAGTGGTGTCCTCTCTTAGAAACGGAACAACCCATTATTATTGCATTCTTCCCTGTTGCTTAACTTTCGGGCCCTTGGTGGCCGCACACGTTATGCACTTTTTGAACCAATTTTTGACATCAATTTTGCACTTGGTCAATAGAAGCATTCCCTTACCTTCTCCTGCGTGCTGTTAATTTTAAAGCGACATGTATTTCATGGAGTATTTCGCTGATATTGGACCGTTGCACAAATAGATGCACACGAGATCTTACGCTATCTGCGCTTTCGTATTTTCTCCTCAGCAAACCATTTTGTATACAACCCGAATCCCACTGTGCCCAATACGATTTTAGAGCTTGGTTCCGGTCCAATACCTCCTGCAGCTTACTCTTCCTCATGTTACTTCCAAGCTAATATTGGTTCGAAGTCGCTGTCTGCTTGTTGGGGCGAACGGATTTTGTCTGTACTCTAACACTCCACCAGCTCAGTCCTTATCATTTGGATAGTGACCTATTCTTTCACTTGCTTCCAATTGCAGTGTTCACATCTGACTCCGCACGGTCGACGAGAAAGGGTATTAGGATTCAAGTGGTGTTTCAATTAAATGTCGTAGCCCTGCAACTGTTCGATCCATCTTGCAACTTAGCCTTCAGGGTTTTTATGTAGTAACGATTTCAGAGAATGAATTTTTGTCCATAAAGGTACTTATGGGAATGATTTTTTGTCATAATTAAAAGCAGCAGCTCAAGCCAGGTTACAACACTAGTTCCATTCAGGCCTGGAGAGTATCGTGCTGTAATATGCAACCACTTTTTCTTGACCATCATGAACTTGAGAGATCACAGCTCTAACCCTAATATTGCTAGCGTCTGCGTCTACCTTCTAGGTGTGGTGTAACCCAAGATGAGAGCAACTGTCTTTACAAAACAAGCAAAATCCCTTACGAACCTTCTGTAATACGTGGCAGTTGATGTTTGTCTTTAGGAATGGACCAAATTTCCACTGCTTCGATTTTGTCAAGATCCGTTTTTACTCCCTCTGCTGATATAATGCGACCCAGATATTTTAATTCCGAACGGAACGAGGCACAATTTTCTGTGTTCAACTTCAAATTAGTGCAGCCTCTCAAGCACTTCTTTTAGATTTTCGCGATGATCCACGAACTTGTTGCTCGACTCGGTTCCATTGTGGTCAAGAAAGACTCAATGCTACCGGGACCACCCTTCACTTTTGCCCAAATAATTACCTCCGATGAAGGTTTTAGAACCTGATTTGTTGACAGTACTTGGGGGAAGGACGCAACCAAAAGAAAAGAAAACAAGCCAGGTCGCTCGAAGTTTGTTGTCAGGTGTTGTTATTTTAAATTTATAAAACTCTATTACCCCTTTAATTTTTTTTTTTGACTATCTTGTGTTTAGGCTCATAAGAGGCGTATACAAAACCTTTCCAAGAATTTAAGTTAGTGTGGAGTTGAAGGGAAATTGGACAGAGATTTGCGAGGTTTTGTTTTAGAGGGGAATAACTTGGCCATTTTCTCGGATTTCACAGTGAGCACGGTACTTATGTCATATTTCATATTTGGCTTTTTTAAGCAAGAATAAATTATGGTTAAGGATGAAAAAAAACACTGGAAGGCATCACTATAAATTTAGGGTCAGAGAGGCATGTATTTATCAGAAACATTTTTTTTTTTTTTTAATCAATTTTGGTATACTATACTTATACCTATACGAAGCAAACAACAACAGAAAGTGATAAGCAACTGAACGATAGAATCACTGAAGTACATATATGGAACTACTGAGAGTTAAATGATTACAAGGTGGCGCAAAACTAATCACTATGTGAAGATGGTATAATTTTTGCAAATGGCGACGTACGTCAATCATATTTGACATTTGTGACAGCTGCAGTATACAAACCGATAAGCAATGGATCGCTTTACTTAGCAAGAGCTTGAAATAATTGTGTCAATACGGCCACTGTTACTGGCGAACGCTATAGGACCATTATAAACGACTTCTTACTGCCCGAATTGAATTTGGTGAACATGTGGTTTCAACAAGACGATGCAACTGCACACACAACACAAGCCACAATGGATATTGTGAAGGAAGCGTTCCCTGGTCGCGTAATCTCCCGTTTTAGCGATTTGGCAAGATCGCCCGACTTAACCATCGTAGACTTCTTTCTTTGGGGCTACTTGAATTCGCAAGTTTATACCAACAACCCTCAGACAATCGCAATTCAGGAGGATATTCGACAGGAATGGGAACAGTTATCACCGGAAATCTTACGGAAAGCCATGGAAAATGCGATAAAACGGGTACAAATATATATCAACACTGGCGGCAGCCACTTGGCGGATATCATCTTTTCCACATAACAGAAACAATTGTAAAGATCCAAATAAAGATTTCCAACATTCAAAATAATTTTTTTATTTTAGTAAAACAGTAATTCAAAAAAACCTTGTATTTAGGTTGCTGGCTTAAATGTCAAAATGTGGTTGTACTTTTTAATAAAGATGTGCTTTTTTTAATTCGTTAAACTTTATTGCTTATAAATGTGAAACCATACTTAATTCCAAACTGTATTTCTTTCAATGTATTTTTTATAAGTTTTGCTTCAAATCCATTATAACGGGTGACCAGAAAGCAATGATAGTTTTTCCAATTGTTATGTTTCAGCAGCTGTCAGAATTATCAATGACATCCAGCTGCCAAAATAGTATTTAGAACTATTTAGAACTCAAGAACACTAGCTCTACAAAGAAAGGTAGTTGGTCAAATAATTTATATCCTTTCCAAATTTGTTGAGAATTAACGCATGTCTTTAACGAGAGTATTTAATGTGGCATTTTTCTCCAAGCTCTAAAACCGCAAGGGTAATACTTATATTTAGGAAAATCGATAAGAAAGATTAAAAAACTAACAGATTAATTTCAAAAGTGAAAACAAAAATCATAGCTTTTCTACATAGATAAACATGTTTTCTCTAGTGAAAACCAATTAGCATTTTTAAATATACCCTAATTTTTATATATACACTAATTTTTAATGGAAAAGTAAAAAGCATTTTATTCAATGTATTGGCCATTGCTAGCTACACAATTTTCCCATCTTTCAGGTAATTTATGGATTCCACGCCGATAAAACTGTTCGTCTGTTGAAACAAATTAAAAAGTCACCCAATTTTCGACTTCCTCGTAGGATTCGAAGAACTGCTCAGCCAATGCGCGTCCCATCGATGAAAACGAGTGAACTTAACCTTGCAAATTGCTGTCCGGAATACATCTTGGTCGTATGGACCGACGATGGGAACTTGTTCGTCATCACCGTAAAAGAGTTTGTAGTAATAATCTTTCTAGATTCTCAGCACCGACTGTGGTAGTACTAGTAACAGGTCGGCTGAAAAGTTCGTAGGCATAGATGGTGCTACTAGAATAAAATTCATATGGTTTATAGTGTATAGACACGTGTAAAAATTTGACAGCTGTCGGACAATTGCTTGTGACTTTTGCTTGCAACTTTTGTTATTGTGAATAAAATGAAAAAAAAAAGAGTTTCGTGTGTTAACAAACTATTACTTTATTACAAAAAGAAAAAAAAAAACTGTTGAAACCAAAGCTTGGCTTGATAAACATTATTTGGCTCTGCACCTGGAAAATTAACTTTTGAGAAATGGTTTGCCAAATTTAAACGGGGCGAAATGAGCACCGAAGACGATGCACGCAGTGGGCGCCCAAAAGAGGTTGTTACGGTGGAAAACGTGAAAAAAAACTTACAAAATATTTATGAGTAACCGTAAAGTGAAGTTGATCGGCGTAGCTGAGACTCTAACGATATAAAAAGAGCGTGATAGACAAGAAAAAAACGGCCCCAAATTCTGTTTCATCAAAATAATGCACCGTGTCACAAATCAATGAAAACGATGGTAATATTGCATGAATTAGGCTACGAATTGTATAACCATCCACCGTATTTCCCAGATCTGGCCAGTAACTTTTTCCTGTTTGTATGATAGAAATTATCAATTATGTTCTGAATTACTGGGGTGCTAATGTTCAAGGGCTTACAAAACTTTAAAGAAATTTGCAATTCTCACCTTTTCCCAAACTCGTTAAGCGAAAGACGTAGATAATAATGAAATATAGTAAATGGTTCAAACTATACTCCTTTACGCTGCGATGGTACAAGCAGCAACAGAGGCAGTATTGGCTTTATGTTAAAAAAGGACTTTGATGTAGAATATTTCGTGAAATATATATTCTATTGCAATTAATGGTATCTATGATTTGGATTGCTCACAAATAACTTTAAAGAAACTGTAGCCATTTTATATAGATCGCCCAATAGTTCGAAACGTGAATTCTTTAACATATTTTTAAATTTGCTTGATTTGGTCTTGAACACAAATTTAAACATTGTGATTTTCGGAAAATTTAATATCAATCTTTAAATTAGATTTAAACTATACCTATACTGAAATTTTCCGTAATACACTAATAACAAACAGTTTGGAACAAATTATAGACAAAACTAACCAAATCGTGGAAAACTCGAGGTCAATAATTGATTTTATTATTTGCCCCAAAGAGAAGAATATTTCGGCAAATACAGCTTTGCAACTTAATGTTGGTAACCATGAAGCAGTCGTGGTTCAAGTGCTTGTTGTTCATAATAACGTTAAAAAAAAAACATAGTCTTTTTTTAATTACAATAAAAATCAATTTAGATCATTTCTTAATGAAAAATGTAACCAAGCTTTTTTACTGTGTAAAAGAAAAGGAGTTTGTGATTCTAAAAACGTTAGAAAAATCTTTGTTTTTCTTAAATACAATAAAAATCAATTTAGCGCATTTCTTAGTGAAAAATGTGACCAAGCTTTCTTACTGTGTAAAAGAACAATAGTTTGTGATTCTAACAAATGGTTTGCGGATGAACTTAGAACTTTAAAATATAATAAAACTCAGTATTTCCGTAAGCCGAGTATATTTAAAAAACCAAGAGACTTAAAAATTTACAGAAACGTGAGAAACTTATATAAAAACAAACTTCACCTCACCAAAAATAATTATTCCCGTATTTGTAACAAAATTGATTCATGTCATGATCAAAAAACACGAAGCCGAAAAAAACACGCACGAGGGTCACATGCGTGCAAAACACGGAAAAAATGATGAGTCTCTGGATGCTGACTAGCTGTTCAACGGTCAAGGAATTGCTGACTGATGGTAAGAAACAGAAAAAAAAAAAGGAAATCTAGTTAAATAAAAATTTTTATTAATGCACTTTATTTATTATATTTTATTATTTTTTTCTTAATAATTTCTTTTCTTTCAATAATTTATTTTTGCGGTTCTTCGTGTCTCGATACTTTCTTTTTTAATAATGAATAAAAAAAAATGGTTATCTTCTTGTTCTTTATTAAGCAAAGGATAAAGGGTTCGCCAACAGACCGCGCACTTTTCGGATAAAAGAATGTCCGATGCTCGGCAATAGAGGGCACAAATGAGATAAAAATTAATTATTATAATAGATATAAAATCTAGTTCGTATGTCAAACTATTCTTCAACAAAACTTTGAACGCGTTTTTCTCGAAACTACTTTTTTCAACCTAGTTGGCACATTATTTGAAAAACTATTTATCCGATTTTTTTTTTAGATATTAGATATACTTACGTAATGTATAAATAGTTTATTTATCTATAAATATAATTTTTTTTTTCAGATGAACCGTATGGTTTTATTGCTGTCAATCACCAAGCAACAACTTAGTCAGAGTGTCCCTTTTGATTACAGCAGTGTTCTTGGACGAGCATTCGAGACAACTGATCCCAGCAATCGATAAACTATTAAAATATGATGTGAAAAGCACAAAACTAATGTACTTAAGTTAATTTA
Source organism: Volucella inanis (assembly GCA_907269105.1). Classification (NCBI taxonomy): domain Eukaryota; kingdom Metazoa; phylum Arthropoda; class Insecta; order Diptera; family Syrphidae; genus Volucella; species Volucella inanis. The sequence continues at coordinate 11,445,162 of OU026158.1, forward strand.
TTTATATTTATACAAAAATGAATTGTAATATGGTCATATCTACTATATATATATATAGTATATATATATATATATATATATATATATACACTGCTAGGCGGTGGAGTGAAAAGTAACCTCCTTGACCAGAATGCGCTACTACTGCAAAAAATGTTACGGTGCCTTGAAATCCGTTCATATTTAGGCAGACATGCCAAATTTCAGTGCGATACAGTCTTTAGTTTTGTTTTGACAGCTGATTGTTTTTCACGTGTTTGGTATCATGGACAAAAACGATTTTCGTTCTCTCATAAAACATGATTTTTTGAGAGGCAAAAGGAAACAAAAGAAAAGTTGGATAAATATTATGTGGCCAATGCTCCGTCAGATAACACCGTCAAATATTGGTTTCGAGAGGAAATCATCGACGCCACGGAGCAGTATTTTGCAGACCTTTCTTAAAATTACTTTTCGGACGGGATCAAGAAGTTGGAAAAGCGTTGCAATAAGTGTATCAGACTAAAAGACCATATTAAATAAAATGAAAAAACATTTAAAAGAAATATTTTGTCATTCCCAAGGAGGTTATTATTCACCCCACCTAGTAAACCTTATGATTTTTATTTTCAAAATCTGACGTCAAGTCTAGCACAATAAGTTCACCAAGCCTTTTTTCAGCGACGTTTCTTTTTTTTCCGGTGTAAATGTCAAGTCTTAGAACGTATCCACTACTGTCGCACAACATCAAAACTTTGAACCCTCTCTTGATTGGCTTTTTCGGCATGTTCTGTATGAGAGTAGAACGACCTTCAAAAAGATAAAAAGCCAAATAATTAAGAAAAATTAAAATTTTATTTTACCTTTGAATTTAATCATTGAATTATCTACAGCAAGAAATTCGCCGGGAAAAAAGCACACATGGAATCTGTCTTGCAAAAGATCCAAAAAAGGTTGAACCTTGTACAGTTTACTGAATGTTGGTGATTCTCTTTTCGGCATCAGTGATGAATCATTCAAATGTAAATTGCTCAGAAGCCAATCAAATCTTTTGACGGGCATAATATTTGATATATAAGAATCTCGTAGTTCGGGGCGAGTTGACCAATAATCTCTGTAGTTTCCCTGCGGCCTTATACCCATTAGAAAGTTTTTTCCAGTAAAAGCTCTTATCTCCGAACTATTTGTGGGAGTGTAACGTTTGTTGATTGCTCAGTAAACCAATTAGTTTGCAACACGATGTGATCAATTATTTGTTGTGTAAATTTTACTGAATATTGAAGCAGCATCATGGTTTTCCAAACATTCAACTTCTCCAGCTGGACCATGTTTTGCTCCTTAAAATCCAGCTACTACATTGGCAAATTTTTTTTCCAATTTGGAACAAATGGCTTTTTGAGATTATTTTTTAATTCACTTAGCACAGTTTCGACTTCACTATCAAAATCATCTTGCGATACATAGTTGGAAAGATTTTGTCTCCATCTGTTGTCAACTGCACCAAGAACATCTAGATGTTGGATATCTTCTTCAATAATTACATTAAAGATACGCTGCAGATTGTTTTTTCCATTGTCCTTATTATTGTCAAATGTATCGTCAACTATAGAATCCTCGTCTGATGAAATCTCTGCCAAAATGATGCTTTCACATTCATTTTCTTTGAGCAGATGCGAGATTTCGTTTTTACTTAGATTCTTATGTGCCATAGTTCTTAAAATGCAGTTGATTACATTCATATTGAAAAACAAGTTTGATCACAAGTACATTCAACAACTTACCTTTTTTGCAACACAAATTTTTTATTTAAAAAAAAAAAATAAATAAAAAAAAAAACATTGTTCAATGCCCAGTGGTATGATATTTATACCAACTGAAAACGTTTGCAGGTAATTGATACTAAGCTAATTTGAACAAAATACGTTTTTAACGAACAGATATTAAAATTATATAAATTCTTTTTTTTTTTGGATTCTCTTTGCTAATAATTATTTTAGTGGCGCAGTCGGTAAGATTCTTCTATACGGGAAGAGTCCATAAGAGAACGGGCAGTACCCGTGAGAGGAAGTATGCAAAAAGAAAAATGATTAATGACTTATAAATGTTAAAAAGTGCTAAGAATCAGCAAAAGAAGAAAACGAAATAAGTGCAAAAAAGTGCTAAGAATCAGCCAAAGAAAAAAACTTAATAAGTGTAAAATAGTGCTTAAGATCAGGAAGAGACGAAGTTACTAACTCAAAAATTCACTTAGATGGAGTGGAGGACAACGTTCGAAATGAATTGTGGCAGACGATATTAAATACAAACATCGGTGGACAGGCAAAGGAACTTCTACTAAACAACAAACCAGAAAACTGGGAGGACGCAAAACAACTATTAAAGCAGCATTTCAAACCAACAGTTTATATACAACAACAGGATATATTAAAAAAAAAATAACATACTTAAGGGTAAGTTCCATTTTCAATCTTAATTGTTAAATAAAAAAAATTGTAAAATTAATAAACCCATTTGCAACCTATGAAAAATATTCAAAGGAGATTAAAGATACTTTTAATACAGTGCTTGCTAATAGAATTAAACAAATTGTGTCTGGAAATCAGTCACGAGACATTAAACATAAACTCGTTTTACACGAAATAAAAGACATTCCGTACACTTACAGAGGATTTGACCATGGTAATTTAGACAACTAGTTTTTAGTAGGTGACCGACGGAAAATGCAAAAACCTAACAGACAAGACAATTCCAGTAGTCCACCCCAAAAAAGCCAACATACTCAGTCAGGTGATCAGAATAGGATCAATAACAATGATAAGGACAAAATAGGCAATACCAAAGGAATACACCGCAGAATAACTCAGGTCAGTACCAGCAAAACAATCATAGAACAAATTTAAGTACAGGACAAAACACCCAACCGGTTTTTATTAGATCAGGGCAATTTAGAAACGCACAACAACACGTACATCCTATGGATGCAGGACAAATTTTACACAAAGAAAACGGAGGTGAAGAACCCATTGAAGAGGCAGCCTTAATAGAAGTAAAATTTCATAATATTGAACCAGCGTTTTTTTTAAGTTACGCCTTGGAAATAAGATATTTGCAGATTTGACCATTGACGGACGTAAATGCGTAGGACTTATTGACACAGGTTCAACGATGATTCCAGTAAGGTAGATTGTAGGAAATTTAAAATTTAGGAAAAAGTTAACCTGAGACTCCAAACTTTTAACAGTGCAACAAAAGAAAAAATAGATAGGGTTATAACAGGTATACCGGAAGAATTTATTTACAATAAAAAGGTGCTACACGGTGGTACATGAGGGATCTAGGCGACAAACCTTATCATCTTTTAGTAGGTATGGACTTACTAAGTTAGATTGTTAAAACGCTTGATTTTAACAATAAGCGTCTTATCCTAAAAAATGAGACAATGAAAACGAAACAACTTTTGATTGTTTCGAACTAAATTCAACTAAAAAATAAAAATAAAACAAATATTACAAATCAACAATCTTATCTACAAGGATGGTGATTTAATAACTAAGACAGACACTATAACACATGAAATCCGGACCACCACGGATCAACAAATAAATGCGAAGGTGTATAAACTTCCACCGAAACATCAAGAGGAAGTACGGCGGCAAGTAAAAGAAATGGAGGTACAAAGCATTATACGGAAATCCAACAGCAGATACGCACCGCCGATTGTAGTTGTATCAAAGAAAATGGATAATTCCGGAAAACAAAACTGAACGAAATTACTATCAATGATAGATACCCGCTACCAAATGTTAAAGGAATCTTACATAAACTAGTATGTATAGCACAGTATTTCTCATCCCTAGACCTTGTAAAAGGATATCATCAAATCAAGATGAATCCAAACGACATTGCAAAAACTGCATTCGTTACACACTGTGGACTATATGAATACGTCCGTATGCCGTTCGGACTAATAAATGCACCGACGACATTTCAGCGTTTGATGAATGACATCCTAAGGGAATACATTAATAAAATATGTGTCGTCTACCTTGACGATATCCTAATATTTTCAACTAGCTTACAACAACATATTAGCTCTCAGAACAATATTTAGTAAACTGTCCGAACACAATCCCATACCCAAAACGGAAAAACAACTAAAAGGCTTTTTAGGAGCCACGGAATATTATAGGAAATTCGTAAAAGATTACGCCAAAATTGCTAATCCTATGATAAAATATCTTAAAAAAGACAACAAGATAAACACGAGTGATCCAGATTACATTCAGGCATTCGAAGCTCTGAAATTAAATATAATTAATTACCCCATATTAAAATTTCCCGATTTTATTTAAAAACTTTACACTATTCACGGATGCGAGTAATTATGCAATTGGAGCGGTTTTAACTCAAGATAGTCAACCCGTGTGTTACGCTTCGAGATCACTTAACGATCACGAAAAAAAGGCCTATTTCAGGCCTTACTTATGGGGAAAAAATTCCAAATTATTACAGATAACTTACCGATAAAATATTTAAATAAAAAGTTTTCAGGAAAAGAATTTAGTCAACGGACGCAAAGATGGTTACTCAAGCTACAAGAATATCAATTTGATATAGAATATCTTAAACAAACTAGCATATTTTCTAAGTAGAATCCCTGAGAATCACAAGGAGGAAGAAGTTAGCGATAACCAATCAATAAATAATTTATCCGCTAATGCAACCACTCATTCACAAGAACAGCTAGACCATATCCAAATAAAAAAAGCAATAGTCAACATTTATAGAACTCAACTAATACTTACAAACGACACTAACAAAGAAATAGAAGTGGTACATAATAGAAGGATAATTTACATAAACATGACGAGAGAACGAGAATATTGGGTCGAACACTGAACTTTCATAGCATGAATTTAATGAAATACAACTTCTAATTGAACTTTTCAGCCATGAAAATAATAATAATAATAAAATTCGTAAAAACATAAACAAATTTCACTTTATCACACGAAAGAAAGTATACATAGTGGCATTATTGAAACATATCATAGTTTAAAAAACAAAATTTACTATTCCAAGCTAGTTAAAGAAATCACAAAGATTATAAACAATTGTAAAACGTGCCTTGAAGTGAAGTATGAAAGAAAGCCAATTAAACTAAAATACGAAGTTAGCGAAACACCTTCTAGACCAAATGAAATTCTGCACATTACCGAAGCAAGCATTTCTAACCCTGATAGATAAATTAACCAAGAAAGCTTAGGTTTATTACTTAGCAAATAGAAACTGGATAAAAAAATTTAAACCTTAGAAGAACACTTCTCAAAATTTGGATAACCTTCAAAATAAGTTACAGACAACGAATTTAAATCCGAAAATATTAAAACGTATTTAATAGAACAACAGGTAGACTTACATTTAACCAAAGCAAACACACACAGGGAATAGCGACATTGAAAGGCTTCACTCCACCCTTCAGGAAAAATCGGTAACAATAAGAAACGAGGATTTAACACTAATTCAAAAAATCCATAGGGCAGTAAACAATTATAACAATAGATACCATTCAACAAAAGAGATGACGCCGGAAGAAGCAATGTTTGCGGATTTCGCAACACTTGCTAATAGAATAAAATTTCAAAAAGAAAAATATATTTAATAAACTAAATAAGAATAGGCAAGAGTATAAAGAAAATATGAAAATAGTACCAGTTAAAAATTATATGAGAAATTATTACAAAAATGAACCTAGATATAGATTAAAGACCATGGATAAAGAACACCCAGTAAACATTAAACCAACTCGTAAATTCGCAGATGACGACCTTAGCGCTCCTCAGACTAACAATAATGACAAGAACAGAAACAGCAGCGTTAACGATTGATAAAATAACAATAGACAATGGATACGTAGAAATTAATATTGGACAGACTGAAATAGTGCACAAAGACCATTTTACACATCATCAATACTACAGAAATAAGACAGACGATTAAGCTGATCGAGCAAAACACACAAAAACTACAAATTTTTAGTGACCCAATAATAAGGACTGAATTACAAACCCTTTACGCCAAGTTAACAACAATTGAGCCAAATAAACAATCGAGGAAAAAGCGGGGCCTTTTCAATGTTAGAGGTACAGCAGAGAAATGGCTATTTGGGACAATGGACGACAACGACAGACAAGAAATGTCGGACCTTATCAAGCAAATAGAAAACAATCAAAATACAATTGGTAATTTAGACAAACAGGTAGAAATCAATTCGCACTTTAATGAAAGTATATTCTACTTAAAAAGTATAATAGAACTAGACAGGAAAGAATTAACTAAAACATTTGCAGAGTTAACAGCAAATAAAAAAAGGGTTATATTACAGCAATTTAAATTAGACCAATTATTAAGACTTGGAATGTTAGAAAAAAAGATAGACCAGATAATAGATAATATAGCATCGGTAAAACACGGAATAGTACACCCTAGCATGTTGACCATAAAAGAAATCAACGATAAAACTTTTATAAACTTCAAAATGTTAAAGTAGGAGTACTGAAATATGACAAAGACAGAATAATATTGGCATTAAACGTACCGTTTTCATATAAACTTGTAAATTATAACTTTATCACACCCATTTCAAGTAAAGATATGATGGAAGTTATGATAGATTACCAATATGTAATAGAATTCAATAAAACAAAGTATATATAATAGCAATAAAATTCAATATGTAAGTGACCTAGAACATATATAATTGATTACAGAAAATAGTTTTAAGCTAAGAAAGAATAAACTTTCAGAAATAAAGAAATTAGGTGACAGTACCTATGTAAGAATTTAAGAAATACTTCGGTTATAAATGTGATGACAGAAAAATAAAGTTATCTGGAAATTAATTATAAATAACAATTGTTCAATCGAAATATTAATTAAGAATTTTAGTAACAAACATTTTGAATTTATAGATAGATTTTATTACAACGAAGATGTAATATACAATTTTACAAAATCATTTAACTTTGAAGACATTGTCATTAAAAATTTTGAAAATCAAAAATATAAAAATACTGGAATTTCAAAAAATGTAACTTATACTGCTTTCTCAGCTTTTATATTCGTATTCGTAGTTCTAATTTGTTTATCTACAAAAAAAATAAAGGTTTCGAAATTTCCATTCAAAATATAATCCCAAAAATTCAGAAAAATTTAAAATCTAGCGGGGAGAGTTTATGTACTCCATAAAATCTGACATATCATCCATTTTTTCCCTTTCTACATAACGTTTTCCCACACGTTCCATTCACACGCGCTGCATTAAAGATAGCTGAGATAGCATTATGAGAATTTATATAAGGGAGTAACGAATGATGACCAGTTAGTAAGTTTCAGCCAAAATAAAAGTTCTCTTCTGATTTTAAAAGTTGTATCTTGTGTGTTTTTTTTTTTTTTTTTTTTTTTTGATTCTCTTCGCGAATAATTATTCTAGTTATATAACTAATATAACCTAAGAGACTTGTGTAAAGAGTTCAGCATCTAGAGCAAGTAAAACATATTTTGGTTTCTCGCAAGGGACTGTATTTGTTTCCTTCTGTTTCTTATTTACAAAGTAAGGTGACTTTTGAAATTTCGAGGGCAACGTACATTCGATTAGGTCTCGAACATATGTTTACAGTTTCAAGTATATAGCATACTTAGTCGGTTTTTGACAGATAGAAAGGTTAGACGTATTTCGGTGATTTTCAATTATTGTAAAATATGGAGCAAAAAAATTTACATCGAATTTTGTGTACAAAATGGAATCAAGTGCTCTAAAATACTAGATATGTTGACAGTGGCATACGGTGAGTGTGCTTACAGTAAAAAATATGTTTATAAGTGGTACAAACTCTTCCAAGATGGCCGAAAAGATGCTAATGCGAACCTAGCTCTGGACGCCCTAGCACATCAACAAAAGATGATAACGTCGAAGCTGTGAAGAAAGTTGTTTTGTAAAATCGTTGAATTACCATAAGAGAAGTTGCTGAGGATGTTAGCATATCGGTCACCTCGTGTCATGCAATTTTTTCTGTTACGGGCATGCGACGTGTGTCAGGGAAGTTTGTTCCGAAACTTCTTAATTTTGATAAGAAGAGTCATCCCATGAGCATCGCTTAGGATCTTTTGAATGACGTTAATAATGCTTGCTGGAGATGGTCGTAACTGGTGACGAATCATAGGTATATCGTCCCAATGGAAGCACGATACAAAAAAAAAATCTATAAGACTACATATCCGAATATTTCGTTTGCACCCAGACCAGTTCCTCGAAGCAATGATGCTTTACATCCAGTGCCTCCTTACAGTTACGAAATGGTGGATAGTGAAAACGCTCTTTGTCAACAGACTTAATCGCTCTGTAACTCCTTTCTCAGTATTTCTGATCACAGGTTTGTTGTGTTTGCCTAAAAAACTCCGAATCATATGTGAAGAATGAGCAGGTGTGTTGTCGTGATGAAGTGGCCAACTGCCGTTTGTTCACAGGTCCGGCCGTTTGCGTCCCACTGGTAACTCAAAATTTCTTGGTTGTACTTTTTAGTGATAGTAGTACTTATGATGATAGACCACTGGAGTAAAAAAGACGGTTACCACGACCTTCACATTGCTGCGAACTTACTTGTTGTTTTTGGGCCTCTGGGTATTGCATGCTTCTATTGTGATGACTGGAGCTTGATTTATGTGTTGAGAGAATTGAGTTCACAGTTCACAATCTCCAGCATGTCCTATGCGATCTCCACACGAAGTTGCTTCTTCAAAAACATCAAAGTATACTACTTATGTTAACAAGAAAATCCGCGTGTGTTTCGCGTAGAAACTAGCAAAAGGAAGTTACACAATAAAAAAAAAAAACCGTCGCGACAGAATCCTAATAAAAATAAATAAAACACAACCGTACCACGCTTATTTTACAACCTTTATTTTTGCCAACCGGCTTGTTAGACAACTTGATTGGAAGTAATCGCCACTGTCCCAGCTTCTTGCCATGAGACCCTTGCTGCTACGGTTACGCTGTTGTGTAGTGCAAAAAAAAAAAAAAACTGCTAGCCACAGTTCGCAGGGGGTCATTGGCTTTCTGCCAATTCATCGCAGAGTCGCATTTATGAATGCAGCATTGTTTTGGACTTTCTCTCCACTTCTAAATCCCTCCTTCTATCCATTTTTGAATCTTTCCACTTGATGCTTTGCCGACGGCTTTTGTAAATTTATATTTTCCGACGGTAAATTACACCTTTTGCATGTTGTGCTACAACATCCTGTCGGGCCAGAAATGAAAAGAGTTATTTGCAGCTACCTTGTTATCTTCGACGTGTTGTGGATCTTGAACTTCTTGAGTCTCGTTAAGCCATGATGATCATTTAAATAAAAATATTGAGGTGTGGTGAGTGGTGTGTGGCAATATTAGGTTATAGGTAGGATTAAAAATTAGTATTTTATTGCATTATTAATGTATTAGTTATATAAGTATGTAGTTCAAAAAAGCATGTGTATATATGTATATGTATAATTTATAAGGGGCTTTTAGTCATTTGACATCAGAATCAAGCAAAGTTTGACTAAAGGGCGAGTCAATTTGCTGGTTGCTGTCTTGACTGTGAATACTCGTATCCCTCCGTCGGTTCCGGTACATGTTAAGTGTCATATGGCTGTCATTTATTATGAGTTTTGATAGTAGGTTTCGAGGGGGTCGTCCGCCAACCCGCGAGAGTCTTGCTACCTTACTACGCGACAGTTTCTATGTTAGATATTCTTTTGATATCTTCGTTGAAAAATTCCCCTTGAACGATGGCTATGAGTTTCATTCGAGTTGATGAAATTTCTTTGACAGTTATCGGCCAGTAGAACGCAAAGATTTGTTTGCCTTGCAAGTGCTGACGTGGCTTCGATGAATTCCTCACGTGATCTGAATTTTTTATTGATGAGCCATCTTTTCAGATTTGGGAAGAGATAATAGTCCGAGGGAGGCAAATTGGGCGAACACGGTGGATGCGACAACAATCGGAGCCGTAAGTCATTGATTTTAGCCGTGGTTACGATGCTCTTGTCTTGCAAAAACAAGATTTTTTTTGCACAGTAATACTCACTGTTGATGGTTTTTCCTTTTTCGAGGTAGTCCACGAAGAGTATGCCATGACAATCCCAGAAAACCGACGCCATAACCTCTCCGACCCATCGAGCCTCTCTCGGCCGCTTCGGAGCACTCGCGCCGGCTTCAGTACATTGCCGGGCACTCATTCTGTTCTCTGGTGTCTAATAGTGGATCCAAGTTTCATCAACAGTTACCAATCGACGCCAAAAGTCCGCCCGATTCTACATCAGCAAGCCCAAACACTCTTTCGAAGTGCTCTCCCATACTATTTATCAAACTTTTCTTTTGTTTCCTTCGCCGTTTTGCCTCTCAAAAAATAATGTTTTATGAGAGAATGAAAATCGTTTTTGTTCATACTCAACAACAATCAGCTGTTAAAACAAAACTAAAGACAGTATCACACTGGAATTTGGCATGTCTGCCTAAATATGAACGGACTTCAACGCATTAGCAGCGTATTCTAGTAGTCAAGGAGGTTACTTTTCACCCCACCTAGTAATGGTTAATAATATTGAACAGAACAGAATTCCCTGAAAAAAAAGAATTCCCTGAAAACCTCCTTTTATATAGTGGTGAATCCAATATCTCTTTTCCATGTGATGTTCACAATTAAATACATATAAAAGTGAGTCTAAGGATCCCGTCACTATAGTGGACAAACTGACTGTTTTGGGTAGCCTTGAATGAACTATCGGTAAAATAAACAAATCCATGCAAAATTGTTCTGAACTGCTTAATTCTCAGTTAAAAGGAGTTACAAGCAGCAAACAAAAAATACTTTGGCGCGACAGCCCGTGTGGACCAAGGCCTAGCTTCTCGCACTCGTCTGTGTTTCTCACTTTGTGAATATTTACACTCCTGAGCAGGGCCTACTGCTTATTGCCAGTTCCGAACGGCTCTCCTAAGAAGCTTTTACATAGGCAGAATTTAACTTTCGGAGGTTTGCCATTGCCCGCTGAAAGGGTGACGAATATTTCAAAAATTTCGCTGTTGAGCTCCTACCGGGATTTGATCCCAGGTAGGATGGCGTGACAGCCAGTGAGCCACCCACCAGGCCATCGCCACCACCAACTTTTTCTTTTAGTTTTTTTTAAGACGCGGATTCTAATATCAACACTTCCCAAAATTCATCAACGAGCTATGTCACTCCCTGAATCAAAACCACATCCATTTATTCCCTTCTACATTTCTTGATCAGGGAAGTGAATGTCCTGTTCCCTAGCTTACAAAACAGTTTGCTACTGCTTCAATTAACCCTAAATTTACGAAAATGTACGTCAATACTTAGGTTACCTAAGTAACCTGCATTGACACGATAAAAAAAACAAACGTTATTGTATTGATAAACGAAGAAAGAATATCTTATAACATGGAAGAAGTCACGCAAAATTTTGAACATTTTAACGAATGTTTAAATATATTGCCAATTGATATTGCCAACGATCCCTCATAGTTCGCACCCCATAAAAGCTCAAAACGTACAATATGAATAAATAATATGATGAAATAAAAAATAATATTGGATTCCACATGATTTTCTACAAATATTCATAAAACAGGGTTCCTATATAACACAAAGCCATCCTTTGTGGTAGCTTAAAAGCCTTCTAGTACGTAACACTAGTACGTTAACATTCGCTTACCGTTTGCTATTCTCATTACATCTCGAGTTGAAAAATAAAGCCTACATCATTTTTATAATAAATTAAAAAAACAAACAAATTAAAGGGGGTGTATATATACAAAGTTAATTAAACGTTTTTTATTGTGTAATGAAACTGTTTTTTTTTTTACAAAGAAATAACCTTATTCAAATATATGTATATGTGTTTTCTACTTTGTTCGATGACCTTCTGACACCTTCCTTTCAACTTCATGATTCCGTGCTAATAGTACTTCTGGACCTCATAGGCACAAAACTAGGCCAAACCCGATTTCAAGTCATCATATTCGTTAAACGTTTTTGTTTTAATAAAAACTTATTGAAAGGACGTTTTGTTTATTATATAAAACTTAAAACTACTTAAAAAATAATACTTAATCCACTTAAACTATTTTGAGCTACGTTACGTAATTAAACACATACTTTTTTGTTGTGTTACCCATCTCTTTTTTATTTTTTTTTTCTAATTTTATTTATTTTGTTTCATTTTTTTATAATCTTAAATCTATCTTAAAAACTACCTAAACTATGCAAGCTAGCCATGTCTTTAGAATTAACTATACCGACTTTGCGTCCTAATGACGTTACCCCGCATGTGTATTATTTCCCCAATCCCTGTTTGGTGTTAATATCTTCGCCGATTATGAAGTAAATTTCCTCCAATGCCAACCTAAGGAATCGAAAAGGTGTCTCGAGTTTTGATATATGGTAAATAAGCTTGATTGTGTAGTTTCAAGTGCACAGACAGAAACCATGTACAGCCGTTTTCCACTACGGAGAGGGATGTATACAATGCATGCCTCAAGAACCTGTAATTTGCGCACGTCGCAGCTGTACAGTCTTTTAATTCGTAATGCTTTTCTAATAAAAATCGCAACACCACCCTCTTGTATCGACTTGGGTCGTCTTCTTCATACTATTTTGTATCTTTTGTATCTCATTTTGTGTTTTTTGGTTAGCTTAGTTTCACTAAACGAAGTGGATGTTTCCCGTTCTTTACTGAGCCACCAAAATTCATGGTGCTGCTGAGCAACATCCTTCAAATCACGATTCCCCACCGCCCTACTAAACTAAAAACGCTCCGCACTGCCATGTGAGACGTCTCTGTCGTAGTTGAGTCGTCTGTCTGCAGCTGTTCGAGCAACGTGGAAGAAGATAAAGGAACGCCTCTGGTAGAATGAAGCCCTTAAAGCGCACACTCTTATGATATAAATAATTAGGATACTAAGCGCCGGAGATCAGATTTTTCGTGCCTTCAATTCAGCTTAATGACTAAATTGTCCACTCTTATTAAGTGCGCCCTGTTGTCCAAGACCTCGTTAGGAAAATATTTTATGTACTCCGATTCTAGTGTTCTGTACAAGCAAAGACAAGTCCTAAGACAAGCCTTCTCAAACACCTGAATCTTTTCCATCAAAATCCACACGGGACATCCAAATACAAGCATAGGTTGGATAAGGGCCAAGTAGCAGATTACGTACACCCTCGCATCGAGTTGACTGCTACAAAACATTCTCTTTTTAAGGGCAAAAGCATCTTTTGCTCTGGTCAAAGTAACATCTATATGTTAACTAAAATATACAAAACAAATAAATAAAATATTGTAAAATAAATAAAACATTTCGACAAGTAAGCGAGTGCCTAAGTTGTCTCACGATCGAAAACTTTCGCGAGCTTTTTCTGGTATCCTCAGAGGCCCGCTGTTTTCCAATGCGTTGGATAAAAGGCATTATTCAAAGCATTATTGAACAGAGTGATGTAAATATTCACCGCTTCTAGTGAAAGACGTCGTAGCACACGTAGAATCATTTACAGTGATTCAAAGATAGTTTGGAGTTCTTCCTTCGAAATGAACAGAGGCAATGACTCAGCGAATCTTGAGTTCTCGAATCCCAAGTGGTCTATATCATGTCGAGTGTAGGAATTGTGCAAAAGGACCTGATTTTCCAGGTCGTGGTTTGGGCCAATGACAACATTTACCTTGTAAACTTCCTGCAAAATCGCTCCTACGACCTCTACCTTCTCCTGCGGATCTTCTTTCACAAAGCAATTATCATCATCTATAGCTTCTCCGGGAGCTATACGTGCTGTTATCAATATTTGTTCATTGTCCTTGGTTCATGCAATTTTTAGACACGGAAGATCGTTTTGATCTTTCCTCCGTATTGTAAAAGCAACATGAAAACATCCCGGCCTCAAGGCAGCGCAATGCTTTTACCGTCGACAAAATAGATAATGTCAAAATGCAACAAGCCAACGGCAAAACACCGATGCATTCCCGTGCCAAAATTGGGAGAACATAAACAAAACATAAAACCAATTTATGTTAGTGTGTGTGCATGTGTCGTGGGTCACACATGCACGGAGCGAAAGACAACTCTTTTTCGGCGGCATGGACGGAAAATCGTTGGAGAGTTCATTGACCAGGCCAAGTTAGCCAACGGCCGAGACAACTGGCCGTAGAGGTTACGCAGCAGAAACAGTTGGGCGAAGAGGTTTCATGACAGAAACAGCTGGACGGAGATATTTCGTTTGGGCGAACGACGACAAGTCATCTCACTCCCAATCAAGACTTAAGCTAATAAAGTCGAGTTTAATTTAAATTTAAAAGGGAGTTGTCTTTATTTTATTCTTCTTGGCTACTCGATTACTTTAAAATGTTCGTGTCACAATGGCTGTATCGTTGTTCCTTTTCATACATATTATTTGCACTGAGGCCTAAAGATTCTGCCGCGAAATTTTTAAAAGAATCGGCTTGAACAAATTTCATAAAACATTTTTAAATATCCTTTTGCTAGTAACCTTGCGATACACTCCGAAATACTTTATTTATTTGCGGAACACATTCGGGTTGCAGTATTTACAGTCCGGATTTTATTGTTCCAATAAAAACTTACAGATGCTCTTTAATTTCGTTTTATTAATATTTTGTGGTTTTCAATCAGCAGCTTCAGTCTCATGACCTCCGGGTTATATCTGTCAGTAAACTATCTGTATAAGACCTTCAGTCTTGACAAAAGTTTATAGTACTTTGATGTTGGTCCAGTGCGTCAATGGTTGCGTTGCAGAATATGTAGTCATTGTTTATGATTTTATATCGAGGTATCGTACTGTCCATAGTTCGTTTTATACCCTCGTCCATTTGTTTAAAATATCTGTCAATCTCCTCGTTTGACAGATTCCTGTTGGACGGTGGGCAGAGCGAGTTAAATGAAAGTGCTTTTGTCAGTGTTCTCGAGAAACATGTCCAACGTGCCATACTATAATTGTAGGAATACCTTTGAACAAACTCTTCCAATTACGCAACATCGTTAGGAACGGTTATTTCGGTACTAAAATCGCAATGATCGATGTCATACACAAATGTGCGTAGATAATTTATAGTATTGTATCTTGGTTCGAACCAGTCAGTTGTATCCGTGTGTCGAACAACAGGAGATCTAGACAGGAACCATGACTTGGAAATGACGGATTATCCGTCACTTTTAAATCAAATCGGTATATAAAATTGTGCCGATCCCACCAATTGGGTAGTAGGTTTCCTCTAGTGTTCGGTGTATTATTTCCCCAATCACTGTTTGGTGTTAACATCTTCGCCGATTATAAAGTAATTTTCCTCCAATGCCAACCTAAGGCATCGAAAAAGTGTCTCGAGTTTTGATATATGGTAAATAAGCTTGATTGTGTAGTTTCAGGTGCACAGACAGAAACCATGTACAGCCGTTTTCCACTACGGAGAGGGATGTAAACAATGCATGCCTCAAGAACCTGTAATTTGCGCACTACGCGGCTGTACAGTCTTTTAAATCGTAATCCTTTTCTAATAAAAATCGGAACACCACCCTCTTGTATTGACTTTGGTCGTCTTCTTCTTACTATTTTGTATCTTTTGTGTCTCATTTTGTGTTTTTTGGTTAGCTTAGTTTCACTATCCCAAAGCACATAAGGGACTTGGTCTTTAAGCAACTTCAAAAATGCGGTTCTTCGTTCGATCCTTATCAGTAAATTTATATTCTCAACGCACGAACCTTAAGGGCTCGTATCCATTACGACTGGAGGTGCGTTAGGCCCGGCCGCAACGTGTTCCGTTATATGACGTTGAAGCTGAGCCATTGTTAAATTCGTTAAAGTGGTCGTCAGTAAAACAAAGAACTGTAATGAATGTCCTAGTATTTTTATATAAAATTAAGAATAATTGAATGCCAAAATATTTACTAAAATATGTGCAATATCATGTTTAAGAGATGTCGCATTATATGATTTAAGATTAAAGAAGTAGTAATGATTAGATTATGTTAAGTTTGTATGCACAAAATTCATTAACTTTTAGGAGTTTCAAACTATTTAATGGTTTCACAAAGGCAACAAAGGATGAGACAAATTTTAGATCTTTAAAAAAAATGCATCGAATTCGCTAAATTTAAGTACTAAACCAATATTGTACACATATGTTAATCATCTATTTTAATAGTCCCTAAGGTGCTAATAATAAAAATAATAAAAATAATATTTATAATTTTAATAATAATAATAATAAAAATAATAATAATAATGAAAATTATAATAATAATAATAAAAATAATAATAAAATTAATAATAATAATATTATTATTATTAATAATAAAAATTTGCCCTTGAATACGATGGCGGTCCCAGAAGTACCCGACCCAACAAAGAAAACACAAATATTTTTGAAAAAATTTTATTTATTTTTCAACATAATTGCCTTTCAGCTCTATACATTTTTTCCAGCCGTGTTCAAAAAGTTCGATACCCTTTTTATAATAAGAACTGTCTTGCTCCTCAAAATAGCCATTAACTGCCGACATCACTTCTTCATCGTTGGAAAATCTTTGACCACTGAGCCCCAAAGGGGGCTAAATCAGGCGAATAGTTTGCATGAGGTAGCAATTTAAACTTTAATTCATTAGTTTTGGCCATTGCAATAACGGATTTATGAGCTGATGCATTGTCTTGATGAAACAACACTTTTTTCTTAGCCAAATGCGACTGTTTTTGCTTGATTACTTCGCTCAAACGTTGCAATAAGTTCGAATAACACTGGTCGTTGATAGTTTTTTATTTTTCAAGATAGTCAATGAAAATTATCCCACGCGCATCCCAAAAAATCGACCCCATGACGATGCCTGCCGATGAAACGGTCTTCGCCTTCTTTGGAGCCGGTTCTCCCTTTTGAATCCATTGTTTTGATTGTTCTTTTGTCTCTGGTGTAAAGTGATGGACCCACGTTTCATCCAATGTTATGAAACGGCGCAAAAATATTCTGCTCTGTTGCTGTGAAGCTTCGCTAAACACTCAATTGAAACATCTTCACGACACTGTTTTTGCTCGAGTATGAGCAAACATGGCACCCATCTTGCACACAACTTTCTCCTGTCCAAATTTTCAAATTGGATCATCCAGGATCGCTTTGTGGATTTTCTTCACCATTTCTGGAGTCGTCACCTCATTTGGTCGATCACTGCGATGCTCGTCTTGGCAGCTCGTACGGACTCGTTTGAACTCAGCAACCCAAAATTTTACTATTGTAAATGAAGGACCAGACTCACACAGAGTAGAATCCAATTCAGCTTTTATATTGGTTGGGCTGAGGCCTTTCAAATAAAAGTATTGTGTCACATAACGATGACCAATTTTCTCCATTTTCACAAATTCACTGACAAAGTTTACTATTGATGGCTGCCAAACAAATACTAAACAACGTGGCGCTTTCAAACTTGAAACTTCATAGACTGCGTACTTTCCAATACAGTGATGATGACTACCGCCATATCTTAGTCAGGCCGGGTACTTCTGGGACCGCCCTCGTAGAGAGCAAAACGGCTAGCATGTCAGATGCAATTCCTGTGAAGCTACCTTTGGTATTTTGAGGAGTGACGGCTGGTGTTTGAATGTTTCCGTTTCTCCCCTTTGGCTTCAGCCGTTAAAAATTGTTTAGCCCTTACGAATTTTAGCTCATTGCATTCCTTCTCTTTTAGAAATGCAAGGAGGTCCTTCGGATCAGACGACGGTTTAGCCCTCTCAGCAGCACTGTTTGCAGCTTACCAACATTCGGGGTCGAGGAGAAAAACTCAGCCGACGTATCCTTTAATAAAGATTCTATGCATTTATCTATGAAAACCTTTGTGAAATCCGCAATGATACTACTTTGCTTACTTTCTTCAGTTGATTTTTTGACATCTTCGATTTCCTGTTGCACATAAACTCAATTGTGAGCTCCAGTGATATTACGTTTGTCAATAGCCTTAACACCAGTCTTATTGAATCCAGAACACCTTCAGCTCTGGTACGGTTGCGTTGGGGACCATTGAAACATTACGTGTACGACTTACGTGTACGCTGTAAGTCGCTGTTAAATTCTCCAATGCGACCAAGAAAATACTGAATTCTTACGATTCCGACGGTTGTTGCGTTGCTCACATGTTTCGCCATTTTACTGCTTCAAATTACTGTAACCAGCCAGGTGCTGAAATATGCAAAAATAAAATAAAATAAAAACTTACACATACATTCATAATATACTTGTTTAAGAAAAAATTATTAATTTTTTGTTTGCATTATTTACGTCAAGTTTAAAAAGTAAACAGTAAGGAATACTAAAGGTTTTTAACCCACCTGAGTTGATAACCACAACTATCATTTCCACTATGCAATAATTAAAGACAAAAATTCACTATGTTATATTTACTTACTCTAAATATAATTCGTCACCTTTAAGCTACTTGAAGTATCGTATATACTATAAATAAAATTGTTACATCACGTCAGATTTAGTAATTAATATTAATTTTAATCAAATATGTATGAAAAATTTATATTGTTCATTAGAAAACATTATTTTTTCTGAACGATTAGCTTTCCTCCTGTAGTCAGTAGTCGCAGTAACTTTGGAGCCTCCAACAGTAGTCTTCAAGCATAGCTGATTCCCATCCCCTGATAACGGTATTCATACTCTGCAATTTCTTGATGAAATCTTTCTCCGTATTCATCACTTACCAAACCCATGTTATCCGGAAAGAAACTTATATGGGAGTGTAGGAATTGGATTTTTAACGACATATTGCATCCTAATTTGTGAAAGGCATCCAACATCAGTTTTATTATTTCAAGGAAATCGGGTGATTTATGATTGCCGATAAATTTTTTTGTGACGTCGACAAAAGCCAACCGTGCATTTTTTCCATGGGACTGAGGCTAGATAAAAAATCGGGATCGTTGATTAATTTTTCCTCCTCTAATTTTCGCCTAGGAAATTTTGATTAAAGAAAGGAAAATCCAGGTCCGTCTTTGGAAAGCGCTTTCAAAAACTCTTCATCAAACCAAGTTTGATGTGTAACGGGGATAAAATGATTTTCTCAGATGATACTAACGGTTAATATTTTAATTTTTTTTTTTTTTACCAAGCACGTGGAAAACAGTCTCTAGTCTTTTGTCATATGTCTGTGACTTAATGCTGATATTAATCCATCAACATTGTTACAGAATACTAATTTATCTTCTTTTGAATAAAAAGTAGCTAATGAAATGTGATGTTTTCGATAAGCTGCAATTTTAACTCCAGTTTGCAACAGATTCATTGTTTTAGTCTCGAGCCTAATATTTCTGATTTGTCTTTGGTCAAATCTAAATCTCTGACAAGGTCATTTAGTTTTAATTGGCTAATCCAATGTGGTTCCGTAAATAACTCTCCACTACTAGAAGGGCCTGCTTTTGTTTTATAATACCGCGCGCGCACCAAGGGGATATGAATACCCTCTTACTGGATTTAGACCAGGGGCGGGCGGGTGGTGTAGTAGTTCGAAACTCAAGTATGTTTGGTTTCGATATGTTTCCCAGAGGTGGTTGTCAAACTGGACGGGACGAGCTAGTATATCCTCAACCAGTTGGTCTTAGTACGTGCTAGTTGTTAGTTTGTTACATTTAGCACAGTCAACAACCACACCAACATCAGTGTTATGCCTTCATGTCAGAGTTGACGCCAACAGAATTTTCATATACCTACATACACATTCTATAAAAAGACTTTTACAGATTGCTTTGCACGGGATTCGAACCCGCGACCCTCTGCTTAAGTAGTCAATGCATATACCACTACACCACGGCCACCCCACATTATCTTCTATCGTAGGACTTAAACTCAGCGATCTAGTACATATATCTTTCCGCTACTGGAATATCTGTAGAATGAGATAGCACTATTGACACTGATTAACACATTGCATACTTCATCGAGTGATTTGATTTTTTTGAAAAACCTTTCACAGTAGTCAAACAGAAGTAGCAGTCATCTATATGATTTTTAGGCTCACGCCACTGCATTGGTACGCCAAAAAACATCTGTTTTATAGAACCGTTGTGCCAACCCGTCAAGTACTTATAGCATTTTAAACAACACACTTTAGACACCCACGATTTGTCTTGATTTTTAATTGCGTTCTTAAAATAAGCTTCATAACACTTCCTAAACAAAAGAGAAATGGGCCTTTTTTTACTTTTAGGTGTGAATTGACCACAAACATAACAAAACAAGTTTGAAGAGTAAACAGAAACACGCGGCATTTTGTAGATTTATAAGTAATCTAAGTGTTTTGATGCCTTTTGTACACAAGAATGATACATTTTTATGACTACCCTCAAACAAGTGCTACGTAAAGTAAACAAAGTAAGATTTCCGTTATCTCTATTTTGGGACATGATATCTAAATATAAACTTCTGTTCTGATGTTTACTTAGTATACCTAATACGAATTACCCAGATACCGGTGATTTCTTTTTTGTGTTGTATAGTGTTTATGTTATTATTAACATTATAATTAATTACAAGTTAATACATAATTTAACGAGCTACAAAGGACTTCCGGTCTCAAGGAAAATAAAAAGAAGAACTAGATAATTTTAATTATTAACAAATTGTGTTGTGTTTTTCTTAAAAAGTCGTTTATTCTATTTAAATGAAAATAAGTTGGCTTTTTAACAATTTCGATTATTTCATCTTTTTCGAAGATGTCATCAATCAATGACTTTAAGAAGGCTTAATGTGATGTGGCACGTAGGACAGGTTATAATTCGTTTTGGAATGTTAGTTGGCTAAGCAATCCTGGATTTTGTTTTATTTATTTGCTTGCAGTGGCTATTGTGGACAAGGTTATATAGAGACATTATAAAAGAGTTTGGGAGTATACGTCTTCATAATATCGCCTCCAATATCCTATCTGCCGTATTGTGTGTACGCCCTTAGACCTTCGTCACAAACCTGATTGGTCCATGAGCTATTAATAAACACCACCTACAAGGGCTGTTTGAAGATTACCTGGATAAGAAGAACGGTTGTGCTTCTGAGCCAAAATGAGTGTAGCATCATCAGTTTTAACACCCATTTCAAAACTCAAAAACTCTCCCTACATGGCCAATCAACAATGCAACGACCAGCAACATCAACAACAACATCATAAATAATAATGATTTATTTTCTGTAGACGAACTGGAAAACTTTAAAAATGATATCGGAACTTTCTTTATGTAAATATAAAATTGATCAATACAATATCATTTCGCAATTAGCAATTAAATTTTTGTATTCCAATAATTACCTATTTGAATATTATTACTTAGAATGCTAGGGGCATTCGTAAAAACTATGTAGAATTCATAAGCTATTTGCGAAGCAACAATGTTGACACTGCGCTTGTAATTGAAACTTTGTTGCGCGCGTTTTTTATGTTTTCTTCCTCTGAGTACAAGTGCTATCGGGTTGATAGAAATGAAAATGTAGGGATTGAAGTTAAGCTTGTAAACTATCAATCTTTAAAAAATTATTGTGGTTATTTCCCTGGTGGTGTATCAACTGATGCCAGAAGAAGGATTTTTCAAAATGATATTAGGAAACTAACTTCCACCCAAGACAACTACATAATAGGGGGGGTCTAAACTGCAAACATAAAGACTGGGGTTGTTCTCGGGCAAACGCATAGGGTAATGTACTATCTAGTCTTTGCTTAGCTCTACATTACACTATTTTGTTCCATCTTAGTCCTACTTTTATTCCTACGTCTACTCGTGGCAGTCCTTAGATGTTAGATTTTTTTGTAACAAATTGTCCAAACTCTATTTCAAGCCCGATCAGTAAAAGTGAACTAAGCTCTGACCATAATCCTGTAAAAAAACCCAAGGTTATACCAACCCTCAAATCTGGTAACCCTCCGGACAACGCAGAAAGTTATAGGCCAATAAGTTTACTTAGTTCACTAAGCAAGATGTTCGAAAAAAATATAAAAGACGAGCTATAATTTTTGAAAACAATGACAATTACTTTTATGTCAAATGTAGTGTGCCTCAAGGCTCTGTACTTGAACCTATATTGTATATATTTATCTTCCAAATGACAGTCTTACTACGACCGGAAAAACTATATCTTGGGAAAGCCCAGCTAAGTATCTTGGTATTAAACTTGACCAAAAGTTGATCTTTAGTGACCATATTACCACAACATTAAAGAAAACAAATATCGCAATAAAAATGCTTTATCCTTTAATCAACCGAATATCCTGTCTTTCACAAAACAATACATTGATAATATACAAAATAATCTTTCAGGCAACAATATGCTATGGCTGTAAAATATGTGGTCAAGCTGCTCAGTGCCATATTAAAAGATTGCAGGTGGCACAAAACAAGGTACTGAAAATGGTGCTTAACCTGCCGTGGCATTACCCAACCCTTGAACTTCATCAAAGAGCGAACTTTGAATTGATTAATGGAAAAATCATTAAGCTTACTTTCAAGCTTAAAGAAAAATGTTCCAGTGTTGAAAATCCTCTTATTTAAAAATTTATTCACGCAATATTCTAACTAATGCACAAATGAACGTTGCTTATATTTAAATTATCATGTTTTTTGTTTATTCATATATAGTACTTCATGTATTCTTGTTCATTCTTCTGTTCACTTATTTGTTAACTTATTCATTCATATAATTTTACTGTTTGTAAATTTATTTATTTATTATTTATTTATTAATCTATTTCTTATTTATTTATTTATTTATTTATTTATTTATTATTTATTTACTTACTTATTTACATCTATTTATTTGTTCATTTACTAAAATTTTGATAAAAATTTTATTTATTTACCCATTTTTCAGAGTTTTCTCTAATTAAACATTTAAAAGAGGTATTGCTTGCCATTGGATTACTATCCTTTTGTATTTCTATATTCTTGACTTACCATTTTCTCTTTGTTCGTTTACTATTTATTTATGTTTTATTTTCGTTCTTTAAATAAAAGGTTTTTCTTTCGCTTTTCCTTTTGTAAATCATTATTAAGTCCATATTTATTATATTTCAACTTTTGTAAAATAACGTTACAGATAAAAGATATTTCAATTTCATATATCTGCAAATCATAGCTTATTAAAAGAAATTTTGAAGAAAATTTGTGTGAAATAAGGATCTATCTATGTATCTATCACCAAAGACCAAAGAACATTCGAAACAATGGGTTTTGAACAGTGAATTTGCTCCAAAGAAGGCGAAGACAGTGCATTCGGCCTGAAAGGTGATGGCCGTTTTCTTGGACGCGCGTGAATCACACATTGACTATTTGAAGAAGAGAAACACAATCACAGGCTCATACCAAGTAGATTTATTGGGTTGTTTCAACGCCAATTTGAAGAAAAATAGATCACATTTGGCTCTTCCCTCACCACAACGCACCTGCTCACATCTCCGCAATCGCCACAGGCAAATTGATCGAATGGCACTATGAATTGCTCCCCCATCCTCCGTATTCTCCGGATTTTTCTCAATGCGCCTTCTTTTTGTTCCCAAATCCTAAGAGATCGCTTATCGGAAAGAAGTACTGGTAGAACGAGGAAGTCATCGCTGCCATGGCGGAGTATTATGCAGACCCACAAAAGTCGTATTATACGGAAGGATTAAAAAAGTTCAGGCACCGCAGGGAAAAGTATATCGATTTGTAACGGGATTATATTGAAAAATACATTGTCATACCCTAAAATATTTGCGTTGTCATTTCTAATCCGGGTATTAATTAAACAGTCCTCGTATTTATCTATTTTAAGGCCATGTATCACAGCATCTGTAGAGACGTCCGTTTGTGCAGGATGACGATATAGAATGCACGCTTCTCCATCAAAGTCGGTAATGAGCTCACCGAAATCTTTAATATCAAAAAAAGATTTAGACAAACGATGCGGTGTCATCAGATTTGATTAACATCGTTCTTGAAATAATAGTGCAAAACTCAAAAAATCTTTCAAAAGTCCATCTAATTTCTTGCATACTCGTATGTCGATGATATTGACATAATCGGAAGAAAGCAGTATGATGTCAGTGGCGCTTTCGCGAATATTTGGGGCGAAAACGGTGAAGATGGGTTTAACGGTCAATGAGAAAAAGACCAAACATATGCTGACAACAAAAAACGACACCCAACTCCGGCATCCCGGACAGAACGCTACCCTCGACAGTTATTACTTTGAGGTAATTACGGACTTTGTGTACCTTCAACAATTCAGACAAACGACAAGACAAGATAACGACACCAGTGCTGAGATCAAACTAAAAATAACTCTTGTCAATCACTGCTTCTTTGTCCCGTCTGCATAGTGTAGGAGAAGATAGAACCACGAACTGTACGCGCTATAAGGCGACATGAATTTAGCCAGAAAAGTGAATGTTAAACGACTTCTTCGTTTGCCTGGATCATATAAAACAGACAGATACCAATGCTCCGGTCCGACAGCCCATTGCAGGAAGACCGCGGTTCAGGTGACGCACGCAAGTGGAAGGGGACCTCCACCAACTTAGCTTGTGAAACTGGAGGGAGCTAGCTTAAGATCGAGCTGGCTGGAAACGCTTGTTAGTTGACGCGCAGGTTCAGAACGGACTGCAACGTCACCTTGAATAAACATGTTAAGTAAGGGTGTATAAGCTATGGTGGATGTAGCGTATATGAATTAATTAAGACTTGTTTAGAAGGCTCGATATATTAATTGGATTGAAGGGTGTTGAAAACGGCTGATGGAGTCTTCTTAACCTGTGTACTTTCCAACGTAAGGTTAACTTCTAGTGAAGTGATGAGGTAACTGCTTTTCTTCGCTCCTTAAAAGTTGGTAGACCCGCCTCGGGTCGAGCGGAAAGTAGAAAGCAGCACCGCTTCACGTTGCCAACGCTTTTTTCAATCCTCGAAGCACTTCTCATAAGCACTTTTTGGTATAGCTTTGAGCTCTTCCAGCGATGCCGTTTTTATTTTCTCAATCGTTGCAATTCACCGTCCTTTCATAAGTCTTTTCAGTTTTGGAAACAGAAAAAAGTCGCATGGGGCCAAATTCGTTGAATATGGTGTCTGAAGCATGATTGTGGTGTTGTTTCTGGCTAAAAAAAATCTCTCACAAGCAACAATGAATGTGTAGGTGCATTATCGTGATGCAAGACCACCAATTGTTTTTCCACAGGTCTTGTTTTTTTTTTTTTTTTTCTTTGTATTGGTCTTCACGAACGGCGCATAACTTCAAGATAATACTCCTTATTGACCGTACAACCTTGACGTAAAAATTCCTGATGTACTATGCCACGGTAATGGAAAACAACAGTGATCGAACTTGGCGTGCTCTTTCAGTCTTAGCTTTCCTGAGTGCTTTCACTGGGACGATTAAGTTTAAGTTTCGATGTCATAACCATACACCTATGATTCATCACCAATTATGACCCTTTTGAGCAAGTCAGGATTATCATTAAGGGGGTGGCCGTGGTGTAGTGTTATATGCATAGACTCCTCAAGCAGAGCGTCGCGGGTTCGAATCCCGTGCGAGGCAATTCTCTGAAAAAGTCTTTTCGTAGAATTTGCATGTAGTTATATGAGAATCCCGTCGGCGTCAACTCTGACATGAAGGCATAAAACTGATGTTGGAGTGGTTGCTGGCGGGGTAAATGTAACGAACTAACAACTAGCACGTTGTATGCACTTGCTCGTCCCGTCCAGTTTGACAACCACCTCTGGGAAAAATATCGAAACCTAATACACCTGGGTTTCAAATTACTACACCACCCGCCCGCGCCCTGGAGAAAACCAGTAAAAGGGTATTCATTTCCCCTTGGTGCACGCGAGGAATTGTAAAAAAAAAAAATCATTGACGTCATTCAAAAGCTTCTGAGCGATGCTCATGCGACAATTCTTCTGATCAAAATAAACAAATTTCGGAACAAAACATCCTAAAAAACTGCACGACACGAGCTGAACATCCTCGGCAACTTCTGTTATGGTAACTCGACGATTTTCCAAAACAATTATATTCACAGCTTCAACGTTATCATCTTTTCTTAACGCGCTGGGGCGTCCAGAGAGAGTTTCATCATTAGCATCTTCTCGGCCATCTTGAAGAAGTTTGTACCACTTGTAAGCATATTTTTTAATGTGAGAAGACTCAACTTATGCCACTGTCATAGAGCACTTGATTCCAATTTTTACACAAAATTCGATGTAAATTCTTTGCTCCAATTTTTATAATAATTGAAAACCGCCAATTACACCATAATACGTCTAACCTTCCTATCTGTCAAAAAAAGACAAAGTATGCTATATACTTGGATACATATATTCGGGACATGTGTTCGAACACAGCAAAAATAAAAAAGAATACACCTCGTACCTACAAAGGGTCAAAATTCAGTGGTACCAATAGGTACCTACGAAGAAGTATTAGTATACAATTGAAAAAATTGGCAAATATATATACTACCTTTTAATTAGTAACCACTATGCCCGCCATTGTTTTGGATGAGTTTTTGCATGCTGTTGAGTATAGAAGACAGGTCTCTATTGGCTTAAGATCGAGCGATTGGCTGGAGCACTGCATAACATAACATAACAGAACATATATTTTAAAACTTAATCTACATACGTTACTTTCTACGTTTACATTGCCGGCCACCTTGAAGCAACAAATGCAAAACGACTAGCACGATGCTTACATGACGAAAGAGGAATTATAAGTCTTAACAATTCATTAATAATATAAACAAGAAATTGAGGTACATTAAATCGCAATCTTTGAAATTGAAGCAAGTTAAAATCAGTGCAAATTATGGTTTTTGAAATAGATTTTAACAACTAAATATTTAACTATTCTGACGCGAACCTGATTGTCGTTCACGGAATATACTTTTATGACACGACCTAAGCGCAACTCACCTGTGGTTACGTTTTTATCACAGTTTACAACCAAATCATCGGTTTTTATATTTTTGTGGTCAACGGCCTCGCCACACTGAAAGCATCGGTTCCCACTAGATCGCCGAAATCAAGCAGTGTTGGGCGCGGTGAGTACGTATGTGGGTGACCACATGGGATTTCAGTACTCCGCGTGCTGTTGACAAAACTCGCCACATGGGCATAGTACCCCGGCGTTAAAATAAAATTTTTTTTGTGGATGTTTCCACTTGTGACGTTTATGGAGCTCTAAGAGATATTTATTCTTCCAGCGACGGAAAAACTGTTGGTGCAGTATCTTTAATCGCTCCCATCTATACAGATAGCTTAAAAATGAGACACTGATATCGGGTTCAGGTGGAGCTAATAGAAGTCCGCCGCGAAGAAAGTGACCAGAAGTAAGAGGAAGAAGATCTTGTGAGTAATTTGAAAGGGATGAAATTGGGCGCAAAATGAGACACGCTTCGACCATCGATAGCAGGGTAGAAAACTCTTCGAACGTTAGTTTGTAGTCAGTGGCAACCTTTCTTAAATAGTTTTTGAAACTGTTGACAGCGGCTTCCCATATTCTGTTCATATGAGGTGCACCGTTCCACTATTTCAAATTGTGATCGCTATGAAGTCCAGACAGTTGAAGTAAGGGAACGCTTAAAATCCTTAAAATCTTTGGCGATCAATTTGCTTGCCCCTACGAAGTTGGTTCCGTTGTCTGATAAGATAGTTTTTGGCAGTTTTTGACTTAAAGCTGCTAAAAATGACTGGCTAGTTAAATCACTGGTAGCTTCCAAGTGGATTGCTCTTGTCGCAAAACAAATAAAGAGGCACATATATCCCTTAAAAAGGCCGCAAATTCTCGCCGAGAAACTTTTAATTGTAAAGGGACCTGCGAAATCTAGCCCAGTCGTAGTAAAAGGCAATGACCTAATATAGGGTTAAGGTTAAATAAACTACTTTTACTTGGTAAAACTATACCTTTCGACAAACACGAGTTCTTGGCTTAATTCATAAGAATCGAAAAGCAAAAGATGTGACAAGCAATGCTCTTGGAAAATACGAGAATCGTCTTATGACATTTTCAATATTTGGAACAATTGTTGTGGTATGATTAGCCTTTATAGGTCTCCTTTCTAGATTATGCTCATTAGAACATGTAAAAAGTGATCTCGGCCAGCATTTCTCAGCTTTAAGGAGCCAATTTAGACCATTCCACCACAAGTTATTCTCTTTGAGTTACATCGGAGTCAACCCTCGAGTAGCTAGATCGGCTGGGTTGTCAGCAGAACCAACATGCTTCCACTTAGCGTTGGATGTGTTTTTTTGTATAAGGAAAACTCTATTACCAACAAATTTTCCCTATGTAATCGAAGGTTTTTAGAGCCAACATAAAACAATGGAGCTGTCGGTACAAAGTAAAAGTTCATATTTTTCGCCATTGAATTGCGGAAGAACGTTTTTTACGAGTTTTGAAAATAATAAGGCCCCACACAGTTCCAGCCTGGGCAAAGACAGCTGTTCAACAGGGGCTACTTTGCTTTTTAAGCAAAAGAGATGACTTGTCCAGGTATCATCTCCGTTGTGGAAACGAAGATATAGAGCAGCGTAATAGGCTTGCTCAGAGGCGTCACAAAAACCATGAATTTCAACGTGGTCCGAATCTGGTGCGCAACGAATCCAGCGAAGAACTAGGATGGATTCAATTGCAGCGAAACTATCGAAAACGTTTTTCCAGCGGTGACAATTAATAGACTGACGTGGTTAGTCCCTAGATGTCCAATACTTCTAAATTTGTTGCATAGTTATTTTAGCAGTAATGATTACTGGCGCTAGTCATCCTGCTGGATCAAACAATCGGGATATTACTGATAATACAGCTCGCTTGGTGTTTGTAAAATCTTGGTATTTTAACTTAACAAGGAAATTAAATAAATCTGTGCAGTTCGCGGTTCACTTTCTTAGGAAAAATCCCGCTGAGCTTAAAGCTTCAATCAATTCCCTTTGGCTTTTTAAGGCGGTTTCAAGGTCGTTTGCTTCCGATAAAACAGCATCGACGTAGAAGTCCCTTCGTAGAATAGAAGCAGCGAGAGGAAAAGCATTATCCACGTCATCTGCGAGTCTACGTAACGTTCTTGGAGCAAGGAATACAAATATCTGGATATATAAATAAGGGTGATTCATCGTGAGGTTTGATTTTAAATAGGCTTTTTTGACAGATCACGCGTAACTCCTATCAAACTGCTTTGTCATTTTTATTCAGTATCGCGAAATTCGTGACGAATCGATTCGTCGTCGTTCTCAGCAGCTTGGCTTGGCGTATTTAACGTAAGGATCTCAGCCTCAAAGCGTACAAAATTCAACTTTTGCAAGAATTGGACCCAGGTGACTTAAATTTGCGTCATCTTTTCAGTGAATGGGTTCTGGAAAAACTAAATGAAAATCCGGTGTTTTATCGTGAAATTTTGTTCAGTGACGAAGCCCATTTTTGGCTCAATGGATACGTTAATAAACAAAATTTCCGTATTTGGGCTTATGAGCAACCCGAAGAGTAGCAAGAGCTACAATTACATAAATTAAAAACAACGGTTTGTTTTGGTTGGGGGCTGGTGGAATCATTGGTCCATATTTCTTCAAAAATGAGGCAAATCAGAATGTTACCGTTAATGGTAACAGGTATCGCGCCATGCTAACGGACTATGTGCTTCCTGAAATTCAAGCATATGGTTTCGGTGAGCTCTGGTTTCAACAAGACAGCGCTACGAGCCATACAGCGCGTGAAACAATGGACTTGTTGAGAAATCATTTTGGTGAGTACTTAGTTTTACGTTTTGCTACGGTAAGTTGGCCGCCTAGATCGGGGATATGTAAAGTCTCAGGTCGTCAGAAAAAAGCCAGCTAAGATCGACGCTTTAGCAGCCAACATTACTCGTGTTATGCGCGAGATACCAGTCGCTATGCTCGAACGACTGGCCCAAAATTGGACCTTCTGAATGGACCACCTCAAACGTATTCGTGGCCAACAGTTACATGATATGATTTTTAAAAAGTAAATGCCGTGAATTTTTCTTTTAACCGATAATAAAAGTTTTAAGTTCACTTTCAAATTTATGTGTTTATTTTACATTATAAATCAAACCTCACGATAAATCACCCTTTACATATAGATAAAATCGCCATTTCAGAAAAATTGTCATCAAATCTGTTTGTAACACAGGACTAGTGTGTAAAACGTCGTTTAAGCTGACACCGTTACTGGAGGGATTGGATGCATTAAAAACCACCCTGTCCTTAGTACTTTTGCTGTCAGGCTTTACTATCGCATACCTGGATGAATGAGCAGATTTGGTGATTTTTGATTTCTGAAGATGGTACCTCTTGCATGTATTGAAGTTAAATATATGATTATCCTGAAGCACCTGCACAAATTGGAATTGCAAGTTGTTCTTCTTTGATAAAGACACCTCCGTTCGATTGAATTGCCTTATGGCAATATCTCTTGAATAACCAAGTTCATTCGTTTGTTGTTTGAAGTTAAATTGGACTGTGTATCGACCGCTGAGCTGGGGAACGAAATTTACTTTCCACTATTTCTTCGACTTCCCAAAAGTCCGAGATTTGTTAGTCAAGTGAAATCTCACTATAATAGGACAAAATTGTTGAAAAACTGTTTATGTCCGACTTCTGTGGAAGAGGACCGGAAAGAATCCAACTGAAGATGGTATTCTGGCCTTTTAGTGATCCAAATACATTGTGTTTAACCCCTTGCTTCAGAATCGATGAGTATAAATCTGCACCTATAATCAGATCTACATGGGAACTTCTGTAGAAGAAAGGATCTGCAAGATCAAAATCGATGAGATCATAGATTTTCTTAGAGTTTATCTCACATGAAGGAAGATTACCAGTGAGGCGCTTTAATACAATTGCAGCAGCTGTGATGGTACCTTCCTCACTTCTAGAACCTAACACAAGCGAAAAATTTTTGAAGATATTTCTGTCACAACTTCGCCTATACCAGCAATAGAGGAACTGATTGAACTGGAAGATTCAGTCTTCGCTGTGCACACTCTGTGATAAAAGTAACTTCTGAAGCAGGGTCAACAAGTGTTCAAATAGCAAATCTCTCGCCCTAAAAATTGACTTCTGCCATAGCAGTTGCCAACAAGACTTTTTTATTATTTCTAGCAAAGAACGTCTGAATTGGAATTGGATTAGTAGCGGACTGTAGAGATTGGTTGTATGATTTTGGAGAAGTCTTGAGGTCTGGACATTTTCCTGTCGGATTGGGTAAGGGTTGAACTGGAGCGTTTGAGGCAATAGCGTATGATGACGTTGGTAACAGATATTCCAAGTGACAGTCCTTGAGGAAATGGTTGGATGCAAGGCAATTCGTGCAATATTTTGCTGACTTGACCGTGGAAAATCTTTCTTTAAATATCATCTTGATAAACTTTGGACAAAACCGTAAGGGGTGCTTCCGTGTGAAAGGCTTTATGCGGAGGTAATTTTCCTCTACTAGTCTGACAAGGCTTACCTTCCCTGAAGACGAAGCAGGAGAATGACTTGCAGAACGTTTAATGTCCGATACAGTCTCTAGAACTCGATATCGGTTTGTAAGAAATGAGTCTAACTCCTTCCATGAAGAAATTTCACGAGGCGATTGAATGAATTGTTCCCATAGGGATAATGTACAAAATTTCGTGCAATTTATTCAAACAGATAAATATCAAAATTGGATCCCAAGAATCAGTTGATACATCTTGAGCCTAAAGAATTGATAGGACATGGTTAACTGCTCGTTGAATATCCTTAATATCTCTACTTGATTCCGAAGATAAAGAAGGCAGATTAAAAATAAATTTAAGCTAATTATTGACTAATATACTTTTGTTTTCATATCGATCTGCTAAGGCAGCCCAAAATTGTCGGCCGTAAGAGGAAACTAAGCAACAATGTTGTAGGCGTCACCTTAAGTTTTCACTCGAAGGTGAAATAGGCTCTATACGGAACACAGTTTTTGGTGGTTAATATATACAGCCGTGAACATATCACGAAAAGAAGGCCATGACAAATAATAGCCAGTAAATACGTCTGTATCACACAGTGGGAGTTTGATGCACTAAGAAGATCCTGAGATAGGCAGAGCAACAGAAGACATGTCAGCTCTAATACTTTCGAGTTTCTTTTTATGATCGATAATTTCAGGCAAACAACTAATAGATATAAGTCGTGGAAGATGACCGATATTTGCTTTAAACACCTTTCTTATACTCCGTTCCCGCCTCACCCCTGTCAAAACTATCAGACCGATCACTCCTCTCACCCTCGGAACTTGCCTGATCACATACCGAATAGCGCCTTTTCACTTCAGACCAGATGTTATTCAATTCGGTTTTACAAGCTTCTAAGGAGCTCAAGATCTGATCAACTAAAGCTACTTCTTGATAATTCGTTTGGAAAATTATAAAGCTGTCAGCTGAAACAATGAAATCTTCTAAAAGGCCCATTTTATGATTTAACTGTAACACGACGACGATGCGATTGTAAGCCGGCTATGAAAATGTAGCAGGAGAAATAGAAAAAATAAATATTTGTATGTATAGGCATTTGAATTTTAAAATTTATTTTTCAAAAAAAAAAAAAACAATTTGCACTGACTTAAATTTAAAGCACGCACCTGATACAAATATGTGATGCCCTGGACTCGACTCTCCGATCTTAACCACGCGGTCTGGTGATGATAATGTTCTGCAGGTTATATTTTCAATATGTGTGAAGGTTAAGTGTGGCGCTTACTTGGAGGCGCTTACTTGGTGATGAGGCGCTTACTTGGTGGCGCTTACTTGGTGGCTCTTACTTGATGGCGCTTACTTGGTGGCGCTTACTTAGTGGCGCTTACTTGTTGCCGCTTGCTTGGTTTTTGATGTTGTTGTTTATAGTGATTGATCGTAAAATAAATGATGCGTTGGTGGAATATGTACATGCGTATATATGTTATATTCGGGCGATATTGCTGCTCGGTCCTTGACTTTGGATTGATTAATCGTTGATTCGACGAATCTTGTTCGACTGGACCAAATGTACGTACTCGCAGGAAAAAATGTGAGGCTTCGCGCAGGAACAAAAGTATTGCTGCGCAGGACAAATGTCGGCTGCATAGGTGCTAATACTATGATCGTACTTGCAAACAAAAAAAAAAAAAAATTAGGCTACACCTTTAAGCTGTACGTTTATTGGGCTAATTAGCGCATCCAAATGGAGACCTTTCTCCGGTGATGATTTAATTAAAAAGAAGACTTTTCTAACCAAGAAAGCTGACAAGAGGGCAAAATATGTATAAATGTGGAATTGAGTGGATGTGTGGAATAGCAATGAAATGTGGGGAATTTTCCGACGTGATATCTAACAATTCATATATATATTTAAGCTTAATCTACATAAGTTGCTTTCTACGTGAACAATAATCTTAATAATTGTTCACTTGAACAATAATTTTAAAGTGAAATTAACAACTAACCGCCTTTTGTGTTTTTCGTCATTCAACATATTAAATTTTCAACTAACCAACCTTAATTAATTCATCATCATCAGGCAAAAATTATATGGAAGTGCGAACTGCTACCTAACAAATGATCAAAATGCTGTTATGGTGATCTGCAGTGGTCTTTGTAGCAAGTAGTTCCATGCTCTTTACATTGGCTTGAGTAAGAGATCTATCGTGTATCTAAGAGATTTTAAAAAACAACTTTTTGTTTTATTGTGATGAGTGTGACATCATCTAATAATTCAAACTCAATTTAACAAATATGATATTTTAATATCTCTTGAAGAGTTATCAATTTCCCTCGAGCAATCTGCGATTTTTAATAAGAGTCAATTTAGAAACTTTTCTATGCAGTTGACTCAAAATAGTGAATTAATAAAACGAAAATGATAAGCACGACATTAGTGAAGACCTAAAAAGCTTCCTATCCAATAGTGTCAAATCAATAATAAAATCTTACATCCCCACAATAACTGACTCTTTAAGTTCTTTCCCCCCAATTTTCATCTTCAAGGTGTGTACATCCAAAAGCAGCATTACCTCTTAATCAAATAATGATCAGTTGTTTATAAACATCATGTACTAAATGAGTGATTTAAGCAACGAAATAACCGAAGCACGAGCGCTGTTGAACAAAATTGCTGATCGAATCCGGATACTTTCAGTAAAATCGATGATTTACCGCTGCAATCCTATTCCCTACCGACTGTATTATATTTATATTATCGATTACTAATGAGATGCCTGAATTTGCAATTATAGAACCGCCAATAACTGCTGGGTCATCTTCTCCACCATCACAACTCACTCCGGAAATTGTTGCTACTACAATTTCTCGCCTATCTACATAATAAGTCAGACTCTGTATGTATCTACGGTACAATGAAAACCACTGAAATAGTTTCCTTTCAGCAAGAGGGTCTTCTAACTAATCATAATGATCTGCGGCAACTTTTCATATCCAATCTCACCCCTAATATTAAAAATAATGAATAATTTTCCCAAGACTTTAGAAAAAAAGGTAAATTTATATGGCCGTATTGGACTTCTAGCTACTCTCGTCTCGAGTCTACACCTTTTAAAAAATCGTCCACTGCATTCCTTGAATGTATATAAAGGGTGATTCATCGCAAGGTTTGATTTATAATGTAAAATAAAATACATAAATTTGAAAGAAAACTTAAAATTTTTATTATCGGTTAAAAGAACAATTCTTGGCATTTGCCTTTTAAGAATCATATTATTTAAAGGTTGACCACGACTATATCTCAGATGGTAAATTCGGAAGGACCAATTTTGGACGACTCGTTCGAGCACAGCGAGTGGTATCTCGCGGATAATACGAGTAATGTTGGTTTCCAAAGCGTCAATCGTACCTAGCTTACTCCTAAAAACCTGAGGCTTTACATATCTCCTGAGAAAATAGTCCTTAGGTGTGATATTGCATGATCTAGGCGGCCAATTTTCCGTAGCAAAACGTGAAATAAAGTGCTCACCAAAATGATTTCTCAACAAGACTATTATTTCACGCGCTGTTTGGCTCGTAGCGCAGTCTTGTTGAAACCAGAGCTCACCGAGACCTTATACTTGAATTTCAGGAAGCAGATAGCCCGTTATCATGGCGCGATACCAGTTACCATTGACGGTAACATTCTGATTTGCCTCATTTTTGAAGAAGCCCGTAAACCAAACCAAACCTTTGTTTTTAATGGATGTAATGGTAGCTCTTGGTACTCTTCGGGATGCTCATCAGCCCAAATACGGCAATTTTGTTTATTAACGTATCCATGGACCCAGAAATGGCCTTCATCACTGAAAAAAATTTCACGATAAGACACCGGATATACCTTGAGTTTTTCCAGAGCCCATTCACTGAAAATATGACGCAAATTCAAGTCGCTTAGCTTAAATTCTTGCACAAGTTGAATTTTGTACACTTTAAAATACGCCAACTTTTCGAATACGCTGCTGAGAACGAGGACGAATCGGTCTTCGCGTACACGCTCAGCTACAGTTGCTATAGTGTCTTAAATGCTGCTACGACTTTCTAATCAGCAACCACGACAAATCGTGGTTAAAGTATGAAGACAGGTGGGGGAGATGAACAACAGCTGGAGGATGAAGATGCCACTAATACCACCAACACAAACGTAGCCACAAATCAGTTAGGCTCGTCTATGTCGGCCATATCAGCACTCTCCGTCGCCGCTCAGTTACCTCATTTTTGGCGCCACCGGCCATCGCTCTGGTTCGCAGAGCTGGAGGCTATTCTCGCACCTTCCAAACCAAATGCTGACTTCAAATTCCAGTACGTGATCGCTTATCTGGAGAGAAAGGACTTCAGTGTCGGATATCTTACTGTCTCCACCAACTACCTAAAAGTATGTTAAAATCAAAACAAGGCTTCTGGAAGTATACGAAGAAAGTGAAGAGCATTGTCTGCAACGTTTAATCGAAGGCCTCGATCTTGGCGATGCACAGCCGTCGCACCTCCTTCGACGAATTCCTTCCAGATCTTCAATCAGAGAAACTGCGACGTACATCACCCAGTGCGCGATGTTGGTACCACCAGCGGTACTGCTCAAAAGCTCAAAACTGTTATGGTGCCTTGAAGTCCATTCATATTTAGGCAGACATGTCAAATTTCAGTGCAATGCTGTCCTTAGTTTTGTTTTAACAGCTTATTGTTGTTGACGTGTTTGGCATCATGTTGAGTATGGACAAAAACGATTTTCGTTTTCTCATAAAACATTTTTTTTGAGAGTCAAAACGGCGAAGGAAACAAAAGAAAATGCTCCGTCAGATTACACTGTCAAATATTGGTTTCGAGAGTTTCGTGGTAGCCGCAACTCCACTATCGAAAAAAAATTTTGTTTTTGCAAGACAATGCACCGGCGCACAAGAGCATCGCAACCATGGCTAAAATCAATGACTTACGGCTCCAATTGCTGTCGCATCCACCGTATTCGCCCGATTTGGCTCCCTTGGACTATTATCTCTTCGCAAACCTCAAAAGATGGCTTATCAATAAAAAATTCAGCGCACGCGAGGAAATCATCGACGGAGGAGTATTTTGCAGACCTTCAGGAAAATTACTTTTCGGACTCGATCAAGAAGTTGGAAAATCGCTAGAATAAGTGTATCAAACTAAAAGGGGACTATATCACTCCCAAGGAGGTTACTTTTCACCCCATCTAGTATAGTTGCTGATAAGTCCAATCGCTTCTTTATTCAAAACAAAATTTCTGACCATCGTTTTCTTGTTGGCAATGGAGCTGCCATCTCAATCCTTGCGGTCAAGAACACAGAAAAACAACCATATACACATGTGCTTCGAGCAGTCAACGGCACCAAAATACAAATATTCGGAACGACGACGATCACTTTGGAATTTGGCCTGGGTCGAACCTTTCGATGGACGTTCACTCGTGCTACGATTACGCACTCAATCCAGGGCGCAGACTTGCACTTCTTCCGAATATTGGTGGATATTCAGGGCCATCGCCTCAAAGACCCGTGCGCCAACAGAAGTACTTCTGGCATCCCTACTATACATCATCCGATGGTGATACGGTGGGTTCCCTTAACAAGCCGCTTTCTACGCTCCAACCGCCACGCCATGCCGTGGAACATCACTTGGAGACTAGCGGCGCACCGGATTTTTGCAGTAAAAGGCGTATACCGCCCAAATTTTACAAGTTGGCTAAAGTCGAGTTTCAGCGCATGGTGATAGCTGGCATTTGCAATACATCAAGTAGCCCGTGGGCAAGTCCTCTTCACATCGTGACAAAGAAGAACGGCGACATCCGACCATGCGGTGACTACAGGCGCCTAAACGCCTTCACCTTTTCTTAACGCTACCCGTTTTCACGCCTCACGGACTTCCAGCTGCTGCTGCCAGGCAAGTCGATTTTTACTCGTCTCGACCTCGCCCGAGCAAACCATCAAATTCCGATGGCACTGAAAGACATACCCAAGACAGCGACCATCACTCCTTTTTGGTTATACGAATTTACCCGGATGACATTTGGATTACGCAAAGCAGCCCAAACCCAGCAACGTTTCTTCGATTCTTTGTTTGGTGATCTTACCTATGCGTTTATTTACATTGACAACATGTTAATAGCTTCATAAAGTTCAGAAGAGCACGTGCAGCATTTAAAAGAAGTCTTTAAACGCCTGGAACAAAACGGCATCACCCTAAACCGGGAGAATTGCGAATTCGGTAAGCAGTCACTCATATTCTTGGGATATCAAGTCGATCGAGTTGCTATTCGACCACCGCAGAATACCATAAAGAAATGAAGGAATTCCCGAAACCAGCCACCGTTGCTGAATTGCGATGCTTTCTCGGCGCACTCAACTTTTTCAGGACAGGACTTCCGAACGCTGCATCAGATCAGGCGCCACTTTGCCGAATGTTACATGGGACCAAGAAAAAAAATACAAAACCCCTCTGAATTGGACGCCAACATCCAATAAAGCGTTTCATATCTGTCGCCGAGTGCTATAACGGGTTACCTCATTGGCTCATCCGCTACCAGACTCGGAGTTACACCTGATGGCGGACGCTTCAAATACAACCGTTGGTGCAGTTCTACTCCAGGTAGGCGGCGGGAAATCTGAACCCCTCGGAAGCTTTTTCGAAGGCACCTTCCGCCACGCCAAACAAGGAAGTTTTCGTATCGATCCAGCGGCTTAAGCCGGCTTACAGGTTAGCTGAGTGCGAGGGTACAGGCACAACAACTTCGCTAGTTAAACACCGTCCGTTGCCTGCGTTTCGTAATACCAGAGCTGGAAGAAAAATTAGTCCACCACTTTGATACGTTTCTTCAAAGGAGGGAGCCATGTAGCGGCTCAGTTTGTTCAAATCTCCTCCCGTCACCGTAGTATACTACAATCTCCAATATTCAAAGCGCTACTCAAAACAAACCCCAATATATAAATAAAATTATTTAAAATCTCTTACATGGGGGCTCAACCTGGATTTACCGTATAAAATTGGAAATTTTATTTTTGTTTTGTTTTCTCGATCGAATGACGACTGTGGTAAAGTTGGTACTAAAAAGAGGAAAAGTGTGAAGTAAAACTAAGAAGGTAAAGTGAAACTGCGAAGAAAATAAGGAATGAATGGATGCTTTGCAGACATTGACAATCCGTCAACTACAAGCGTTCATTAGAAAAAAAGGTCTGCCGTGTCGATATAACGTCAAAACCAACTTGTTGGATCGGATTCGCAAGAGTTTTTGGAGAAGGAGTTAAAATGGCAGAAGATGAAAAAACGAACTTGAAGAAACTAACTAGAGTACTGTAGGTAGCGGCGAAAAATGGATTAGTCATCAAGTTTGAAAAGTATAATTTCCTTAGTAATAAGGCCGAATTTTTGGGTCGTGTCATCGAGGATGGGAACATCAAGCCTTCGGCAGAGAAATTAAAAGCAGTGAAACACTTTTCGAAACCCACGAGCGTAAAGCAGATTCAGAGCTTCTTAAAATTAAAAGGATTTCTCCGTAAGTTTATATCGAATTACTCCATTATAGCCAAACCGTTGTCAGATCTGACGAAGAAAGACATTTAGGGTTGCTAAAAGCGCTGCGTTTGACTCCCTTAAGGATATGCTGTGTGGGGAACCTGTTTTTATGTTATTCCAGCCAGGACTCGAGACGGAGTTGCACACCGACTCCAGCATGATAGGATACGCGGTCGTGCTGCTGCAAAAGCACGATACAGGCCTTCATCCTGTGCTCTACATCAGTTTCAAAGTGACGCTACGAACGAGCTACGAACACGAGGTACTAGCGAAAGTAAGATGTATCAAAAAGTTAAGAGTTTATATCTTGGGACAAAGCTTTCGAATTTTACTGATTGTAAGGCATATTATGAGACCATGACCAAAAAGGACTTGTGTCCACGAGTTGCAAGAAGGGCACTGATACTGCAGGAGTTTGATTGCGATGCTTTACATCGAGCCGGAATGACTGCGCCATGTGATGCCCTTAGCCGCTGCCCAGCTGTTATGCGCATCGACGATTGCATCATCCCGAACATTAGAAACGCTCAAGGTAAAAATGAACATTGTCAAATAATAATAGATATTTTGTCCGTTTCAGGAGAGTATAAGAATTTTGAAGTGAGAAATGAACTCTTAATACATGGGCTGAAAAGTCCGTTTCTAAGAGAGGACGCCACTTGAAATTCATACCACTCCCAGTTAGTACCAACCTTCAAAAGATACGTGTATAAATTTGACAGCTGTCGGATGATTAGTTCTTGAGATATAGCGTTGTGATTGAAGCAACTTTTGTTATTGTGAAAAAAATGGATTCACAGCAATTTCGTGTGTTAATTTATCATTGCTTTTTGATAGGAAAAAATGCAGCCGATGCAAAGAAATGGCTTGATTAAGTGTTACCCGGACTCTGTACCACTTTAAATTGAAAAATTTAAAAGTGGTCATACAGGCACCGAAGATGATGCACGCAGTGGACGTCCAAAAGAGGCTGTTTCAGATGAAAACATCAAAAAAGTCCACAAAATGATTACGAATGACCGTAAATTGAAGTTGATCGGGATAGCTGAGGCTCTGAAGATATTTAAAGAGCGTGTTGGATATATTATACACAAATATTTGGATATGCGAAAGCTCTGTTCAAAGTGAGTGCCGCGTTGATGATTCAGAGGAGTGTTTAAAGCTGTTCAACCGCAATAAAACCGAATTTTCGGGTCGGCATGTGACAATGGATGAAACTTGGCTCCATCACTTCACACCAGAGTCAAGTCGGCAGTCAGCTGAGTAGCGAGTTATGGCATCCGTATTTTGGGGTACACATGGAATAATTTTCATCGACTATGTCCAAAAGGGGCAGATTATCAACAGCGACTATTACATTGCGTTGTTGGAAAGTTTGAAGGACGAAATGAATTCAGCTATTGGGTCTATAACTTAATTCGTGCAGTTTGCTAAGAGATGGCGTAACTTGTATTATTCGATTGTTATTATTCCATTGGAACATGCGTTGGAAAGCTACTGTCATTGTATGTCATTTCGGTATATGTCATTCATTTGAAGCGTAAACAACAATATTTTTTTTTCACTCAAATATGTCGAACTTTGTGCCTGAAAGTGTTTTTCCGGGGAGTTCTTCTTCATTACTTTATTGGGTATGTAATTTAATTCGTGCGTTTTTTTTTCAAAATTTGAACGTTTATTTAGGAAAAACATGTACAAAAGTATTATTCAAAGTATTGCCCATCTGAAGCTATGACTTTTTCCCATCCTTCTGGCAATTTGTGGATCCCATCCCAAAAGAACTGCGCCGGCTTGGCAGCCAAGAATGAATCAAGCCAATTTTTGATATTCTGCTCTGATGTGAACCGTATTTCAGTGAGGGCGTTCTGCATCGACCGGAACAAATGGTAGTCAGAAGGGGCAAGGTCTGGGCTATAAGGCGGGTGGGGTAAGACTTCCCATCCACTGTTTTCCAAATAGTTCTTAACCGGAATAGCAAGGTGGGGCCGAGCGTTGTCATGATGGAAAATTATTGAATGGTGTTTGGTCGCATATTCCGGGCGTTTTTCGGCTACTGCTCTCTTCAAACGGATTAATTGTGTTCGGTAGCGTTGTCCATTGACGGCTTCACCCGGTTTTAGCAGCTCATAATACAGCACACCCATCTGATCCCACCAAATACAGAGCATTACCTTCGCGCCATGGATATTCGGCTTTGCCGTTGATTTGGCTGGTAGGCGGGTTTCACATATGAAATTTTGCGCTTGGGGTTGTCATAATGGATCCATTTTTCATCACCAGTAACAATCAGATGCAAAAATGACTTCCTTTTGTGGCGTTCCAGCAGCATTTCGGACATGCAAAACCTCCTTTTGATGTCTTTCGGCTTGAGTTCATGTGGAACCCAATTTCCTTATTTTTAAATATATCCATCTGCCTTTGAACGTTTTGAAATGGCGGCTTGAGTTTGGCAACAACCTTCATAGAGTAATGCTTCCAGTTCTTTATCTTCAAACTTTTTTGGCTGCCCAGGACGTTCATCGTCTTCCAAGCCAAAGTCACCACTTTTAAGTCGTGCAAACCACTTTTGGTACCTTCGCTTAGCTAGCGCATGTTCACCATAAGCTTCCACCAAAATACGATGACTTTCGGCAGCAATTTTCTTCATATTAAAGTAATGAAGAAGAACTCCCCGCAAAAACACTTCTTCAGGCATAAAGTTCGACATATTTGAGTGAAAAAAAATTATTGTTTACGCCTCAAATGAATGACATATACTGAAATGACGTACAATGACAGTAGCTCTCCAACGCATGTTCCAATGGAATAATACAAGTTACGCCATCTCTTACCAAACCGCTAAGAGTGTCCGCTATTTATTAATTTTAAACGCTAAAAAGTTTTAAAGCGTACTCTCTTATTTGACTCCCTGTCAAAGCTCTCAATTTCTTATCCTGTTCCTTAAATGGTCTCAGAAAAAGTTACTCTAACAAACATGAAGGTATAAAAGATTAGAAAATTAATTAATTCGTTAATTTTTTAAACCAAGGCTACAGTTACTTAGAATTATTGCATTATCCTAACCGACGACTTCCTAGTGAATCACTATCGAAGGCTTCGAGAAACGGGATCAGTTTCAAATACACGACCTAAAACGGGAGCTCCACAAGTAAAAATTTCGACTAATAAAAGAATACTGGAAGCTGATACAACTGATCCATCAATCAGCATCAGACGCTTAGCTTTTCAATTCAATGTTTCCAGAAATAAAATTTCTAATTTACTGCGTGAAAAAAATCTTTATCCATTCCACAATACACAATACACAAGAACTGCTTCCCGATGATTTGAAAAAGGGACTTGAGTTTTTCAACTGGTTGTTGGAGCGGAGCTTGGATGACGAGTTTATTAGCAGAATTCTTTGGACGGACAAATCTTAATTTACAAGAGATGGGATCACAATTTTTTACAATCTCCATACATGGGCTGAGGAAAATCCATATAGAAGAAAAAAAAAATCATTTCAACATAACTTCAGCGCGAATATGTGGGCAGGTGTAATTGGAAGTACCATCTGGAGTTTTTGCGAAATGATTTACCAGAACTATTGGAGGACATTCTAGTGATTCAATTAGCTTCATTATATTTCCAACAGGAAACTGCTTCAGCCCACTATGGTTGTGAGGCTAGGAACTGGCCAGGAGGATCTCTGTCCTTACAGTATTGTTATTTTTTGCATTGAAAAGAATGAAAAAACTTTAAGTGAAATGGAAGAGCTCTAGTATGCATGCAAAACCAAGGAGGACACTTTGAGCAGCCATTATAACTGTTTAAGTGCACACATAAAACAAAAATTATCTAAAACCACACATTTTTTATTCATACCCTTTGGAGCTTAAAACAAAACAAAAACCTTTTTTTCTGCGAACTTGTTGATGATTTTTTTATTGTTGTTTCGTTCATAAGTAAAAAAATAGTAAAAGGTTATGTTACAATTGTCAAGAATTATAAAACAGGCTTAGAATTTGGATATCTAAAGACTCAAACAAGAAACCAACTTAAAGGCTATTTTTTCTTCTAAAATTAAGTCATCAACCAAGTTTCTACCATTAATATTAACAGAGTAATTTTTCATAATATGGGTAGGAGTACACCAAAGTAGGACCTTTACGCTTACTTGCATAACATTAAATTTGTTTATAAGTTCGCTGTCTCGCTTGATGCTGGTAGTGGTAAATATTCAAGTGCAAATACGCCCCCACTACCTAGCAAACGTCTTGTACGTGTAACTACTCGTATGCAAAAAAAAGGAAAGGTCATTGGACCAGACTTAAAACGGACCGCTGATAAAATTGCAATTTCATCGTCTTCTTTCAGTCGTACTTCTTCGATCAACAGCAAGATCTCACCCGTTGGCTCTCATAAGGTTGCTGCTGTACATAAAAATCGATCTTTTGAAGTCGGCCATTTACTTTCCGAAAACTGCCGCTGCGTTTGATGCTGATTGTACTGAGAATTCTACCTTGTGTAGATGACATTGCTGTTAACTCTCTCAGTGTGGTTGCTACGCCAAATTTTGCTACCATTTATAATAACATCGACAGAACGGAGACAGCTGTTTCTCACATAACTGCGTGTATGAGAAATGATAACAACTCAGCACGGTGAGTTGGTCTGGATGATGGTGGGACTGTTAGTAATGTATTTAATATTAATTTCACAAGTACCTCGATGCAATTCATTACCTATCTCAACTAATTGGTATTGAGGTTCAAAGTGAAAATTAATCAGCAAAGCATAAAAAAGTCATCGTTGGGACCAGTTCTCGTCGCACTGACCTCAAAATTGTGAGGAATTACAAAAGGTATCATATTGCATGTTGTTTGCTATCTACTACAACTGAGGAAGTACGTGATTTAATTTCAACTTCCGTTGGGATTGGTTCGTCACTAATTTTATGCTACAAATTAATAAAGCATGTTAAATTGGAGTCCAAGCTTAAATTTGTCAATTTTAAAATTGGAATTCCTGTTGAATTTGCAAAAAAGGTTTATGTGGACTCTTTCTGGCGTTAAGATAAGACGTTTTGTTTTTAAAGCTAAAAACGAATCCGTGAAGTCAAAAAACGTATCGGAAACGACCGCGGACCGAGTCTTATAGAAACCGTTGTGACGTCGTGTAAAGATTTGCAAATTTACTTTCACAATGCCAGTAGTATCAGGGCAAAAGTTGGCAGTTTGTTTAACAATTCTAGTCTAGCACTACGATATCATTATCAATGTCAAAACCTGGTTGTATCCTGAAATATTAGATAAAGAAATATTTGATGAGGTCTTTATGAAATTATCCGATCTGACCGATGCAAAGTAGCTGCCAATCGTTGAGGTATAATTATCAGCAATAAACTCAAACTTCCATTCTTAGATTTGGAA
This sequence comes from Volucella inanis, assembly GCA_907269105.1. Taxonomy (NCBI): domain Eukaryota; kingdom Metazoa; phylum Arthropoda; class Insecta; order Diptera; family Syrphidae; genus Volucella; species Volucella inanis. The sequence continues at coordinate 11,489,661 of OU026158.1, forward strand.
CAAGTTGGCTTCTCCATCATCATAAACGCCCTTAATAATGATCGTATGTATTTCGTAGTCCGTTGTCCCCCAACAGTAAACATGTTTGTTATAAAAAGCACATGAATAATATTGAATTCGTTAACAATTTATGTTCCACCTCAGATAAGTTGTGTATTAGGTGACTTTAATATGACTGATATTAACACGCGCATGAGTCTTACTTTATAAATTTTATTCACTCGCTAAATTTAAATCAAATTAATTTAATCCAAAACTCTTTTTTAAAGATTTTAGGTTTAATTTTTGTTTATTCCGATGAACTTAAAGCTACTACGAGTTCCTTTTTCTCTATTGAACAAATCTATTAACCATAAAGAATTACTAATGGAAATCGAAATATATACGTATTTAAACCTCAATTTTGTGGAACTTACAAATTTGTTTGGATAACGTCGATTGGATTTAAATCGTATGTACAAACGCTTTGCTAAAATACTATGCGATGGCTTTGCTAGATTTGTCTCAATCTCTAGGAACAGGTTTTTATCCAAGCCTTCTTGGTATAACAAACAACTAATTTACTTAAAGAATCTAAAAAACAAAGCATTTAAGATGTTCAAAAAATCGAACAAACAAAACCATTATGAGAACTTTAGCAAATTGCGCTTCTGGGCTTGATGGAAAGTATGCAATATATTTGCTCATGTCACAAGCTCAAGATTTCTTGGCTTGCCGCTAATAGAATATTCTCTAAAACAGTCACCGTAGTATGTCACAGTTTTCCATCCTCTTTCTGTCCGGTCCATCCCATCGTACTTTTTGGACCACGGCGATGGCAACTTGATAAGTCTAGACGATGCGATAATTGTGCACATTCGAACGGATATTACCGTTTGAAAGGGTTGTCGATAGTATTCGTCCATACTATTACTAGCCAACCACCAATAATACACTTAATAAAGTTCTAATTTTTGCGACTGTCGCCTTGTTTAAATATTTTCTTTTTATTTTATCATGAAGAGGCATTACAATTTTTATTCCTAAAACAATGATTTATTATAAGACGAAAATATGCATGAGCTTGCACTGAATTAAATACACATACCGACAAATTTACCTCGAAAATGTCTATGTAAACACTTTTCATTATTAAATGTGTACATATATATGTATTTATTAATGTTTGCACATGCATATATATATATTAATATACATATGTATACACATGTGTAAACATGTGTGTAGATTTTCAAATTATAAATGCGCATGTGTATGCACATATATATATTTATATAGCCATATGAATTTTAATTACATACGCATAAATAAATATAAATACACATTTACAAATTTATATAAATATATATAATATTTGTATGTGCCTGGGTGTGTGTGCACATATATATATATAATCCTCTTGTTTGAACTGTTTTTTTTTTTATTGCGGTATTTTAAAACGAAAAAAAATCAATAATCAAGTAAATATCAAAACCGTTAGCTACAATTTCATGACGTACTTCATTTCGACATTTCTTTGTGATTTAATTTTGTATCTGATTTAAGCAAAATTTTCCAAAATTTTTACAATTGTGTTATAATTCATTTGCAAGTTAATAAATCTTGCTTCCATAGTTGTTACTTTAGCAAATAAAATTGTTAATTGTTAATTTCGTACACCAGCTACAAATGAGCTTTTCAATACTTTTTGTTTGCAATTTTTTTTATTTAGTGTTAAGTGTGCGTGTGCATGTTTTTTATGTGTAAGGAACGAATTTCACGTAGGGTAAATATTACAATTAATGTTTGTTTCGTTGTGTTTCGCTTTAACACAAGATTCGATACCTCACACTGTAAAGTGCAGTTTTTTAAGGACTTGAGAGTATATAAATACAATAGACATACATACGTATATGCACATACTTTTGAATAAACATATGTGCATATACTGTATGCTCAAATAAACGCAAACAGATGTATATGCTGCAGAAATACGTTGGTACACATAGACTCTATGTACAAAAACATTTTACTTTTAAAAGCAGTGTTCATAACTGTCTATCCCGTAGAACATACATATGTCAACACTATATGCATATACGTGACGTAGTATATATATACCTATATGCATGTAAGATGACAAGATGATAAGATATGTATAAAATAAACAATAAAGACTTAACATAATAATAATAATAATAATAATAATAAAATAAAAAAAAAATAAAAATTAAAAAAAAAATTTAAAAAAAACAATAAAACGAGCATTGGATTGGCTTTCTACTTTTTTTTTTTGTTGAAGGTGTTTAAAGTTATTGTTACTGCTCTTTTCTGGTTGGGCTTTATTTATTTTGATGCAGGTTTTGTATAATTATATATGTAGGTTTTTAGCTTAAAGTAGGAAACTGACGTTCGTCATCAACCTTTGGTGCATGCTGACCACCCCGTTGTTGTCTTTCCCCACCAGTGTCCTGATAAATAAATTATGTATTTGAATATTATACAAATTTCAGTTTAAAATTACCCTTCTTGTATTCTCATTTCTTGGTCTGCCCACATTAACACGTGCGCCTTCCGAACGACCAATATTAGCACCACTTGTGTGACCTACACCAATAGCTGGACGGTCAGTGGTACCAAGTGGTCGTATGCCACGTCCGCGGCCACGACCCATACCACCGCCACCACGGCGGCCATCATTAAAATGAAATTGAATGTCCAAAACACGTTGCAGACGTCCGACACGTTGAGGGTACATTGATGGGTCATATTCTAATTCCTCTTCGCTATCGCCTTCCTGTAAAAAAAAGCAATATATATATTATATAAAAATCAAAACTATTACTAACTAAAACAATATTCAAAACATGCATAATTTAAAATCTGCAGCTACCAGAAATTTGTTTATTAATTGAATAGGTTTAATGTTTTATATTAATTGTTTCGCAACCTTTTCTTTAAAAACCACAGAAAAGGACCAAGAACTTCAATAAGAGCGCATTTAAAATTAAACAAAGAATCTCTTTTCTTAAAATAACTAAAATTTAAATTTGTAATTCTACAAATTAAATAGTTTCAGGAATCAAAAATCGATGTTCCTGTGCCTTTATTCCTCTGTCTGCAAATCGGCAAACAGTGCAACGAATGAAGAAATTAAATAGAAAAAAGGTAAACATCATACTGTTAGCACCATTAACCTTTCATCAAATATTGTTCAAATCTTGCTTGCTTCTTCATCTGCACTCGACTTCGACTTATCGACCATTCGGATAAAGTATTGCAAAGTTTTAATGTGTGTTCAAAAGATAGAATTTATTTCTTTTAAAACAATCGGACAATCGCTACATTCAAAATCAGTATACAACGAAAGTTTATAATTCAACTAAATTTAAATCACTTTAATATCACATTAAACAACTACTGTGCTTTGCTTTGCTTTACTTTTGCTTTATCACTACTCTTAATAAAATTTTCAAGTTCAAATTTATAACTTCTGTTCGAAACCAGTATTTATCCTCCCTGCCATCTTTCGAGAACTTTCTTTACTAGTCAGCTATCCATAATTACTCCCATATTTCCGGAACTTCCGACATTCGTTATTCATCATTCCATATATTAAATAATATACATTTTATCGAAATGGAGCACCTTCATTTTACATCGATTCCCACGCTGGATAAGGTAAACAATGTTATTGATTACTATTGCTTTGTACGAACCTTCCCAATTCCGTTGCAGTTTTGGCGATTTGCCACACGATTACCAGTCACGCCAGATCTCCTTCGTTGAAGCCGGAAGATTTTTGTTTGAACACTTCATCGTATTTTACATTGTTACCCAATCTTGAATTTATTAAATTAAACCAAAATGTCAATTGTATTATAAATACCAATAAAAGCTACGTCTCTTAGCTCACTTGTACGACCAACTTGTTGACATTTTTTTTTTTAATTTATTATTATTATCATTATTATTATTATTATCATTATTATTATTATTATCATTATTATTATTATTATTATCATTATTATTATTATTATTATCATTATTATTATTATTATCATTATTATTATCATTATTATTATCATTATTATTATCATTATTATTATCATTATTATTATCATTATTATTATCATTATTATTATCATTATTATTATCATTATTATTATCATTATTATTATCATTATTATTATCATTATTATTATCATTATTATTATCATTATTATTATCATTATTATTATCATTATTATTATCATTATTATTATCATTATTATTATCATTATTATTATCATTATGGGAGGTAAAAGCAGCGCCCAGTTACATGCCGTTTGCAGCTAGCATGAGCTGCGTGTTGCTAATTTCCGACTCTCACCTCCGCGTGGTGCCCCCTGGATAACCCGAGCAACCCTTTGTGAGATGCAGTAACCAATCTTTGTGGATCGTGGGTCGGGGCCAACGAGAGAGGGAGACCCATCAGTATATATCGGCATAGATATCTGATGAGGGTTATGACAATGATGACGACTTAGGATACGAAACCGGTACATGATATAGAAGAAATATTCGGAACAAGTCTGCCAAGAGCTGGTGGACGCAGTATTCTGTTACCTGAGTAACCAAGAGTGACACCTTGGTGAAATGGCTTTCAGGCTAATGCTGCCTCTGCCTCCGTCCCATTAAAACTGTGGCTAGGCTTTGAGTACGTTCTGAGCACGTCGCCGTTAAGTTGGTGGTACAGGTCCAGTTGAGAATGACTCCTGGTTTTTGCGCTTTATCCCGGCTCTGAACATAGACAACCATAAGGACCTATGTCAACCCACGCGTGGCCTCCCTGCAAGCAAAGATAACCACGGGGATCCACAGAAGCGACTGTACATTCGTGCAAGGATAGCGGCTCGAAGCGGGGACCCAAAAGCAAAAATGGAAAAAATTCACAAAAAAACAAAAATCAAAACCAAGCACAAGATAAAGAATCACAGAAGCAGTGCTCAGGCGATTACGCAAATATTTTTAAGAGCAGCAAGAAAATCGCTCGGTCTCCGATATCTTTATCAACGACCCAACGTGGCGACCCACAGCAGCAAAATGTTATTAAAACGGCGCAACCTGGAAAATCCCCAGTAAAAACCTCGCGTGCAGACATTACAAATGATGATTGCAAACAACAAGAGGAAAATTTTACTCCGTTGGAGTCCCAATCCACACCTGCAACGAAGACACCCGCAGGACCAAACATACTTAGGTTACTCTCCCCGCCTTGACCAAATAAACAGAATGAGAGCTTTGGAGGAGGAGTCCTTATCAAAATGTAAATCTGTCTTGCAAAATGACACAAGCCTTGCATAGACAGAGACATATAAGCATAGATATTAAAGATGGAACCACCGAGTTAGGTGAACTATTTGACGTAATCTATAATTACAGAAGGATCTGGAAGGAAGCAGAGAAAGAGAAAAAACAGAAAAAAGGAAAACTGAAACTCACGCAGAAAGGAACAATAAGACGTCTCAAACAGTGGATGAAAGTACAAAAATTGCACGCAATGAAAAGAGAGCAGCCGCAAGCCCAGCAACCCATGAGACCAACAAAAAGGCGAGGAAAAATAACCAAGAGGAATGGCAGACTGTAAATCGCCATAAACCACAAAGAAAAATGGCGAGAAATACCAAAATGAAGCAGCTGCTCAAAACATAATCAAGGAAAAAGAAAAAGGAAATGCCCAGAAAAGGAGAAATTTCAAGAAACGACCTGAAGCAGTGTTGGTAAAACCACCAGAAGGTAACAGCTATGCTGATGTTCTCAAGGCACTTAGAAAAACTGTTAGTCCTGAAGAAGCTGAGATATCTATAAGATTAGTAAGGAAGACAAAAACAGGTGCGGTCCTCCTGGAACTAGCTGAAGGAGGCAACAAGGAGAAATTCTGTGAAGCAATTAAAGCGACTCTGAAAGACTCGGCCAATGTGACCGATCTCAAGCCTAAAACTACGATAGAGATCAGAGACCTGGATACCCTCACGGAGGTGGAAGAGGTATCCTCCGCAGTTAAAAAGTAGATCCAAAAAGCAAACGAAGAGTTCACAGTTACATTAACAAACGCCAACAGCAGGGAACAACGTAGGGCTCTGGTAACAATGTCAGCAGACGCAGCAGGCACAATCTTAAGAAACCTGCGAATTAAAATCGGAAGGATCTACTGCAGAATCAGGGAACGTCATCCTAAAGACGTCACCCCGAATTTGAAGGAAACGACGTGGAAGTTTCCTCTCCTTCACTGAGTCACCAAAATTCATGGTGCTGCTGAGCATCATCCTTTAAAGCACGACTCCCCACCGCCCTACTAAACCGGAGACGCTCCGCACTGCCGTGTGCGACTTCTCTGTCGTAGTTGAGTCGCCTGTCTGCAGCTGTTCGAGCAACGTGGATAATTAGCGGTACCGCTAATTTGTCCTGAATCAACCCTTTATTATCAAAATAGAGGAACGCCTCTGATGGAATGAAGCCCTTAAAACGCACACTCTCATGATATAAATAATTAGGGTAATAAGCCCCGGAGATCAGGTTGTTCGTCGAGCCCATTGCTCCAGCAATATGACTTAAAATCAGATTAATGATTAAATTGTCCACTCTTAATAAGTTCGCTTTGTTGTACAAGACCTCGCTAGGAAAATATTTTATGTACTCCGACTCTGGCGTTGTGTACAAGCGAAGACAAGTCCTAAGACAGGTCCTCTCAAAGACCCGAATCTTTTCCATTAAACTTGCTCTCACATTGAACTACACAGGACATCCAAAAACAAGCATATGTTGGATAAGGGCCATGTAGCAGGTTACCTTCACACTCTTATAAAACAGTCTCTTTTTGAGGGCAAAAGCACTGACTGCCCGTGTTGTACCACGATCGAAAACTTTCGCGAGCTCTTTCTGGTATACTCAGAGGCCCGCTGTTTTCCAATGCGTTGGATAACAGGCATTATTGTAAATAATGGTGGTGTAAATATTCACCGCTTCGACACTACGCGAAATTAATATAGAGGCTACGCAATAAATGGGACATATGGCGTGATTTCTCATGGAATACAATGACCGTTAACGAAACGGTGTTTTTTCACGTTTGCTTTTGTGCTAGTGAGATCATGCTTAGCATGTTCACCTTCATATCAGTTGTCGTGCTCAACCATGACGCGTGTTTTTGTGAAAATCTGTGGTTTTTATAAATTTAACTGCGAAAATAACAAAGAGGCAATTTTTTCGTAAGTGTTTCTGTTACAGTTTAGCAGAAGAGATATTCAGAGTTATTAAGAGTTATTCAATTTTGCAGTACCGAGCTCAATAGTTATTTTAAAACAATGGGACGGGGGAAAAAAGCTCACCCAAGAGGAAAAAAAATGATATTAGACTTCTCAAAGAAAACGGCTATTCCAACCGGTAATTAAAATAGGAAAATTCACTACCGTTGTAGATAATTTTATAAATTTGGGTGAGTGCTATGGAGCAAAAAAGGCAAAAGGCGCTCCAAAAAAGGTGACAAACCGCCAAAAAAAAAACCAAATTGTTGAAGAAGCACGCAAAAACAAACACTATGCTTCCCAAATAAAGGCGAAATTAGACCTTAAAATTGGAGTTCGACGTGTACAACTATTATTGCAAGCCAAACATTGGTTTTCACTAAAAGCTGAAAAAACCAGCACAGCTAGAAATCACACGTCGTGGACCACAGAATGGCAGAAAGTGATTTTTAGTGACGAGAAGTTCAATTCGGATGGACTAGACGGTTTTTCATAGATATTAGCATGATTTTCGGGATAAACCGGAAGTGAGAATGAGCCGAAATATCAATATTCTCGCTCGCTCCAACAAAGCAAAGACACTGAGGACTATTTGTTGTTAATGGCATCAAAGGGTTTAAAAAGTATTGTTAATTATCCGACTAGAGTTAGTAACTCATCTGTAAATTGTATTGACCATATTTTTATAAGAGTGTGCATAAATTTTGATAAAATTATTAAAGGAGCAGTTCATGACTACGGAATTACTGACCACCATCTGTCTTCTTTCAGCACTAGTTCAAATTCGATTCAAAATCCCATAATTGCTACTCTTAAATCGACACAAAAAATAGACTATCACATGCTTAAAGAATACCTCTCGTACGAACTTCGGTTTACAATGAAAATGATCCTTCCAGTGCATTTGAGATATTCGTGTCGATTTTTCACAAGTATATAAGACTCTGCACTACAGAAGATTCGACTATTACAAATCGAAATAAACACTAAAACCTTGGATAACAAAAGATCTAAATCATATAAGAAAGAAAAATATATATGCAAATAAACATGATAGATAACCTTATAATGAAAGGCTGAATAAATATTATAAAAAGCTTTGTAAAATGGTTACTATTAAAGTTAAACAAGCACGTAATACATACTTTCGTGCAAGCGTAGCAACTCCATGGCGTATCGCAACGCTGCCAGTATCACGGTAACGAGCTATGGTTCGAGACACAAATGATTTATTCACGTTGAGGTGCTGGAGGGCTCTAACGACAGCTACTTGTGGTTTTCCAGCCAAATATAAAACAATATCACGTTTTATATATATATATAATACCGCGCGCGCACCAAGAGGATATGAATACACTTTCACAGGCTTTTCTCCAGGGCGAGGGAGGGTCGTGTAGTAGTTTGAAACTCAGGTGTTTTAGGTTTCGATATTTTTCCCAGAGGTGGTTGTCAAACTGGACGGGACGAGCTAGTACATCCTCCTCAACCAGTGGTTCGGGTCTTAAGTACGTGCTAGTTGTTAGTTCGTTACATTTAGCCTAGCCAGCAACCACTCCAACATCAGTGTTATATCTTCATGTCAGAGTTGACGCCGACGAGATTTTCATATAACTACATACAAATTCTATGAAAACTTTTTCACATAATTGCCTGGCACGGGATTCGAACCTGCGACCATCTGCTTAAGGAGTCTATGCATATACCACTACACCATTCCTTCGCGGATAAAAAATTTTCAACACAACTCAGACGCAAATCGTTTGAAAGGCTTGTAAATAATAAAATTATCTGTCATGTGTCAAAATTTGAGCTCACAGTAATGAACGGTTTGGAAATTATAGCAGTCTGAAGTTGGTTGCAGTTCGAGTCAGTCAGTGTATTATATATATATAAACTTTGGAGGAGGCAGTGTGATGATATGGGCAGCTTTCAGCTACAACTCTATAACATATTTAGAAATGTTAGAATATGTCTTAGATGAATTTGCGGATGAAATTTAAGGCGAGAATTTCATCTTTCAACAAGATAATGCTGCTGTCCATTCTGCCAAAGTGGTTAAGGAGTATTTTCTTGACACAAATACACTTGTTTTAGAGTGGCCATCGCAATCCCATGATTTGAATCCAATCGAAAATGTATGGGGAATAATGGCAAAAAAAGTTTATATAAATGGGAAGCAGTACAACACAGTCCACGAAGTAAAACTATCCATTCCAAATGTTTGGAAGAACTTGGATGCTGAATACCTTCATTCTCTTATAAATTCGATGCCTAGCAGAATTTTTGAGGTCATCAGCAACGAGGAAGGATGTACCATTATTAACATACAACATTTGTAAAACAAATTTGAAAATAAAATTAACAAAAACAAAAACTTCTCTGCCTCTATTTTAATTTCGCACTCATTTATTTTAAAAATGCCGCTTTTACGGAACGTATTTTATCAAATTAATTTTTGTTCAGTACTTTTAGTGTCTTGTTGGGCACACATTAAAGTATAACAAATGATTTTATTCAGCTGTATGATCTAACCTAATTATACACTTGCGGTCATAAAAACCGCACTACCTAAAACCAGTTTGAATTGAGTTGTGACGGTGACAAGTAAAAATAAATGAAATGTCTGGTAAATATCATCAACTGACTCATATTGACTTTAGTCGAAGAAGCGCTTGGCTATCGTGAGATTGTGGTTAAAATAGGATGCTGTCATTCAACTATCGTACGATTGATGAAGAAAAAAGAAAATTTGGATCCACTAGAAAGGAAAAAAGGCTCGGGACGAAAACGTAAAATAACCCAGAAGACGGACAATGTATTACAACGAATAAGCATGAAAGATCGCTTTAAAAGTGCTGTCTGTATAAGAGCAGAGCTGAGTGAATTTCATCAAGTTGTTTTAAAAGTCGAAACCATACGCTGACGGCTACGCGAGACAGGTTTATATGGAAGACGACCAGCGAAAAAACCTCTCCTAACCACAAAAATGAAAAAAGCTCGCTTGACGTGGGTAAAAAAGTACGAAGATTGGACGCAGGATGATTGGCGATGTGTGATATGGTCCGATGAAAGTAAATTTAATTCGTTGTGTTCCGACAATTTGCCATACGTACGACAGTCAACAGGTGAAAGGTTCAAAGACGAGTGCATTGTCAAAACAGTGAAGTTTCCTCAAAGCCAGATGGTTTGGGGATGTTTTTCTTTTTACGTTTTGGGCCCTTTGCACTTTGTTAATGGAACTATGAACGCTCAAAAGTATGGAGAAGTTGTAAGGGAGTTTTTGGTACCAGCAATTGAAGAGCATCATTCGTATACTGACAAGTGCATTTTTCAAGATGATTCTGCACCCTGCCAAACTCGTAAGTAAAGCGTTATATATCAACTTCTAGATGCCTACTTTATAAATAATAAACAGACAAGTAACTAGAGTCTTTCAATAATTTTCAGCTCAAGACAACGTTTGATGACCTCGGAAGCTAATTAGCCCGATTTAAACCCAATCCAACACTTGTGGCATGTAATGAAACGTAAGGTGGCTAAACATAAACCAGAGAGTAAAAAAAAGCTAAATGAAGTTCTGGAACATGTATGGAATACTGAAATTTCAAGGGATATTACTGAACTTCTAGTAAACTCGATGCCTTCTAGAATAAAAGCGGTTATAACCACCAAAGGTGGAGCAACTCGGTATTGATAATTTTTGGTTAAAGTGGCATATCTAAATATCTTATATACACATACATAAAAAATGTATCGTTTGATTTTGTTAACCAATGACTGTATTAAAATATTTAAAAAAAAGTAAATTAACTATTTTTTCTTTCTTTGTTAATATCTTTTTTCAAACATTCAATAAACAGATGGAAATTAGATAGGAATACTTATAAACTACTGCGGAGTACTTAACAAAAATTTAATTTCATTATAAAAACTGTTATCGTAGTTATTAACAATTTTTTAATCATTTTGATATTGTGCGGTTTTTATGACCGCAAGTGTATATGTATTATGCCTCTATATTAATTTCGCCCAGTGTAGTGGATACATACATAGCACGTTAGGTATGCCATCGGTACCCAGAGATTTCTTACTTCTCAGTGATTTAAAGATAGTTTGTAGTTCTTCCTTCGAAATAAACGGAGCTAATTCCCGCTCAACGGCGATGACTTAGTGAATCCTGAGTTCTCGAGTCTCTAGTGTTCAATATCATTTCGAGGTAGGAATTGTGCAAAAGGACCTGATTTTTCAGCTCGTCCTTTGGGCCAATGACAATATTTGCCTTGTAAACTTCCTGGGAAATCGCTCCTACACAAAGAAATTATCAACATCTTTAGCTTCTCTCGGATCTATTGTTTTGTATAACTGTTGTTATTAGTATTTGTTCATTGTCCGTCGTTCGGGCTATCTTAAGACACGTCGTTTTGATCTTTATTTGCGGGAACATATTCGGGTTGCTGGTATTTACAGTCCAGATTTTATTGTTCCAGTACAAACTTACAGATGCTCTGTAATTTTCTTTTATTAATATTTGGTGGTTTTTAATGAAAGACTTCAGTCTCATGACCTGCGGGTTACGTCTGTCCATAGTTCGTTTTATACCTTCGTCCATTTGTTTAAGGTATCTGTCAATCTCCTCGTTTGACAGATTTCTATTAGACGGTGGGTAGAGCGAGTTCGGGGAGAGTGCTCTAGTTAGTATTCTGGAGAAGTGTATCCAACGTGCCGTACTATAATTGTAGGAATTCCTTTGAACAAACTCTTCCAATTCCGCAACTTCATTAGGAACGGTTATTTCGGCGCTCAGACCGTAATGGTTGCTGTCATACACAAACGGACGTAGACAGTTTATAGTATGTTGTATCCGTATCGAACAACAGGAGATCCAAATAGGAATCATGATTATTTGTCGCTTTTAAACCAAGTCGATACATAACACTGTGCCGACCCCACCAATTGAGTAGTGGGTTCTCTTGAAGTCAACACACTACCACCTGAGCTACTCTGCAAATAAGCATTAAATACAAATTCATGGCTTTTGCGACCCATCTCTGCACCCATATGGATGTTGCACAAGAATACTTCAGGGTCTGTATTCTTGTCAAACTTTTGGTGGCACCGGCAAAAAAGAAACAACTCCCGCGAATGTAACTTGGTTATGTTTACCTTCTCTCCAAATTATGGTTAAAAATTGAACTAATCTTCAATAAACCGTACTCGAAAATCTTTTTTTTAAGCAGACTCTAGCATTGTGTTGCAATTGTTAGCATCGAAATCGAGTACCGAAAATCCAAGAACAGGACATCGTCTGGAGAATGTACCCACAAAAGAAAACCCCACCGATATTGTGTCACGAGGCTGTACAACCCAGGGACTGCGTGACTCCATATGGTTTTCTGGACCTTCGTTTTTGTTAGAAGACCCTGAAAACGACCTCTACACTTGAATGAAACTTTCTTCGGAATTCCTTACGTTAGAAAAAAAACCGCACTGCGTAGTAAAAAACATCCAGAAGATGCACCGTATCTGTTAAATATCGTTATATATGGGCAATATGCATTTTCGCATACGGGCTTCGGATTGTCAATAGGAATAGCATTCAGCGGAGTACGTTACGTTTCTTACCCCCATGGAACTGGATTCCGGACTCCATAAAATCGTATGGATTACCCAAACACATTCTTTTGCTGATGAAATTGATCTGATTCTTAATGGGAAACAACCTAAAGGAACCATCAAATTTTTATGCCCGTTCGTTGATGAATCCAACGGAATTCAATTGTTAAAACTGGGAGGTCGACTGAAGAATGCAAACATTTCAGAGGAGCAGAAACATCCATTTCTTCCCCCAATGAATTCGAACTTCAATCTATCAATGCTTAGGGATGAACATACGAGTGTGCCAGATTTTCACGCAAGAGCCAAGACTCTTGTTGCACTATTTAGACAACGATTCTGCAAGGTGAGAGATATTGATAGAAAAACGTCAGAAAATGCATACCCTGTACTAGACACCATCCGAAGCTACTTTAGTAGGTTTTGGGTGATCTAACTGCTAAAAGACTTATTTCGTCTCGGCCTTTCGGTTGTTGTGGTGTGGGTTTTTGTGGACCAATCTATATTTTCTATAGAATTCGTGGCAAGGTTCTCTATAAGACGTATGTGGCAGTTTTCCCCTGCTTTCCATCAAAGGCTGTTCACCCTAAAAACCGTATCAAATTCCTTGCGGCTTTAAAGCGCATGACTAGTCGAGGTCTACCACATGAAAACTTAAATGCCACCAAGTTTATTCATCTATATCTATATTGTTTCCTTTAAAGTAATCCCCATCGACTGCAACACACTTATGATAGCGCTTGATCCAATCCTCGAAACATTTTTTAAATTCGGTTTTCGGTGTGTCCATCAGTGCTTCCTGCGATTTTTTCATTACTTCCTTTCGGCTGCTGAAACACGTTCCCCGTAGTGGTTTTTTAAGTCGATTGAACAAAAAGAAATCACAGGGAGCTAAATCAGGTGAATTCGTTGGCTGTTGGGTGGTATTTGTTGCATTTTTCGTCAAAAAATTACGAATAATGATGGCACTTTTCGACGGTGCGTTATCATGGTGCAAAACCAACGAGTTTTCTGCCCACAATTCTGGTCTCTTTCGGCGAATTGCTTCAAGCAAACGTCTCATAACGCCCAAATAATACCCTTTGTTTACTGTCTGGCCTTCTGAAAAAAATTCATGATGCACTACACCGTTCTAATCCGTGAAAACCGTGAGCATTTCCTTTTTTTTTTTGGTCTCGGCTCTTGAACACCATTCACTTGCCTGATGTCTGGACTGCGTGTCGTACTCATAAACCCACGTCTCGTCTCCAGTAATGATCCTTTTGATGAATGTAAGATCGGATTCAGCCTCGCAAATTATCTCTTTTGCGACGTCAAGACAGTCTCTTTTTTGCATCAAATTGAAGTCTTTTGGCACCAACCTTGCTGCTACACGATGGAAACCCAAATCGTTAACCAAACTGTCTTAGACGGATCCATAGGCAATGTCCAATCCTCCGCTATCTCTCTGACGGTCAATTTGCGGTTATTGACCAACATTTGTTTAACTTCATCAATGTTTTCGTCGGTTTTCGATGTCGATGATCTGCCGCTGCGTTCATCATCTTCGATTGACTCACGACCACTTTCGAACCGCTTATGCCACTGGTAAACGACCGTTTTCTTTAGACTCGTTACCGAAATACTTTTCCAATATTTCCAACGTTCGGGCACCATTAAATTTTACGCAAAAATTGTTGTTGCAAATTTAAATCCATTTCTAAATTTGTAAAAAATCGCCAACACACACAAAGATAGATGTACTCTTGACTACGTAACTTTTACAAATGTCAAGCTATGACGCTAAGATTTAGAGAGAATGTCAACAACAGATGTACCAACAAAACAAAAAAACAGAACTCAAGTTAGAACAATGGGAGCGCCGGGAACATTTGATCAAGCTGGTAATACCGCAAAATGTTGTTTCAACAAAAATCAGCTGAAATCAATAATCACTTTTGTTTTAATGACAGTATTAATTTTCGTTTTATCACACCTAGGATTCCACTTTTGTTGGCCTCTGGGTGGCCGCCGTCAAGGGCCATCTGTATCAAAGTCTTCAAAACACTAAGTTGAAATTTAAAAAGCTTTCAACGGGACTGGTTAAAATCGAAGCTGTAATGAATTCTGGGCCAATAACTTCACTATCGACTATCCGAAGCACCAGATGACGTATCTGACATCAGTCACTTACAACGATGGCGTCGCATTTACGCTGTTAAAATTCAACGAACTTTAACAACGATCGAAGTGGTACCAACCCCTCAACAAAATCTGAAAGATGACGCAATGCTCATCGACCATGAGGACAACCTTCCTCCCCAGAAGTGGTTACTTGGCAGATTTATCAAAACCATTCCTGGTAATGATGTCGAGGTGCAAGTTGCTGCCATCCGCACGACAAAAGGCGTTATAAGACGTCCAATTCGCTAGCATGCTTTTTAAATGGGACAGAATGATGGAGCACCTTATCAGCATCATAGAACCACGATATTTATACATTGTTACCTAGTCTTGAGTTGCTAATTTTTAAATTGAAATTCAAAATTGTCAATTCTTAGAAATCTTCTAGATTAATTTTTGAGTTTAGCGCTTACGAATTTCAAGCCGCCATATTTTTGATAATTAATTTTCGATAACATTTACAACAATTATATTGGTACTCACTTCCTCACTTGGTAGTATTGTACGACCAACTCGTTTTTTTTTTTTTTTTTTTTTTTTTTTTTTTTTTTTTTTTTTTCATTTCCCGTTTTACGATGCCGCAACATTATTTGTATCGTTGTTTGTAAAAGTTTTAACTCGAGTTGGCAAGTTCTAATACAGGGTGATTCATCGTGAGGTTTGATTTATTTTGCAAAATAGAACACATAAATTTGAAATTGAACTTAAAATTTTAATTATCGGTTAAAAGAACAATTCTGACATTTACTATTTAAAAATGATATCATGTAGATGTTGGCCACGACTACGTCTGAGGTGGTCCATTCGAAAGGTCCAATTTTGGGCGACTCGTTCGAGCATAGCGTCAATCGTAGCTGGCTTATTCCTGAGGACCTGAGACTTAACATATCCCCACAGAAAATAGTCCAAAGGTGAGATATCGCACGATCTAGGCGACCAATTTACCGTAGCAAAACGTGAAATTAAGTGCTCACCTAAATGATTTCTAAACACGTCCATTGTTTTACGCACTGTATGGCTTGTAGCGCCGTCATGTTGAAACCAGAGCTCACCGAGACCATGTGCTTGAATTTCAGTTAACAAAGTCCGTTAACACGGCGCGATAATGGTTACCATTCACGGTAACATTCTGATTCGCCTCATTTTTAAAGAAATATGGACCAATGATTCCACCAGCCCATAAACCACACCATACCGTTGTTGTTAATGGATGTAATGGTAGCTCTTGGTACTATTAGGGTTGGTCATCAGACCAAATAAGGCAATTTTGTTTATTAACGTATCCATTAAAGCCAGAAATGGGCTTCATCACTGAACAAAATTTCACGATAAAACACTGAATTTTCGTTGAGTTTTTCAGATTCACTGAAAATATGACACAAATTCAAGTAGCCTTTCTTCAATTCTTGCGCAAGTTTAATTCTGTACGCTTTTAAGCCGAGATCCTCACGTAAACTTCGCCAAGTTATCGAATACACCAAGCCAAGCTGCTGAGAACGACGACGAATCGTTTCGTGACAGTCTTCGCGTACACTCTCAGCTATAGCTGCTATAGTCTCTTCACTACGTGCTGGATGTGGTCTAACCGGTCGAGCATCATCCACTAATAAAAACTGGGACTCAAATTTGCGAATGGTATTGGCAATAGTGGTTTCAGTAGGTCGATTAAGCAGTCAAACCTGTTGATCATTAAATTTTGTTTTTGTTTTTTTTTTCTGATGTTTTCGTGTAATCTACGATTCCTGCTGCGTAGCCAATCTACAAAGCCCCTCACCTCCTAAGGCTCCGTAGGTGGGAATGTGAATTTCGTTTCACTTGGCAACCGATCTGTTTGACCAAATAGGATATCGGATGAGGTGGTCAGGATGCGGATAAGGATGAACTATGGACCGCGTTTTAGTAGGCCATTAAGAAGAGAGGTATGTGTCGATCTCAGTCCCGCTTGCAGTTTTTCACGACCTACGACAGACGCTCATTCAATATCCTATTAAATCGCTCGACCATTCAATCGGATTGAATGATTTGAAAATTTAACCCTTGTTTAGTGTGTAGCTCCATTTGGACCCAAAATCTGCTCACTCAATTGTTGACTATCTGTTTTGTTACGGTCATTTCCCCTTGATTTGGGATTGTGAATAATTACG
This sequence comes from Volucella inanis, assembly GCA_907269105.1. Lineage (NCBI taxonomy): Eukaryota > Metazoa > Arthropoda > Insecta > Diptera > Syrphidae > Volucella > Volucella inanis. Next base: position 11,506,846 of record OU026158.1, read on the forward strand.
GCCACTTACTGAAGTAATCCGGGACCAAGAGGGTGTATCGGTTGCCACTAAAGATTTCGGGAAACAGACCAGCGATGGCTATTCTCCCGAATGAAATACTCCGCGACATAGTTTTATAGTAAAACACAAAATTTTTGCAAAATGAATGATGCAATGATTGAAACGATTTTTCAATCTTTTGATACCAGTTTTGTAGTACGATTTCGGTTTGGCCTCAAAATAGGCCTCTGTTTCGGCGATTACTTCTTTATCGGTCTTAAATCTCTTTCCAGCGAGCATTCTTTTGAAGTCTGCGAACATGAAATAGTCGTTGGGGGCTAAATCTGGAGAATACGGTGGGTGGGGAAGCAATTCGTAGCCGAATTCAGTAAATTTTTCCATCGTTTTCATCGACTTGTGACACGGTGCATTGTCTTGATGAAACAGCACTTTTTCTTTCTGCGATTTCGTCCTTCAAATGCTCCAACAACGTAATGTAATAGTCGCTGTTGATACTCTGTCCCTTTTGGAGATAGTCGATGAAAATTATTCCATGTATATCCCAAAATACGGATGCCATAACCTTGCCAGCTGACTGTTGAGTTTTTGGTCGTTTTGGACGAGGTTCGTCGCCTGCTCGCCACTCAGCTGACTGCCGACTTGACTCTGGTGTGGAGTGATGGAGCCAAGTTTCATCCACTGTCACATACCGAAGCAATAATTCGGCTTTATTGCGGTTGAACAGCTTTAAACACTCCTCTGAATCATCAACACGTTGTTGTTTTTGTGCGACTGTGAGCAAACGCGGCACCCACTTTGAACAGAGCTCTCGCATGTCCAAATATTCGTGTATGATGTATCCAACACGCTCTTTTGATATCTTCAGAGCCTCAGCTATCTCGATCAACTTCACTTTACGGTCATTCGTAATCATTTTGTGAACTTTTTTGATGATGGACGTCTACTGCGAGCATCATCTTCGGTGCTTGTATGACCACTTTTAAATTTTTCAATCCACTTGCGAATGGTCCGTTCGGCTGGTGCAGAGTCCGGGTAACACTTATCAAGCCATTTCTTTGCATCGGCTGCATTTTTTGCCATCAAAAAGCTATAATAAATCAACACACGAAATTGCTTTGAATCCAATTTTTTCAGAATAACAAAAGTTGCTTCACTCACAACGCTATACCTCGAGGACTAATCGTCCGACAGCTGTCAAATTTATACACGTATCTTTTGAAGAATGGTACTAACTGAAAATGGTATGGATTTAATTCAAGTGGTGTCCTCTCTTAGAAACGGCACAGCCCATTATTATTGCATTCTTCCCTGTTGCTTAACTTTCGGACCCTTGGTGGCCGCACACGTTATGCACTTTTTGAACCAATTTTTGACATCGCTTTTGCACTTGGCCAATAGAAGCGTTCCCTTGCCTTCTCCTACATGCTGTTAATTTCTAAGCGACATCCTGAGGTTCCATTTCCATTCCATTTCCATTTTGCTGATATGGGAACGACTTTTCAGCCCATGTATTAATTCCAAACTATTTATACCGAGTGACCAGAAAGCAGTGATAGTTTTTCCAATTGTTATGTTTCAGCAGCTGTCGAAATTACCAATGACCATCCAGCTGTATTTAGAACTATTTAGAACTATTCAGAACTCAAGAACATTAGCTTGACAAAGAAAGGTAGTTGGTCAAATAATTTATATCCTTTCCGAAATTGTTGAGAAATAATGCATGTCTTTAATAAGAGTATTTACGGTGGCATTTTTCCACAAGCTCCAAAACCGAAAGAGTAATACCTATATTTAAGAAAGTCGGTAAGAAAGATCTAAATACTAATAGATTAATTTCAAAAGTGAAAACAAAAATCATAGCTTTTCTAGATAAACATAGTTTTCTCTAGTGAAAACAAATTATGACTTAAATATCAGGGATACGGCTATGATGTGAGCGTCAAGATACAAATGTCTCGATAGGAAACATTTATTGTGAACGGGCCTTAACTTTTTTTTTTTTTTTTTTTTTTTTTGGTTGCTATGACACCTGTCAAACATATTTAGTATAATATACATCAAGTCATTGAGAAAACATCATATTTTTTTCATCGTGTGAAAAATGTCGAATTTTATTAATTTTTTGTTTTCATTTGAAGAAAAGTACTGCAGAGTCATGCTCTATCAGGAGCAACATGCAAAAGATGATTTCAACGGTTCAGAAATAACGATTTTGATGTGAGAAATGAAGAGAACTTGGAAGACCACCAAAAAAGTTTGAAGACGCCGAATTGCAAACAATATTGGATGAAGATGACACTTTGAATCAGAAACAAATGGCAGAAATTTTAATGTTGCACAGCAAACAATTTCTGGCCGTTTCCAGATCCAAATGTCTGGAAAATGGGTGCCACATGAATTGAATGAAAAACAGATGAAAAACCGAAAAACTACTTTTGAAATTTTGCTTCAAAGACACGATGAAAACCTAGTTTTGCATCGTATTTTTATGGCGATGAAAAACGTAAAAAATCATGGGTTAATCCGGGGCAACCATAAATTTTGACTGCAAAACCAGATCGATTCGGCAAGAAGACAATGCTGTTTGTCTGGTGGGACCAGAGAGGTGTGGCGTACCACGAGCTTCTAAAACCTGGTGAAACCGTTAATACAGATCGCACCGACAACAAATGATCAATTTGAACCATGCATTGATCGAAAAACGACCAGAATGGGCCAGAAGACATGGCAAGGTAATTTTGCTCCATGACAATGCACCTGCACTCAAAGAAAAACTGGTGTAGGATACAACCAAAGCACTTGGCTGGGAAGTGCTACCCCACCCGCCGTATTCACCAGACTTGGCTTCTTCCGACTACCATTTGTTTTCATCGATGGGACACGCATTATCTAAGCAGTACTTTGAATCCTACGGGAAATCGAAAATTGGGTGATTTTTGTTTTGCTTCAAAAGACGAACAGTTTTATTGGTGTGGAATTCATAAATTGCCTAAAGATGGGAAAAATGTGCAGCTTACCACATTTGTTTTCACACGATGGGACTTTTTGGTTTGCTTCAAAAGACGAACAGTTTTATTAGCGTGTAATCCATAAATTGCCTGAAAGATCGGAAAAATATGTAGCTATGGCCAATCCTTTGAGTAAAATGTTTTTTACCTTCCCCCTAAAAATTAGCGCTTTATTTTCACACACACACAAAAAAAAAAAAAAAAAAAAAACGTTCAATTCATACTGGTACACCTGTAAACCCTAACTTTTATATATGTATACACTAATTTTTAATGGGAAAGTAAAAAACCATTTTATTCAAAGTATTTGCCATTGCCATATTTTCCCATCTTTTAGGAAATTTATGTCACCCAATTTTCGACTTCCTTGTAGGATTCAAGTGCTACTCAGCTAATGCGTGCCCCATTAATGAAAACAAATGGACTTAGGATCGCAAATTGCTGCCCTGACTTCATCTTGGTCGTATGAACGGATATGTTGTCTGTCTTGGTTCAAATTGAATGGTTCAATATGCCCGACGGTGGAAACTTGTTCGTCATCACCGTTAAAGAGTTTGTAGTAATAATCTTTCTAGATTCTCAGCACCCACTGTGGTCCTACTAGTAACAGGTCGGCTGAAAAGTTGGTAGGCTAACACAAATGCTTCTACTAGAATAAAATTTGTGGTGGCACTGATGCTCACTTCACAGCCCATATATCATCTAGCGGGTTTTAAATTCAAAAGTGTTGTAATGTTGAATTCTCATTATTCATTCCGTGTAAGTCTTTGGAGTTGGTAAGGAATAAAGGAGTAGAGTTTATGCGTATTTAATTATTTACTGATTTGTTTCATTCTTTATATTCGTCCGTATTGTGGAGTAATAATCTCCACAACTGGTGACTTCGTTACTTGTACCACACCTCGAGCAACACAGCAAATGCTTAGCACGAGGGATAAAAAACTGCTCAAAAAGCAAAGCTTTCACAACAACAGCATTGAATCTGAAAATTACGAATAATGCAACAGCAAAACACGCCTAGCGCAAAGCGGAAATATGATTGGCGGATTCTTGGGGAAACAACCGGTTCAACCAGCCAATATGCTCAAGCAAGAAACTCTTCGAGAGAACATCAAATCCAGAGTTATGTTTCACGCACGAGGAAGATCACTTTCAAACGGTCAGAATCACTGGCGACTCTACAAAGTACAACATGCTTATAGCGGCGATTGTAAACATAGATGTGCTTCGTCAAATTTCTGATGTAGTCAGAGCCCCACCTACAACAGAAAAGTACAAAAAATTCCGAAATAGTCAATCGACTAACCGATTCCAAACAGCAGCGATTCAAAGAATTGCTATGTCACCATCAGCTGACTGAACAAAAGCCCTCCCAACTGCTCAGAGAGATGAGAAACCTCGCTGGAAGCGATGTTCTGGAAGACCTTCTCGGCACCATGTGGATGAAGAGACTTTTCACAAATATACTATCCTCAGCCAGTGGATAGTAAAAGCAAGCTGAAATAGCCGATAGACTCTTGGAAAATACCACTGAAAGCCAAGCCTATGAAGTATCTGCAATCGGCTAAAATGCTCAAACGGAAAAGAGATTATCAACAATCGAAAAAAAACCTCGAAGAGCTAACACAGACTCTGAAGAACATGAGTAACCAGCTAAAACCGATACGATCAATTCTTCTTAACAACTCATAGCCGAATCTGAGCAGAGAAATGTGTTATTTTCACAGGAAATTTGGTGCTAACGCTCGCAATTGCACCCAACCATGTAGTTTCACATCTCATTCGGAAAACCACCCGAGTTGGTTATCGACAGCAACTAATCATCTAATCTAATCATCACAGCAACACACATATTAACAAGAATTTCAAAGAGCGTCGCCTTTACCTGGTCGACAAAAACTCTCACACGCGGTTTTTAATCGATTCAGGATCCGTCATATCAGTCATTCCCAGATCATTCATTAAACACCCAACCAAAAAAGAATCAATGAAATTAGTTGCTGCAAATAAGGCCGAAATTTCAACCTATGGCGAACATCAGCTCAGCATGGACCTTGGCCTAAGGCGTACCTTTCAGTGGACCTTTGTTATTGCTGACGTTAAATCTGCTATAATAAGAGCAGACTTTCTGGTAAGTTTTGGCCTCCTAATTGATCTAAAACGTCACTAATTTGTGTATTCTAATACTCTACACGTCATCCAGAGGGATTCTTCACACAACTGAATTCGCCATTTCCAGTGTGTAGCTTTAATCTTTACAAAACCCTTCTAGAACAATTCATGATGAGGATCAGCACGTCACCAAGGCCACGAAAAAAACCTCAATACTACAGTCGAGCACCAAATAACAACCAAAGCGATGTAAGATGTAAGACAAAACGTCTTACGGGAGATAAGCTTAAATGTGCACAAGCTAATTGATCAAGGAATTTGACGACTCTCAAACAGCCCCTGGGCAAGCCCCCTACATATGCAGAAAGAAAAACAGGAGGATGGCGAGCCTGTAGTGACAATAGCCAAACCGTCCCCGACCGATAAATCTCTCAACGATTTTACAGAACGCCTTCAAGGAAAAACCATATTTACGACAATTAACCTCTCACGGGCTTTCTACGAAATAAGAATGACAGAACCTGATATTCCTAAGACCGCTATTACAACCCCATTCGGTCTCTTCGAATGTATAGTGATGCCTTTTGGATTACGAAACGCCTCACACACCTTTCAAAGGTTCATGGACGAAGCACTACGAGATTTGGAATTCGCGTTTTGCTACATTGATAATATGTCCAAAGACGATGAACGTAATTATTATTAAGACAACTGCTCCGTGGGCAAGCGGGAGGTACTCTTTTGTGGATACACGGTAAACCGCAATCGCATAAGACCACCCATAGAACGGGTCACTACCATTTCAGAGTACCCGAGATCCAAAACCATTATGGAGCTACGACGATTCCTTTTACTATAATTTATTACCGTAGATGAATACCAAAAGCCGCACACCAACAAGCAATTCTCAATAAATTGATGATAAACGGCCAATTCCATGGACATCGGAGTCAATAAGTGCATTTCAAACCTGCAGATACAGTGTGGCTAGAGCAGCCCTTCTTGTACATCAAGCGCCTAACTCTGAACTCGCCCTCACAACCAACGCATCGGACCACGCTGTTGGTGCTACTCTAGAACGGAAGGTCGGCAATACTCGTATATGGCAGCCGATTGGTTTTTTCTCACCGAAGCCAAATACTGTACCTATAACCGAGAACTACTCGTAATCACAGATCTATCAAATTCTTTTATCACCTTTTAGATAGTCGGCCATTCGTCATAAAAACCTATCACAAGCCCCTGATATATGCATTCTCTCAACGAGCGGAGAAAACTACATCTTGACTACATCTCGCAATTCACCACCGAGTTTGTGCACATAGGAGGTCAAGAAAACACGGTTGCAGATGACCTTTCCCGTTTAAACCAAAATAACATCCCATTGAGAAAAAGACATCGAACTACGCACACTGCTTGCTGGCAATTCTTCATTCAGACTGGAACAGAAAAACATAGATGAAGCTCAGCAGCTGTATTGTGACGTTTCGACCGGCCGGCTCCGACCATATATTCCCAAAACACTTCGTCAACAAGTTTTTGACTACATACATGAAGCCTCTCATCCAGGTGGACGTGCGTCGTGCCAGCAAATTTGCCAAAAATACGTCTGGCCAAGGATGACAAAGAACATATTGGAATGGTCGCGTTCCTGTGTTGCTTGCCAGCGAGCGAAAATACACCGTCACAGCAATCGCATTCCGCACAAAATAAACGTCCCAGACAGTCGATTCGAGCACATTCACATTGACATCATCATGCTTCATAGAGTCAAAAACTTAAGAGATACTGCTTAACAATAATAGACTGCTTTTCACGTTGGTCAGAAGCGATTCCCCTGAGAGATATCACAACAGGCACCGTGTGCTCCGCCATTTACTCCCATTGGATATCCCGCTTCGGATGTCCGAGAATTATTTCAACTGATCAAGGCACCCAGTTTGAATCAGCTCTTTTAAAGCTCTCGCCAATCTGCCCCAATCTTCCTGCAAACACAGATCTTCTGGAAAAATTCCGGAAGCATATTAAGAAAATACGCCCACCAGCCACAGTCCATTGCTTGTAAAAATTAATATTCCAATTCTTCACCCTTGCCAAACAGTTGTTTCAACTAACAACACATCAGCATTTGGAGAGAGAGTATTGTAGTTTTATATATATATATATATATATATATAATATCCAGGGCGCGCACTAAGGGGATATGAATACCCTTTTACTGGCTTACTGGCTTACAGTGCGCGGTGGTGGCACTGATGCTCACTTCACAGCCCATATATCATTCTAGCATCCAGATGTCGCTGTTTGCGGGTCTTAAATTCGAAAGTGTTATAACGTTGAATTCTCATTATTCATTCTTTGTGGAGTGTGTCTTTGGAGTTGGTAAGAAATAAAGGAGTAAAGTTAATGCGTAGTTAATCATTTAGTGTTTCATTCCAGATATTCGTTCGTATTGTGGGATAATAATCACCACAAAACCATATGGTTTATAGTGTATAGACACGTTTATAAATTTGACAGCTGTCGGACAGTTGCTTGTGAGTTAAGCAACTTTTGTTATTGTGAAAAAAAAAATGAAAAAAAAAAAAAGTTTCGTGCGTTAACAAAACATTGCTTTATTATGAAAAAAACTGTTGAAACCAAAACTTGGCTTGATAATCATTGTTTGGACTCTGCACCAGAAAAATTAACTGTTGAGAAGTGGTTTGCCAAATTTAAACGGGGCGAAATGAGCACCGAAGACGATGCACGCGGTGGACGCCCGAAAGAGGTTGTTACGGGCGAAAACGTGAAAAAAACTTACAAGATAATTATGAATAACCGTAAAGTGAAGTTGATCGACGGAGCTGAGACTCTGACGATATCAAAAGACAAGAAAAAAAAAACGGCCCCAAGTGCTGTTTCATCAATATAATGAACCGTGTCACAAATCAATGAAAACGATGGAAAAATTGCATGAATGAGGCTACAAATTGTTTCCCCATCCACCGTATTCTCCAGATATGGCCCCCAGTAATTTTTTCCTGTTTGCAGACCCCAAAGGAATGCTCACTTCAAAAAAACTACATGACCGCTATAATCGTCATGTTGTTGCCCTCAAAGGCAACTAATATATGTATGTTGAATAATAAAATCGAATTTTATCAAAAAAATTTGTTTTACTATGTTAGCCTACGATTTTTTCGGCCGACCTGTTAGATTTCCTTCTCCATCCTTGCAGATTTCTGTTCGGGACTCACAGCTTTGGCATGTTCATTTTATTTTATGGTAACACTTCGGAACTTCATTCATCCGGTAGCACCTTTCTAAGGCTTCGATCAAGCGTTTTCCGTGCTCTTTGTTTTCTCCTCTGAGGTGCCTATGTTCTTCATTTCTTTTCAGTTCATAGAGTTCGCGAGCCTTTCTCGTTTTCTTTTAATTTTATATATTTGCGTATCTGGATACGTCAATAAACCAGGGGTTTCTGTGATTGATCTTTGAGACTGGTGTCACTGACCTTCTACATTCGATGTTGGTAGTATCGGATTTTTCCATAGGTTAAGAGAGACTCGATCGTAAAAAGTCCTGGTGGTCTCTAGCGGTTGTAGCCGTTCTACAATTAACTTTATCATAATGATTCGTTATCTTTGGGCTGTTACGAATATCCGCATCCGTATCTTGGCTACAGCAAGATAATGGAACGTTCGGACATCCAAAACACTGGAGAAGTGCCTTGCGTATATCGCAATATGATCCATTTGGTTAACGATTTGTTGATCAGGAGACAGCCGGGCCCCTTTATGGATATCAAAGTATGGAAACCGTTCGCTAACTATAGTTGCATTACAAAAGATGCCCTAGTTGCCTATCTGGCATTAAAATCGCCAAGGATAATATTCATTTAGTATTTAAGACTGCTTGTACTTTTTGTCTAGGTGCTCGTAGATGCAGTCTTAAGTAAAGCAACGCTTTCCTTCTCGAGGCGTGGACAAATTTATTATACTTATGTTGACGAATTTAGCCTTTATGCGAATCATCGTCATGCTAACATGTCTGAAGTTCAATACCTGTTTCCTTGTCGCGCCGGTTGTCTGTAACATCCTCCATAGATATCACAGTTTTTCATTCTCTTTTTGTCTGGCCCATCCCATAACACTTCTTTGATAGTGCTTATGTCTGCTTTGTAGCAGTAATGATCTCGGTTAGATGTTTGGCTGCACGCGATTTGTAGAGTCCGAATATTTCACGTGCAGACCCCAAGATTGTTGTGCTTTAATCGTTTGCCAGGGTTGTCTACAATGAATCCATTATTATTCAAGGATATAAGATAGTTCGTCACATTTTTTTTTATCTCTTCTGTATAGAGTTGTGAAGCCTATGTCGGCGTAGGCCAGTATTATGCTACTGGTTGAGCACGAAATTGCCATTTTAGCATGCATGAATACAGATTTACTCATTTTGTTACCGGGCATCACCGCTAGGAGATAAGGCAAGCACTCCGCTACGAACTTGACTGTTACGCTCCTGGATTAATCGAAGTTATAGGACAGCCAGCAATTTCTGGGTCGATCACCGCGCAAATTGTCGATTTACATTGTGATAGCGGTGAGTGCACTCGTAAACGATCCGAGTATATACATAGAAAACTAAAGATATTGTGGAAAACAAATAAAAAAAAATAACTAGGTCATTTATTTAGAAATAAAAACAGATACAAATATTTAAATGTAGTTCTCGAGGTAGACAGTGATAGCTTTGGCAATATAACGAGATTAGAAAGTATATATAGGGTTTTCCAATAGACCTTTTCCAATAGGACAACTTTGAATTTAATTTGTGAACGCACTCTTTCACTAATCATCAAACTGTCACTGTCAATTTATTCAGTTAACTCAACATTTTCATCATGGTAAAGTACACTAACGAGCAACGTCTGCAAATTATAAAAATTTTCTACAGATATTCGGAGTCGCAAAATCATCTTCAGTGACGAAGCTCATTTTTGGCTCAATGGGTTCGTCAATAAGCAAAATATGTGTTATTGGTCGGGTGAAAACCCACATGTGCTTCATGAAGCACCACTTCATCCACAATAAAAAACTATTTGGTGCGGTTTACATGCCGGCGGCGTTATTGGGCCATATTTTTTCGTCGACGATAACGATCGTCACGTTACTGTGAATGGTCAGTGTTATCGCGCCATGATCACCGATTATTTTTGACCTGAATTGGAAGATATATACTTGGACGACATGTGGTTTCAAACAGGATGGTGCCTCAAGCCACACAGCACACACTACAATCGATTTATTGAAGAGTAAGTATGGTGAGCGTGTTATCTCAAGATATGGGCCAGTCGATTGGCCGCATCGTTCGTGCGATTTAAAGCCGCTTGACTATTTTCTGTGGGGCAACGTTAAGTCATTGGTTTATGCCAACACGCCGACGACGTTGGAAGAGCTCAGAGCCAACATTGAACGGGAAATAGCGGCCGTTTAGGCCGAAATGTGTGGCCGAGTCCCTGAAAATCGGGTCCAACGAATCGACCGCTGCAAACGTGCCCGCGGTGGCCATATGAACGAAGTCGAGTTCGATTCATAAATGTTTTAATTGTACTTCAAGCCAATAATAAAGTTTTGAAATATCTCAAATGGTTTGCCTTTTATTTAAAAAAAAAAAAAAAACAACGTTGTCAAGTCGTTATTAGAAAACCCTATATAAAGATAGGATAGGTTAAATGAAATGACCTGTCAAAAAATATTTCTATTTTATGCGATGCTATAAGCGTCAAAGTTTTAACCACAAGTCCAGTGCATGCAAAAACATGATTGCTTGTTTGAAATGTGGGGGAGACTATGAATTTAAAAGTTGTACCTCTGAAGAAGTGTAATGCGAAAACTCCACAAAACTGAAAAAATCATAACGTATGAATACTACTTGTAATTATTCAGTGAATGATTTAAACTGTCCAGTATTTCCGCGAAAAATAAAGATGTTAAAAAAAGGAACACAAAATTAGCAATTATGTTCTAAATTAACGAGGTGCTAATGTTCAAGACTTTACAAATAACTTTAAAGAAATTAAATTTTTAGTTAATAATAATACATTTGCAATTCTCGCCTTTTCCCAAACTTGTTTGCCAATAGACGTAGATAAAAATGAAATAAATGGTTCAAACTATAGTAGTCTTTGATGTAGAATATTTAGTGAAATATATATTCTATTGCAATTAATGGTATCTGTGCTTTGAAATGCTCACAAATGCCTTGAAAGAAACCTAAGCTATTCTATATAAATCGCCTGTGATTGTGTTTGTTGGAGACTTTAATGTAAATCTATAGATTAGATTTAAACTATACCTACACTGAAGTTTTTCGTAAAACACTAATAACAAACAATTTAAAACAAATCATAGACAAACCTAACCAAATTGTGGAAAACTCGAGGTCATTAATTGATTTTATTATTTGCCCCAAAGAGAAGAATATTTCGACAGATACTTAATGTTGGTTATCATGAAGCAGTCATGGTTCAAGTGATTCTTGTTTATAAAAACTTTAAGAAACATACTAAATAAGAAAATAAAAGAACATGAGTTTGTGATTCTAACAAATGGTTTGCGGACGAATTTAAAACCGCATTGGGTATATATTTTAATTCGTGTGGGTTTTTTTTTTCAAAATTTGAACGTTTATTTAAGAAAAACATGTACAATAGTATTATTTAAAGTATTGCCCATCTTAGGCTGTGACTTTTTTCATCTTTCTGGCAATTTGTGGATCCCATCCCAAAAGAACTGCGCCGACTTGGCAGCCAAGAATAAATCAAGCCAATTTTTGATATTCTGCTCTGATGTGAACCGTATTTCAGTGAGGGCGTTCTGCATTGACCGGAACAAATGGTAGTCAGAAGGGGCAAGGTTTGGGCTATAAGGCGGGTAGAGTAAGACTCCCCATCCACTGTTTTCCAAATAGTTCTTAACCGGAATAGCAACGTGGGGCCGAGAGTTGTCATGATGGAAAATTATTGCCTCGTGTCTGGTTGCATATTCCGGGCGATTCATTGTTTTCGATAGCGTTATCCATTGATGGTTTCACATGGTTTTAGCAGCTCATAATACAGCACACCCATCTGATCCCACCAAATACAGAGCATTAACTTCGCGCCATGGATAATCGGCTTTGCCGTTGATTCTGCGAGCTCTTCTTGTGTTTGGGAACACTCTTCATAGAGTAATGCTTCCAGTTCTTCATCTTCAAACTTTTTTGGCTGCCCAGGACGTTCATCGTCTTCCAAGCCAAAATCACCACTTTTAAATCGTGCAAACCACTTTTGGCACGTTCGCTCAGCTGCGCATGTTCACCATAAACTTCCACCAAAATACGATGACTTTCGGCAGCAGTTTTTTTCATATTAAAGTAATGAAGAACTCCCCACAAAAACACTTTTTCAGGCACAAAGTTCGACATATTTGAGAGAAAAAAAAAAATTGTTGTTTACGCTTCAAATGAATGACATATACTATAATGACGCACAATGACAGTAGCTTTCCAACGCATGTTCCAAAGGAATAATAACAATGGAATAATACAAGTTACGCCATCTCTTAGCAAACCGCAAGTTTTCAATGTGTTTACGTTCGTATTTAAAATGAAGTACAACTTAGCGGCTGAATGCTTAAGATCGAATTTAGCTTACATTGATAACTCTCAACTGTACAGCCTAAGATTAAACACTGACCTCAAACTTCAATTGTATAGAGACGCTGGAACATAAGATATGATTAAGTACCGCGGCTTAAAACTGTTTAACGAACTACCTTCAGCATTAAAAACTGAGATACTTACTAAGATTTAAAGGATTACTTATGTGCCGTATTAGAAAAACAGTTTAATAGCTTATAATTAGTTTTATAAATTCTTGCCACTACCTGTAATTTATTACTTAAGTAAATTTATTTATATTTATACAAAAATGAATTGTAATATGGTCATATCTACTAAATAAAATATATATACACTACTAGGCGGTGGAGTGAAAAGTAGCCGCCTTGACCGCCAAAATGCGCTGCTACTGCAAAAAATATTATGGTGCCTTGAAATCCGTTCATATTTAGGCAGACATGCCAAATTTCAGTGCGATACTGTCTTTAGTTTTGTTTTGACAGCTGATTGTTTTTCACGTGTTTGGTATCATGGACAAAAACGATTTTCGTTCTCTCATAAAACATGATTTTTTGTGACGCAAAAGGAAACAAAAGAAAAGTTGGATAAATATTATGTGGCTAATGCTCCGTCAGATTACACCGTCAAATATTGGTTTCGAAAGGAAATCATCGACGCCACGGAGGAGTATTTTGCAGACCTTCCTTAAAATTACTTTTCGGACGGGATCAAGAAGTTGGAAAAGCGTTGGAATAAGTGTATCAAACTAAAAGGCCATATTAAATAAAATAAAAAAAAACATTTAAAAGAATTTTTTTTCAGTCCCAAGGAGGTTATTATTCACCCCACCTAGTAAACCTTATGATTTTTATTTTTAAAATCTGACGTCAAGTCTATCACAATAAGTTCACCAAGCCTTTTTTCAACGACGTTTCTTTTTTTTCCGGTGTAAATGTCAAATCTTAGAACGTATCCACTACTGTTGCACATGAAAACTTTGAACCCTCTCTTGATTGGCTTTTTTGGCATGTTCTGTATAAGAGTAGAACGACCTTCAAAAAGATAAAAAGTCAAATAATTAAGAAAAATTAAAATTTTATTTTACCTTTGAATTTAATCATTGATTCATCTACAGAAAGAAATTCACCGGGATAAAAGCACACATTAAATCTGTCTTTGAAAAGATCCAAAAAAAAAGGTTGAACCTTGTACAGTTTACTGAATGTTGGTGATCCTCTTTTCGGCATTAGTGATGAATCATTCAAATGTAGCTTGCTCAAAAGCCAATCAAATCTTTTGACGAGCATAATATTTGATATTTAAGAATCTCGTAGTTCGGGGCGAGTTGATCAATAATCTCTGTAGCTTCCCTGCGGCTTTATACCCATTAGAAAGTTTTTTCCAATAAAAGCTCTTATCTCCGAACTATTTGTGGGAGTGTAACGTTTGTTGATTGCTCAGCAAACAAATTGGTTTGGAACACGATGTGATCAATAATTTGTTGTGTAAATTTTACTGAATATTGAAGCAGCATCATGGTTTTCCAAACATTCAACTTCTCCAGCTGGACCATGTTTTGCTCCTTAAAATCCAGCTACTGAATCCATTGGAAAATTTTTTTTCCAATTTGGAACAAATGGCTTTCTGAGACTATTTTTTAGTTCACTTAGCACAGTTTCGACTTCGCTATCGAAATGATCTTGCGATACATAGTTGGAAACATTTTGTCTCCCTCCGTTGTCAACTGCATCGAGAACATCTAGATGTTAGATATCTTCTTCAATAATTACATCAAAGATTGTAATTGGAGATTGTTTTCTTCATTGTCCTTATCACTGTCAAATGTATCGTCAACTAAAGAATCCTCGTCTGATGAAATCTCTGCCAAAATGATGCTTTCGCAATCATTTCCTTTGAGCAGATAGATACGAGATTTCGTTTTTGTTTTTACTTAGTTTCTTACGTGCCGTAGTTCTTAAAATGCAGTTGATTACATTAATATTGAAAAACAAGTTTGATCACAAGTAGATTCAACAACTTACCTTTTTTGCAACACAAATTTTTTATTTAAAAAAAAAATTAAAAATAAAAAAAAAAACACTGTTCATGCCTAGAGGTATGATATTTATACCAACTGAAAACGTTTACAGGGAATTGATATTAAGCTAATTAAAACAAAATACGTTTTTAGCGAACAGATATTAAAATAATATAAATTAATTTTCACAGAGATTACTTCACAATAAACCACGAGTCGCGAAATTGCAAAAACCGTTAGAACGTTTTGACATTTCAAGAGTCACCTAAAAATACATTGGATGTATATTCTTTATCAAAATATAAATTTGAAATGTATAGAAAACAAACCGTTACACATTAAAGTATCGAAATTTTTTAGATAAGTGGTACGTTTTTTATACCACCGGCTCTGAAAGAGTTAAAAGTTGTATCTTGTTTTTTTTTTTTTTTTTTTGATTCTCTTCGCGAATAATTATTTTAGTGGCACAGTCGGTAAGTTTCTTTTAAACGGGAAGAGTCCATTAGTCCGAAATAAGTGCAAAAAAGTGTTAAGAATCAGCCGAAGAAGAAAACTTAATAAGTGTAAAATAGTGCTTAAAATCAGGAAGAGAAGTTACTAACTCAAGAAAAAAAAAAATCTAAACATTAACCGAGATAAAATATCAAAATATCTTGGAAGCAAAATTAAGAAAGAAATGGAAGCAACCTTGGTAGAATGACTAACATTGGCTAACATTGACTAGCATTAGCCGCTAGATGCAAAGCCGAAGGAAATAAAGAAAATAGCATATATAAAAGAATTTAATGGCGACCAAGATCATTTAGCGCAATTTATTAATGTGGAACAAAGTCACCTAGATGGAGTGGAGGACAACGTTCGTAATGAATTGTGGCAGACGATATTAAAAATTATGAAGGAAATAACATATATACAAAAATTTAATGGCGACCAAGATCAATTAACGCAATTTATTGATGTGGTACAAATTCACCTAGATGGAGTGGGGGACAACGTTCGAAATGAATTGTGGCAGACGATATTAAATACAAACATCGACGGACAGGCAAAACAACTTCTACTAAACAACAAACCAGAAAACTGGGAGGACGCAAAACAACTATTAAAGCAGCATTTCAAACCAACAGTTAATTATAAGGATATATTAAAAAAAAAAAAATAACATACTTAAGGGTAAGTTCCATTTTCAACCTTAATTGTTAAATAGAAAAAATTATAAAATTAATAAACCCATTTGCAACCTATGAAAAATATTCAAAGGAGATTAAAGATACTTTTAATACAGTGCTTGCTAATAGAATTAAACAAATTGTGTCTGGAAATCAGTCACGAGACATTAAACATAAACTCGTTTTACACGAAATAAAAGACATTCCGTACACTTACAGAGGATTTGACCATGGTAATTTAGACAACTAGTTTTTAGTAGGTGACCGACGGAAAATGCAAAAACCTAACAGACAAGACAATTCCAGTAGTCCACCCCAAAAAAGCCAACATACTCAGTCAGGTGATCAGAATAGGATCAATAACAATGATAAGGACAAAATAGGCAATACCAAAGGAATACACCGCAGAATAACTCAGGTCAGTACCAGCAAAACAATCATAGAACAAATTTAAGTACAGGACAAAACACCCAACCGGTTTTTATTAGATCAGGGCAATTTAGAAACGCACAACAACACGTACATCCTATGGATGTAGGACAAATTTTACACAAAGAAAACGGATGTGAAGAACCCATTGAAGAGGCAGCCTTAATAGAAGTAGAATTTCATAATATTGAACCAGCGTTTTTTTTAAGTTACGCCTTGGAAATAAGATATTTGCAGATTTGACCATTGACGGACGTAAATGCGTAGGACTTATTGACACAGGTTCAACGATGATTCCAGTAAGGTAGATTGTAGGAAATTTAAAATTTAGGAAAAAGTTAACCTGAGACTCCAAACTTTTAACAGTGCAACAAAAGAAAAAATAGATAGGGTTATAACAGGTATACCGGAAGAATTTATTTACAATAAAAAGGTGCTACACGGTGGTACATGAGGGATCTAGGCGACAAACCTTATCATCTTTTAGTAGGTATGGACTTACTAAGTTAGATTGTTAAAACGCTTGATTTTAACAATAAGCGTCTTATCCTAAAAAATGAGAATGAAAACGAAACAACTTTTGATTGTTTCGAACTAAATTCAACTAAAAAATAAAAATAAAACAAATATTACAAATCAACAATCTTATCTACAAGGATGGTGATTTAATAACTAAGACAGACACTATAACACATGAAATCCGGACCACCACGGATCAACAAATAAATGCGAAGGTGTATAAACTTCCACCGAAACATCAAGAGGAAGTACGGCGGCAAGTAAAAGAAATGGAGGTACAAAGCATTATACGGAAATCCAACAGCAGATACGCACCGCCGATTGTAGTTGTATCAAAGAAAATGGATAATTCCGGAAAACAAAACTGAACGAAATTACTATCAATGATAGATACCCGCTACCAAATGTTAAAGGAATCTTACATAAACTAGTATGTATAGCACAGTATTTCTCATCCCTAGACCTTGTAAAAGGATATCATCAAATCAAGATGAATCCAAACGACATTGCAAAAACTGCATTCGTTACACACTGTGGACTATATGAATACGTCCGTATGCCGTTCGGACTAATAAATGCACCGACGACATTTCAGCGTTTGATGAATGACATCCTAAGGGAATACATTAATAAAATATGTGTCGTCTACCTTGACGATATCCTAATATTTTCAACTAGCTTACAACAACATATTAGCTCTCAGAACAATATTTAGTAAACTGTCCGAACACAATCCCATACCCAAAACGGAAAAACAACTAAAAGGCTTTTTAGGAGCCACGGAATATTATAGGAAATTCGTAAAAGATTACGCCAAAATTGCTAATCCTATGATAAAATATCTTAAAAAAGACAACAAGATAAACACGAGTGATCCAGATTACATTCAGGCATTCGAAGCTCTGAAATTAAATATAATTAATTACCCCATATTAAAATTTCCCGATTTTATTTAAAAACTTTACACTATTCACGGATGCGAGTAATTATGCAATTGGAGCGGTTTTAACTCTTTCAGTCTTGGTGGTTAGTGTCACTAACCACCTCTTTCGGAATTTTTAAATTAAAATCCATGCCATCTAGCGACAATCTGTTGAATTATTATGAGAGTTCGAACCATTTTTGACAAGATGTGACTGATTGGCGGTGTATTGAAGGAATGACATTTTATTTGCGTTGCATTGAATATTGCGCTAACGTACTTTTATTCGTGTGTTTAATAAAAATAACTGTGAAACAGGTAAGTGAGCTTTTTTCTTCTATGTTTTTTACTCAATGTATTCGCAATTATCTATTTTATACGTGTTCACATAAAAATATCATTACTTTTGTGTTTTCAATGTGTATTCACAACGAAAATTCAGTGGTTAGTAAACTAACCACCGTGACTGTATGGTCATCATCTACACGAAACTTATGCATGTAATTATATGTGTCTTTTTGAATTTATTACAGTATGCCGCGCCCGCTAAAGGATAAAGAAATCTCAGAATGCTTGTTGGAAGACATTCCTTCAGATGGCGAAAGTATTTGCAGCGATGAAGATACAGAAGATCAGCCAAATCCGCTGGTGTTAGGCGATTTGATTGAAGAAGTTCAAGTAACCGATCATGACGAATTTGAATCCAACACCTTAGATTCTAACAGACCGACTCCAAGAGCTCCAAAATGGAAGAAGAATTATAGCATGGACATACCCGGTGAGTTTTCTGAAAGTGTGGGAGTAGCCGATCATATTCTTAGCATGGAAAATGTTACACCTCTTTGTCTATTTCGCCTTTTTTGGACAGAGCATTTACAAGATGTGTTATGTTTTCAAACTAACCTTTACGCTACTCAATCCGGAAAGTCTTATACACCCACCACAACAGAAGAACTTGATATTTTCATTGCTTTGAACTTGGTGATGGGGATAAAAAAAATGCCGCGCTACCGAGATTACTGGTCTTCAGCACCTGATTTGCATGACAGCTATGTTTCTAAGTTTATGACCTTCAATAGATTTAGTTGGCTTTTGAACTACTTGCACGTAAATGACAATAGTGTAATGCCCAACAGAAATTGCCCAGATTTTGACAAGCTTTATAAAATTAAACCTCTACTCAATATTCTGCTATCCAATTTTCAAAAAAACTACAAGCCATCAGAAAGAATTGCGATTGATGAAAGCATGATCAAATTCAAAGGCAGAAACTATTTGAAACAATACATGCCCAAAAAACCGACTAAACGAGGGTACAAGGTTTGGATGATGTGTGCACAGTCAGGTTATTGCCTAGATTTTGAAATTTACACAGGCAAGCATGGTACTAATGTTGAAACTGACTTAGGTGGTAAAGTTGTCAGGAATTTTTGCGAAAATTTGAAAGATAAAAATCATAAAGTCTATTTTGACAATTACTTCAACAGTTACCCTTTACAAGTAAAATTACAAGAGGACAAAATTTTCGCCTGTGGAACGGTGAATGCGAAAAGAAAGTTCTTGCCAACGCTAAAAGAAGACAAGCATTTACGTAGAGGGGAACATGATTACCGGATTAGTGACACAAAAGTAAGTTTACTGAAATGGAAAGACAAGAGATCAGTATTTATTTTGTCAAACTATCATGATCCTAAGAATGTCGGAAAAGTTAACCGCAGAGAGCGCGATGGTACCATTGTTGAAGTGTCCTGTCCTGAAGCCGTGAAAGACTACAACGCGAATATGAATTTTGTTGACAAATTCGATCAACTAAAAGGAAGTTATTCTATTGACAGAAAATCCCACAAGTGGTGGCATAGGATTTTTTTTCATTTCCTTGATTGTTGTATTGTCAATGCTTTTCTAATTTATAAAGAACTGCAGTCCTCTTCACACCCGGACCTAGAAACATTGACTCTGAGAGAATTTAGACGAAGCGTATACCAGGGACTACTAGCGCCAGCATATGTCAAAGACAAACAAAGGCCCGAATCAGTAAACAGCAACCGTACTTCTGCGGCTTCTTCACCAGGACCTGCATTTATAAAACGCCACAAGCCTACAGTCCCTGAGGAAATTCGTCTAGAATGCAGTCGCCATCAACCTGAGAGAAGCACTTCGAGAAGATGCTGCAAATGTAGCACTAAAGTATCTCCTGTGCGTACTATATGGCAGTGCAGTATATGTAAAGTGCCCCTTTGCCTACGCAAAGGAAAAACATGTTTTTCAGATTTTCATAAAAAGTAATTTTTAATTATAGATAAAATACATAATTTATCATTGTTTTATTTGTATCAATAGTCATGGTGGTTAGTGTCACTAACCACCTCATTCCTCGAAAGCCTTAATACCTAAATTTTTTTTTCCTACTTTCTGTGTTAAAGTACGTGTAAATGATGCTCAAACTATAATTTATACGATCAAAATATTCTTAATGTAAAAGCGTGACTCAAAGAGTTAACTCAAGATAGTCAACCCGTGTGTTACGCTTCGAGATCACTTAACGATCACGAGAAAAACTACTCTGTTACCGACAAAGAGTTTTTAGCAATCGTGTGGACAGTGACGTATTTCAGGCCTTACTTATGGGGAAAAAATTCCAAATTATTACAGATAACTTACCGATAAAATATTTAAATAAAAAGTTTTCAGGAAAAGAATTTAGTCAACGGACGCAAAGATGGTTACTCAAGCTACAAGAATATCAATTTGATATAGAATATCTTAAACAAACTAGCATATTTTCTAAGTAGAATCCCTGAGAATCACAAGGAGGAAGAAGTTAGCGATAACCAATCAATAAATAATTTATCCGCTAATGCAACCACTCATTCACAAGAACAGCTATACCATATCCAAATAAAAAAAGCAATAGTCAACATTTATAGAACTCAACTAATACTTACAAACGACACTAACAAAGAAATAGAAGTGGTACATAATAGAAGGATAATTTACATAAACATGACGAGAGAACTTTCATAGCATGAATTTAATGAAATACAACTTCTAATTGAACTTTTCAGCCATGAAAATAATAATAATAATAAAATTCCTAAAAACATAAACAAATTTCACTTTATCACACGAAAGAAAGTATACATAGTGGCATTATTGAAACATATCATAGTTTAAAAAACAAAATTTACTATTCCAAGCTAGTTAAAGAAATCACAAAGATTATAAACAATTGTAAAACGTGTCTTGAAGTGAAGTATGAAAGAAAGCCAATTAAACTAAAATACGAAGTTAGCGAAACACCTTCTAGACCAAATGAAATTCTGCACATTACCGAAGCAAGCATTTCTAACCCTGATAGATAAATTAACCAAGAAAGCTTAGGTTTATTACTTAGCAAATAGAAACTGGATAAAAAAATTTAAACCTTAGAAGAACACTTCTCAAAATTTGGATAACCTTCAAAATAAGTTACAGACAACGAATTTAAATCCGAAAATATTAAAACAATCCCATACCCAAAACGGAAAAACAACTAAAAGGCTTTTTAGGAGCCACGGAATATTATAGGAAATTCGTAAAAGATTACGCCAAAATTGCTAATCCTATGATAAAATATCTTAAAAAAGACAACAAGATAAACACGAGTGATCCAGAGTACATTCAGGCCTTCGAAGCTCTGAAATTAAATATAATTAAACACTCCATCCTTAAATTTCCCGATGTTATTTAAAAACTTTACACTATTCACGGATGCGAGCAATTATGCAATTGGAGCGGTTTTAACTCAAACTAGTCAACCCGTGTGTTACGATTCGAGATCAATTAACGATCACGAGAAAAACTACTCTGTTACCGACAAGAATATCTTAAACAAACTAGCATATTTTCTAAGTAGAATCCCTGAGAATCACAAGGAGGAAGAAGTAAGCGATAACCAATCAATAAATAATTTATCCGATAATGCAACCACTCATTCACAAGAACAGCTAAACCATATCCCAGTAAAAAAAAGCAATAGTCAACATTTATAAAACTCAACTAATACTTACAAACGACACTAACAAAGAAATAGAAGTAGTACATAATAGAAGGACATAGACATGACGAGAGAACGAGAATAATTGAACTAATCGAACTTTTCAGCCATGAAAATAATAATAATAATAAAATTCGTAAAAACAGCTCTTAGGGTCAGTGAAATAGGTACTTTTAGGAGAAGCTCATAAACAAATTTCACTTTATCACATGAAAGAAAATATACGTAGTGGCATTATTGAAACATACCATAGTTTAAAAAACAAAATTTACTATCCCAAGCTAGTTAAAGAAATCACAAAGATGATAAACAATTGTAAAACGTGTCTTGAAGTGAAGTATGAAAGAAAGCCAAATAAACTAAAATACGAAGTTAGCGAAACACCTTCTAGACCAAACGAAACTCTGCACATGGACGTTTATTATTTCACGAAGCAAGCATTTCTAACCCTGATAGATAAATTAACCAAGAAAACTTAGGTTTATTATTTAGCAAATAGAAACTGGATAAAAAATTAGAAGAACACTTCTCAAAATTTGGAAAAACTTCAAAATTAGTTACAGACAACGAATTTAAATCCGAAAATATTAAAACGTATTTAATAGAACAACAGGTAGACTTACATTTAACCAAAGCAAACACACACAGGGAATAGCGACATTGAAAGGCTTCACTCCACCCTTCAGGAAAAATCGGTAACAATAAGAAACGAGGATTTAACACTAATTCAAAAAATCCATAGGGCAGTAAACAATTATAACAATAGATACCATTCAACAAAAGAGATGACGCCGGAAGAAGCAATGTTTGCGGATTTCGCAACACTTGCTAATAGAATAAAACTTCAAAAAGAAAGATATGTTAATAAACTAAATAAGAATAGGCAAGAGTATAAAGAAAATATGAAAATAGTACCAGTTAAAAATTATATGAGAAATTATTACAAAAATGAACCTAGATATAGATTAAAGACCATGGATAAAGAACATCCAGTAAACATTAATCCAACTCGTAAATTCGCAGATGACGACCTTAGCGCCCTCATACTAACAATAATGACTAGAACAGCAACAGCAGCGTTAACGATTGATAGAATAACAATGGATACGTAGAAATTAATATGGGACAGACTGAAATAGTGCACAATAACCATTTTACACATCATCAATACTACAGAAATAAGACAGACGATTAGTGACCCAATAATAAGGACTGAATTACAAACCCTTTACGCCAAGTTCACAACAATTGAACCAAATAAACAATCGAGGAAAAAGCGGGGCCTTTTCAATGTTATAGGTACAGCAGAGAAATGGCTATTTTTGACAATAGACGACAACGACAGACAAGAAATGTCGGACCGTATCAAGCAAATAGAAAGCAATAATCAAAATACAATAGATAATTTAGACAGACAGGTAAAAATCAATTCGCACTTTAATGAAAGATTATATTCTACTTAAAAAGTATAATAGAACTAGACAGGAAAAAATTAACTAAAACATTTGCAGAGTTAACAGCAAATAAAAAAAGGGTTATATTAAAGCAATTTAAATTAGATCAATTATTAAGAATTGGAATGTTAGAAGAAAATATAGACCAGATAATAGAAAATATAGTATCGGTAAAACACGGAATAGTACACCCTAGCATGTTGACCATAACAGAAATCAACGAGACAGAATTTGACTTTTATAAACTTCGCATTAAACGTACCGTTTTCATATAAACTTGTAAATTATAACTTTATCACACCCATTTCAAGTAAAGATATGATGAAAGTTATGATAGATTATCAATATGTAACAGAATTCAATAAAACAAAGTATATATAATAGCAATAAAATTCAATATGTAAGTGACCTAGAACATATATATTTGTATTACAGAAAATAGTTTTAAGCTAAGAAATAATAAACTTTTAGAAATAAAGAAATTAGATGACAGTACTTTAATATGTAAGAATTTAAGAAATACTTCAGTTATAAATGTGATGACAGAAAAATAAAGTTATCTGGAAATTACTTAATTACAATTAACAATTGTTCAATCGAAATATTAATTAAGAATTTTAGTAACAAAAATTTTGAATTTATAGGTAGATTTTATTACAACGAAGATGTAATATACAATTTTACAAAATCATTAAACTTTGAAGACATTGTCATTAAAAATTTTGAAAATCAAAAATATAAAAATAATGGAATTGCATAAAAATGTAACTTATACTGCTTTCTCAGCTATTATATTCTTATTCGTAGTTCTAATTTGTTTATCTACAAGAAAACCAAAGGTTTCGAAATTTCCATTCAAAATATAATCCCAAAAATTCAAAAAGAATTTAAAATCTAGCGGGGAGAAATTATGTACTCCATAAAATCTGACATATAATCCAAGGGAAAACCCTTTCCAGATAACTTCAAATAAAGTGTTTTCCCACACGTTCCATTCACGCGCTGCATTAAAGATAACTGAGATAGCATTATGAGAATTTATATAAGGGAGTAACGAATGGTCATCAGTTAGTTAGTAAGTTTTAGCCAAAATAAAAGTTCTCTTCTGATTTTAAAAGTTGTATCTTGTGTTTTTTTTTTTTTTTTGATTCTCTTCGCGAATAATTATTGTAGTTATATAACTAATATTACCTAAGAGACTTGTGTAAAGAGTTCAGCTTCTAGAGCAAGTAAAACATATTTTGGTTTCTCGCAAGGAACTGTATTTGTTCCCTTCTGTTTCTTATTTACATATACGAAGTGTGTTCAAAGTAAGGTGACTTTTGAAATTTCGCGGGAAACGTACATTCGATTAGGTCTCGAACATATGTTTACAGTTTCAATTATATAGCATACATAGCATATATAGCATAATATGGAGCAAAAGAATTTACATCGAATTTTGTGTAAAAAATTGAATCAAGTGCTCTAAAACACTAGATATCTTGACAGTGGCATACGGTGAGTGTGCTCACAGTACAAAATATGTTTAAAAGTGGTGCAAACTCTTCCAAGATGGCCGAGAAGATGCTAATGACGAACCTCGCTCTGAACGCCTTAGCACATCAACAAAAGATGATAACGTCGAAGCTGTGAAGAAAGTTGTTTTGTAAAATCGTTGAATTACCATAAGAGAAGTTGCTGAGGATGCGACGTGTGTCAGCGAAGTTTGTTCCGAAACTTCTTAATTTTGGATAGAAGAACCATCCCATGAGCATCGCTTAGGACCTTTTGAATGACGTCAATTATGCTTGCTGGAGATGGTCTATACTGGTGACGAATCATAGGTATACCGTCCCAATGGAAGCAAGATACAAAAAAAAAAAAAAAAAAAAAAAAAAAAAATCTATAAAACTACATATCTGAACATTTCGTCTGCACCCAGGCCAGTTCCTCGAAGCAATGATGCTTTACATCCAGTGCCTTCTTACAGTAAAGAAATGGTGGATAATGAAAACGCTCTTTGTCAACAGACTTAATCGTTCTGTAACTCCTTTTTCAGTATTTCTTTTTTTTATGATAGACAAACTCCAGAAGTCACAGGGAGCGTGGTCAGGGGAGTAAAGAGGTTGACGAATCACAGGTTTGTTGTGTTTGCCTAAAAAACTCCGAAGAATGAGCAGGTGTGTTGTCGTGATGAAGTGACCAACTGCCATTTGTTCACAGGTCCGGCCGTTTGCATCCCACTGGTGACTCAAAATTTCTTGGTAGTACTCCTTAGTGATAGTAGTACTTATGATGATGGACCACTGGAGTAAAAAAGACGGTTAACACGACCTTCACATTGCTGCGAACTTACTTGTTGTTTTTGGGCCTCTGGGTATTGCATGCTTCTATTGTGATGACTTGAGCTTGATTTATGTGTTGAGAGAATCGAGTTCACAGTTCACAATCTCCAGCATGTCCTATGCGATTTACACACGAAGTTGCTTTTGTTGTTCATAACTTTGGTACAAGTTTTGCTGAGACCCTGCCGAGGCCCAAATTTGCAGCTAAAATGAATTTAATTGATCTAACACTAATGCTCACCCCGTGAGAAAGTTCTCTTACCGTTATTTGACTATTCGGAATCACCAGGGCATTTTATTTAATATAACAAAATTCATTTTTGGATGTTGAAGACTTATCACAACGTGCCTCACTCTCCATTAATGAGCAGGCATCTCTGAAGTGGTTATACCATTCCTTATCTTTGTGGTGCCTATTGTTTCGTCCGTAAACACCACTTTAATATTGCGGATTGTTTCCATTTAAGAATCCCCTTTCTGTTGGCGATTCTTCGTAGATTCTTTGCAATCACAGTGAAAATCTATAGCATTGTTTTTGTACAATAGATTCGAAGCGAACTATTTTATCCACATGCAGAACAACAAAAATATCAAAGTACACTACTTAACGCGAAAATCAGCGTGTATTACGAAATGCTGTCTGTCAATAAAGCAGCTCTTTAAATACAATAGAAAAGAAATAAACGCACCAAAACATGACCGCTCGAAAATTATTGTATGGTATGCATATGTATAAAAAAAATGTAGTGCATTTTACTTACCTTTTTTTTGTTATTCAAAGCGATCATTTTTTTCCATTGTGTAACATCTTCACCTTCACCAGCTTTACGTATATTAAACTGAGGTTTGGCTCGTTGTTGCCTTTGAGCTTTCCATTCATCAAGTGTTAATTCTTTGGTTTCCTCTTCAATAGTAACATTTTGTTCCATTGCTTGATCATTTCCAGATTCCTCCTTGTCCGTAAGTCCACCTTGAGGAGATTAAATAACGAATTAAGTTAAGCTATGAACTTATGAACTTAATTAAAAAAATTTCAGATATTTATAATACATGCAGATACAAACAATTTCATTTTAAACATACATTTCTATAAATTTTTATTTTATTTTTATCATATGATAAGGTTAGATTAGATTAGGAAGTATCAAAGGAATTTACTATAATTATGCCTAATTTCGATTTATTACTCGCCCGTCCAAAAGTTGCAAGCTTGCAAACTTTGAAGCAGTGAACTACTTAACAACTAATAATAATGAACAGAACAGAAAAAAGACTAATACGTATTTAACAAAAAATTCCCTGAAAACCTATTCCTCTTTAGTGATGGATCCAAGAACATATCTCTTTTCCATGTGATATTCACAATTAAATACATATATAGTTGAATCTAAAGATCCCACCACTGTAGTGGACAAACTGACTGTTTTGGGTAGCCTTGAACGAA